>JAHDVF020001325.1:0-1253947 GCA_022606425.2 Lepidostoma basale | reverse complement strand
TTGAGGGAAGACAGATTGTGAGAGAGCGCGGCTCTCTTCAGGGGCAAGGCCTCGAGCCCTCCGGGACCCCAGCGGATCTGAAATAATATATTACACCATTTCAATATAGCATACATGTAGTAACAAATAGATTTTTTCTTTCATCACTTAGCTGACATCTCTTTCATATCTTCATAATGTAACATCTTGTTTAATTATTATATTCCGTTATGTTGGAGAGGGTTCAGAAAAAATTTCTGAGGTATCTCTACATGAGGGAGTATGGTAGCTATCCGTGGCTCTATCCCACGGCATTTCTTCTGGGAATGCTCGGAACCAATTCTTTACAGCTTCGAAGAGATGGACATCTAATAACCCATTTTTTCAGATTAATTAGGGGATACTTCGAGAACTCGGCCGTACTGGAGGATGTTGGTCTTTTTGTCCCCGATAGATATCTCCGACAGCGACAGCACAGATTGTTTTACCTACCGGCCGCCAGAACCAATCTGCCTCTGGTGACACCGGTGGGAAGAGCAATTAGTCTGCTGAACGCGGTCTCCTCGGAGATCGACGTCTTTCATGTTAGTGAAAGTACGTTCAGGGGGCAAATACTATTGACTTTAGAAAGTATCTTGTCTTCCTAATGTCGAACCATCTCTAATGCGTTCCTGGTACTTTGTTGTAATATTTTTATGATATTTTACCTGTACTTAATAGATGCCTTAAACATTTTCCTGTTTGTAATGTCTATTAATTTAATAAACTGATTTGATTTAATAAATTGATTTGATTTGATTTGATTAAAAAAACTTTCTTTTTTAAATACCTATAAGTTCCTTAGAAATGGAAGTACAGCTTGAAGCTGGCAAAAGAAGGAGAAATTATTATACGGCATTTATCCATATTTTAGTAAGTTAGATGAATGCTTCCTAAGTAAAATTATTAAATTTCAAATTCTTCATTTCCCAAATAGATATTACAAGTATAAAACATACATTTAAGTCGCCATATTGGAAGAATGCATCCCCATGAACAACTATGAAGCCAATAAAGCTGAGTACTTTGCAAAATTTTAGTATTTTCCTTTTGAACATTGTTTCATCAATATAAAAAGTGTTGATCTCCGAAGCAATCATATTCAGCAGTTTAGATATTATGAAAGGGTCACTGAGATAATGTTTAAAAAATTGTCTACAAGCAGGGTGAATGGAAAAAGTAGTCAAAAAAGCCAAGGAAAACATAACATAACCAAATTAATCATTTACTAAAAGGTGGCCATGTTCGAAGGTGGAAAAATCTACAAGGGTGCATATCATGAAGTAAGAATAAAGAAGAATATTTATTATTTTTTAAACAGTGACACAACTCTCCGTAATATATTATATATTAAAAAAAAATCTTAAAAAATTATATTTTACATTACCTTAGCAAGGAAAAGTATGTCACTCCCATAAAATATAATAAAAGAGATATTTTCAACAATATTAAATAATATATAAGAAACTCGAGACGTATGTTAAAATAGGACAGTGTGGCAGTCCATATTTTCTATATACCTCTCTGGAGAAACCAACTAACTAACTAACCATTCGCACCGCATTCACTTCTTATATTTTCATTCGACACTCTACCATACACAGAGTATCTACACATTCGTCTAAGAGATCTCATTTCTACTGCATTTATTCTACTTTCATCCTTCTTTTGCCAGTTCCATGCTTCGCTTCCATACATAAGGGTCGGTACAAGAACACCATGTGATGGTTAATTAGTTAGTAACAACAATAATCCTAAATCAAATGTGCACACACGTTGGTAGATCCAAGGACAATATGGCGAAAAGTATGACAATCTACATCGTGGTATCCATGCTATACATAAAGGAGTGCCTTTGCGGCCCTGAGACTTGCATTAAGGAGAATCTGGTTTAGGGATTTGAAAGATTAACCAACTGGTAGACATCTGGGCCGATGATATTTGACCGAGTTGCCATTGACACAACGAAGAATATTAATAATAAGAATACCCACCTGATGAAACTGAACATAGGTGCCGCGTGCTGAGCATAGCACTGGGTCAGGCCTCCGAGCCGGCTGCCAAGCTAATAAGGGAAGGGCAGAGGACGGGCCTTGCAGGGGAGCGCCAGCACCACTTCCGGCGCCCCCTGCACCACCCACGCAAACTACTGCGCAGCGTGTCAGCGTAGCCAGCCCCAAAACGCAACCCCAGCCGGGGGGTGGCGACGGGAGAGGCTCCACTGCACATACCTGGAAGTAAATCAATTAATTTTATAACAGGGGAAGCAATTAACCTCTCGAGTAGTAAGATATTAATGACATTTATGAAACATAATTTTTTCAGTTTATACAAAATGTAACTAGCCGATAAATGATTTAATTTTGTGTACACCAATAGATGTCACTGGTAGTCCAAACTTTGACATAATCTGGAAATATTTGAGAAATCACAAATGAGGCCATTCGCTATATGACTCAGTATTTCAGGTCCAACGGTTGGGGCAGTACGCGCGGACAGGTTAAGAGATCAACATGAATATTCCTATAAAACTAGAAAGAGAGATAAACTAATGCTCCACTTCAAAATGAAAAATAGATAACAAAATTAAAATTCCCATATATATAAAGCAGTGAGGATGTATGAAGATATACCATTAATGAAATAGAGATTGTTTAATTTTAATTAATAAAACAAATAATGACATTATAACTTTTTAATATGAAAAATAATATTTTTGGATAAATGTTTTTAACCGTCGCGTTGCCATGTGGTCAATTGAGTTTCCACTGCCAATTTAAAGTTGATTTTCTTAAAACCTATGGACCCTAATATTATAAAAAAAATTGTAATCCTCCATTGAAGTGTTCTCAATATTTCGTAATAAAAAAAAAGCAAAAAATTACTTCCTTCATCCCAAAAAAAAATATTTTCTAAGACTGCCCTCACCTTCATTCGTGTTAAGGTAGAATTTGTTTTGCTAATATTTACAACTTTATCAAAAGTGACAAATACTTACTCGCTGTTTTGAACGTATTATAAATTATATCTTTGACCTTTTCAATAGGTACGTAATAATACCGACTGGATGAAACGCAGCACGTAACTTAATAATATCAGAACTGTGAAAATATTAACACTTTACCAAAAGGGACAAATATTAATACGTACTCGTTGTCTTGAACGTACTATACATTTTGCCTAGGTGCCTTTATCTTCGCCCCGCCGGCCGCGGCGCGCAGACAAGTTTATACCTGATGTTTAGTCGCTCGTATGCTATGACGCATTACATATCAGAAATCGCATGGTTCCAGAAAAAATTAATAATGATATGTTTTTCAAATAATCCATGTATGTTATAGATATCGATCTATTCCTAATGAAATTCCCTACAAGATGACATAAATTAAATTTTGATTCATCTAGTCATATGCTTGATATTTAGATAAAGTTAGCGGTAAACTGAACTTACCACATGGGAGCAAGCGTTTTGTTTTGAACACGGTACGTTAAGGGTTAATATATAATGAGCATTTTACTACTTTAAGTTACCAAATAAAAATAAATAATATTTAATATGTTTTGGCGTTGAAGCAAGGGCAGACACGGTTAAGACACGGTTAAACAGTCTACATTGCGATCAGCTAAGTCTTCTGCGATCGGTAGATTGACTGTGCCAAAACGCTGTCCAAGCACAAACTTTGGCAACCGAGCCTTCGCGGTAGCCGGCCCTTCAGCCTGGAACAGTCTTCCAGCAGACCTTAAGTGCATTGAGAATCAATCAGAGATTTGGATCGAGACTCAAAACGCACCTTTTCAAATTATCATTTCCTAACAGGAAGGGCTGATCGATTTCGTCAGGTGCAGCCCTCATACTAAATATGTTTAAATATATTTTTTAGCATTATTATTATTATTATTATCTAGTTGATAAAACGGAGCATCTTCTACAGCGCCCTTGAGATGAGCAATTCATAAAAATGGCGCTCTATAAATTATCCAATTTATTATTATTATTATTATAAAAAAGTTCTGAAGACTTCCGAGATGAAGGCACTGAAGCAGGCAAGACACTAAGAGGTCGCGTGAGGAACACGAGAATAAGATAGATATGTCAGGCTGAGGATATTATAAGATGGAGTAGACAAAGAAGGAGGGACTAGTACAGTCATGTCCAAAGAATGGACACCACCAGGCTCCCCTATATTGCACTACATAATCAGACTCACAGGACTCGTCCCCGTGGAAGAACTCCTAAAAGATGGAAGGACAGCTGGGAATCTACCTCACAAAAGCAGCAACCTTCTGGAGAATAGTAAGCAAGGAAGAAGAAGAATCTTTAATACAATATGTGATGACAAACACATAACATCTTTTGAACTATCAAAAGCCAATTTAATCATTTGAGTAGACATAATTGTTTTTTTCTTTAGGGATTAGACATTATGTCTTTTTTTATTTTTTTATAAACATACAATAGTTACATTATATTCCCATGAGTAGAAAACTCATTATGGCACTCCAAATGTGTCTCAAGATATTGTTATTATTATTACCTATTGATTATTAATTATTATTGTTATTTATTTTTAGTATATTGTCGCCAATACTGTAAGAGGATTATCGAAATCTTACAAGAGGGAGACAAAACTTTTTTTTAATGCAATAAAATCAAAACTTCACTCTTCGTATTGCAGTTATTAATATGTTTCACATTGAAAATAAGTATATATTTTGAATATTAATATATGTGTTGGACGATCTAAATGTGCGCGGGAGATGCCTATTGGTGGCGATGAGGTTCGCAAACCATATCACCGCGTCTCCCGCGGGGGCGAAAAGAGAAGGGTGGAGTGCCGCATCGGTTAAAGTTTGGCAGTCCATTCTTCCTACATACCCCTTCGGGGAGACGGCGTGATGAGGGTTAGTTAGTCAGTTAATTTGAAAGCTTAACAATTACTTTCATACATCTAATAAAAATATAGTATATTGTATGACTGAATGGTGTTTAAATGTCCCACACCCTTTTATGACAGAATACATATGTTTGCATTGTAAAAAAAAGGAATTAACTTATCATAAAATTCATAAGAAGTGTCAGAGAGTACAAGTTTTATTCTAACAGCTTCTTAGAATTGTATGCTACAGGAAGTGATAAGAAGTGATAGTATAAAAGATACATCCTGGGTGAAAGAAGTATATTCACTTATCAACAATTTTCTATTGTCGTAAGTAATCTTTATTTGCAGAATTAAAAACGTAATACCTTAATAGACAAGGAATATCAAAAGTTGAATAACCAAACAGACTATGAAATGCCACCAACCAAAATCAAAGGCCTGAATTTTTTTTAAATAATAATATACTAGATGTCAAAGGAGAGAAGTATCACCTGCTGCATATAATATTGAAGGGAAAAATAGAGGGCCGCAGGGGGGCAGGGAGAAGGCAGATCTCTTGGCTGCGCAATGTGAGGGAATGGACTGGAATCAGAACTATGGAGGAGCTATTCCGGACAGTGCAGGATAGGGAAGAGTTTACCAGAGTGATCACCAACGTCGGGGGACCTGACAGAGCACTTTAAGAAGAAGATGTCAGAAAAATCGATGAGCGTTTCGCCAGGGTTTTGCCGGGCTTCAAGAGATCATAATACACAATGGCTTCCTTATAGTATGTGATTAATTTGGTCATGCCATGCTTTCCTTGGTCTTCAGCGATTTCTCTTTCCACTCACACTACTTGTATACAACATTTTAATCATTCTTCTCCTATCCATTCGTTCCATGTGTCCAAACCATCTGAGGGATCCTATTTTAATTTTACTTATGATCCAATCATCTGTCTTACATTTCTTCCTTATTCTGTCGTTCCGTACTCTATCATATATCGTTTTCTTCATTCCTCTCAGTGATCTCATTTCTACAGCATTTATCCTACTTTCATCCTTTTCTGCCAGCTCCAAGCTTCACTTCCATATATAAGGGTAGGCACTAGAACTCTGTTATATACTGCTATCTCTCCTTTCTTCAGCTTATCGCCGTCCACTATTGGATGAAAGCCTCCTCCATGTCCCTCCATGTCGATCTCTCCTGCGCAGTCTGCATCCATAGCACCCCAGTGTATCGTTCCAGGTCATCCCTCCACCTCATTTGTGGTCTTCCTACTCTTCTTCTCGTGTCTCTTGGTCTCCAATTCAGCAGTATTTTGGTCCATCTTTCGTCTGCAGCTCTAGCGACATGCCCTGCCCAATTCCATTTTAAAGTCGTCACCCGGTGGATCACGTCTGTGACTCTTGTTTTATCCCTCACCGTTTCGTTCCTGACTCTATCTCTAAGGGACAGGCCCAGCATGGCTCTCTCCATCGCTCGCTGCATGACTCTTAGTCTCTCTGCACTGTGCTTTGTCAGAGTGGCAGTTTCAAGACCATATGTACTTCTTTCCTTTAGTGGATATATTTCTACATATTTGCAATTTATAGATATAAATGATAGGTAATAAAATATTACTCACTTCACCTCTGGCCCCGGAAAACAAACAGGAAACTTTTGTACCCCTCACACCCAGTAACCTGGTGAATCGCAGGAGCCACACGGAGCCCCCAGTGTCAGCCACCACTGCCGAAGCCGCACCTCCTGCCGAGGGTGGCCCCCAACAGACAGTAAGGACCCCCCACGGGCCGCCCCCGCAGGCCTCCACCAGCCGGAGAACTGTACCCTCCGTAGACTCGTACATTACAACAACACCTCGAGCAAAGCCTGCAATAATAACATGCATTCTGTTATATAAATGTACAGAAATAAATCTAAACGAGATATTAATCCAGGGTTATTGGTAATTAAACCTATTCCTTCTAGGAGGTTGTAGCAGAGGTTATTTACGATGAATGCATGTAAGTCACTATGCAAAAGTGAACCATTTTAGAGATAAAATGAATTAGAGTCGTGGCAAATAATAAAAATACATGTGATATGATAATGTTTTCAATTTTTACATTTAATAAAAAAAATTCAAACATTTTTATTTTATTTTATTTTATTTATACATAATACACAAATGAGACATAACAAACTAAAAACATTTAGACGACTCATTTGGACACAATACGGTGTTACAAAGATAAGATAAAACAACATAAAAAAATTCAAATAAATCATACAGAAGGAACCCAAATATGCCTAAGTATTCTTTCCAGAATTTGTAATATTTTTTTTACAAATACTGCCTCACTGACACTGAAAATGTCCAAATCCGAGACGATTAGATTCAACGTCCGAATTGCTTTTATATGTGTTGTTTTTACCGTACTCAATTTTGTTTGAAAACTACCAACCATATTTGCTCCAACAGAAGCTTCATCAGGGTAAAAAAACAAAATATGAAAGATTTAAAATGTCATTTCACATTTAAGTGGTTCATGCGATAGTAGAATTATTTTTTAAAAAGTTGTGATTTATAACTCACCAGCCAGCAGCCTAGTTCCGTCCTCATTGTAGTCCAAGGAAGTGACAGCAGCTTGATCCCTGTGCTGCTGGCAGCACCAACGTAGGGCCTGGGACGCAAATGCCATCACCAGTCCATGGGATGTGCCCACTGCCACGCGTTCCCCCCACGCGCCCACTGCACTGCCTGACCCAGCACCAATACGATCCTGAAATCAAATGCATCAATTCATTCAATAGAATCTTCAGGTGGGTCGAGGCTGCCTGCCATTGTCCCTGTCTAGTGTGGTAAATCTTCGGGTTGTTTCACACATTATGAGGCAGTTATATACCTACATCCAATCAACACATTTAAACTGCCTACATTTTCGAGTCCCATTGGGTCTTAAGACAAAATATCTCTTTTGCTTATTCTTGTACAAAATTAAATAAATATCATGCTTCTGACACAACTTATCGAATTAATTAAATTTCAACATTACACTTTATAATTTATTCTGATTTATTGAGAAAAAAATCTCTAAAAGGATTTATGATTTAATAAAAAAATAAATGTATATATAGTTAAAATCCACTAATGTTTGTGTCATCAACCGGTTTCAGCAGCTCGCTGCCATCTTCTGGTCATACAAGGTGCCGAAATTGGTTGAAGACATTTAAAAAAATTTAAAAAAAATTAATTTTCTTTATTTACAATGAACTTCTACAACGAAATTTCAAATAACAAAATTGATTTATTATGTCTTGAACAATAATGTAAAACTCCATATTGAATATAAATATTAATGAAAATGTCTGTTTTCTAGGAGTTTTATAATAGTTCATGGCAATGACATGTATGTCTGATAATGCCTTAAAAAAAAGAATCTAGAAAACAGACACTTTCATTTGCATTGCTCTAAAATGAATTACTGCTAAAAAAAATATTTAAAAAAAAACTGAAAAAACAAAAATTAAAAAACTAGGGAAAAAAAACAATATTATTATATAAGTATAAGTATGGCAAATGAAATCCATGTTATAAAGTAGTTTAAATTTGTTTTGTTTAGAGTAATTTCTCTCGACAATATAACCTTTTAAAACAGTAACAATATTAATATTTTTAAACAGTATTTATAGGTTTAAACAGTATGTTTATAATAATAATAAAGAATACATGAAATTACTTAATTTACTAATTAATCATGTCGTATCCATGGGGTGGGCAGAGGATGGATTATACCAGTTAACCTCTATTTTTTTTCTTGAAGATTCGCCTTATTGAACAAAGAACAAATGATCTACAACAGCTCATTTATTTTACGCAGCTTAATTCCGTGCTCTGCCAGCGGAAGGCCTGCGTGGCTTTGGACCCTCCATAAGGCGAATCTTCAAGAGGATGGATTGCTAGATGCTTCTATCCTAACATATATTCTAATTTTCATATATCGTGTCATGAACGCACAATGATTATTCCAACTCTGTACACAGCAACATTAATAGATTGTAAGAAAATGTGAAAAAATAATTATGACCGATTCTTCTTAACTAACTAAAAGCTTGATGCTTAGCAAATAAGGTATAATAAACATTAAGCAAACATACCGCGGCTGTCGTTATCTGTTGCGAAATTCCTTGCAGGAAAACATATTTTAGCAGAGAACCTCCAGTTGACGATTTTTCTAAGGCATTTTTTTTAGGAGTCGGAGACGGAGATGGGGTAGGAAGCGAGGAGTGGCTGTCTTCCGCCATCCCTGGCTCCCACTCTTCGGGAAGGCCATCGTCCAGCGCCAGGACACTCTCCAGAGAGGGCAGCTCATTCACCGGCGGAATACCATATTCTTCGTCATTCAACTGTACAAAAATTGCGCAAAAATTCAATTTGATACGTCACAAGATATCAAACAATCAAAATATATTTTAAAATATTTTTACTTAATATTAGGAAAGATAAAACAGATAGAATGTTACCTCTTCTATATCTAATGGGGGGAAGCTGTCGATAGATCCGACGTCAGAATCTACTAGGGACTGCTTAGAAGGAGCCTTTAACAGATCCATTGTCATACAAAAACTAAACGAAATGAATAAATTTACAAATATTTAAGACAATTATTTACGGCATTCACACCCCCCGAGACCATTTTGACATTTAGATAATTTGACGTTAATTTTAAGTGTTTCCCGTACTAAAAATATATTCCCACACAGCAACAATAAAAAGTAGGTACAAGTTTTAAAAATAATTTTTATATGGCAACATCATTTTGACGGCAATTATTTTAGGTTATGTTATTCTGCTTTACAAATAATTCTGCCAAAAATATTCTTATTTCCTGTGTTATTTTTTTCTTAATATAATCTTTCTGTGCTTTGATTACGCATTAACGATTTAAGGTAAGAGAATTAATAAAAAAAAAATCCTTAATAAAAGAATTAATTTTATCTCAATAGAGACGAAGATGCAAACTGGAAACTGAATATGGTGATCGAGGTGTTTACAGGACTTATGACCTGTCATTGGTTGGGTTAAGCGCACGCTTTATGTAATTACAACATTCCTTAATAAAACATTCAATGTAGTAGTGTATTTTTTTTTTTTTACAGAATGCAGGCATTAAGGAATTTTGTTTGCCAAATTCCAAAAATACGTGTTTGCCCTACGCTACCGAGATTTGCTTGGGAAGGTCCATTTTCGCCTATCCAAGGATGTATTGACACGACAACCAGATCATTTAGCATGCTCGGTTTGAAAATTAACACATTGAGTGCATTTAGTCCACTCTCCAACCAGCCGCTTTTGAAGACTACTCTTCCACTTCTAAGTCAATCCTGCGGTATGAAAGTAAAGGGTCGTTTACGTAGGAGATGCAAAGATTGTTATTTTGTCACAAGGCAGGAACGCATGTACGTGATGTGTCACACTCACGGTCGACACAAGGCCATGGCAATGGTTGAGAAACCCCATAATAAATACATTCTAACTCACGCAACTCAAAGTAAAAAAAGAGGTTGGTAATCAGAAATATGCAGAACTCATTTGTTGTTATAAAATAGATAGATAAATATAATCTTTTTAGTATTGTAACTTGTATTTTCATTACTTCCACAGCCCTTAGTGTAATTTTTCAGTTGCATGTAATATTTAAACATATACATATTCACCTTCAGTCATCATCAGCCATTAGTCGTCTAGTGTTGGACATATTCTTCCCTTCCCGACTTCCATAACTTTCTATCCCTCGACACTCTGTGCTGTTGACCTCCTACCACTTTTTTTTGTCATCAGACCAGGTCCACCGCTTATCCATTGTCCTCACTATATGGCCGGCCCAATTCCACTTCAACAAAGCCCTACAGCTTCTGCAGCTTTGGTCCTCTCTGATCCAAATTCTGTTTCCTGTCTCGCAGACTGATGTCCAACATCCTCAATAAATGAGAATAAATTAAGAAAGCACCCAAACTCACATTACCCCACAGATTTTTTTAAGGTTTCAACTTGAAAATATTTCATTGGAATATTATTTTCCCCAATAGAAACCCACGAACAGACTTAAAATATTATGTTGGTTATTTTAATTTCTTTTTAGAAGTTCATTGTAAATAATACAAATATAAAAATAAATTTAAAATGTTTATAAAACCATGCAGATTAAAAAATATATATATTTTCTTTGATGAATTTTTTATTTTATTTTTGTTATAACCAGTGTAAGGTGTTTTCACTCAAATTAACTTGAGTGGCTTATATCGGCGAATAACGCACACTCTAGTTAATTCGGACAACCTCATATTTTTTGAAACCATAAATGCGCGGCCCGGTAAAGTCAGGCAATGACAGAAGAGTTCAGTCAGAGCCGAATAACTCTGTAATTCATCATCATCATCAGCCGTCTGACATCCACTGCTGAATGTAGACCTTTCCCAAAGCCCGCCACCACCCCCTATCCATTGCCGCTCCCATTCATCCATGTCCAGCAATCCTCCTCAGATCGTCGGTCCAGCGGGCACATCTTTTTTCTATATATACCATACATTGAGGAGCCACAATAACTTATGCATAAAGATTCAAATAATATATTGTTCATTTTACACGTTGATGGCTGAGTACGCATTAGGTGCGTACAATGAAATCTTGTTAGGTGCTCAATACGCACCCAGCGTGTTTGTGCTTTTTGTAAATGCTCACCGACGTATATATAAAAAAAAAAAATGTTACTATTTATTAGGAACTATGTTTTTTAATTTTTATCGGTTATATGTATTTTATTATTAAATAATACATAATTTGAGCATCTTAACAGATATCTGAAAATGTTACGCAATGAAAGTGTTTATAGATCTGACGATCTGTGACACAGAAATTGGGTCTACTGAGATGATAAGGTCCAACTGTTTCACCATCTCTTAATCTGTTAGTCTTCCGGGTAGGTGGTGTCCAGAGGGGATTTCATTAGCAGCTGTGTATATAAGACTGTCACTGTCCGTTATGGCTACATGGTCCCTCCAGTATCCTCTTCTGGATCTACTCCACTGAACAATGTCCTCTATTTCGCAAGTTTTTTGTATTTCCGCATTACAGACACAATCTCGGAGTTTTTCCAGTAATGGATTTTTGGACCTTCATCTCAGATGTTCCTAGAAGTCCTGTGTTTCGTACAATATCAGCCCGCATCTCTACAGCATAATCATGAAATATAATTATAAAACCTGACTGTATCTGCGATATCATTTTATTTTTTATTGATTAATGGCTACTGTTACATATCCCTTTAACCAAAAGTTAGAAATCAGTGATGGCTGAAACAAACCGTCTGAAAAAAAAGAGGTAAATTGTGTTGCATCGTAAAATAAAAGAAAAACATTGAAAATTCTGTAAAATTTATTAAAAGCCTGTATATGTGTACACCTAATTGTATTGTCTTAAAACTTGATAAAATCGATTACAATCGAAATGATTAATATCAAAATTTTTGAGTATGTCTTATATTATAAAATCTTACTACTTTGCTTGTGAACAGACACATTCAATAAGGCACACATTATTAAATAATTTGTCTAAAATGGGCACTTCTTGTCAGACTAATAAAATCGTAACAGGCACAATAACGTAACAATTTCAATATGGCCAATAAATTCTAGTAATAGTGGACTTCTGAAATGCTTATAAATTCACGTAGAAACCACACAAAAGTAATTAAAAATAAATATGATAGAAATTTACATAAATAATCTATAATATCGAATTGTTTTATTTTTATAATCATTTTGAGTTGTAAATTAATATTATGTCTTTTTGAATGAGATTACACATTTTTAATTTATTAGAATTCATAAATTTATATAAACAAAATAAAAGTTACACATCTAAAAGAATGTAAGCATGTTCCAATATCAAATATTGTATAAATCATAAAATTAATAAAACACAAATAAAAATAATATTCATCATTTACATACAAAATAAAATTGACTGATTGCAGGAATGTTAGATTTTACAAAATCAAGATCTATGGTAATGAGATTTATAACCTATATTGTAAACAAATTTACTAAAATGATTCCCTGTAAGATAATACTACGAGTAAGGAAACATTTTTACAGATAAAATTAATGATAGAGATATTTTTAAAACTCTCTCTCATTTTATTTTTTACTTCATAGTACGATAGTCAAAGTGTGATTGTAATATAAAAATCTAGGATGTCTTCAATAAAGTAAAAATGCAGATCGAGAATTGTGAAAATATTATGCAAGCGAAATGTAAAATATTGGAAACAAGAATTCATCAATGATGGATCTTCTACTGATAAAGCTAGGACCCTCGTAAATTATTTTTTAATCTCACGTTTAGATTATTGCAACGAAATGTACGCTGAATTGCCAAATAATCATTAAGCAGAATACAAAGCGTATTCAATGCTGCTGCCCGATTGATTATGGGGCAACAAAAATACTGTCATATCACGCCGCTCCTGAAGGAACTTCACTGGCTTAACCGTTTTAGTGCCAAACATATTTCGCCAAAATGTTTTAAAATACCAAAAGAAAAGTCTATTTTTATACTTGGAACTTAGATTTTCTGGCTTACAGAGGTTCAGCTCTAATGGCTATTCCTCTTACGTCTGTAGGAAACATTGTTGGAATGTGATTTGGTAGATAATTTATATTTCCATGAAAAAAATTTACCATTTCTGTAAAAATACACCATTTTTCATATTTTTTTACACATTCTCTTCACTAGGTTTCAAACTATGATAATTAAAACACAGAAATTTAATACTATTAATCGGCACACAAAAATTCATTACTTCGGCACTCTAACGGTTAAAATCTGAGAGCGCCAGCGTATATATCTGACCTCTGCGTGACACCCATGCCAACCGAAAGGCAACGTTCACTCCGATCAGTAGAAACAATTGCAAACAACATAACAATTCCAGTCAGAGCAAATAAAGCTAGTTTCTATGATCGTGCTTCCAGCGTTGCGGGTCGTTGGCGTGGAATAGCCTCCATGTTAATATTAAGTATAAGGATGGTGACGTTAAATTTAAGAAATTTCTAAAGACTGCACTGTTCGGTCAGTCATTTTCTAGTGCGCCCTCGGAGTAATTGATTATACAAGATGGCGCACTTAAAATATAAGTCATCAAAATAATAATAATAATAAATAATCAATGAAAATTAAAATGGCCGTTCACAACGGGTTTCTGGTTCTAACCGTTATGTATGGAAGCGAAACATGGAACTCGTAAATATCAACGAGTGCGGTAGACGTAAGATCCCTTAGACGCAAGTGTGGTAAAAAGTTCAGAATTTCAAATGCTGAATCAGGTGGGAATGTAGAGCGGAAGAAAGTATTATGAAAGAATCACTGGGTAGATTTGAAAATATGGGACAGAAGAAAGTATATGTTAATGACGTGAATGAAATACAGAGTCTGGGAAGACCAAGGATATAATGGTATAACCAAATTAATCAAATTTTTTAAATCCACCATGTTAGAAGTCAGAAGAATTGACGTGCATATGTGACTTGCTGAATGAATGTGAAGGAAGCTAGAAAGGTGTATCAGGATATAGATGCTCTGCCTACCCCTGGAGGTAAACGGCGTGATGGTTTGTTAATGTTAAAATATTATGATTTCGACTTGTTTTAGGATCCTAAACTATTTGTATTATAACACATCTTATGCGGGAGACGAGTTTCACAGTCCTTAGTCTGCCAATCGCCGTTTGCGGGAGACTGTAATTATAATTACCAATTTTTTTGCCGCTTTAGTGGTTATTTAGGTTTTATAGTGACATCTGTTGAATTTAAAGCAAAGTTTCTCAATATGTTCTTCTTTTTTTATCAGAAAGATTTTAAATGTTTTAATGATTTATATACAGTCGCAATTAATACGTTACGCGAGCGGAATACACCCGAGTCATACATTAACTTACGCTTGATCGGCCCCACATGAGATGTGTTAAATGAGATTTCATGCTTTTGAAGCAAAATACATTATTATATATGTGAATTAAAATTATTCTAAAATGTAGGTAACCTACTGAACATCACAAGGCTTGGAATGTTTTGTGAGAATAAACAGTGAAAATGTATGGTAAACCACTGCACAATACAGATTTGAGGTTTAGGTAACTTCAATTTAACATCTAAAATACTTATTACAAACAAAAAATAATAATATTAATTCTTAATAGGTCAAGAAGCTTACACAACATAACAATGAGAACCTTCTTATTATATATAATTCTTTTCACCTCAAATCAGATTCAAGATAATCAAACAATAATAATATAAAACGTAAACAGAAAAACAATGTCTTTTTTAAATTAAATATTATTGAAGTCAAAATAATTTATAATTAAAGGTAGTTGGAATATATTATGCAGCATCTAATAACAAAAACAATGATGAATCTCTTGAATGAATTCAATTCACTCTTCACAAACATGTTTTAAACAAATTTATACATTGAAGAAGAGTGAAAACCCTCCGAAATAAGTTTGTGAAGAGTGTAATAAAGTGTTGTGAAAATACCAGGGTAAAAGATTAAGCTGCTGTTTGCTCATAGATGGCGTTAGTGAGCATATTAAGCTGCTATGCAGACATGTTATACTGTTCTTATATGAGTTTGCAGCTGTCAACATTAATCAGAGCACATCATCAGCAATTTCATACAACAACATACATTTTCTGTTGGTAATCATGGCTAGTTTCTTGCCAGAAAAAGAGCATATGCGGGAAGCTCTGCTTTTCTGCTTTAATTTGAAAAATCAGCTGCCAAATCGTTCCGAACGCTTGTGAATGCCTATAAAGACAATACTTTATCAATCAACTTTACAAGAGCGAAAATAGTTTCAGGCGGAAGATGCTGTGTTTGGTGGGATCAGCACGGTATCATCTACTATGTGCTGTTGAAACCTGGTGAAACTGTCAATGCCACCCGCTACCACCAACAAGTGATCATATTGTACCGTGCTCTGCGTGAAAAGGCCTGGTTATCGAACGGATTTTCTTCCACGACAACACATCATCGCACACGTCAATAATTCGGAGAGACTCGACTGGGAGGTGCTACCCCATCCCGCTATTTCACCAGACCTGGCTCCTTCCGACTACAACCTGTTTTCGCCGATGGGCCACGCGCTCACTGAGCAGCACTTCGATTCTTACGAAGCGTCCGAAAATGGCTTAATAGTGGTTTGCCTCGAAAGAGAAGTATTTTTTTAACGTGGTATCCACGAACCACCCGAGAGATGGGAATATGTGTAGCTAGAGAAGGCCAGTACTTTGAATAAATTTGGTTTTGCTTTGTGTTTTTCTGACTAAAAACAGCGGATTTATACTTATACACCTGGTACAATGTTTTTAAAAGTTATTCAAAATTGAATCCACAACACAAAGTGATGGCGAATATAGAAGAAAAATAATGAATCTCTCTGGTGATAATAAACTATAAATTGCCATTACTGGAATCAGCCTGCTCTGGTAAAAATTTCCCCACTGTTGGTTGGATTTGTTGCCAGACATCTGCCATCTGTTGAAATAAATTAAGTTATAATAACATTCGATATCAGTTTTAGATAATTATGTTCAGTTAATATTTCTTCTTTAACCCCTGCAGTAAGGCTGGCCACATTTGTAGTCCAAAAAAATTGGTTTGAACTGCGGCAGACTACATTTGCAGTTTATATTTAAATATATCTTATTTTATTTTTAAGTTCTTGCTGGTTAAGTGCCTAATTACAGCTAATTTAAAAAACGGTGGAAACGTGTAACATAAATTAAATAAACACAAAAGTCCGGATCGTCCATGTGAACATGTGCAACATCGAAAAAAACATTATGTGTTATTACATTATGTGCTAAATTAAAAAAACGGTGGATTCGTGGAACATAAATTAAATAGAGAATATGTGCACCATCTAAAAAGAACATTTTGTGTTAAATTATTCTTATTTTGTTATTTTATTTTATATCATTGTATTTTATATTATTTGTTTTAGATTTATTTTGTGGGTGTTGGACGATCAAAGTGTGCGCGGGAGATGCCTATTGGTGGCGATGAGGTTCGCAACCCATCACACCGCGTCTCCCGCGGGGCGAAAAGAGAAGGATGGAGTGCCACATCAGTAAAGACAGACAGTCCATTCTTTCTGCCTACCCTTTCGGAGAGACGGCGTGATGGTTAGTTAGTTAGTTAGTTATATCTTATAAACTTTTTACTTCAGTTCCTTTCTACTTAATTGTACATAACATTATGATGAACTGGGACCATTTGTCTGAGCTGCAAATGTAGCCGGCAACAGTTCAAAAGACTCTTTTTTTTACTGCAAATGAAGGCAACCGAAAAGTAGGGGTTAAATATTCAGCATATCAGTGGAATAAACTCTGCGGAAAGTTTCATAAGTCTGTGCTTTTTTAACCTTATAATTTTATTGACTTTAAACTGAAATTTAAAAAGCCACTTTACAGAAAAACTTGGCGAAACCCTGATCTAAGAAATACTCTAATCAAACAACAGTATTCGTCGGGTTGTCCAATAATATGAAATAGTGTAGATCTAGCAGCGTACTCATGTGACTAACCTCGGAATGTGCTTGGAGGTTGACGGCGGCAAGAGCATTGAAAACAGCGGCGAGGTCGGTGAGGTGCAGATGCACCAGCTGCGTCTCCAAGCGTGCACAGTGCAAACTGTATGCGTGCCGTGCCTCTAGCGAACTGATAGCCGCTTCCTGCTCCAGCATACGCTGCTCGAGACTGTCCACAGACTCGGACTACAAACATACAAATATAATAAGTCATTTTGTAAATAACAGTAAGGATGATTTAAGGATAAAATAATCTGCAGAATATGCAGTTCAAAACAAAATAAATACCGGATGGATGAAGTGGTGAAAATTATCAGAAGTGTTCTGCGACAAGTGAATGCCGGTCCACGTAAGGGTAAGGCCTCATTAGTGTGTTGCGTTGCGTCGTCGCAGTCTGCGTCGTTTAACGTATATTTTTTAGTGACAGACACATTATGCGTTGCGTCATCGCAGGCGACGTTTCAACGGATCGACAGACGAGAGACGAAGAGATCGAGAGATCCATTGTCGAATGAAGACTGAAATCCACACTGACTGAGACGCAGCTCTGCGGCGGGTTCTAAGGTTTTCACTAAATACTCAAAGCTGGCCACACTCAATACTGCCGCATAAAAAACTGACCATCACTATTTAACGCAGGTGTGGCATACAGTGCGTTGATCCGTTGCGACAATGCAACGCACTAATGAGGCCTTTCTCTAAAGGGGAAGGTGCACAAAACGGTGGTGCGTTCAGCAATAACCTACAGTTTAGAATGCTGGAGACTCAAAAAACAACAGGAAGATAAACTGCACAGCTCCGAAAGGATTCTTAGATAGGCAGGCAGGGTATCGGCGTTCGACCACATCAAGAACATCCACTTCCATGGCAGTTTCAGAGTGAGGCCAATCTTAGATTAACTTGAGTACTGTTTGAAATGAAACCGCCCCCTATCCATTGCCGCTCCCATCCATCCATGTCCAGCAATCTTCTTCAGATCGTCGGTCCAGCGGGCAGGGGGACGTCCAACTCTACGGAATCCTGTACGCAGTCTCCACTCCAGAACCCGTCTTTCCCATCGGCTGTCGATACTCCGACAGATATGGCCAGCCCACCGCCACTTCAGCCCGCCTATCCGCAGAACCACCTCAGTCACCTTGGTTTGTTGTCGAATAAATTCGTTTCTAAATCTGTCCCTCAAGGTTATTCCAAGCATGACTGTTTCCATGGCGCGCTGGATGACCTTGAATCTGTAGACTAGACCTTTTATCAGTGTCCACATCTCGGCTCCGTACGTCATGACTGGCAAGACGCACTGGTTGAAGACTTTAGTCTTGAGGCAAATTGAAATGAATGGGACTTATTCAAAGGAGTCTTTAAAGAGACCAGATCCTACCAGACAAGAAGAGCCGACCCTAAGTAAATGGGACATGGCTAGAAACAAGAAGAGGGATAAAATAATCTAGGCTCACTCACATCATGTCCACGTATGACCCCTTTCATCTTTCGTTTCTTGAGTGCCAGCATCTTGTTGAGGGCCGTGTGGTGGTCGCTGACTACACCCCTCTCCAGGCGGTCGCACATATCCTGATGGGCAGCCAGCACATCCAGAATGCTGGACAGTACAGATGTCACTCGCTCCTCAAACAGCACAGAATGCCGAGCCGCACGGAATGAAAGTGTGGAGAATTCGCTGAGAGAAAAAAATGTATATTATAGCAATAAGAAGGAAGTCACAAGGCTCGATTACATTAGGAGTGAGCATGTCCAGGACGTCTGCTGGCAACATGATGGGCCAATATTAGGAAAGAACTAAACACTAATGACTTGTGTCAGGAGGTGAGCCAATACCGAAGAGTGTGGAATCTGCGTACAAGGATGACGCAAATAATTAACACATCTCATGCGGGGCCGATCGAGTGTAAGTTAATGAGTGACTCGGGCGTATTCCGCTCGCGCAACGTATTGATCGCGACAGCATATAAATCATTAAAACATTTTAAATCTTTCCAATAAAAAATTATATATTGAGAAATTTTGCTTTAACGAAAATTCAACAGATGTCACTATAAACCATAAATAATGCAATATAATAAGCAGCAATCCCGCTAAAGCAGTAAAAAATTTGGTAATTGTAATTAGTCTCCCGCAAACGGCGATTGGCGAACAAAGGACTGTGAAACTCGTCTCCCGCATAAGATGTGTTAAGAAGAGAGAGAGGTAAAACGAGAGAAGTTTAAAAAAAAAGTTACCCTTGAAGTACATCGAACCCTAAATGAAATAAATGTTATATTTTATTCATAATACTAATTGTATTAAGAAGGGTATTAATCCCTGTTTACTAGATTGGTGGTGACCGGCAAGACTTTTTGCTACCTTATAAACTGTAGGAAATGTAGAATATTTTTAAGTCATTTGTCAGTTAAAGTATACTCAATGTTGTCTTTGACGGAATCAATCGGAAGAATCAACATGAGTGTATGACTTGCTGTATGAATGTGGAGGAAGCTAGAGAGGTGTATCAGGATAAAGTAGTATAGCAATTAATTCTCTCTGCCTACCCTTCCGGAAATAGCACAATGTTTTTTTGTTGTTGTATGTTATATATATGTTATCAATAACATACAATAATATTATATATTTAAGCTACAATCTATGTGTGGTAATATATGCACAAATTTAGACCCGCAGATAATGTGTTAATAGAATATTGTTTAAAAAAATGAACACTCAGAAAATTGAACATGATAAATTGGTCATCTGGCAATATTCAGGTAATCAAAACAATATTAGCTAACCTACATTTGTAGAATGCTAAGACACAGAAATATACCAACTTTGCGATGTTGGTGAAGCCCCTCTTGATCCTCTGCCATACGTTGTTACCTCCCGTGGCCCACTGGGAGTGTGGGAGAGGCTCTGCTCCTAAAGCTGAAAGCTGAGCCCCCAGGTCCTTCATGTCCGCTGCATATGCTTCATTCCTTGCCGCCCCTGGATATAGACATTCATTACTTATGTTTACTTTACAATCTCTTTCAAATATTTGATACAAAATTGTAATACTAATATCCCAAATGTTTTTTATATCCTACCCCCCCTACACGAAGATCTCCAGAGACATTTGATGCCAATTTACAATTGAGGCCACTAGGACAAGAGTGGTCTAACCAACATTTTATGAAAAATTGAGTTACTGGTCTAACCCACACCTATTTGTGACCTACTATAAAAGAAAAATTAATCTAACCACCATTTCCAAGTGGAAACATAGATATCGCCATAAATACTTATTTTGCTCTGACAAAAAATCAAAATATATGGAGTCAAATGTGGTCTATTATAAGTAACCATCAAAAAATATCCTTAAACTTTATATTTCCCAATATTTCAAAATACTATTCTAAAGACATTCACCAAACAAACAAGGTTTATCACTCAAAAAGACCCTAACCCATATAGTTTTTTTAAAAAAAAATGGGGAAAAAACGTCAAATTTTCAATCGCATTTATCTCCATTGTCTAAATTTGGGGTTAGACCACTCTTGCCCAGGCAGCCTCAATTGTCCAAGAATAATTTACTCCAAAGGTGGTTATACCCAAAATGCAAATGAGAATTTCATCAGAACGGTCTGGCGCTTAGCCCCTAAGCATCTTAATTAAGGCCTGAAGGTCATTGAAATCATGGCATATATTGCTGCTAGAATTTTTAAATAATGGCAATCATCGATCCTGAGGATCGGAAACTCTTTTGAGGTCACAGTTTCACACTATCCAGTGAAGAAGCTTGGCCAGCTCGCAAACAGTTCCTCCAGCAAGAGTTCGAGTTTTACGAAGAGTGAGAAGGTATCCCATATGCTCCGGGCGTCACAGAATAACGCATAAGTACCATTAACAACATTTTTTTGCAATTCTAAACTTTAAATGTTTTTGCGTTTTTCTTGAAATATCCTTTTTGAAGTTGGCGGGCACGATAACTCAAAAACTAATGGTCCGAATTTGTTCAAACTTTTAGGATTTCTTCTTTATTAGCTTCTATATCGAGTAACATAAATTGAAATTTAACATTGAAAAATACGAATATTATTGCAAAATATATCGAAAAACTGCACAACTTTTTTTAATTTTTGGGAAAATATTTGCAAATTGACAACTTTTATTAATTTCTTAATTTTTGTTAGTCGATACAGAAAATAATACTGTTATTTACATAAATATTCTTCATGAACTGTTACAGATAAAAATTACAATCTGGGGAAAGCCAGCCATTCAACGCCTCGGGTTCGGAAAGGCCAACATAGCGCTCTGCCGCAACTGCTATTTTGGGTTTAAAATTATAATAATAATGTATTTTTACACTGTATGATACTAGTAAACACCCTGCAAAATTTCATTAGGATTAAATTAAAAAATTTTGTAAAACAGCTCATTGAATTATGATTGATTTTTGCCCTTCAAATTGTATTTTTCCCCTGAAGGCATCTATTTGAGAACAGGTAAATACCAGTAATAAATTACCTAGGTCAAATATTTGCTTCAGCTTGGACACTCCTAGACAGATTACTCGAATCTGTTCTCTGCTTGAAGAGAATTCTGTGCTAGTCTCTGAAGGCACCAATTCCTGCAATTTAAATTTTTAATTATTCAATTATCTTCTCTAGGCTATCCTGGTCTTGTCTCGCAACGTGACACCAAAGAACTATCGTGAAAAAACAGCTATCGTGACACTCTCAGTGAATAAAAAGAAATTGTAATATTAAAAGTGTTTTAAATTTTAACAGTAATATTGTGGAAGTATCATAGTGTTTTGGCCAAAACAATGGACTATTTAAAAACATCTTAAACATTTGTCGAACATTTACATGTAAAACAATTTACATTTCATGAAAAACTATATTGGACACGTGTTGACAAATGGCACCAAAGAATGACAATTCAAAGAATTTTTAATGCCACATGAGTTTAAAAAAAAAAACTTATAAATAATATTTATCATACTTGCAAGTCCTCTTAAATGGAATACAGATTTAATTAACATTTTAAAACTCATGTAACCAATACTGAAGAGAATGAATGCATAATAGTATTATCAAGCAAGATAAAAACATTCATAACACACATCTGTTTCTAATTAATTACCCTACTAACAGGTTCATGTGATAACTACTATGGCAGCTTGTTTTAAAATTATTTCATGAACATATAATATCAAATGGATATACAATCTACACTCTGATAACATAAAAATTAACTGAATGCATTTGAATAAATAAATTAATGATAAGTTGGTGTGATAAGTTTAAAAATAGAAAAAATATGTCAGATGGAAAAATAAATTGTTAAATACATTATTTTAATCGTACTTTTTATACTATAATATAATTTGAAAATGTGTTTTAATTATAATTATATCCACATTAAAAAACAAAGCATAAAGCTTATATGATCAAACTAAACCATGACAACAAAATTTAGTAAAAAAATCAGCTTAAAAAATATAACACTTGCATGATTTATGAAGACTGAATAATAATCTATATTTTTATGATAAAAATGTACAGTTTTGCAAGAATTTCACATTTAAAATGTTTCGAGAAATCTAATATATATGTATATATACTGAAATCTCAAGTCTAAAATATAACTTTATTTTTAATTCTTTGGCAAACTCATTATTACGATTTTTATGAATTAACACTGTTTTTTCCACTTTTGAGTTTATTTTTCTCAACATGTTTTGAAGGCTTAAGCCTTAAAAACACCTTCATCATCAGGAGAACGATATAAACTCTCCCGATGATGAAGATATATAAAGCCTTCGAAACATGTCAAGAAAGAAACTCAAAAGTGGAAAAATCAGTGTTTTAATTCATATAAAAATTGTAAAAATATTAACTAAGGCATGTATAATAAAGAAAAAAAAAACAAAGTTCAGAAAACAAGGTAACAAAAATTACTTTGGCTCGGGATGCAAGCTCACTAGTTGTGAACTCATCGGGGGCTCTCCTGAACAGCTCTCGGATCTTGTGCTGCACATCGTGACCCTGATCTCTCAGGAAGTAGGAGACTAGCACATCGCGGGAGACCACGGGGTGCCGGGCTATCAGGGATAGCCAGCGGAGAAGACCTTTCCGCCGCGCTTCCAGGAAGTGTGCATCTTCCGAGACTATTATTTTCTTAGGGGGCAGGCGAGGGATCAGTCTGGAATAACATCAATAAAATAATATTTATTTGTTTAATACTAGTGTGAAAAAAAATATGGTGAATTTTTAATTTAAACTTCACATGTATTATGAAATCATGACAAAAAAAAATGTGGGTTCGTAGTAATAAGGGATATTATTTGAGTGTTGTGTCATTTATGTGCTTCAAGAGGCCAGAATTATGGGCAGACAATTCTTGGTATTTGCACCATGATAATGCACCGTTCCCACACTGCATTGGTTCTTTGAGACGCCAAACACTCAACCCATATCATTTCACAACCACCGCATTCGCCTGATTTAGCGCCGTGTGACTTCTAGCTGTTCAAAAAAACTCAAAACACCGCTCCAGGGACACCATTTCGACTCGATTGAAGAGCTAAAAGCCAAATCGAAGAAAGTATTGAATGCCATCCCAGAAAGAGACTTCTCTGTTTGTTTCGATGACTGGAAAAAAAACATTGGCATAAGTGCATTGTGTCTTACGGGGGATACTTTGAAAGTGATAATATTGATTTGCAAGAATAAATAAAATAAAATCATTTTACAATCAAATTCACCTTATTTTTTTATCACAGTATTATATTTTTCAAGCATCCTTAATGATAAATATGTATGTTATATGCAATGCATCAGTTCTAATATAGATAAAAAATAAGTATTAAATTAATCATTAACACATTGTCAGCAGAAAGGGTATTAATACCAATTATAATAATATTAAATTCACTTCCCCTGCTCGATATGTTCCCATTACATCTCCCCTCTCCTCATTCCTAATTATACCCCTTCCACTTTTATACATAACTCGATCTCTATTTAGCATATAAGTGACCGCTCTGTTTTATTCAAATGTTAAAATTTTATACATTACTAAAGGTTACTTGTAACCGAAACATGTGGGAGTTCAGTAATAAAAAGTGTTCTAATACAAAGTATAATTATATTTATTCAGTTATTAATACCCGTTTATTGGAATGGCGGTGTTTGGCGGGAAGGGTATAAATATATTTTTCGCAGACTCAATGTAAACTGTTGAAAGAGTTTTTCTGTACATAATTATTAGCGATCAAATAATTAACACACCTGTATGGAAATCTCGCAAGTAAGAGTTCATGTAAGGCAACAAAGTCATTGTATCGTCTTCTGACCGTGGTTTTGAATCTCTGGGAGGTTACTAAGTATTCCGAATGCTTGAGAATTATTCCTATCCTCTCAGGGACCAGATCAATGGAGATTGTGTCAAGCTGTTTCATTTCAGAGTATGTGAGATTCAGTTTGGTGGGGTCAGAATTGGCTTGGCTCTTCACCATCTCTTTAATGACTGAAAGATTGGATAAGGATGGTACGGGCAATTCTGAAAAAAAAAAAAATATTAAATTATTATGATGAATGCAAACGATAGTCATTAAAAAGATAACAACAAACCATCACGTTGTTTCCCTAGAAGAGTAGGCAGTACTCCAGTAATCCTGACACACCTCTCTAGCTTCCTTCACATTCATACAGTAAGTTATACATGCACATCCGTTATTCCCACTTCTACATGGCAAAACATAGAAAATTTCATTAATTCAGTGGTACCACATTTTCCTTGGTATTCCATCCAATCCAATTCAATCAATTCACATTGTTAGCGTACACATATTTTCTTAACCATTCTTTCTTCATCCATGTATTCCATATCTTCAAACCAAAATGGTGATTCTTTCATAATTTTATTAAAAAATACTTTATTTCGCTCTACATTCCTTACAATTATCAGCATTTGAAATTGCTTTATCACACAGACTAAGGGATCTTATATCTACGACATCTATGCTGTTCATCCTTCTTCTGGCAGTTCCATGCTTTGTTTCATACATAAGGGTTGGAACCAGAAGTCTATTCTAAACGGAAGAAAAGAAAGAAAGATTAAGCTTAATATTGTATATACCATTAGAAAAAAAAGTCATTTATATAATATCTTTTGCAAATTTGAACTCATAAATAATGTCTATATTTTGAGGAGTGTTTTAGAAACCAGATATGGGTATTTATTGTAAAACTGACATCTATGTTTATGATTATCACTTTAATAGAATATCTATTACCCGTTTCGTGTCAAATAAAAGTCATGCGTGATTTTATTGTTTTGTGATAAAAGAAAATTAAATCTAGAACACAAAGTCATAAATATTTTAAAACTTTAAATAAAATAAAAAGCCATTTGTACAAAGTAACAAAAGATTTAAATGTATGGTGTCGGAAAAAGAATGATATTCTGACTAAAATATATATTGAAATCAATGTTTCCTCTAATTTTACGATAGTTATATGTGCAAATAACATAATTAATACAAATGAAAACATCAGTTTTCTAGAAGTTTCCCCTTCTAAGGTATTATCAAATGTCACATTTGATAATACCTTAGAACAGTGATTCTTAACGGGGGCACCAGTTTTTATAATTTAGGGGGCGCTGCAGGAGTACCAGGGGGCGTTATGTCGAAATACAAAAATAAGGTATTTTCACATTTCCTTCGTCGTATTTAGTGGAAAATAGTTTTAGTGCAGTAATGCATATATTAAAAAAAATCACAAATTCGATTACAAATAAGCCAAAGAGTATTTAAGTAAATTTGAACCTAATATTACGAAATTGGCGCAATCACATAAGGCTCAATGATCTCATTAAATTTATTTTTTATTAAAAATTTCATATTTTGTATTGAATCATGTACTTTTTTTTATTGAAATAATATTATAATGTTGTGTGTAATGTTAATATGATAAAAAAAAAGGCAATAAATATATAATGTTTATAAAAATAATCACATGTTTTATTTTTATTTCTCATATTTTTTTATTTATAGTAGGAAAATATTGCATAAAATACAAACGTGGAGAAAAGTGTAAATTTTGAATTTTGTGTTTTGGGGGGGGGGCTGGATAATTTTAACGTGGTAAAGGGGGCGATTCTTTCAATGTGGTTAAGAAACACTGCCTTAGAAGGACGAAACATGTCATTCCCATAAAATATAATATAACTTCTTGAAATTAATTATTTAATATGGAGTTTTACATCATTGTTCACGAAACAATAAATGTGCAAATGACATTGGCTGTGCAACATTAAAAGGAAATTAAAAATGTTTGCACTACTTTAACGCTATTTAAACCTATTAAACGAAAAGGTTAATTTTTAATAATGACAATAATTAACAACACTATTTAATGTCAATTAATTTATCAATCAATCAAATCAGTATATTTTCTCAAAAGACATTACAAAAAAAAGATTTAAGTCATCTCTTGAGAACAGGTAAAATAATATACATAATACCAGGAACGCATGAGAGATGTATTGGCTTTAGGAAGACAAGATACTCTCTAAAGTCAAGAGTAATTGTCTTCTGAACGTACTTTCACTAATATGAAAGATATTGATCTCAGATCAGAGGAGACCGCGTTCGGCAGACTGATTGCTCTCCCCACCGGTGTCACTAAAGGCAGGTTCGTTCTGGGGCCATTATATTTAATGTAATACATAAATAGAGAAACAGAATTAGCGTACTGACACCAGTTCTTGTTCTCGCAGATTTTCTCATATTAACGCCCTTATATTCTAACGCTGATGGTACTTTTGTATGCATTGTTTTCTACGTATATGCTCGCGCTCAGTGAGTTGTGTGCGCACGCACACACATACACACAGCTTAGAGGGAACATTGATTCAAATAGCAAAGAATAATTATTTTTAACATCAAAACTCAACCATATATAACAAGCTGTTATTATATGAAACAGATAGGACACCAGGTGTTCTATAATTGAATATCTAGTTCAGGATCTCGTCTTTCAGGAGTATTAACCTGAAGGCTATTGCTCCCCCACTTGTTGAAGTGACTTTGTTGGCAATGAGGATTTAATTGAGTATCCCATCTCTAACAGAAATAAACTTTTTTTTTATTGACATGCAATATAAAAGTACAAAAATACACATTTTTCATTGATCTATAAAGATTATCTCGACTATGGAAACAATTATAAAATATATTAAACTTATAATTAATCAATATTAAATGTCAAAGTTCTCAACAAGTTAAGATAAGTAATCAATAATTATAATTTATGAAGACAAATTGCTCAGTAAAAATAAATCGTTTAGAACAAGATGAAATTTTATTGAAACGCTTGTTACAACATGTTAAAATATTCACTATATCTAACCAAATAAATTGTACCTAGGGGCCATTATGGAAATGGCATTATTTTATATTTGATAATGCCTTAGCAAGACGAAACATTTGATGGTGATGCCAGTGGGGAGGGCAATCAAACTGTAGAACATGATCGCTTCGGAGATCGATGTCTTTCATATTCGTTCAGAAGACAAATACTATCGACTTTGGAGAGTATCTTGTATTCCTAATGTCGAACCATCTCTCATGCGTTCCTGGTATTATATATTTATTATGTTTCACCTATTCTCAATAGATGCCTTAAACTATAAAAAATGTTTGTAATGTATTTTGAGAAAACAAACTGATTTGATTGATTGATTGATTGATTGATTTCATTCCCATGAAATATAATAAAACTTATAGAAAACAGACATTGCCATGATGGTGGAAAACATCAAGTATAGGAAAAACATACCTTGTCCTGCGAAATTATCCAACAATTTCCCTGAAGGATCTTTGCCTTGCTGCGCCCAGGCAACGAGGGCGAGACACTTGAACATGGATGTCCGAGGGACTGGTTCCCGGGTAGGTCCTGACAACTCCCAGATCCTCTCCAGGCTGGAGGAGTCCAGGCCAGAGAGTCGCAGCAGAGTTTGGAATACATCCCGGGACACCGGAGAACCAGAAGGAGAACAGATGTCGAAGATTTCGCGATAGTACGATGGTACGGAGCCTGTAAATTATGTTAAATTAATACCCGTTTACTAAATTGGTTAAATACCTCCTTCGGGACAATTTTAGGGTAATTTTTTAATACATTTTAAAGTATACATAAAATTAAATTTTATAATTGTATTTCAATCTCATGCATGTTAATAAGCGCACAAATCTACCCGCAGACTATTTGTTAAAATAAAATCTGTTATGATTATAAACAGTACATTTTTGGGGTACATATTTAAAAAATTATTTTAATGCTTCAAAAACAAGGTTATATTTTTATATAATTTTTCTCTCCTCAGTCACAATGAAATATTTATTATATAATATTATATTTTTACAATTTTACTTTGTATTTATTCTTCGGTTGTACATTTTATTAAAGTGTTTATCTTTAGATTTGACACAGGTATCTAAAATAATACATAAAATTAAATTTAAATTTGTTAAATTCTTTGTGGTACAGGAAAAACTGCTTTAATTTTATATTAAATTGTATTCTAAAGCGATTTTCTTTAGTAAAATATTGAAAAAAGTGATCTCTGGTAACATTTTTTACTCGTAAAAATTTATAATAAAAAATGAAAACACACAATAAGTTAATGTTGAATTCTTTAGGTTTTTCTTAATTAAATTTCTATATGTAAATAGTATTACACAATGATATAACTCATTGATGATTAATATTTTAAAATAACGTTTATTTTCTAAACAAAACTGAATTGAAAATAAAATTAATAAATATGTGACAAATCCAACTGTTTCACTGTGGAATCTGGTTGCATCATCATATTTTAAAATAAACATTTATTTGCAATACAGAAAAACACAAATAATGATCGCACAAGGGCAAAAAATTATTCTAGATTTGCACAAACTGTCTAAAACAAATAAAGGATTATGTTTGCCATTCTTTTATTTACTAAAACAGTTTTACTTAAGAGTGCGCGCGTTTAAAAAATACATTTTCCTTCTGTTTACTTTGGGCGCAATTCTTCAAAGTAAATAAAATCTCATGCTTTACCTGATATAATTAAATGTATGTGGGTATGCAATGTAAACGTTGTCGTAACTGTCAAAATCAACAGGTGAAAAATGTTTTTTCCGTATAAAATGATTAACATATGTTTGCAAACAGTTCTTACAGAATAAAAAAGGGAAAAATACTAACCTACTGTCATATCGGTACTCATTGTTATGTTGTGAAAGTTTCTCAGAGAATAGAATTAGTACTGGTGAGAAGCGATGACGACGTCATTCATCGCGTTCGCGACTTGCAGATCAAATTCGTCGTCCACCTCCAAACTGTCACGATTAGAAATCTCAACGAAGTTGCAACTTAAAAGCGTAAAACACAATATACCAATTAAAACAACATTTTAAATCGAGTTTATAAACTTTAAAACAATTTGAATAGTTTTAGATATAGAACACTCCCGGCGCACTTGCGCACCGCAGCACGAGAGCGAGCGAATGACGTGACGGCATTTTCAATAGAATTCTAGCGGGAAATAACAATTTTACGTCACCAGTGAGCGACACTATCCACTCGCAGTTATTATTTTAAATGGTAAATATTACAACTGTTTATTTTAACTATTGAAGATGCAACATATTTTATTTGAGTTCGCAATAATTTTATAATACACCTGTCGAAATTTTGACACCAGCTTTAAAAGTCAAAATAAATATTGTACTTTTTTCAGTTGGTAATTGCTACGCTATCATTTTCGGATATTAACACTGTGGAGATTCCGAAAGTTTTTCCGAGAGTTAAAATATATAAATTGTAATGTAATTCATTCACAAAATTGTACCTACTTATTACTCTGGAAACTTCCAGCCTTCAAGAGATCGACCGTTGCAAAATAAAACATTCCATTTTCAACTAACTCCCCTTTCCAGTCTTGGCGCCTAGGTCTGTTAGATGGGTCGAAATTTACGGGAACAATTTTGGTATCTTCCTCAATCCATCTAAAGTTGTGACTTCTAAAAAAGAAATGTACATTTTTATCACTTATTGCAGATTTTTTTTCAAGAAATAATAACACAATACCCATATGCAATCTGTGAAAAGTAAAGTTTTCTTAGTTGTGCATATCGCACGTTGAAAACAAAAGTGACACTATACAAAAATCTCAATTTTTCAGTACGGTCATTTAAAGTTTTTGTGAGGTCAATAACTTGACTGTGAGTAGAAATATATCTAATGTTGTTGTTTAATATATTAGTTTAGATATTTTTCTATCAGAATCTAGTTGATTTTAATTAGGTTAATAAGCAGGCAAAACTTTAAATGACCGTACTGAAAAATTGAGATTTTTGTATAGTGTCACTTTTGTTTTCAACGTGCGATATATATATGTACTCCTACGCTTATTTTATGAACATTGGATTAGAAATAAATCTTTTGGGACATAGAATATTGAGAATGTTAACATATAATCTAAAATAAGAGATCGTTAATTCGTTTTTATTCGATTTATAACTTACCTATAATTAGAATTTGTGACAAAAAACTAAGTGCCAATCATATTATTTTTGTGTTATCGATTAGTCTTCATTTTTGAGAGTTTGAGTTATTAATCTTGCATGTTTTATTACGGAAAATATAAAAATAGTACTGATTATCTTTCAGCTCTATTAATAAGTGATGACTACATTAGTATTTATTATTCAGAGCAGCAATCGATAAGTAAATAGTGTCTGATTAATGATCAACCTTAGATGAGAAGCATAATCTATCTGACATTCAAGGTGAACTAATGGTTCGTTAATAAACGTATTGTAATTTATGAAAATATATGTGCACACAAATTATGGGAGAGATGAACAATTGTGGGATTATTTTAATATTCATGGGACGCGTTCAGTGTAAAATGCGTTTAAAAATTATTAACACCCTTTTATAAAAGATAACCCAACACAAGTTAATCAAATTATTATGTGTTTTTAATGGTAAGTTTATTTTAAACCGGCTCGTTGCTTTTAAAGTTCACCGGATAAAAACAACAGTTTGGCAATGGGTATTTGTGTAATAAATTTTAGTAAAAAAGAGAATTAAATAGTACAATATAAAAACTGTTTTTATATTGCAATAATGAAGCTTAATTACAAGCGAAACCGGTTGGCGTCAAGTACCTATAATTACAATTCTGTGGTTAATATACGAAGTGTTGTTTTTATTTGGCATATTTATTAATCTACATATATAAAAATGGAGGGTCCTCTTCTTCTTCTATTATTTGAACTCAATGGACTCGGCAACCAATTGACAGATCTTGGGGATATTTTCACAGTTAATTAATACTATTTTGGTGAAGGTACATAAGTACTTGAAGCGAACTTCAACATAAAACAAAAAATAAGAACTCACTTTATATGTTTCGATGATATAAAGGCATGAATAAAAAAATACTTATGTTTTTGTCTTAAATTTGCATCTGTCTACTTTTAAAGTGCAGATATTACTTATGTGAATATTTAAAATTAAAAATAAAATAGGTACGTTGAAAACAAATATATATTTTATTTGAACAACGAAAACTTTGGTTCACAGAAGGGAAAAAGTTTGCCTAAGAGATTATTTTTAGAACAAAAAAAATATTGTATACTCGTAAGAAATGTGAAATTTAAACTAACTAACTAACCATCACGCCGTCTCTCCGAAGGGGTAGGCAGAAAGAATGGACAGCCACACTTTTCTTTCCTGACATATTTCTCTCGCTTCCTCAACATCCTCATACATCGTGTCATGCACGCGCGTCGATTTCTCTGACTCCTCACATGACCGACATTCAATATTTGATTTATTTGATCGTGCCACGTTTTCCTCGGTCTTCCTCTATTTCTGGTTCCATTAACATCGTTAACATATACTTTTTTACCATTCTTTCTTCATTCATTCTTTCCATGTGTCCAAACCACCTTAATGATCCTTTCATTATTTTATTCATAACACCATCATTCGCACCGCATTCACTTCTTATATTTTCATTCGACACTCTATCATACGCAGAGTACTCACATTCGTCTAAGAGATCTCATTTCTACTGCATTTATTCTACTTGCATCCTTCTTTTGCCAGTTCCATGCTTCGCTTCCATACATAAAGGTCGGTAAAAATGTGAAATTTAACGTATTATAAATGTGTGTTCTTTTTATTCTTTTCAATTTAACTAGACTGAGCCATAGCAACGCGTGGCTGGGTATAGCTAGTTTAAAATAAAAGCCTTATTTAGGGTTAGGCCATTAATTTCGATGAAAATCCAGTACCGCTTGATATTATGTAAATTGTGTAACAACATACAACACTCTCAAACATTATATTTGCCCTAACCATTAATTTATGATAATCCAACTGACCTTGTTACTGAAAAAGCGCACTGCGAGTTGTTACTGCGAACTGTTTGAATGGCTGCGAACAAGTAATCCGGTTTTAGGAATGGCGATGTGCACTGCACTAGTGCCAGAACGTCTATTTCGTCGTGGTACTGAAGGAATTCTTGCACTGCAAATATTGACGTGGCATTGTCGGTAGCACTTTCCTCTGAACGGCGATGAATTTGGGCTCCACCTTTGTATAAAAAATATATACATTGTTAGTTCAACTGAACAATAACGAGTGTTGAATGTTATCATTAGCCGTAGAATGTTTTAAATTACATATCACTTTGATTAGACTGTTCTCAGATCCTAAATAAATAATAAAATTTATAAAATCCATTGTAGAGTTTTGCATCACAGCAGAACCAACGTAAATACTCCGATATACTTCTTTCAAAATTAAATCGAAAATATCTCACTTGACTTTTGATAAACGCGGTCTTCAAGTCAATAATCATATCACAATATTGTAATTCTACAATATTTGACAACCAAATATGAAATTCTAATTCGATGTGATAAATTAAATGATTATATTTAAAATTAAAAATGGAATAATAACAACCAAATAAGTTTTGAGGACTTCCGAAATGAAGACACTGAGGACGATAGCAGGCAAGACACTGAGAGATCGCGTGAGGAACACCAGAATAAGAGAGATATGTGAGGTTGAGGATATTATAAGATGGAGTAGACAGCGAAAAAGAGACTGGTACGGTCATGTTCCAAGAATGGTTAACACCAGACTCCCCTATATTGAATTGCATAATCAGCCTCATGGGACTCGTCCTCGTGGAAGACCCCCTAAAAGATGGAAGGACAGCTGAGAATCTACCTCACAGGAGGAGCAACACTCTGGAGAACAGAACACATAGATCTACAACAAGGAAGAAGAAGAAAGAATAATATATTTACTTCATTGTTTTAACTAACTAACTAACTAACCATCACGCCGTTTCCTCGGAGGTACCCCTCCGAGAGAATGTACCGTCACACTGTTCTATCCCGACATAACTCTCCAGTATTTTCTACATTTACACATCGTGACATGCACGCTCGTCGATTGTTCCTACTTTGAGCATGGCCGCCTTTCAGTAATTGATTAATTTGGTCATGACATTTCTTCCTTGGCCTTTCTCGACTTCTTTTTCCATTCACACTACTTGTATACATATATACCTATGTAACCAATCTCGCCTCATCCATTCGTTCCATATTTACAATAAGAAAATGTATGAAATTAAAATATTCTATACAAAATTCGCTACACCGTGCAATTATTTAGCATTACATTTATTATAAAAGCATATTATTGCATTTAGTAAAATTAAAAAAGGATCCCTCAGATGGTTTGGAAATAGGGAACGAATTGACGAGAGAAGTGACAGTGTGAGTGTAAAAAGAAGTCGTGGAAGACCAAGGAAATCATGGCACGACCAAATTAATCAAATACTGAAAGGCGGCCACATTCCAAGTCGGAAAAATCGACGAACGTGCATGTTGCGATGTATAAATGTGGATGTAGCAATAGAGGTATGTCAGGATAGAACGGTAAGGCGGTCCATCCTCTCTGTATACCCCTCCGGAGAAACGGCGTGATAGTTAGTTAGTTTTTTATTATAAATATAAGTAAATAATTTAAATGGACTTATCTTACTATATAAAGATTACACTTGTAATACATTTTGCATGTGTTTTGCAATAAAACAATAAATAAGAGTTATTTTAATAATGGCCGAGCCATAGAGGGCTCCTTCCGCTTACCCGAAGCTCTTATAGGCGCAGCGGCGCCTTTCGTCAGCTTCACTCGTGCACCCGTCCATGCGGGACTTACGTTAAAAAAAATATGTACATTTGCAACCAAGGGGGACCCAGACCACATTAAAGCTAGGCTACTCTACCTCGATCTCCCGCCGTACACACATAGCAATACAACAGCAAAATAAAATGCACAATTGATACATAAATAACATATGTTAGAGAAAGAATAAAAAATAAGAGTTCATATAAATGTTGCATTACCTAGTTCACCTTCATCTGCTATTAAATCATGGTCCGTGGAAACCCAAACAGAATCAAATATGTGAGCCAAATGGATAGATTTCAACGATCTCCTCAGCAAGGAGAGGGTTCCTATCTTAGCTATATTTTTCAGTTTGATTCCCTTTGATCCACCCCTGGCTAAAATTAGTGCTGCGACGTGAAGTTGGTCATAATTTTCTTCGGAACATTTTGTTAGTTTTCTGAAAAAAAAGGTTGGTGTTAGATTCGTTCAGTTATTTTTATTATGCCTCCATAAAACGGGTTACTCCAGTTGGGAGGTATTAAAACCATGTATTTGGTAAATGATTAATAAATAAACAATAAATTACAGAAAAATATATTTTAAAATAGGTATCTGAAATTATATTAATAAAATAAAATTATAATTTTTTTTTTTTGGGTCTACAAGCACATACATCAGTGTATGCTAGATTTCATTGTTTTATTATATGTTTTTTTTTTATTATAATAATAAAAATTAATTATAATAATAATAATTTTTTTTTAATTATAAGAATTAATTAATATGATTATTGCAAGATAGTCGATGTTAAGCTCTTAAAAATAACCACATAGTTTTTCTATGGATGAATGATAGTGATGTGTTAAAATATTTATATATTTTTTCTTTCTTGGTAACACTTTTATGTTATAAAATACAATTAAATTACAAACATGTTTCGGGACACAGAAGCCCTTCATCAGTGTAATTAAAAATATACAAAACAAATTTTACCGTGAATGTGGCCAGTTCGAAAAAAACATTTTAACATTTGTATAAACTGACCACATTCATGATAAAATAAACTAACTAACTAACCATCAAGCCGTCTCCCCGAAAGGGTAGGCAGAAAGAATGGACTGTCACACTTTAACCGATGCGGCACTCCATCCTTCTCTTTTCGCCACGTGCGGAGCTAGAGAAATCGACGCGGGTGCATGACACGATGTATGAATGTTGAGGAATCGAGAGACATGTGTCAGGGAAGAGGGGTGTGGCGGTCCATTATTTTTATCTACCCCCAGATGGTTAGTTAGTCAGTTAGTTTTATTTATAAAAAAGTTGGAGAAGCCTGTAGGACCTGTTGCCACATTGGTAGACGATGAATGAACCAGAATGGTGATGGAGTGGAGATCTCGCGAGGACAGATGAAACAGAGGGAGACCCCCCACACGATGGTTCCATGACATTGATAAAATATATTTTTAATATATTTTTAAATACACTGATGAAGGACTTCTGTATCCGAAACATGTTTGTAATTTTAGGTTATTTTGTTTGTATGTATAAAAAAAAGTATTGTTACAAACAAAGAAAAAATATAACTAATTATGAATCCGCAACACAAAGTAATGGTGAATATATTGTAGAATAAATGTTAAAATATTTATTCTTATTTATAAAAATAAATATGCACAAAGGCAAGGTGAAAGTGAATTGTGCACCTAAAGTTGTCATCGCAAACAAAAACCTATAAAAAAAAAACTAAAATAGCGGTGCACAATGGTGTTCTCGTGCCGACCCTTATGTCTGGAAGCGAAGCATGGAGCTGGCAAAGGAAGGATAATAGTAGAATAAATACAGTAGGAATGAGATCTCTTAGACGAATGTGTAGATACTCTGTATATGATAGTACGGTAGTATTGTAAGTATGTCTAAATATAAAATAAAATAAATTAAAAATGCGGTGCGAATGATAGTGTAATGAACAAAATAATAAAAGGATAATTAAGATGATTTGGACATATGGAAAGAATGAATAAAGAAACAATTGTAAAAATATATATAATTTGTTTTTTTTTGTATACAAAGTAGACAAATACTGGATAATTGCGTAAAAGCCTTTCACATTGTATTAATAAAGATTTTCTGCTGAATACTTACAAATTATATTAATAGATGGCGCTAGTGTAGTTGTCCTACCAACAGTGAAGTTATTAACAAATATACAAGTTCCAAAATTTTGTCAGACGTGGTGTCGAAGGGAGGAATGGTGAATGTGCTTAAACATAAAGTGATCGCTTAACCCAACCAATGACAGGTCATAAGTCTTGTAAACGCCTCGACTACCATATTCTGTTTCAAAATAATTTACATCTTCTCCTCTATTGAGATACAATTAATCCTTAAAAAATATATGTGTACGATGTTAATGGAACTAGAAATAGAGGAAGACAGGTATCAAATATTGAATTACGACCACGTGAGGAGCTAGAGAAATCGACGCGGGTGCATGACACGATGTATGAATGTTGAGGAAGCGAGAGACATGTGTCAGGGAAGAGGAGTGTGGCGGTCCATTATTTATATCTACCCCCAGATGGTTAGTTAGTCAGTTAGTTTTATTTATAAAAAAGTTGGAGAAGCCTGTAGGACCTGTTGCCACATTGGTAGACGATGAATGAACCAGAATGGTGATGGAGTGGAGATCTCGCGAGGACAGATGAAACAGAGGGAGACCCCCCACACGATGGTTCCATGACATTCGAAGTCATTCGAAGAATGATTTGATGCAAAAGGCACAAGACAAGAATGCGTGGAGAAGAATGGAGGAAGCCTATGTCCAGCAGTGGACGACAATGGCTATTTAAGTAAGGAGAAGCCTTGCTTGGTGCTTAGAGCTACGCTGCAAGCAAGGTTACATATCCTAGCGAACTAACGTACAGCGCACTATCAAGATGCCACTCTAAATATAATATACCTACTGAAAACTTATCACTTCACTTATTATAAGCACTTCGGTATGGCTGTTGAGAGTTTAAAAAATATATTCAAATTAAATTACCTATATAAGCGTATTTTATTATTAATTATTAAAAATTGTATTTAAAGAGCTATTATATTTTATGATTTAGCTTACTGTGAATCAGATAAAATAAATGAACTAATAAATCATGTTTCGAGTTATGAAATCAATCCCAATTTATATAATATCAATATAACAATACAAAATAATTTATGTTCCCACCTTTTATTAGGTATGCGAACATTCATTATAAACATGTAAAATATATTATTTGACATTGTGAGACATATAAATTTGAATGAAGCAAACTTTATTAAAAACGACATACCCTTCATCATTATTCCTGCAAATTTTTAGAAGCCCACTAGTATTACTTATCACTTGAAACAATAAGAGAATCAGAAAAACCGAAGTGAATAAATTATAAAACATTTTATGTAAACTGAAAGATTTCCGCTACAAACCAGATTCGCGGTTGTTTCAATCAGAGCCCAGAGATGGAGTGACTCCAGTAAAACATGCTCTGCATCCAATTTAAATCTATCGGGGTCCATTTTAATCAATTTAACAATAAACTCTCAACAGCCGATTAGGTAGGAAAGGATTTGCAAAGTTTTCAAACACGAAATACCATACAGTACACTCCCGATTTTTCGGGATGGATGGTGAAAAACAATCCCGTTTAATCGATTTCCCGGTTAATCTGAAAACATGAAAAAAATTTAAACAAAGAGTAGTTTAAAACTGCGCTATATGCGCTTGTGTACGTGCTTAGTAAGACGCACGTCTTGACAGCATCATACTATTATACTATGAATAGCTTCCTTCATTTTTCGCCATGAATATAAATTTGTCTTTGTTTAAAGCGCGTCAACCATCCAGAAGACGCATTGAAATCACCTTGTAATTTCAATTAATTGAAAAAGTGTTTAATTACGACAATGTTTTACAAGTATGAACTACGCTGCGGGTGCTTAACTGCCAACTCGAAACTTTATGACACGACTATAGAGCCACAAACGTATGTTGGCTGTGGCGCAAATGTGAACTAAACGCCAAATGTCATTGAGACAGATTTGAGTTTTTGTTTGCATTATAAGTACTATTGTGAAATATTTTTGTTTTTACAAATATGTTTTCAATGACTCAAGGTATCCCGGATAATCCGCTTGCCGGTTAACCCGTCCCCAGAAAATCGGGAGTGTATTGTAATCATTATAATGGCCGAGATTCGAACTGTAACTAAACATTTATTAATAAAATTATCATATAAGTTGTCATATGAAATACAAAGAAAAAACTTAAATCCCTCATCTGACGAGATTCGGCTAAATAAAATCATTATTAAGGTATCACTGAGTTTCATTTAATGGTTAATAAGATGCTTTTTACATAGACTTGTGCAGATTACGTTTTATGTTCCAGGCCGATTTTGTTTGGCTGCCATTTTTATTTGGTTAGCATTTTTATTTTACTGTCATCAGTCAGTTCATAATTGACTTTTTTTTAGAATGATGTGATAAAATGTGAAAAAGTCAAATATGAACTATTAAATCAAAATGGTAGCCAAATAAAATCGGTCTGGACCGGTATAAAATCGAATAATCGGTATAAAAATGAATAATTCAACATATACCTGTAACTTATTGACATTACTGTCGTTTCTGGACTAAGTTTAGAACTAAATAAATAGGTATTTAATTATTTTGTAGACTGGTTCAAACCCTTGTTTTCTCCATATTCCTTTATGATTGCGAGTCTTGGACTATGCTAACATCTGAGAGGTCCAAACTTGATTTATTTGAGATGTAACGCTGGAGACGAATGCTGCGTATACCCTGGACGGCAAGAAGAACAAACCAGTCAATCATTGACCAGCTGGGTATCAAGGCAAGACTCCCGCGGATGTGCTCTCAGAGAGTGCTGAAATATTTTGGACACATAGCCCGAGAGATCAGGACAACCTTGAAAAGCTCATCATCATGGGCAAAGTGAAGGGAAGGCAATCACAAGAACGACCACCGACCCGCTGGTCCGATCAAATCAGGGATCTGACTGGTCTCTCATTAGCTGAAGCCTGGAGACTGACGGGCGACAGGAGCGCATGGCGTGCTATGGTCAATAGTTTACAGGATAGACACGACCCTCAATCATGAGGAATACGACTGAGAAATGTATATCATAGACATAAGACATGTGTTTTGTGCCTATAATGAAGTAGACAAGTTTAGTCCCAATATGAAATTTTATCGAGTCTATTCATATTGCAAACTAATTTGTGTTAATTTCATGAAAATATCCATAAAATAGAATTGATATTTGATTATGTTTCGCTTATGTGTATTATCGTTTTAAAAACTAAATCAATATACTTAAAATATAGACAAACACCCACATATAACTATACAAATCAAATAATAGTTAAATAAAACGATGTTTCTTGACTACTTCCACTTTTGTCTTTATTTCAGCAGCGACCGGTTTCGCCAGGCTCGTTGGCATCGACAGACTGGTGCCACTCTTATAAAACTTACTTCTTTACAATATATACATACAGATCAGAGGTGGTAAACATGATTCTATACAAAAATAATCTTAAAATAATTATATTAAATGTATTGAATTTAAGTATTGGTATTAAAGTTATTTAAAAGGATTCTTATTCAATATAATGGAATTACAATTTTTATTACAGCTGACATATTTATATTTTTTTTTATGTACACAACGTTTGAATTTTATATATAACGTTTGAAAAATTTATACTTTTATTTTGAATACTGGTGCATTAGGTTGGCGTCTCCTATTTTGTTTTTTCCATCCATTAGTTCATACTTGAGCTGCAAAGGGCTGGAATCATAACAAATAAATTTTTCGGCAGTAATCGATTCTAGGAATACTTTTTTTTTTTAATTACCCTATTTTATATGTTTCCATATCTTAATCCATAAAACAGAATGACGTCCTTGCCCAGTATATCACAATTCACAAATATAGAAAAATATGTGTTATTTCCTCAGAATACAGTTGTTTTGGAATTTGAGATTCATTGTAATAATATTAGGTTAACAGCTGAAGGAGGGTCTAAAGCACAGTGCAGAGACGACGACGCTGATACGCTGAGAGACCACTGGGAGACGGTGACGGCTCCAGTACAGGCGCCTTCCCCTGCCCCAGATGCCCCAAAATATGTGGGTCCAGGATCGGGCTCTTCAGTCACATGCGGACCCACAACCGTGAAGGACAGTCTTCCTCGGACACGAGGGACAGCCGATGATGATGATGATTAGGTTAACATATTTTGCATTACTATGGAATCATTCAAATGTCATAAAACATAAATGTCTTGTCTTGGAACTTGGCATTTGGGAGTATCAGCCCAGAATCTGTTGCTCGGCCACCTGTTGAAAGTAAGTTGTTGGGGTTTGAGGTTGTGGCGTTCGTAAAGCAGCGTTGATTGGGGTTGGGACGAAATGGAACAACTTTTTGAATATCTGTTTTGACGAGGATTTTAACATCATCAATGTTGCTACGTGAAAAAAATCATGAAATTTTTTTGAGAACGTTAAAATGTAGTACCTAACTAATTTACCAATGAATAGCTAGACGTGGAAAATATCTAAAAGCAGCTGTGTTCAAAGAGAACGCCATAAGAGACATTTAATCGATAAGTCCTTGGATACGTACAAAAGAAAATAATATTTCCCCGGTTTCCATGCGGGGGCGGTTGAGATGTTGTTTCATATTTACTGTTTCTGATTCGAGGAATCGTAGGTACCTACTTGTTTTGATAAGCTACACAAAGAAGAAAATGTTTTCAAAAAAATCATGGAACAAAGTATTATAAACATGTTATGTAATAATATAATTATATTATATATAATTATATTATACATAGATTGATTGGAATTACGTACAGGTGTTGAAATGCCTCTATAATAACGCCACAATGTCCGTTCAAATCCAAAACCAGAAGACCAAACCGATTGAGCTGCAACGGGGAGTCAGACAAGGGGATGTGATATCTCCGAAGCTGTTCACTTGTGCTTTGGAAGATATATATAAAACTTTGGACTGGTCTGAACGTGGCCTCAACATAAATGGCGAATACATGTCTCACCTTCGTTTTGCGGATGACATTGTTATTCTGGCGGAATCTGCTGGGCATCTAGAAGGCATGCTAGATGAACTGAACACTGCATCCAGACGAGTGGGTCTCGGGATGAATTTGGACAAGACGAAAGTCATGTATAATGAACATATTATCCCGGGATCAGTAACCGTCGATGGGTCGGCTCTCGAAGTGGTACAAGAATACCCATATCTTGGCCAAATCATACAATTAGGACGAAACAATTTCGAGAAAGAAGCCAACCGAAGAATTCAGTTGGGTTGGGCAGCCTTTGGGAAATTACGTCATGTTTTCACTTCCAAAATACCACAATGCCTCAAGACTAAAGTCTTCAACCAGTGCGTTTTGCCAGTCATTACATACGGAGCCGAGACGTGGACATTGACAAAAGGTCTAGTCTACAGATTCAAGGTTGCCCAGCGCGCCATGGAAAGAGCCATGCTTGGAATAACCTTGAGGGATAGATTTAGAAACGAATTTATTCGACAACAAACCAAGGTGACTGAGGTGGCTCTACGGATAGGCGGGCTGAAGTGGCGGTGGGCTGGCCATATCTGTCGGAGAACCGACAGCCGATGGGGAAGACGGGTTCTGGAGTGGAGACCGCGTACAGGATTCCGTAGAGTTGGACGTCCCCCTGCCCGCTGGACCGACGATCTGAAGAGGATTGCTGGACATGGATGGATGGGAGCGGCAATGGATAGGGGGCGGTGGAGGGCTTTGGGAGAGGCCTACATTCAGCAGTGGATGACAGACGGCTGATGATGATGATAGTATGCTATTGAACACTTGTGTATGTCATATAGAACTTATAAATTTTACACATAATAACACGGAACTTCGGAGGGACACTCTGGGCCATACAACTAGCCCCATCATAAAACAACTACCAAATCACATTCCAACAATGTTTCCTACAGAGGAATAGAGGAATAGCCATTAGAGCTGAACCTCTGTAATCCAGAAGATCCTAGTCCAAGTCCAAGTTAAATTATAGCTTTTATAACATTGAAATAAAAACGCAACCTGTGCGTCTTGCCAGTCATGACGAACGGAGCCAAAACGTGGATACTGACAAAAGGTCTTGTCTATAGATTCAAGGTCGCCCAACGCGCCATGGAATGAGCCATGCTTGGAATAACCTTGAGGGACAGATTTAGAAACGAATTTATTATTCGACAATAAACCAAGGTGGCTCTGCGGATGGGCGGGCTGAAGTGGCGATGGGCTGGCCAAATATGTCGGAGAACCGATGGCGATGGGGTAGACGGGTTCTGGAGTGGAGACCGCGTACACGATTCCGCAGAGTTGGACGTCCCCCTGCCCGCTGGACCGACGATCTGAAGAGGATTGCTGGACATGGATAGATGGGAGTGGCAATGGACAGGGGGCGATGGCGTGCTTTGGGAGAGGCCTAGTGGATGACAGACGGCTGATGATGATGATTAAAAACAGGTAATCGTAATAGAATTAATGAGTTTGAAAATCTATAGTGAATTGATCAGACCTATCAATAATGTATTTTTCCATCTTACAAGGGCATAGCAATGTGATTTATTTAATGACATGATGTAAAATCTAATACCTCGTCGAATGCTGCATAACTGTGTATTTTCTTTATAAAATGAATATTTAAGTAGATAAGTACCTTTTGCATGGAATAGTACCTATAATTCAACTTGTTGCATCACGCAAGCTTATGATATCCGCGAACCAACGTTTAAAAATGGAACAGGATATAAAAGAGTGTGATTTTATACTATTTAAACAATTCTTCGAGAAGTATGTAGGTACTCAAATTGATTAGTATTAATACAAAGTATATACAATATGTACAAGCTTAATGATTAAGATAATAACAAAATAAAATTGTGGAGATTACTTTATATAATTATATTATATTATGTGTATATGCGAGTTTTAAATAAAAATAGTATTTATCAGAGCATGAGCTTGGAGTACCATTGACTATTGCATTAATCTGTTAGCAGGCAATCGGATGCGTTCCATGTGGTTGATGAGTTTAGATTGCACCTACTTAGGCCCTATGTTCAATACACATAAGAATAGATATCATTTGTCATACGTACATGCCTCACACACAGACATGTATCTAAACTCCATTCGTTGAAACGATAAATTTAATTCAAAATCTCAATAATTGTATAGGTATTCAATATTACGCAATATTTAACTCCCATTTATGTATTAAATGAAGAGAGAAGCAGGTGAAATACTTGAATCTCAATTCAAGAACTCGCGAAAAATATTAGATAGGTTTTTAGCTCTTCGTCTTCTTCTTCTTGGCGCTACATCCCGGTGGGGGATTTGGCCTCCTCCACAACAATCTTTCACTGGGTTCTGTCCCTATCCATTGCTCTTCATTTTCCAGAACTTTCTAGTTTCTTCCAGTCATTTTCCACGCAGTCCTCCCATTTTTTATTGGTCTGCCTCTTGGTCTCTTTTCGCCCGAGACCAATCTGGACATAATTTTTGGTGCTCTATTCTTAAAGGTAATGGTTCTTAACTTTTACATGGAATACCGTTAATTTAATTTTAAGCATCTTATTTGACTAAAATATTTTTTTTTTTTAAACATTATTTAAATGAAAACAAATATTTAAGTCAAATGTGTCGATGTCGTGTCAAGAGTAGGTACTGTGGTCGATATAGCCCGATGTAATAAGAACGTGGAATGAAAATATACTATATCAGTACCTACTCTTGGCTGAATGAAAATGATAAGGTTAGGTATGCCCACTGGCAACAACTTTAGAACGCATTTTTCGGATTATTATTAGTTAGTCCAAATTACAATATGCCTCTTACTGGATATCACTCTTAACCTAATGCTGTTTTTTTTTTATTTCGTTTTCAATATTATAAGTAGGTGGACCTTAAACATAACTACATGCTGGTATGCTGAAGTCTAAATAAAAGAAATGAAATTGTATATATCGGGTGATGGCTTAGGTTACGGAACGGTTGGTTCCTGATCCAATTTGGCTCAAACCTGGACACAACCCGATTCCTTCTTCATAATAATACCTACTAATATTCTGTATTTGAATTATTACGAATGTTATTTTTAGCTCACATTGGAGATTGAACAATAAATTCTAATTTGATTGATTTAAATGCGTCGTGTCTGTATTGTTAGTATTAAAAAAGTATTATATTTGAAAATGACCATTTCAGTACTTACTAACTTCGTATAGCTATACAACTCTTAGAAGAAATTTAGCCTTCTTGATGATTTTCTTCCAAGCTCCTCGATCCTGCACCCTTTGCTCCTCTTTGATAATTGAAGTAGTTTGTTTTTATAATTTAAATAGTTCCTATAACGATTCAATTGGATGGAATCAAATGGTGATAAAAAGTACGCTTAAATGAACTTGTAAGTGATTCGATGTGATGTATTTATATTTAAGTTATCTATTATTTGTCTTTAATTTAATTTACAAAATAACAAAACCTGTGTCAGACCGACAATGATATATGACATTGAAACAAGAGCTGACACCGTTCGCACTAAATCACTCTTCAGAACCACATAGATGAAAACCCTATGTATTTATTTATTTATACATAATACACAAATGAGACATAACAAACGAAGATCATTTAGGCGACTCATTTGGACACAAAACGGTGTAACAAAGATAAAACAACGATATGAAACCAAAAAATCGTACACATTAGAAGGAACCCAAATACGAGTATGTCGACGTCAGTGAGGCAGTACTTTTTCCAGAATTTGTAATATATTTTTTTATGAACACTGCCTCACTGACACTGAAAATGTCCAAATCCGAGACGATTTGATTCAACGTCTGAATTGCTCTTCCTACTGGCATCACCTAAGGCAGGTTAGTTCTGCGTGACGGAGCAAAGAATAATTTATGTCGGCGCTGTCGCAGGTAAATCAGGAACAAAAATACCTATTTGCTCCAGAACATAGGGGTTCTCAATAGAGCCCTAAATCAACTTGAAAAAATGTGTTGCCATTAATCTTTCCCTCCTCAGTTCGAGGGAGTTATAACCCAACATACCCAAGAGAAATGCCGCTTAGAAGAATAACACTATAAGAGAAATGTGTGATATCCAGGATGTCGTCAGATGAAGGAGACAAAGAAGAAAATATAGGAGGGACCATGTGGAAAGAATGGACAGCCAAAGATTACCACACCTTGCCCTTCATGGGAATCCATAGGGTAGAAGGACACCTGGAAAACCCTCCAAGAGATAGAAAGACAGCTGGAAATCCACATCGCAAGAGGCAGCAAACTCTGCACCAACAGGTATTAGTAGCCTCCAACCAGTATAAGAAGAAGAAGAATATTTATAACTAACTAACTAACTAACCATCACACCGTCTCCCAGAAGGGGTAGGCAGAAAGAATGGACTGCCACACCTTTCCTTCCTGACATATTTCTCTCGCTTCCTCAACATTCATACATCGTGTCATGCACGCGCGTCGATTTCTCTGACTCCTCACATGGCCGACATTCATTATTTGATTTATTTTATCGTGCCACGTTTTCCTCGGTCTTTCTCTGTTTCTGGTTCCATTTACATCGTTAACATATATTTTTTTTACCATTCTTTCTTCATCCATTTTTTCCATATGTCCAAACCATCTTAATGATCCTTTTATTATTTTGTTCATAACGTCATCATTCGCACCGCTTTCACTTCTTAAATTTTCATTGGACACTTTATCATACACAGAGTATCCACACATTCGTCTAAGAAATCTCATTTCGACTGCATTTATTCTACTTTCATCCTTCTTTTGCCAGTTCAATGCTTCGCTTCTATACATAAGAATATTTATATGCTTCAATAAAAGGGATCCTTAATAAGGAAATTATTCAAACTCCATTCGGTCAAGTTCAAAGACGCATTGTTTCTATGAGCGTAGTGTATTGCGATCGGGAGGATATGACAAATTATCCTTAGTGAGTAAACTTCATGAACGCCATACTCACTTCCAGGGCAGTATTATTGATCAGCATCGCCTCGCTCGCGCGGTTCAGGGCCGGCGGAGCGAGGGAGGGACGCCCACGTCCCGCGAGCTTTGTCCTACCCTGTTACAGAGTACGTGGAAATCTCACAATACAAATCACTGACCCATATTGCGAATTGGTCCACGTGTGTGCTGGTGAAGTATCACTCAATACGCCATTGATGTTTCAATATTTTATGTAAGTGTATTTAAAATATTACATATTTTTAACAATAAATCTAGATTCCATTAAAACGAATAAAGTTAATATAATTTGAAAAATGATTGCATTGTAAATATTCATTGTAACCGAGCATATTTTTTTATATAAATTAAACTAACTATTTATTTATTTAAATATATCCAAACCATTTCAGAATTATCTTCCAATACTCTCAATATACAAGTTAGAGATACACAATAATAAGTATTCTTCTTCCTTGTTGTAGACCTATGTGGTCTGTTCTCCAGAGTGTTGCTCCTCCTGTGAGGTAGATTCCCAGCTGTCCTTCCATTTTTAAGAGGTCTTCCACGAGGACGAGTCCCATGAGGCTGATTATGCAATGCAATATAGGGGAGTCTGGTGGTGTCCATTCTTTGAACATGACCGTACCAGTCCCTTTTTCGCTGTCTGCTCCATCTTATAATATCCTCAACCTCACATATCTCTCTTGTTTTGGTGTTCCTCACGCGATCTCCCAGTGTCTTGCCTGCTATCGTCCTCAGTGTCTTCATTACGGAAGTCCTCAAAACTTATTTGGTCCTTACTTAATAAGTAATAAATAATAAAAAGAGCGAGAAACATAAGATGCATGACAAATTGATACATCATCATCATCAGTCTTTAGTCATCCAGTGCTAAACATAGGCCTCCCTTCCCGACCTCCACAACTCTTTATCTCTCGCCGCTCTGTCATTGAATCTCTTGATGTCATCAGACCATCTGGCTTGTGATCTTCCAGAATTTCTAAGGCCGGATCTCGGTCGCCACTCCAGGGTGCGTCTTGTCCACCGATATCCGTTTTCCTCGCTACATAACCGGCCCAATTTCATTTCAACGATGCTATTTTGCACGCTACATCCGCAACATTGGTCCTTTCTCTGATCCATTCATTTCGCTTCCTGTCTCGCAGACTGATGTTTAACATTCTCCTCTTCATTGCCCGCTGGGTCACTTGGAGTTTCTGTATTGTTTTTTTTATGAACGTAACTGTTTTTAGCCCGTATGGCAGTACTGGGAGGATGCACATGTCAAATATATTTTTCTTCGGGTGATATTTCTTTCAATTCAAGCCGTCTGCAACCTCACAATTACATAATAAGAATTATTTTTAAAATTAAATTAAAAAAATGACATTAAGACTAACCATCAGAGATAAGAATCACAACATTGATATTACATCCCTGAGGCTACTCACATTATCACGAAATGTGTAAACCTCCGAGCCGACCCGATTAAGCAATGAGATTGCTCTGCCCACAAGCATAACCATTAGCAGGTTGGTTCTGCAGCGTGGCAAATAAAACAATATGTGCTGTCTTTGACGAAGGTAATTATCAGTGACAAATAGACCTACATCACTCAGGACATACGAGTTATGTACCTATGCAGCCGCCAATCAGCTGAAAGAAGTGAACTCCCTGATAAGTGATGAAAAGGAGAAGTGGACATTCCTCCTTCCCCCAATGATTGGTAGCTTAGCACACCTAGCAAGATTTCAGTCGGAAAGAGTCACGGGTAATAACCGCGCCCCCTGAGGTAAAGAAAGCGAAAAAACTATGAGATTAACAATGGATCAAAAATTAGATGACGCGGTTTACCAATGGTTTATTGAGAGAAGAAATAAAGGAGATCCTATTTCTGGACCATTGTTTTGTGAGATAGCGTTGCAGTTGAATGAGAATCTAGGTGGAAGTCCGGCTTTTAAGGCGAGCACAGGCTGGTTGAAGAATTTTAAATTGCGCCACGAAATTCGTGAGTTAGAGTTTCAAGGAGAACGTTTATCTAGTGATGCATGTGCTGCTGAGGAATTCAAAAGAAACTTTGCAGAATTTTTGACGAATGAAGGATATTTTTATGGTTATCCGGAAAATCGGTACCCGGAACACCTCACGACAAACGACGTCCTTCTGTATTATAAAAAACCAACCCTTTAAAATTTGTAACAGTATAGGAAGACTTATACATATTAGCTGCTATCGTTAGTACACGTTTAGTTGCGATAAAACCTACTATTGTATACTCATACTCATGGACAAACACGATACAAATACAATGTTGGATGAGTGAGGATTTTTGAAGAATTTGAGAATGAGGAATCATTAGAATTAAAAATATTATTTAGAATAGATGGGATAAAGGTTAAGACATTAGTAATGTAGCATTTAAAGCTACGATAGAATAGACAGATTTACGGTGGCCTAGCAAAGAAAGATTTCATCAGTTAAACAAAATTATAATATTGTAATTATTATTAGCGAAGCATGGAACTGGCAAAAGAAGGATGAAAGTAGAATAAATGCAGTAGAAATGAGATCTCTTAGACGAATGTGTGGATACTCTGTGCATGATAGAGTGTCGAATGAAAATATAAGAAGTGAATGCGGTGCGAATGATGGTGTCATGAACAAAATAATGAAAGGATCATTAAGATGGTTTGGACATATGGAAAGAATGAATGAAGAAAAATGGTAAAAAAATTAAATGTTAATGATGTAAATGGAACCAGAACTAGAGGAAGACCGAGGAAAACGTGGCACGATCAAATAAATCAAATATTGAATGTCGGCCATGTGAGGAGTCAGAGAAATCGACTCGCGTGCATGACGCGATGTATGAATGTTGAGGAAGCGAGAGAAATATGTTAGGAAAGAAATGTGTGGCAGTCCATTCTTTCTACCTACCCCTTCGGGGAGACGGCGTGATGGTTAGTTAGTTAATTAGTTAGTTAGTAATTATTATTTAAACCAATGGTTCTCAGCGTGGGCGATAACGCCCCCTTGTGGGCGTTTGAGACTTTCAGGGGGGCAGTAGAAGACCCAGAGAAAATTAGGGGGCGTTGAGGTGGCACAGTGAGAGCGTGGGCAGGTAAAAATTATAGTTTAAAAATAAACACGCTAATCATGTACTAATAAAGCAAATTAAACTTTAATATTGGTTAATTTCTATTATTGTATGTACGAGTATTGTCATCATTTTTATCGCGTGTGCATAAATTCACATATTTCAGTAGTTCGGGAAGTGGATAAAATTGAACTGAAAGATTCCATTACATTCAGATCTACATAATATAATTAGATAATATGAAAAACATATTTTTAGAGATAAATAAAGCAGTCAAGGGGGGCACCCGTGAGGTACCTATTTCAGAAAATAATAATTAAATACTTTGAAATTACTGTTTTCAAGAGTAAAATATTATTGAACTTACATATATAATAGATTCAATAATATTTTTAAATTTAACTACGTGATTCTAAATATTTAGGATAACTTTTAGGGAAGGGGATATATCGTACTTACTTACTTCCTTCTTCTTCTTCATCTTCTTCCTCAGCCTATTCCCGTCCACTCCTGGACAAAGGCCTCCTCCATTTGTTTCCATGTCATTCTGTCCTGTGCAGACTGCATCCAGGTTATTCCGACGTGTCTGTTTAGATCATCCTTCCACCGTAGTTGCGGTTGCCCTGCACTTCTCTTCGCCGTCCACGGTCTCCAAGTCAGCAACTTCCTTCTTATGGCCATACAACTCTTGAAGAGTTTTAGCCTCCTTGATGATTTTTCGTCAAGCTCCTCGATCCTGCGCCTTTTGCTACCAGCAGTATGATTCGCCCAACCTAGCCAGATCAGTCAGAACATTGTCCATTAGGCGCTGTCTAGGCCTTCCCAGAAGGTTCGATGTATCCAGAGTCTTGCAAGCAAGACCCTTTTTTTTGTTTAACCACTCGGTAGTCCAAAAAAAGGTTGAAAACCTAGGATTTAAACTAAACTTAATACATATTTATTTATTTACAATACACAAATTCAGTTAGTTACTACTGGGGTACTTGATAATTCGAATATTATATCAATTGTCTCTATTTGATATACTCTTTATTATTTCTTCTTCTTGTTCCTCTGCTATCGGAGGTTGGACAACACTATGGCTATTTTTACTTTTGATACAGCAGCTCAAACGTTTCCTAGTCATTCTCAAAGGATTATCATCTTCTCCTGACACTTCATTTTCCATTAATTTTACACAGGAAAATCAGTTGCAGCACATTGTATTATATTTATCGTTTCTCTGTCTTTCTTCATTCGCTGCAATACTGCCTCGTTCGTGACTGTTTCTATCCACGATATTTTTGACATTCTACGATATATCCAGGGTCTTGATTGCAAGACTCTGGATATATCGGACCTTCTGGGAAGGCCTAGACAGCGCCTAATGGACAATGTTCTGACTGATCTGGCTAGGTTGGGCGAATCAGACTGCTGGTAGCAAAAGGCGCAGGATCGAGGAGCTTGACGAAAAATCATCAAGGAGGCTAAAACTCTTCAAGAGTTGTATGGCCATAGGAAGTAAGTTGCTGACTTGGAGACCGTGGACGGCGAAGAGAAGTGCAGGGCGACCGCAACTACGGTGGAAGGATGATCTAAATAGACACGTCGGAATAACCTGGATGCAGTCTGCACAGGACAGAATGACATGGAAACAAATGGAGGAGGCCTTTGTCCAGGAGTGGACGGGAATAGGCTGAGGAAGAAGAAGAAGAAGGAAGTTAGTAAGTACGATATATCCAGATTTCCAAAGCATCAAGCTTTTTGATGATAGCTTTTGTCAAGATTCATGTTTCCATACCGTATAACAAGGCGGATAGCACGTAATATTCTCATTTACAATTTGATAGATAAATCTTATCGCAATTCCGTGAAAATAATGTTAAAATTGTATACAATAGTTAGCCATTAAATTCCTTTGTAGGTGGTGTGTTACTCTTTTTAATGTGAGTCGCTAAAACAAAGAAATGTTAATTGCCTTCAAATAATGGAAACTGAAACCAAATCTCTTTAAATTTAAACTAGGTGCAGTTCACAATAGTGCAGTTCAAATGTGTATTATATATGTGGTATGAATTTAGTTCGAAGGGACTGCTATCCCTATTAATAGATTAATCAATAGTTCCAGGGATATCCTCGGCGAGAGGTCAAAGGGTCGAAAGTGCAAAGGATGCGTCTCAATATTCGGATGCGATCGGAAAGCTTCGGGAACGCAAGCGAGGCAGGACGTTGTAGCAGACTAAATCAATACATGGCCGGGTTATTAATAGACTTTCCCATGTTCTATTTTCCCGGGTGCACAGCTCAAATTATATTTTACGGGCGTCATGCCGCCTACCTGTTGGTTCGCTAGTCAATATTTGAAATGCCATGTTTGAGTTGCATCGTTGTCTCAGCTGCGAACTAGAAGGTTTAAATTATAAAATGACGTCATGGCGCACTTTTACATATTTAACACTTAATTTATTATATATCACTTTGTGTTATGAATTTTCATTTAAATGCCTTTTAAAATAGCGACCTTCTGCCACACAGAAGGTCCCGGATTCGATTCCCGGCGATGACAGTGTGGAAAAAAATCTGACACTGTCTTTGGTCTCAAATTAAAATCAAATCAAATCAAATCAGTTTATTAACTCAAAAGAGTTTAAGGCATCTATTGATTACAGGTAAAATATTATAAAAATACAACATAATACCAGAAACGCATTAGAGATGGTTCGACATTAGGAAGACAAGATATTTTCTAAAGTCAAGAGTATTTGTCTCCTGAACGTACCTTCACTAATATGAAAGACGTCGATCTCCGAGGAGACCGCGTTCAGCAGACTAATTCCTCTTCCCACCGGTGTCACCAGAGGCAGGTTGGTTCTGGTGCCCGGTAGGTAAAACAATAGGTATGTGCTGTCGCTGTCGGAGAAATCTATCAGGGTAAAAAGACCAACACCCTCTAGCACGGCCGAGTTCTCGAAATATCCCCTGATTAATTTAAGGAAATGGGTAATGAGATGGCCATCTAAAAAATTGGTTCCGAGCATTCCTAAAAGAATGCCGTGGGATAGAGCCACGGATATCTACCATACTCCCTCATGTAGGGATACCTCAGAATTTTTTTCTGAACCCGCTCCAGCATAACGGAATATCTCGCCTCGTGAGGACTTAATATCACAGAACCACTTTCGAGTGGCTCCGAACCAACGTCTGCTCTCGTAGAATTCACGTGACAATAAAAATGGCGATGGTCGAATTGTCAAGAGAATCAATAGAAAAATAATGTAAACATTAATTTGATTTCAAAAATCTGTCGTGTACTATAATGTGGAGATCATTGGGAAACTATCACATTAAAAATGCCCAAGTGGTATCCCAAGAACCAGCAAAGATGTTAATATACTTTGCTACAAATGAATTCGTATGATTGAAACATAAAAAAAAAACATTTTTAAGAACATTGTTTTTTGACAATGCTTATTACATTCTTCACAGAAATGTTTCGGGTGGTTCTTATCCTTCTTCGATATCTATACATATTTTAACAACAGAATTTCTTTTGTCAAAATTTGAAAATCGAAACAGGTTTGTAAAGAATATGATAAAGCGTTTTTTCAAATGGATTTTTTTTTAATTTTAAAAAAGAATTCCTAATTATTACAAATAATACATTTTCCCCCTTTTTATAATATTCTTTCATTCTACGGAAAATTTGCCTACCCTTTCAGGGAGACGGTGCTTTGGTTAGTTAGTTAGTTTTCAATTTTTTGGTTGGTTCAGATATCTCTTGTTTTTAGAGTATATGTTTTTATAATTATTATATACTTCAACAATTATCGCTAATTTTTTCTTCATCATAAAACATACATACAAACGCCGAGATCATCCATCTTATAAAAAAATGGAATAAATATATCCAGATACTTTTTTTACTTTTAATTTACTTTACTTTGTTGTTTAACAATATTGTCAACTCTGGCCAGATCCCGGAGTCATGGCGACATAGCTATCTAACTCCTTTCTACAAAAACAAAGGCGACGCAAGCGAATGTGGAAATTATCGCGGAATAAAATTGACCTCACACACCTTGAAGGTATGGGAAAAGATTATAAATGAGCGCCTCCAAAAGCTCTCCTCATTAACAGAAAACCAATTTGGTTTTACGGGAGGTAAATCTACCACAGATGCCATTCAAGCTATAAGGATAGTGATGGAGAAATATAGAACAAACCGCAAAAATCTTCACCTAATGTTCATCGATTTGGAGAAGGCCTTTGACCGTGTCCCACGCAAGCTGGTGTGGCAGGCTGCGAGATTCCAGGGCATCCCGGAATACTACATTCAACTGCTCCAAGACATGTATTGCCAAATAACAACAAGAGTAAAAAGTCCCGCAGGCATCAGCGAACCTTTTGCGGTGGAGGTCGGAGTCCATCAGGGTTCAGCCCTGAGCCCTTTCCTTTTTAACATAGTTATGGACTACCTGACCAGGAATATACAGCAGTCTGTACCGTGGTGCATTCTCTACGCAGACGACATAGTTTTGATTGCGGACTCGGCAGAACAATTGCAAGTTACATTGAATGAGTGGGCAGATGCCTTAGAGTGTAATGGACTACGCATTAGCAGGAGTAAAACCGAATATTTAGAATGTGAATATGAGGACATCGCTACAGATTTGGCTCATGAAAACACAATTCACATTGGCAATACTCCAGTTAACAAGGTGTCCCAATTCAAGTATCTCGGGTCGGTCCTTACTGCGGACGCCAACGTAGACACGGATGTCAAACACAGGACAAACACCGCCTGGCTCAAGTGGAGGTCTCTATCAGGTGTCCTGTGTGATCCGAAAATTCCAATCAGAACTAAGGGCAGAGTCTACAAGACTGCAGTGAGGCCCGCCATGCTATATGGAGCAGAGTGCTGGACCAACAAAAAAGTCCACGAAAGTCGAGTCCACGCTGCCGAGATGAAAATGTTGAGGTGGGCTGGAGGCGTCACAAGGCTGGAACACGTTAGGAACGAATACGTGAGGGGTAGCTTTAAGGTTGCCCCAATAACGGAAAAATTAAGAGAATCTCGACTCCGGTGGTACGGTCATGTGATGCGAAGAGACAGCGAGCACATTGTCCAAAAAGCCCTCAGCATTCCCACAAAACCAAGAAGAAGAGGTCGCCCAATGGCAACATGGTGGGCCAACATGGAAAAGGAGCTCCAACGCGAGAACCTGACAGTGGAAATGAGTGAAAATAGGAAAGTTTGGCGTTTTCGTACGAGGAGGGCCGACCCCAGATAATGGGAAATGGCAAAGAGAAAGAAGAAAGACTTTTTTTACTTTTAATAGTACTTTTAATTTTTTTTTTTTTTTTAATTTTAATAGTAATTTATTTTTTTACTTTTTTTACTTTTAATAGTACCTACCTGACCGTAAATTTTGCAGTACCTATATAGTACCACACATGCAGTACCTACCTAACCGTAATTTTTCTCAATGTAAAATATTGAATGTGAATATTTATTTCATTATTCTGGCAATAATTAATACCTATGATATTTTACACACATGGAAAAAATTGCTTGAGCCAAAAAAACTGCTTTTTTAGATACACGCATTATTTATATCTCACAATTTTACACAAATGTATGCTAAGCAAACAAACAGTTCAACAAAATATGTTTATTTTAAATCGCAATATCATGATATTATTTTCACTGACGCCTACATGATTCATGTAAATTTATAAAGATTTTTACTAGAAATATTAATATCAATGTTGTTTTTATATATTAAAAATGAACAAACAAATTTCAAGTCTAATAAAAAGCGATATTTTCTATCATATATGATCCGTACATGGTCTTTGTGGAATAATAATGAAATGAAAAAATAATCTTTTATAAAGATGGAGTTTCATCGTTTCCAATTGCTTTGATCTTTCGAGTGGAGTGTTTTGTTTTGTTTGGGGCCGAATAATCTGACTTAGATTTTCCCGATCTTGCTGAAGGTACGCAGGGCGTCCCCTCTAAAGAGAATCCACGTACACTTTCCTCGCTCAACAGGTCTTTTTTGAATTTCTCAACGTCTCTCATAGAGATTTCCGTCTTGCTTTCGCTCGACCCTGTTGCATTTGATTTCGCAATATCTAATGAGCACTGACTTGTGTTTGATCTCGACGTCATTTTATTCCTTCTGCTAGATTTTGAGGAAGAAGTATTATTTGCGAGTTTGGCATTCGTTATAACTAATGCATCATTTATATTACAAATTGATTTATTGTCGCTAGTTCGTGATTGATTTGAACGGCAACCATCTTCCGAATTATTACTTCCATTGATCCGAACATTTTTGGCTCCATCATCTTCTGTCATATCCAAAATTTTAAGCGCTTCAATTTTTCTTATGCGTTCGGCGATTTGGTCATTGATGACTTCTCGGTGTTTCACTCCTTCTCCTAAAGCTTCCATTTCCGCTAGCCATTCTTCTCGTTCCTGTATTTGTACGAGAACTGAAATTCAAAGATTAGCGTGAGACAAACCTACGAACAATATAAAGTATTCTATCTGAAAATAGAATAAAATCAAATTTAGGGTAAATAAATTTAAAAAAACACTGCTTGACATAAAAATAAGATGGACTTGGATCTTTTGGCATGCGGAGGACCTGCTCCTGTGTCTATCCTCTTACATCTGATGATTTGTGGATCGTTGGTTTATCCGGGGTTTAGTTTATTATCTCTGTATGACCCGGAGCGTTCCTCTGAAGAAGGATCGATTTAGGACGATTGTGGCGGCTGGGGGTGTTTGGGTCGTAATTTGAGAAGTGTTATATTGTAGGGTTGAGATGTGAAAGGCATCCTTCGTTGACTTGGCAAGCCTGCGCCCTTGAGGTGATTACATCACAAAAACGGCGCTTTACAATTTAGCATATTATTATTATTATATTATTATTAACCACAGTATAGATATATTTTTTACTACTGCAAATGAAGCCTTCGCTCAATATTCAAGATCTATTGGCCCTAAACAGTGTCAAATGCCGTTCTCTGGACCATGGCAGACGAATAGCCAATTAGAGAACAAGTCGCTAGATGCAAATGGCAGTGGATCGGTCACACTCTGAGACGGAACCCAGCCTGCATCGCTCAGGGCGCACTAGACTGGTCCCCTATGGGGGGAAGAGGAAGCGAGGCAGATCTACAGCCACCTGGAGAAGAGCCCTGCAGGACGAGGTTTAGGCAGCAGGCCTCATTTGGGATGATTTAAGGCATCAGACATGCGATAGAGTCGGGTGGAGAAGGTTCCTTGAGGCCCTATGCACCACGGAGGTGTGAGAGGACAAAAAGAAGAAGAATACTGCAAATGAATGGGATTAAAGCTGTTATAATTTTGTTTTAATTATGTATGACTTGGTAACGTATGTTTCATCAATCATTATTTTCAATTGTGAATCACACGTAGTATGTAACCTGTAAAAATGTTCAGTAAAATGTTTGCTTACGGTCATGTAACATGTCCATCTTTGTTGGGAGTTCCTTTTTCTTCGGTGGAACAATCGCTTTCGGTTTTACGTTAGTGGGTAAACCATCTTCGTTTCTTCCGAATTCCATGATATCTTGTAATTGCCTCTTAACAACTTCGCGATCTTCGGTTCTTTGTATCGGACGAAACCTAAATAAATTATTTGAAAATGAAATGTATTAAAGTTTAGGATTATAAAGGGATAAAATGATTCGTATTTTATTATTTCAAAATAAATCTAGCATTATTTTATTAGAGATTAAATACGTCGGTTGACTTCTCTAAACTAACTAACCATCAAGCCGTCTCCCCGGAGGTATAGGCAGAAATAATGGAACGCCACACTGCTCTGTCCTGACATACTTCTCTCGATTCCTCTACATTCATACATCTACTCATGCACGCACGTCGATTTCTCCGACTCCTCGCGTGACCGACATTTGATATTTGATTTATTTGATCGTGCCACGTTTTCCTCGGCCTTCCTCTATTTCTAGCTCCGTGACCTCCTGACTCCTGACCCTTTCATTATTTTGTTCATAACACTTTCTTTTGCACCGCATTCACTTCTTATACTTGCATTCGACACTATCATATAAATATATTGTCTTAGAGATCTCATTTCTACTGCATTTATTCTGATTTCATCCTTCTTTTGGCAGTTCCATGCTTCACTTCCATTCACTTGACTTCTCTATAGAGATTAATAAAAGATGTTTTTTTAATAATAAGAAGCTAGCATATTTTTTTGTAGACAACAGATCGTTTGAACCCAATTGCTGAATATAATTTGTTTTAGCTATTAAGCTGAGACGTGTGATAGGAAGCTAATATATTTCAATTTTATTGTCACGTGAATTCTACACTAGACCATTGCCGGGGATCGAACCTGGGACCTTCGGTTCGTGTGTGGCAGTCATTGCTCTTGTCATTCTTCCACGAAAGTCATTTACCATGAATGTGAAAGGAAATAATGAAAAAAAAAATCTTTTTAAAATGTATATTTAGTTAAAATCCACTAATGTGAAAGGAAATTTTGCTGCCTCTGTGTCAACTACAAGTTGGCCCAAAATGATCTTTTTATTAGCTTTTATAGAATTGCAATGAGAAATGGCTCAATCATCTCCAATCATGAAAAACTGTATAGAAATATTATTTTTGTTAAAAGACTAATGCAAAGGATTTAAATCAAAACTAACTAACTAACTAACCATCACGCCGTCTCCCCGAAGGGGTAGGCAGAAAGAATGGACTGCCACACCTTTCTTTCCTGACATATTTCTCTCGCTTCCTCAACATTCATACATCGTGTCATGCACGCGCGTCGATTTCTCTGACTCCTCACATGGCCGACATTCAATATTTGATTTATTTGATCGTGCCACGTTTTCCTTGGTCTTCCTCTATTTAAATCAATGATATTAGAATTTATTTTACAATCTTCAATATGAGCAGAAATTATGAAGAAGGAATCTGGTCGTGTCCAGGCTTGAAACCAAATCCCCTGAATCAGGAGCCAAGCGTTCTATCCCCTAGACCACCACCCGATTGCTTACCATTTACGGACTCAATGTTTTCACAATCTCTCTTCAAAATTGGGGATGATTGGGCTATTTCTTATTGGGATTCTACAAAGGCACCATAAAGGTCATTTTGCTCCATCATGAATAAGATCTTCTGGCCTCGCATAATATATAATGCCGTTCTCTAGTTCATTGCAAACGATAGGTCAATTAAGGAGTAAATTGCCTGACACAAATGGCTATAGATTGAATGTACTCTAAGGCAAAGTGCAGACTGCATCGAATAAAACGAACACGACGAGTCCCTTGCGAAATAAAACAGGGAAGACCAAAAGTCTCCTAGAAAAGATCAATGCACGCGGAATTAAAGCAACTGTCATCATGTTATGTGACATTAAAGGGCAGGACACAAGAAAAAAATATTCAAAACCTTTGGCATTATAGATTATTGTATTTTTCGGACCATATGGCGCATTTTTTTACTCTGTAATTCAACCAAATCTTGGAGTGCGGATTATGGTCCGATGCGTCTTATCGTTCACAAAATACGGTAATTGCAACAAGGTTCTTTTTACCCTTTCACTCGACTGATGGTGATCGGCAAGACGGGTAAAATTACCCTTTATGCGAACTCGTAATAAATTGTGAGTGGAGCATTTTTATAAGCATTTTTGATCGCATATCGACGTATACAGTACGGTTATACTCGTACATTACTGCATTACGCAAATTAGTATTAATAGGGCAATCGGGACGAAAGTCAGACCGCACACAACGTGTTGATCAACTAACTAACTAACCATCAAGCCGGCTCCCCGAAGGAGTAGGCAGAAAGAATAAACTGCCACACTTTTCTTTCCTGACACATTTCTCTCGCTTCCTCAACATTCATACATCGAGTCATGCACGCGCGTCGATTTCTCTGACTCCTCACTTGGCCGACAATCAATATTTGATTTATTTGATCATGCCACGTTTTCCTCGGTCTTCCTCTATTTCTGGTTCCATTTACATCCTTAATATATAATTGTTCTACCATTCTTTCTTCATTCATTCTTTCCATATGTCCAAGCCATCTTAATTTTGTTCATAACACCATCATTCGCACCGCATTCACTTCTTATATTTTCATTCGCCACTCTATCATACACAGAGTATACACACATTCTTTTAAGAGATCTCATTTCTTCTGTTTTTATTCTACTTTCAACCTTCTTTGCCAGTTCCATGCTTCGCTTCGTTACATAAGGGTCGGAAGAAGAACACCATTGTGCACTGCCATTTTAGCTTTTTGGATAGGTTTTTGTTTGCGATGACAACTTTAAGTGCATCATTCACTTCGTTGCCTGCCCCAACCCTTCTTTCAATATCCCTCTCCACTCGCCCATCTTTTGTAAAAATACTACCCAAATACACGAACTCATCTACTTGCTCCAAATGTTCACCATTCACGCTAATGTTGCAATCAATTAGGTCTGTCATGATTTCTTCTTTTTCAAAAATCATTACCTTGGACTTATTCACATTCATCATCAGATCATTTCGCATGCATACCTCATACATACTATTCACCAGGACTTGTAGTTCATGCTCGTTGTCTGCAAATAGGACAGCGTCATCCGCATACAAGAGACAGCTTACTGACACTCCGCTCATTTCGGCACCTACATCCAACCCTTTCAGCTGATGATCATATATTACAGATGACTACACAAATTAAGTGTTAAAGTGGTTGCAATGATAATTTATTGGTGATTTAAGACCTAATTGATCTAACAGCGTGGATAATAATCTTATAATAGGTACTAAGCAATATAGGAAACAAAATACAGTTCGATAGCTTAAAATATGCTTTCTTACAAGAATCTTATTGAATCTAATAATAGTTATTATTTTATAACTATTCCAGAAAATGTTTAATGAACTGAAGATAATTAAAGTACTCTAATTAGAATATAATATATTTTTGTTGTGAAATTCCGAGACCAAAATTGTACATAAATATATTTAATAATTTAATTTTGCATAGTTACCTATACCATTTACATAGATTTGTCTCGCGCTGTAATGATGTAAAGAGCGATCTAACAAAATAATAATAATAATGAAGACGGTTTAGGCACATGGAAGGAACGGATATGGGGAGACTGGTTAAAAACTTTGAAACAAGCAGTATGAATAGAAAAAAGTCGATGACTTCCAAGGAAAACATGGCATGACCAAATTAATCAATTATAATACAAAAAAGTCCGGTGAAAGATGGGAGCTAGCAATAAATGTGGGTAAAACCAAATGAATGACATTGGGACGGCTTGATTACAGTGAGTCAGTAATCCATTTGAACGGCCGTAACGTTGAAAGGGTGGAGAAATTTAAATACCTCGTAGAATACTAACGCAATCTCTTGACCCAGATGTAGAGATAAAATGCAAAATTGAGGCAGCAAGAGCTACGTTTAATAAAATGAAATCACTCTTCTGCAATGATAACAGTAATTTGAAACTCCGCCAGAGTATGATCAAATGCTATGTCTCTTCTCTGGTTTCAATCCTGGGATTGGTTTGCAGCAATTTCCTCTATTTTTCTCTTCCATTCTTCCCTGTCTTGTGCGGCTCTTTTGAAATCTGCATATGATGAGCAGCGCAGGTCCACCAACAGGTCCTCCAGGTACTCTCGGCGTGGGCGTCCCCTAGAGTTTGTCCCCTAGAGTTTATCCCCTCGATCATACCCTCCATTATGGCATGCAAGAGACCTTCTTGACGTATTACATGGCCGATCCATCTTGCACGCCAATGCTATGTGTGGTCTGTTTTATTCTATGGATGTGAAACGTGGACCTTAAAAGTCAACTCAATAAACAGACTGGAAGCATTTGAAATGTGGGTTTTTCGCTGAATTCTCAGAATTCCCTGGACAGACATGGTTACCAATACCGAAGTCATGAGGCGGGCTAGAGTTGACAGGAAGCTTTTGTCAACTATCAAGGTTCGGAAGATTTCACATCTGGGTCATGTACTGCGTGGGGAAAAGTACCACCTTCTCCAACTGATATTGGAGGGGGAAATTGAGGGACGCCGAGGCCCCGGTAGGCTCAGAAATACTGGAAAGTGTTTCTTGGAACTCATTAAGAAATTTTATGACAAGGAATACTAAATGACATTATATAAATCAAAAAAAGTTTTTGAGGTAGAACGAAATAAAGTGTTTCTAAGAAAAACGTATTTTTACAAATTGTTTACGAATGATTTTCTGACGTTTTTATTCGTACTAACAATTTAGTATGGAGTTTTACATCATTGTTCAAGAAACATTAAATATATTATATAAATATAGCATTAAATTATATGTTCTTATGTTAGCCGTCCTTGTGCCGACCCTTCATTATTTACATGTATCCAAACCATCTTAGCGACCCTTTCTTAATTTTATTGCAAATGATGCATGGAACTGGCAAAAAAGAAAAAAAGAATAATAAATGTAGTAGAAATGAGATCTATTAGACGAATTTGTGGTTAATATGTATACAATAGAGTGTCAAATGCAAATAAAGAAATGAATGCGGTGCGAATGAAAGTGTTATGAACAGAATAATCAAATGGTCGTTAAGATGGTTTGGACACATGGAAATAATGAATGAAGACGGAATGGTGAAGAAAGTATACGTAAACGACGTGAACGGAGCTAGAATGGCCGAGGATGGAGGACCCTTTACCGTATTTTATATAACATTTTTGATTTGTGCTTCCCCAGGAAACACATGAGCAATGGTGGACGGAGATATCCTAAGTGGTTTACTGAGGATATCATACGAAATATAAGGATAAAACATGCTCACCATAAGAAGTGGAAAGCTACTGGCTCTCGTGGTGAGTATGAACAATTCAGTCACTACCGCTCGATGGTGGTTCGCAGTGTCCGATTGTCCTTTCGAACATATGTGGGCACCATTGAGGGTAATCTCATGGACGATCCCAAATCTTTTTGGAACTACTTCAAAAGCTTACGCAAAGATGGTGGTATGATAAACACCATGATGCATGGGGATAGAGAGGTTCGAGGTGCCGATATAGCGAATGCATTCGCTAAGCACTTCCAATCTGTCTATAGCAATATTCCCCCGCGGCTAAATCATAACGATGTGACCAATTCGAGTGCCGATACTACTCATAGCTTCAATGGTGTCAGTCAAATTGACATCTCAGACATAAAAATTTCAATTCAAGCCATGAAAAATTCGCATTCAATTGGCCCTGATTTTCTTCCTATCTTCTTTTTAAAAGGATGCTCTGATTTTTTGGTACCTCCTCTCCACTTCATTTTCAACCTGTCAGTAAATACTGATACCTTTCCCGATTTGAGGAAAATTTCCAAGATCAGTCCCATCTTCAAGAGCGGCCCGAGAGAATCAGTTGAAAACTACAGACCTGTAGCAATACTGTCTCTTCCGGCCTAACTCTTCGAATCTATTATTTATAAAATGATTCTCCCTAGAATTGAACCCTTCATAATTTCAGAACAACACGGATTCAGGAAGGGGCGCTCTACTGAAACCAATCTCATGATTTTCACAGAATATGTGACAAAGGCTTTAGACAATGGTCACCAGGTTGACTGCTCTTATAATGACTTTGCTAAAGCCTTTGATAGCGTCAACCATGATGTACTTCTGCGAAAGCTGTCGGAAATTGGTTTCTCTTCTAAGTTGGTTATATTTTTTATTAGCTACCTGAAGGAGAGGAAACAGTTTGCCTCATACGGTATATTTCAATCTGCACTTTTTCCCGTATATTCCGGAGTGCCACAGGGCTCAAACCTTGGTCCACTCCTCTTCACCATCTTCATTAATGATGTCGCGAGGGTTATAAAATTTTCGCAATTTATTTTATTTGCAGATGATCTTAAATTATTCCTTGAGATAAAAAGCCACGAAGATTGCCTCCATCTCCAGTCAGATATAAATAATATCGTCCGCTGGAGTAAAACCAATCAAATTTATTTCAATATCTCTAAGTGCGTAATTTTATCTTTTACGAGAGCATTGCGTACTGTTTATTACAGATACACAATGGATAACCAGCAACTTCAGCGTGTTTCAACGATAAAGGATCTTGGTATCGTTTATGAAAGTAGGCTGACTTTCCATGCTCACATCGAGAAAATATGTGGAGTTGCACTGAAAATGTTGGGATTTATTCTCCGAACTGGTAGAGTTTTCAAGAATCCCTATGTTTTGCGAATTTTGTATAACTCATTGGTCCGGAGCCGGCTCGAGTGTGGCTCGGTGATATGGAGTCCCCACGAGGCGAGATACTCGCTCATGTTAGAGAGGGTTCAGAAAAGATTTCTGAGATATCTCTACATGAGGGAGTTTGGTAGCTATCCGTGGCTTTATCCCACTGCATTCCTCTTGGGCATGCTGGGGACCAATAGTTTACAGATAAGAAGGGATGGGTGCACACTTACCCATTTCTTCAGACTTATCAGGGGATTCTTTGAGAATTCCGTCATCTTGGAGGCTATCCATCTTTATGTTCCGGATGGTTATCTTCGACAGCGTCAGCACAGACTGTTTTATCTCCCAACATGCAGAACCAACCTGCCTCTAGTGATGCCGGTGGGGAGAGCAATCAAACTGCTGAACATGATCGCTTCGGAGATTGATGTCTTTCAAATTCGTGAAAGTACATTCAGAAGACAAATGCTCTTGACTTTGGAGAGTATCTTGTATTCCTAATGTCGAACCATCTCTCATGCGTTCCTGGTATTATATATTTATTATGTTTTACCTGTTCTCAATAGATGCCTTAAACTATAAAAAATGTTTGTAATGTCTTTTGAGAAAATAAACTGATTTGATTTGATTTGATTTGACCTTTATGTATGGAAGTAAAGTATGGAATTGGGAAAAGAAGCATGAAAGTTGAATAAATGCAGTAGAAATGAGATCTCTTAGACAAATGTGTATAACTCTGTATAACTCCTTAGTCAGAAGCAGACTCGAGGGAGGTGCCGTGATATGGAGTCCTCATGAGGTTCAGTATTCTCTCATGTTGGAGAGGGTTCAAAAGAAATTCTTGAGAGCCCTCTACATGAGAGTACGGGGTATATCCTTGGCTCTATCCAACTGCATTTCTCTTAGGTATGCTGGGGTATAACTCCCTTGAACTGAGGAGGGAAGGATTACTGTCAACACATTTTTTCAAACTGATTCGGGGCTCTATTGAAAACGATATGAAAGTTTTGTGTCCAAATGAGACGCCTAAATGTTTTATTGTTTGTAATGTCTCATTTGTGAATCATGTATAAATAAATAAATAAAATCTGTGAATGATAGAGGGTCTAATGAAAATATAATAAATTAATGCAATGCCAATGAAAGCGTTATGAACAAAATAATGAAAGGATCATTAAGATGGTTTTTACACATGTAAATAATGAATGAAGAAAGAATGGTAAGACAAAAGTATATGTTTACAATGTAAACGGAACTATTAACAGAGTAAGACCGAGGAAAACGTGGCACGATCAAATCAATCAAATATTAAATGTCCGTCACGTAAGGAATCGGAGAAATCGACGTGTTTGCATGACACGATGTATGAATGTAGAGGAAGCGATAGAATTATGTCAGAAAGAACATTGTGGCGGTCCATTCTTTCTACCTACCCCTGACAGGAGAAGGCTTGATGATTAGTTAGTTTGTGATGAATATTTAACTTAATGTTATATTTTAAATAGTCATAACATAGTTAGGTCCAGAGAATATAAAAAAAATAACCTACGATTCTCTTTCCAAATCTCCGGAATTTTTTATGACATAGTAGGATCGTCTTCTCGATGTTCTTGGTCTAATGTATGTTTGACTTGGAGCACTGCTCCTTCTCGTATCTTCCATAGAGAGGTCCACCAGAGATTTTCCAGATCTCAGACACCAATCCATCTGTTTCCTTTGCATTAGAGTTAATTTTGCTTCGTCCATCAAAACTGAAACCATATAAAATAGGATATTTGTAATTTGTGTCCCAGGTTATTAAATTCCGGCTACAAAAAAGTGTGTATAGCAATATTGAATTAATCTAATTAAAGATAAAGTAATATGTAAACGTCAGGAAAAAACACACCAGATGCGAATCAATTTGGTTTCATGATTTTCATTACCTATTAAAAATTGAAATTATAGAGTAAGTATTAATATTTATAAACTCACTAACTAACTAACCATCACGCCGTCTCTCCGAAGTGGTAGGCAGAAATAATGGACTGCCACACTTTTCATTCATATATCGTATCATGAATGCGCGTCGATTTCTCTGACTCCTCACGTGTCACATTCAATATTTGATTTATTTGATCGTGACACGTTTCCCCCGGTTTTCCTCTATTTCTAGTTCCATTTACATTGTTAATATACACTTTTTTACCATTCTTTCTTCATTCATTCTTTGTATGTGTCCAAACCATCTTAATGATCCTTTAATTATTTTGTTCATAACACCATCATTCGCACCGCATTCACTTCTTATATTTTCATTCGACATCGACACTCTATCATACAGATTTCAGATATTCATCTAAGAGATTTCATTTCTCCTGCGTTTATTCTACCTTCATCCTTCTTTTGCCAGTTCCATGCTTCACTTCCACACATAAGGGTTAGCACAAGAACACCATTGTGCACTGCTATTTTAGCTTTTTGGATAGGCCTTTGTTTGCGATGAATGTTTCATCTAAAAGATTGCTCACTTCTCTTGCATTTATTCTACTTCCATCCTTCATTTGCCAGTTCCATGCTTCAATTCCACACATAAAGGTCGGTATAAGAACACCATTGTCCACTGCCATTTTAGGTTTTTGGATAGGCCTTCGTTTGCGATGAATGTTTCATCTTAAAGATTTCATATCTCCTGCATTTATTTTACTTTCATCCTTCTTTTGCCAGTTCCATGCTCCACTTCCACACATAAGGGTCGGTACAAGAACACTATTGTGCACTACATTTTAGCTTTTTGGATAGGCCTTTGTTTGCGATGAATGTTTGCGATGAATGCGACGAATGTGTTATTCGTTTAAGAGATTTCATTTCTTCGGCATTTATTTTACTTTCATCCTTATTTTGCCAGTTCCATGTTTGGCTTCCATACATAAGATACCTATTTATAGACAAGTTTTAATTTTCAAAATATATGAGGATAAGAAAGGTGAACCCACGCGTGATGTTACCATAACAATATCGATCGGCCTCCTAGAAACACAGTTGACTAAAGCTTCCACCTTCCACCACAATGACAAGAGAAATATGAGAGATACAGCTCTTTTAGAGCTATCCTTGTTAATCTAGCTTGCCATAAATACGAAGGAGATTTCCGAAAACTCGGGATAGTTTATATTTCTCTTACAAAGATTCTAGAAAGACTCAAGAAGAGAGACACGGATCGCTACAAACTCCATCATGTAGAAATATCTCAGATATCACTTGTGGCAGCAGTGTGAAAGATCTTCATTAAAAACGCATAGAAAACCTATCAAATATGATTGCTTTTAAGTATTTTTACACATACCTACCTAACAAAAAAGTTATACATATTGTAAATTTGACGTAACGTTTACCTTTTAGCATTTTTTGCGTTTCTGGAGTATACTGAACCTTGTGCTGGTGAAATAAACCCCCTGGTGCAACCCTCTTGCTTGGCCATTGTATATCGATGCAACCATTCTCGTCCATTTTAGAATTGAAGCTAGTTTTGGTTGTATTTAATAAATCGCGGAAATTATTCTTTAGATTCTTAAGTCGCCGTGTGAATTTTTGCCTAAGATTTGTTTTTTGACATTCAAAACATTCGTATCGTTACCATAGTTACCATGTACTCGTATGTAGGTACTCGTATATAGGTACGTCTTAGAATATTTGGTTTTTAATTCAACCTAAATGTTTTTTGACAAGTTAATGCTTTGTCGTTATGACTCGTGATGAAATAAATGTACTGAAGGCTTACAGAAATAAGTTTTATAAATAACATTTTTACTAGGAATTTACAATTTGAAAAAAAAGATAATCGTTATTAAGATTATTTATTTTATAGAATGGCTTTTAATACAAATGAAAAAGTCTATCTCCTAAAAGCTTTATTTTATCTTATGGGAAAGACATGCAAACCTATTTGCTAAGGCGTAATATTTGATATTGCCTTGCTAAGGACAATAGACTTTTTCATTTGTATAAATAATTATGAAGTTACATAATTGTTCAAAAAATAATAAATAAGAATGGCAACAACAACAACAACAAACCATCATGCCGTTTTTCGATAGGGGTAGGCAGAGAGAATGGACCGCCACGCTACTCTATCCTGATACATCTCTCTAGCTTCCTCTTCATTCATACAACGAATCATACATGTTCGTTGATTCTTCCGACTTCTAACATTACCTACCTTTAAAATTTGATTAATTTGGTCATGCTATGATTTCCTGGGTCTACCTCAACTCTGTACTCCATTTACATCTTTAACGTATACTTTCTAAACCATTATTTTTTCCATTCATGCACTCCATATATCCAAACCAACGCAGTGATCCTTTCATAATTTTGTTCATAATACCCTCATCCGCTATACACTCCTTTCTTATATCATCATTTGAAATTCTGTCGTATATCGTTCCTCAGGGACCTCATCTCTACCGCATTTATTCTGCTCTCTATTCTTCTGGCAGTTCCATGCTTCGTTTCCATACATAAGAATTAGGACCAGAACTCCATTGTGAACGGCCATTTTCGCTATCATTGATATTTTTTTGTTTCCAATAACTATTTTTAAAGCTCCATTCACTTTGTTTCCCCCACCAACCCTTCTTTCGACGTCACTATCCGTTAGGTCATCCGCTGTGAACATGCTATCCAAATACACAAATTCACTCACCTACTCCAAGTTCTCTTTGTTCACTCTTACGTTACAAACTGTCATTTGCTTTTCCCTTTCAAAAACTATCACCTTTGACTTTCCGACATTCATCATTAAATCGTTTGATTTGCATACATTATACATTCTCGGCACAAAGATTTATCATTCTTCCACACTATTCGCAATGATAACGGAATCGTCAAAAAAGCAGACAATTTACAGACGATCACTCAACTTAGCACCAGCATTTATTTCTTTCAGTTTTTTCATACACTTGTCCATATACAGATTGAACAACCATGGAGACATCACGGAGCCCTGCTTAACACCCTTTGTGATATCAAAACAGGGCGTAATCAAATCAAATCAAATCAAATCAGTTTATTAACTCAAAAGACATTACAAACAGGAAAATGTTTAAGGCATCTATTGAGTACAGGAAAAATATTATAAAAATACAACAAAGTACCAGGAACGCATTAGAGATGGTAAGACATTAGGAAGACAACATACTTTCTAAAGTCAAGAGTATTTGTCCCCTGAACGTACCTTCACTAATATAAAAGACGTCGATCTCCGAGGAGATCGCGTTCAGCAGACTAATTGCTCTTCCCACCGGTGTCACCAGAGGCAGATTGGTTCTGGTGGCCGGTTGGTAAAACAATCTGTGCTGTCGCTGTCGGAGAAATCTATCAGGGACAAAAAGACCAACACCCTCTAGCACGGCCGAGTTCTCGAAATATCCCCTGATTAATTTAAAGAAATGGGTTATGAGATGCCCATCTCTTCGAAGCTGTAAAGAATTGGTTCCGAGCATTCCTAAAAGAAATGCCGTGGGATAGAGCCACGGATAACTACCATACTCCCTCATGTAGAGATACCTCAGAAATTTTTTCTGAACTCTCTCCAGCATAACGGAATATCTCGCCTCGTGAGGACTCCATATCACAGAACCACTTTCGAGTCTGCTCCGAACCAACGCGTTGTATAGGACTCTGAGCACATTGGGATTTCTGAAAACTCTTCCGGTCCGAATGATGAAGCCTAACATCTTCAGTGCAATGTCACAAATCCTCTCGATATGCTCACGAAAAGTCAGCCTACTCTCATAAATGATCCCAAGATCCTTCATCGTAGATACGTGTGTTAGTTACTGGTTGTTCATTGTGTATCTATAATACACAGTTCTCAATGCTCTAGTAAACGATAGCATAGCGCACTTAGAGACATTGAAGTACATTTTATTACTGTGACTCCAGTTAACAATATTATCAATGTCAGACTGGAGGCGAAGACAGTCGTCGGGATTGTTAATTTCTAGGAATAATTTCAGATCATCGGCAAATAAAAGAAATCGCGAGAAGTTTATCACCTTCGCAATATCATTTATGAAGATGGTGAAGAGGAGTGGCCCTAGGTTTGAACCTTGTGGTACCCCTGAATTGACAAGAAAAGGTTCCGATTGAAAAATTCCGTATGAGACGAATTGTTTTCTCCCCTCGAGGTAACTAATAAAAAACATAATCAACTGAGAAGAGAATCCAATTTGAGATAGTTTTGCTATCAGAATGTCATGGTTCACAGTATCAAAGGCCTTTGAGAAATCATTATATGAACAGTCAACTTGGTGACCATTATCGAAGGCCCTTGTTATGTATTCTGTGAATACCATGAGATTAGTTTCAGGGGAGCGCCCCTTCCTGAATCCATGTTGTTCTGTTATAATATGAGGGTCGACTTTGGGAGATATAAATTTATGCAAAATAGATTCAAATATCTTGGCTGGAGCCGACAGAATCGCTATAGGTCTGTAGTTTTCGACTGACTCTTTTGCGCCGCTCTTGAAAATAGGACTGATCCTGGAAATTTTCCAGATATCAGGAAAAGTATTTGTACTTAACGACAGGTTAAATAGAAAATACAGCGGAGATAATAAGAGCTCAGAGCAGCTTTTTAAGAAGTAGATGGGAAGAAAATCAGGACCAACCGAGTGCGAATTTTTCATAGCTTTGATGGACGATTTAATATCATTCGCATCTATGTGTGATATTGCAAAGCTATGACCACAGCAATTGGCACTAAAATTAGTCGCTGAATTGAAATTAAGCCGCGGGGGAACATTGCTATAGACAGATTGAAAGTGCTTAGCGAATGCGTTCGCTATATCTACACCCTCAACCTCTCTATCCCCATGCATCATAGTGTTAAGGATGCCACCATCCTTTCGTAAACTTTTCACATACATGTCCCCATTTACCCTAATACTGGCAGTGCTTCCGTCGTAGACAGAAGAAACCGCCCGTATCAGTTTGGTGCTTACTCCGTATTCGGACAAGATTAACCACAGTTTATCTCTGTTCACTCGATTACAAGCTTTATGCAAATCTACAAAAAAACAGAAAAACTTACGCCTTTTGGCCATAAACTTCTCCGCAAGCGTTCGAAGTGCAAACATCTGATTCATACATTCTCTTCCGGTCATCAATGCGCCATGTATATCCCACACTCTTCAAGTCGTCGTCTTTTTTACTCTTTCTGTTAAAAATCAACCGTAGAGTTTATCAACGGCGCTTAACAGACTTATTCCCTGGTGATTTCCACAGTCCATTTGCGACCCCTTTCCCTTATATAGAGGCATGGTAACAGTTCTCCTCCAGTCCATTTATGTACTGATGATTCACCAGCACTCATTTCTTTTTAAAGAAATTCAATATTATTTTATGTGTCTTCCTCTCACTTCTTTATCAATGTCGATTCTCACTCACAATCTCAATTTCAATTTCACTTCATTCATTTCAATGTTGTTAAATGACAAAGTTTCTGCCAGTTGACAGCGGAATGGCCCAATATCGAGAAGTCTGGCAATCTTCAATTAACCTTTTGGTTGCCGGCACTTCAGGGATTACTTTTCAAAATAGCGAATTTAGAGAAAATAATTCAACAGTAAAATGTAATACATAAATTATAAATAGCTATAAAATATATATTTTAATTTATCAAAATTAAAACAAATCTATTTTATATTTTATCAGCTTCTTTGACATGAACACTGCACCTAGCAGGTGTTCATGTATTTCTGGTCCGAGAGCGACACAAAAATTTACATCTGTAGTTTTATACGCACGCTGTAAAAAAGTGCACAGCAAAGCAGCCATCATTCTTACGACCACCGTTGTATTTGTAGGCCGTGTCGTGAAAGCCGATGGATTTCGGCAACCCAAGGACTAAAAGAGCGTACCATAAAAAAGAGAAATTACATTGAGAGAAGAAGAATCCAACATATTATATCCTAACCCTAATATCCAACCTATTCATATATTTTTTTGACAGTAGAAATTACGCCAATGTTTGGGTTCCATTTCTCGGCGAATATCGGCTTTCCCGGTGAAAAAAAAAATAATAACGAATATTGAATGTGATTAATTTATCTATCAAATAGTTTCATATAGAAACGTTTTATGTATGTGTTTTAATTTGTTTAGAAAAGGGCCATCATTGGAATCGACAGAAAATATCCCTAACTAATGGTAATGATGAAAACCAAAGCACATTTAGATCAATCTGCTGCAATGATTTTATTCCATTCCTTTCAAGTGTCAATTTAATAAATATATTTTTATTAAATAATTTATTGAACTCCCTTTAATGACTCTTTTATTTTTAACATCCGACCACTTTCATTGTCTGATCAAATGTTTAATCAAAATTTGGAATAAATTGGATCTTATAGTTAGTTAGTTAGAAAATTTCAATCCTGGGATTGGTTTGCAGCAATTTCTTATATTCTTCTCTTCCATTCTTCCCTGTCTTGTGCGGCTCTTTTGAAATCTGCATATGATGAGCAGCGCACGTCCACGAACAGGTCCTCCAGGTACTCTCGGCGTGGGCGTCCCCTAGAGTTTGTCCCCTTGGTCATACCCTCCATTATGGCATGCAAGAGGTCTTCTTGTTGTATTACATGGCCGATCCATCTTGCACGTCTTACGAACTAGGTCCTGAGCAGGTGCCTTCCTCCTTCGATTATTTGAAGAACCTCCTCATTCGTGATGTGGTCTCTCCAGGAAATTCCTAATAGTATTCTATAGGACCACATCTCAAAAGCCTCTAGTCTCCGTTTATCTCTTTCGGATAGGCGCCATGTCTCGCAGCCATACATAGGTCATGACTTGAAGATACTCCATACATAGGTCTTGATGAGGAGTATTCTCAGTTTTAGGTCTATATTATTTGATTCTATTATTTTCGACATTTTATTAAATGCAAGCCTAGCCTGATGTATACAGCTGTCGACCTCGCTTTTAGACCGACCATCCCATGTTATTTTGCTCCCGAGGTAGACAAACTCCTTGGTGTTCTTTAGTGGAACTCCTGACATCACTACTCTCATCTGATGTTGCGTTCGGCCTACAGTCAGCACCTTTGTTTTGTCATTATTTATCTTCATGTTGTAGTTATTTTGAAGAATGCTTTGCAAAGTTGTTAAGGCCTCTTGCAGAGTTGCTTTGCAAAGTTGTTAAGGCCTAATTGATATTGATTTATGTTGGGTACATACATTCTACTGCAACTAAATCAAATAGAAATAATTCCCAAAAATAAACCAAATATTTATTTTTGTTTTTTAAGTTTTATTGATATTTAAATAAGCTATTTTTGTGAAATCACTTTAATTGTAATAACAGTCATATTTGATACACTTTTCGAAGACATCGAAGTAATAGCAATATAAAAAAATCACTACAAAATAAATGTAACCAATGTTCAATTTATATAAAAGGCATATGGTAATGTTCCTTGGCATTACACCCCTGAAATCAGAATAAAAAAAACACGGAACTTGCAAAATTAAAAATAAAACACGTGTAAGCTACATACTATGTTTTGCAGACTATCCACCTCCTAACTTAAGCTGTTGGTATTACTGAATAGTATTTTTTGTCTAATCCAAATCGAAGGGCTGTCAAAATTTTCTAAAGTCCGCGAATAAATTTTGAGGTTACTCGAAATAAGTATAATAGTTAATTGTTTTGAGACTACATTAACTAAAATGCTGTCGAGGTTATTGAGCAGAAATGTTCTACGTTGTTTTAATCCATTGTTGAGGTAAATATCGATTCGCCTACACAATAAACAAGATTTGTAAATATGTGGACACATTCGACGAAATAATATATCTTTTACTTTTAAATGTATTTTAGGTCACTCCCTAAAGCTGCAGAATACCACGCTTCAATTAGATTGATGTCTACGAAAAATGTGGGCGAGGCAGTCGCCACCGATAGACCTATGGATTACCTGGGAAGCGAGGCTTCTAAATGGAAGGCGTCATACTCCCGCAGAGGAGGTGCAGATCAGACGGATATGTTGTGGTACCAGCCGATTGTGGTCCTCGTTAGTGTCGCCTCCTTCCTAATATACTTTTGTATACTGCGAGAAGAAAATGATGTTGATGAAAAATTGAGACTATCGTTGTTTGAAAGTATTCCAAATTTAGAAAAACCGCAGCTCCTAGCCGCCCTGAAATATAATCTAGACAATGGAATCGATGTCACTGATATAAAAGCGAGATTAAAAGAATTAGAGGATCAAGAAAAAAATTATTCTAAATAATAATGAGATACGTAACCTAGTTTTTTTTTACGTTCATATAAGTTTGGCTATCGGAAATAAATATTTATTTTAAGGATTTAATTGACTAGCTATTATGTAATTCAAACATAAATATGTTTGCTATTATTTTAAGTATAAAAAGCTTACACCCAAGAATTGTAAACAAATGAAACAAAGTATAGTTAATAAATTTTGTTTTGGAGATTGTTGACATGATGTACTTTTATTGAACCTCTCAAAGTATGTATGTAAGACGGAAGAACCAAATTCAAAACGTGTCTTTAAATTAATGATATTTCTTGAAATACCATGAGACATGGACATTATTACTCACTTTAATATATCTTTATTATTCACTTGCATTAGATGGTCTTACCTCATTACCTATTCAAACCAGATCTTATCTCTCCAAGAAGGAAGAAGCACAGGGCTCTCAAATAAAACAAATTATTTGTGTTCTGTTTACATTTATTTTATTAACATTCAATTTCACGTGAAGCTCATTGTTTTAAATTTAAGAAATATATAGTTGAATATATAGTTAGACACTGATCCCAAATGGAATTATGGTTTATTTTTTAAAGTTAACAAGAAAACATCCACTTATTTAGTCATTTCACGACTTCATACAAGTAACACATATTTTTTCCATTAAGACGATAGTAATATCATTAAATAAATGAGTGAGGTCAGTAAATAGGCCTAAATTATCATGAGAAACAAACATACAGATGCAACATCAATGGTAAAGTCCATGAAAAGATAATTAAATTATTTTCATGCCGTACCAAAGATTTGGCCACATCAAACATTTATTAGAATTACACGACCCGCAAAGTGGGGGAATATGATCAATCACCTAAAAATCGACAACTGCTAATATAAAAAGCGACGAGTAATGCAATAATTGCTAAGAAAATTATTATCTATGGATTAAAGTGACCACTGATTTAACATTTAATGGGTATATGTAACACTCAAATGACTAATATCTAAGAGAACATCACTTGTATTTAGTTTACACTACAAACATATCCTTTGATATGTAAATATTTATTTCCACTAAGAAGATGTGTACATGTAAGGGATGTTGGACATTCATTTACTGGTGGGAATCGGAGACATTCATATTATTGAGAAAGTGGATAACATCAATTCAACATCGGGAAATTTTAAACAATGTCTTGCATGTAAAAAATGAACATTCAATACGTCATACATCACAAAAAATATAGGTTGATATCAGATCTATATCACAGTAAACGGAAGAGAAAAAAAAATACAAATATCGAACCTAAAAAATACCTAAAATTATCTGACATATACAGATTACATTTTTACAAGAATTTACATGACTGAGGACATTCTCCATCATAATTTGATCATTATATATTATGAAACGCGTTAAAAATGTTAATGTCTTATTCACAAATCCCTTTCGATAAAGTCAATTTTAAAACCGGCGACTAAATGCCAGCCACAATGCTTCCAATTTAATACAAAACACCTCCCATACTCTACGTGCTGAACTCAGAGAGAAATGAGTAGTAAAATGAACAGTCTAATACTTTATCTGGTAGATAGTGACCAAGTCCTATCTAACAAGGCTAGTTCGCAGTCTTTCTACAATAATAAAACACGGCGGTCCTGAAACCAGACCAGCTCAGTTCAGTTCACGATAGAAACTTTAGTGCGGCCAATCTATTTAGAGGAGTAGGACAGATGTACAGCTAACTGTCAAGCAAGTCAAACACCGCTAATACTGAGCTCTTGCACCGAGGGCGCTCCCAGCCAGAGCAAGTAACACAATTCAAAACTCTTATAAAATTGACATTCTTCAGTCATATTTGAAAAAATAATGAACAAACATAATTACGTATATCTATGTACAATAAAGCGAGTGACTCGTATCAACTAAAGTATATATAATAAAAATAATTAAAAAAACATAAGAAGTTACAAGTTAGAATAAATAAAGCGGTCAGTGGAATAAAATCAATGATAGAATGACATACATATCACATAAATATATATGATGATTAGAATCTTAGCATAAACATAGTCTTATATACATTAAATTACCGAATATATCGATTAATTTCATGAGGGGTCAAAAACAGCAATGGGAATATATGGGGAGTTACACATAAAGATTAACACTAGCGAGGTGGTACTTGATCTCAGCGAGAACACAGGCCACCGGAAACTCCAACATCTGCTACCAATAGGGTACTCTCCTATGCAGTCTACATTCCATAATTCCAGTCATACTCCAGGACAGTCTTGTGATAGAAAAGAAGATACCTAAAATAAAAATAAACACCATTACAACTCAAGAACACAATATAACCTTCAAATACAACATTCAAGAAATTGTAACGAGTATTTACCCTTCGCTATCGAGGACCTCCCGCAACGAGGCACGTGTGATCATATGATCATCACATTTAAACCAGCATCCTTGCAGCTGTCTCACATAGGCCGTGTAATGGCCGGCATCCAACGAACCCAGGTGGTTCACCACCGCAAACAGTGAATAACGATTATCCAAGAATTCATCTCCCTCCACAGGCCCCGAGGCTTCGGCATTATTGTTGTTATTATGGTGACGAGTCCTCGCCTCCGCCGCTTGCTGCCTCCGGTGACTGGACATGAACGGGGTCATATCCAACTCCGCAGGAAATGAAATGAATGTAGATATCTTGCGATCAATTTGACTGGAATGCTCAAAGCGCTTCAAATGAAAGCTCGCCACTATCGGCAGAGTTTCGAGAGTCAGCTGTTTTGTAGACTCTTGATAAGCCCTGCAGTTGGAGCATTTTATCTTGGCTCCGGATCCCAGATGTTCCGCGCGAGTGAAGCGCTCCAGACAACTCTGCAACGAACCCGGTCCACCCACGTCTAGTGAAATATCCCAGAACGGATCAATAGTTGTCGAGACCCCGCTGCAAGATTGGCAAACAACATCACTCTGTAAGCCTCCAGTGAATATTTGATCAATGATGCAATCACATCGACCATTTCCTTCCTTTTTCGGAGCTGGTTCATCCATTCCATTGCGACAGTGTCTAAAATAATTTTAAAATGTGTTTTATATGATAATGTACAAAGTTTAATCAAAATTTGTTATCAAAAACTCATGACCCAAAATAAAAATACACGTACCTGTGCAACACATCGAGAGTTGCAATAAAGAACTCATGGGCATCCTGTTGTTCATATCCGGCGAGGTGGCGAGCATGCGTCCAAATAAGGTGGAGTAAACGATGAAGAATAAGAGGTGTTTTGGATCCAGAATAAAATTCCTGTAAAATTACAATTACTTAATAAAGCACATACATATTAAATAAGGGTAAAAAAAATAAGCAAGTATAATACGAAATTTACCTGGAAAAGCTTGGAAACTTCGCACACCAAACATTTCCCGGGCCCACCGGACGGAATCTTGCATTTGTGCTTCTCGCCCAGAAAATAGTCTCTCAGGAGCGGCGTATGTATCAGAGCCTAAAATAAATCCCACAATTCAATATAAAATGTTACATATAAAAAACATTCAATTGACTACATAACAATCTTTTAAGAGTGAAAAAATAAATAAAAATTCTTTATACATTTCTGAATAGAAATGTTTCAAACGAAGCAGACTTTATTATAAAGAAAAATGAACAATTAGAGTTTATTTGGCTTCTCTACCAGTCTGAACTTTGCATGACTTCAAAGACGTAAAAAAAATACAAATGTTTTATTTTCTTTTGCAACTTTCAAATTAATTAGGGTGACTTGCGGTGCGGGTAGAAGAAACCTCACAAATTGAATTTTAATCAATCCAACTCTTTCATGTTGAGGGAACAAAGTGTAAAGAAATATTACACAATTTCAATACAATCTTGGACTTGGATACTCATTTGCTTCGTTACATAGTCTGTCCAAAACACAAATATTTTAAAATTGATTATGTACATAATTTCTTGGCACTGGATTCAAACAAATGATGTAAAAAGAATTGGTGTCAAATACGTGTATAATTATATTAAATACATTTATATATTGCATACTTATCATAATATGGACTAAAATCAGAATATTTAACCCCCATTGTGTGGCTGTCTTCATTTGCAGTAAAAAAAATTGGTCTCAAACTGCAGTTGACTACATTTGCAGTTCAGATATTATAATATAGTCTCAGTTCATCATAATATTACATACAATTTAGTAATAAGGAACTAAATTACAAAGGTTTATAAGATACATTCAAGTATGTGCTGCAAATGTAGTGTGCAGTGGTTTCGAAACAATTTTTTTGGACTGCTAATGTAGTCAGTAGCACTTTAGGGGTTCAAAAATAAGAATAGTTCTGTTAACCTGACCTATTGCTAAATCTCAAAGGGTTCAAATGATAAGATAAAAATCATCTTAGCTCCAAATTCTACTACAAGTGACTGAATATATTTGGTGTGTTATCATAAATGCCTACCTGCACGATACAGTTCATGAAGCAAGTGGAACCGAGGTTCTGCAGCCCACGCAGACCGATGGTTGTAATGGAGCTGATGACCCGGCGTTTCCTCAAGCGACGCAAGGCCGCAACCTCATTCTGGTTGGGGATCCATGGCATATACGGCGCGCTCATACCCAGGGCCCTGCAAATCATGCCAAGACTCCGCTGATGAAATCATCCTTCAGAAACGCTTGCCCCGCCCTCTAGACTAGGGTGACTATTCTACAAGATTGTATGCTTTTACAATGAAAGATAACATATTTCTGTACAAGAAATAAAATGTATATTATGAAGGTCTAAATGTATACTATCCATTATTGTGGCATTTAAAATGTTTAAGATACAAGAAACATTAAGAAAAATGTGTACTTATAAATAAACCTTTGTTTTACTTTTGACAAATCAATATTTTTTAATAATGCAATTATAATGATTAGTACTAGTCATATTCCTAAGGATAAGACATATGCTTACTTTTAAAATATATGTGATTTGTACTATGATATAATGTGAGATTTAATCGGTATTGACTACAAAAACACTATAAGGATAATGTTGTTCTTAAATAAATTCAATATTCTTTAAGAATTAGCCATTTATTCAAAGTTATTTTTATTTCTGCACCCATATGCGTAATAAACTATTGTAAACAATACAAAACTGTATGAATGGTCACCCAAACTACGCAAAAATATTTAAAACAAATAAGGTTTGGTGATTCACATGCAAATATTGATATGTTACATTAAGTTGTTTGGAACTAAGCAGATCACGAATGGAATTATGAATCATACAAGTGAAGCATTTTCATAATAAAAAAAATACAAAACACGCGTTAATTTAATAATCATGAAATACTACGTCGGAGATAAATTTTCTTTGAAATAACACGTTAAAACATGCATAATTTTGAGAAAATGTGTTACTGGGAACAATGAATGTGTTAGTAAACAAAAAAAGATTAATAAAAAAAACATGCAAACAAATGTTACATTTCGAAAATAGAACACCGATGAAGCTTCAACTTCTTAAGTGTCAATGTCTGTTTACTCACTTTGTTTCCAACACTTTGTGATTATTTCCTATATCAGTCAGTTCTCTATCGTAAATATAGTCCTGGCACTGAGCGCAATAAACATTCCCGTGGTAAAGGTCCACGTACAAAAAATGTTTTTTCTGCTTGGAATGGTCCTGGATATGCCCGGCGTAGCAACCAAAGAAAATGCAGTGGAGACATGAGTGCAGCCGAGGGCCGGGCGAGCGGCATACGAAGCACAGACATGATGTGGCCTGCAAATGTTTTGTATCCCATTAATCACCCTTATTTACTTTCGGTTAGAAAAAAAATATGCGAGTATATTTAATGTGTCAGGGACTTTTCGCTTGCGGCGCACATCAAAACATTCGCATCAGCTGTTTTCCGGAATAAGTCGCTGGCACATCGCGATCTTTGTATTTCACTTTTTAAACGTAAAATATTTTTTTAAATAACCGTATAAAACGCTTATTTACAAAACATTGTAAACGAAAACAACACCAAAGTATAAACTATAATACAAAAATAAACTATTTTACCTTATAGCTTCTCGCCTCGTAAGTTGTACACGCTACGAAAAAAGCATGTACGATTTTGTAAGGCTGAGTGCCTTTAGCGGCCTTAAAGTTGTTCAAGTGAATACACCCGCTGTCGTTCATCTTCCCTGGGGTTCGGTCGGGCTGCTACTGCGACTCGGACGGGTCGGTCAGGCGCCAGCTCGGGGGCAGAAACTGACAGAAAATTCAATAAACGCCAGGAACTGCTCGCCGGCTCCCACCTCGCGCGAAACAAAGGCGATTCTGAATATTTTTGCTCGTTATGTTGGTAGCGCAGACAGGGAAAATCAGCTGATTTTACGAACGACATCCGGAAGTGTATGCGACAGACGTTCCTCTTTGCGTCCTCTTTTATTTACAATTTGACAAACATAGTGACGTTTACAATTTATTATTTCAAGTACTGCCACGATGGCGGAGGAATCAATTTTAGCTAATAAAACGGCGCTTAATATGGAGAATGATTCCTCTGGAAGTGATAAAGACTCGGTAGGAATATTTATTAACGTATTTTACCAATATATTTCAAATACTACAACCACTTATTCGCATTACCGTCAATGTTTATGTTAACCCCTGTAAATTGATTGCAGGAGCGCCGGCCGCTCGGAGAGATGGAGTTTCAGGTGTCCCAGGTGATTGAGAGGCTGGAGGCCGGGGCAGGTATCGGAGAAAGATCTCCGATCGCCCTAAGGAAACAGAGTACCGGCTTTCTGGGCCCTGAAGAAACGCCCTTGGAAGACATCATCAAAACAATTGAGGATTTGATATTCAGAAGTGATCCGAATGATGACGACGGCTCCTGGCCGCTCCCGACCCTCAACCACGTAGCTAAAGTGTCAGTCATGTCTCACAGCATTGCGGCATACGCAGGCAGCTTGGAGCGAAATCATCTTCAAAAATTGAGTGCCCGTATTAATACTGACACAACACGCTGGCTCAGCCATTTGTTTAGGTTAGTTGAATAATACACATTACGGTTTATTTATCATATTATTAAATATTAATCTAAACGTATGATTCACAATTCTTTTTTTCTTAAAATAGTTAACCTTACACACTGCTTAACACTTTCATTGCGAAATATTTTCAAGTAATCTGGCAAGATGCTCAAGTGTCTTATTTGAATATAGAATAAAACCAATTAGATTTAAAAATTGTTCTAATAATTAATTACAATTTCTTTTTCTATATTTTATCATTAGAAATTTCATATATAAAATGTACACGCAAGGCGCGTATTGCAATCTTCACGAGATTTCAGTAGTGCTTGCTTAGCGCGTCCCTAATTTTATAAATCTTCAGCGATCGTTCTATTTTTAAATAATTAGTGTGACTATATATTTTTATTTTTTTATACAAGGTGTATTGTTTTACAGGTTTGTAGACTGTAACGCATGTTACCATCATGACCAGCTAGAGGGATTAGTAAAAGTAACGAGATTAATGCTGCATTACAAGTACCCTCGATATCTGGAAGAAGGAGGTAATAAAATGAAAGATTTTGTTTCTTGAATTATGTAGTATTGATGAAAACAGCTGTTTTCTTTATTACATTTTATGATGGGCCTTGATAGGGTATTAACAAATATTGTTAATACCATGGTAAAACATGTCACCGTCATAAAGTGTAATAAAACTTCTAGAAAATAGATGTTTTGTTTGCATTATTAACCCCTATTGTGCGGCTGGCTTCATTTGTAGTCCTGAGCTGCGGTTAGCTACGTTTACAGCTCAGACAGTCAGTGCCAGTTCATCATAATATTACGTACAATTTAGCAGTAAGCTAATGCGAAAAGTAATCAAAATAAAAATTGTAAAAAATCTTTTTAACCGTTTGAATGCGTATCGTCGATATTTCGACAAACGAATATCTATCATAAATTGTGTGTCGTCGGTATATCGATGATATGACGGGCAGTATATCTCTGGTATTCGGATGGTGCGCTGCGTCCGCTAGTTATGTTTTTTATATAGCATCCCAATTTTTCATTTTTTCCCCCGTTTTTTAACATGCAATTTTAGTACATATTATGAAAAAAAGCCTAGCAGATAACTAACTAACTAACTAACCATCACGCCATTTCCCCAGAGGGGTAGAAGTAGAAGATGGATAACCACAATGCCCTGTCCTGGCATACCTCTCGGGCTTCCTCTACATTCATACATCGTATCATGCACGCACATTGATTATTCTAACTTCGAATGTGACCGCCTTTTAGTAATTGATTAATTTGGTCATGCCATGTTTTCCTCAGTCGTCCTTGGCTTCTTTTCCCACTCACGCTGCTTGTATACAACTTTTTAACCATTTTACTCTCATTAATTCGTTCCAAATGTCCAAACCATCTCAGGGATCCTTTTTTAATTTTATACATGATGCAGTCATCTGCCTTACATTTCTTTCTTATTTCATCGTTCGGTATTCTATCATACAACGTTTTCCTGCACATTCTTCTTAGTGATCTCATTTCTACAGCGTTTATCCTGCTTTCATCCTTCTTTTGCCAGCTCCAAGCCTCACTTCCATACATGAGGGTTGGCAGATAAACGGTTAAAATGTATATTTAGTTAAAATCCACTAAAGCTGATTTGCCGAAATGAAATGAAATGCCGAAACCGGTCAAAGACACAAACGTTAGTGGATTTTAACTAAAAATTATACATTTTTAAAAGAATTTTTTAAATTTTTTTATTTTCATTATTTACAATGAACTTTCAAATAACAACATTTATTTTTAGTATAAAAAGGTTTATAAGATTCCAGAATATGAAGAGAAATTCCAAAAAAAAATTATTATTTGCTTGGAAATATGCTTTAAACAAAATTAATTAAGCGCAGTCAAAAATTGCATTCAGTACATGATATTTTATTAGCTGACGCGGCAAAATATTTTATTATAACAGTTTTATATTACTGCTGCTTTAAAAATAAATATATTTATCAACTGTTTGCTTATGTAGCATTTTTTCTACTTTTGAAATATTATATTATTTGAAATTGGAGTCGAAGGTTGTATAGAAATGTTTACAGATAAGTAAATGCTGTAACTAACTCACCGCACTGCCACACTTTTCTTTCCTGACATATTTCTCTCGCTTCCTCAACATTCATACATCGTGTCATGCACGCGCGTCGATTTCGCTGACTCCTCACATGGCCGACATTCAATATTTGATTTATTTGATCGTGCCACGTGTTCTGGTCCAGTCTTCCTCGGTCTTCCTCTATTTCTGGTTCGATTTGCATCATTAACATATAATTTTTTTACTATTCTTTCTTTATTCATTCTTTCCATATGTCCAAACCATCTTAATGATCCTTTCATTATTTTGTTCATGACACCATCATTTGCACCGCATTCACTTCTTATATTTTCATTCGACACTCTATCATACACAGAGTATCCACACATTCGTCTAAGAGATCTCATTTCTACTGCATTTATTCTACTTTCATCCTTCTTTTCATCCCTTTAAATGCTGTATATATTTGATTAATGGTTATTAACTATATGAACTGTTAACAAATTGTTTATACATATTATTATTATCCAATAATTCAACTCCACTAGCCACCTGGAAATAAAATCTAAATTATTAATGGATAGCCCTTGTACAATTTATTAAAATGTCTTATAGAAATCTTTCTTCTTTTTCATGACACAGAAATGCAAATAAAATACAGAGTATCACGTTTTTTTTACTTTTTTTTGTTAATTCTAGACGCATATATTAAAATATGATAAATCTACACAATTGTCTATTAAACGTTGCTATTTTCTAGTATTTAATATTCAAGATGCAATCAAATTATTTATTTAAGGGAATATCTAAGAATTCCTTCACAAATGTGATAACTCGTATCCAAGAATGTTTGTTGGTAAATACGTATGTAGTTTATATCATTAAATGCTTGCAATTATAACGGCACAATTTATAATTCTACTTTTCTAAATAAATAAAAGTTTTCTAACATTTTAAAACATTATAGTAATGTTGTATTTCTCCTTGTGCCAGAAAACATAATTCTAAGGCTATTTAGCATATTTTAAATGAGTGTGGATACTCTGTGTATGATAGAGTGTCGAATGAAAATATAAGAAGTGAATGCGGTGCGAATGATGGTGTCTTGAACAAAATAATGAAAGGATCATTAAGATGGTTTGGACATATGGAAAGAATGAATGGAGAAAGAATGGTAAAAAAATTATATGTTAACTATGTAAATGGAACCAGAAATAGAGGAAGACCGAGGAAAACGTGACACGATCAAATAAGTCAAATATTGAATGTCGGCCATGTGAGGAGTCAGAGAAATCGACGCGCGTGCATGACACGATGTATGAATGTTGAGGAAGCGAGAGAAATATGTCAGGAAAGAAAAGTGTGGCAGTCTATTCTTTCTGCCTACCTCTTCGTGGAGACGGCGTGATGGTTAGTTAGTTAGTTAGTTTTTTTTTAAATGAGTATAATTTGATCATTTATATGATTATTATTTTTCACACAAACAATAAGATTTCTGGATTACTTGTGTATTGAAATGCAGTAGAAACGAGATCTCTTAGACGAACGTGTGATATGATAGAGTGTCAAATCCAATTATATTAAATGAATTCAGTGCAAATGAATAAAATAATGAAAGGATCATTAGGATAGTTAAGACACTTGGGAATAATGAATAAAGATGTTAATGTAAACGGATCAGAAGAGAATCACAAAGGAAAAAATGGCACGATCGAATCAGAAATCAACGTGCGTGCATGGTACGATGTATGAATGTTGAGGATGCGAGATAAGTATATCAGGAAAGGACATTGTGGAGGTCCATTATTTCTGCTTAACTCTTCTGAGAGACAGTGTGATGGTTAGTTAAATTATTATTTAGTGGAAATATGAATATGAAATGGTAGCAGATATGTTGAAATTAACCCACTTACATATTATTTCTTGATATTTATTATCTAGTTATCTGTATAGTACACATTTTAAACATTAAACGTGGTGGCATGTGGTTGTACCTCACACACAATAAAACTTACCATGAATAGATATGAAGCAAAGCCAAAATGAGTTATAACTTCCAAATGATGAACAGTAACATAATATGTGGCAAAAACAAACAAACCATCACGCCGTTTTTCCGCACGGGTAGGCAGAGAGAATGGACCGCCACTCTACTCTATCCTGACACCTCTCTAGCTTCCTCCACATTCATACAACGAATCATACACGCACGTCGATTCTTCCGACTTCTAACATGACCAACCTTTAAAATTTGATTAATTTGGTCATGCCATGTTTTCCTCGGTCTGCCTCGACTCTCTACTCCATTTACATCATTAACATAATTATACTTTCTTAATTGAGGAGTCATAGAAATCGACGTGCGTGCATGACACGATGTATGAATGTTGAGGAAGCGAGAGAAATATGTCAGGAAAGAAAAGTGTGGCAGTCCATTCTTTCTGCCTACCCCTTCGGGGAGACGGCGTGATGGTTAGTTAGTTACTTTCTAAACCATTATTTCTCCATCCATGCACTCCATATGTCCGATTGTAATCTTTAATTATAAAATGTGTAGAAATAGTTAAACTCCATATTAAATCATTATTATAAATTAAAATGTCTATTTTCCAGAAGTTTTATTATATGTTGCATATTTTAACTTGCTAAGGCATTATCTAATGTGAAAACAATTGATAATGTATTTGCAAGGCGAAACATGGGAGTGGTCTCATTGTATCGGCAGGGTCTTGCTGTTTTCAGTCGTTGCCTGGGTTGGTCCGGATAACACCGGGGCTTTGGTGTCCGCACGTTTCTTGAAAATGGCCATTCTGCCATGCCACCCAGCGGGCCTTTCGGCTGCACTTCAATCTTGGGCATCGTGATACCATCCCTCACCGTAATTTAATCGTGACTTGGTTGCGTACATTAGAAGGAACTGGTTCCACCCGGTAGGGGTTTAGGAAGACTCAAAACCGTAAGAACACCCGAAAATTTAATGAAAGTGAGAGAAGCTATTGAACCGTCGCCTCAGCGCTCTGCCCGGAAGCATGCAATTGCATTGGGCATTGCTGACCGCTCACTGAGGAGGATTTTGCATCAAGACTTATCATTCCACCCCTACAAGATTATGATTGTCCAAGAGTTGAAACCTCCTGACTATGAAAACCGCATGAATCGCTCCCAAGATATGTTGAACCGAATGCATGCGAGGTCAACTTTTTTCAATAGTGACGAGGCCAACTTTCATCTCTGTGGAGGGGTGAATAAACAAAATTTTCAGTACTGGGCTGAAAATAACCCATGGCAACTTCACGAGAGACCTCTTCATTCCCCAAAAGTGACTGTGTGGTGTGTGATTTCCAAATTTGGGGTGATTGGGCCGTATTTTTTTAGGAGAATGGACGAACTGTGACTCAACGCTCAACGTTATGTTTCCATGTTGGAAATTTTTTTGAACCTCAATTGGAAGAACTAATGGAGGAAACAGATCTGGGAGATGTCTGGTTTCAACAGGACGGTGCTACGGTCCATACTGCTCGAGTTTCGATGACAAAACTGCGACAGATGTCCCCTGCGCGCCTCGTCTCTCTGAGGGGTGACGTGGGCTATCTGAAGGAAAAAGTTTTTAAACATCGACCTCACACCTTAAGAACTTAAGGATTGAATTCGGGAGGAAATCGCCGCTATGCCCATCGAGATGTGCCAAAATGCAGTCGAAAACTTCAGAAATCGCCTTTATCAATGTATCGCTGCTAGGGGTCATCATCTTTCTGATATCATCTTCAAGACTTAATGCATAAAACGGCATGATGTACCAAATAAAATAAAATTAATCTCATTTTTGTAAGTTGCGCCTTTTTTTTAATAGCCCTTCAAAACCGCACTATCTGTCCTTGCCCCACCTTGTATATTCTGCTCATTGAAGATTGTGAAATAAATTTTAATACCATTGATTTAAATCCTTAGGATTATTATTTTTTAAACATATACATAATATGCAAATAAATAGAGTTATAAAAACTATTTACTTGTGATTGTTCTAGAATACAAAGAAAGATATTGCCAACATGTGGGGGAGCAATAGCCTCCGGGCTGGTACTTGCGAAAATACAATGTCCAAGAACTATTATTTTTAAATATGGAACATGGAATAAAAGAACAAATGAATGATTTTCCAGGTGGGGCCCTGCTGAGCCAGCTTCCGTGCATCTACAGCTCAGTAGCCAGTCCCCTGGGTGTGGTGCAGCACCTCTGCCGGCAGCTGGGGCTGCCTTTAGCTTGCATACGGCCTGTACTTGTGAACACAGTATTTGGTAAGTTTCTGCTAATCCATGCTTGTAATGTAGGTACCAGGTTAATTACAAATATATTTGTTTCTATTTCATTAATTTTTTTTTGACTAACACACTCACTAACCATCAAAGCCGTCTCTCTGAAAACATAGGCAGAAAGAATGGACTACCGCATTGTTCTTTTCTGACGTACTTCTCTCTCTTCCTCAACATTCATACATCGTGTCATTAGGGGTGGGCAAAATGAATCACCTTAGGGATTTGAGCTGAACGGTTCCGTTCAGCAAAGTGAGCCGACTATTTTTCAGAACTCGCGACTCAGGGAAAATCGATTAATCGATGAGCTAAAAAATAAAATAAAAAAAGTCACCAACGATTTTGATTGTCTATTTTTACGACTTCCGGTTAGTAGGCAGAGAAATTGGCGGCGACCTTTTTTTTGCTCATCTCGGGGGTTTTGTTTTAATGGAATTGACATAGGTATGAACAAATACACAAAGGTTCGAAAAATCTCGAAAATTTTAATTTTAACAGTTAATTTTAACAGTTGATAAATTATTATATTTCACCTGATGATGTCAATATAGGTGGACGAAACAGCTGTCGCGAAAAATAAAATATAGAAATTGTGATGTGAACAGTTAATAATGTTGAAGTTTCATAGTGTTTCGGCCAAAACAATGGACTATCAGATGTATGCATAAGTTTTGGCTAGTTTTTGTGGTAAAGAAAACACGTAATTTTCAAGATAATTTTTTTTTTGTTAATTCAAAATATTATCCATTGGCTTCTACACATTTCGCCCATCTTTCAGGTAAGTTAAAAAACTCTTTGTCTTTTGCGGCAAACCATTCGTTGAGCCATTTTCCAACTTCCTCAAAATTGCTTAAATGCTGCTCAGCGAGCGCGTGCCCCATTGATGCGAAGAGGCAATAGTCAGATGGCGCCAGGTCGGGGGAGTACGGCGAGTGCGAAAGGATGTCCCATCCAAGTAATTTCAAGGTGATATTCACTGGTTTTGCTGTGTGAGACAGCGCATTGATCAATGCGTGATTTAAATTAATCATTTGTTGGTGATAGCGTTGTGCATTAACGGTTTCGCCGGGCTTCAAGAGTTCATAATACACAATACCACTCTGGTCCCATCAGACACAAAGCATGATCTTCTTGCCGAAGCGATGATACAACAAAACCAGTGAATGACACCTTGAAATCTCTTGGATTGGACATCCTTCTGCACCCGCCGTACTCCCCTGACCTGGTGCCATCTGACTATCACCTTTTTGCATCAATGGGACACGCCCTCGCAGAGTGGTACTTCATCAATTTCAAGGAAGTTGGAAAATGGCTCGAAGAATGGTTTCCCGCGAAAGACAAACAGTTTTTCTGCCATGGTATTCATTACTTACCTGATTTACTTATACACGTGGTAAATATACCTATCATTCTGATCTCTATTGGTTAACTGTGCCGGGAAAGTTAGCCATTTTTTAGTAGATTGTCTATTTGCTTAAATCCCATTAAAAATATTACCACATGAGAAACCATTTATGTATTAAGCATTCTATTAATATAATATACCAATTACGTAAATAATGTTTGATTGGTCAGAATGTTTGCTTAGTACAAGATAAATACGAATCTGGTTTGTTATATGAAGTATCGGTCTATTTTAATAATGTAACGTAACACACAATATGTAATTACAGGTGTTCGTATAACATTGTGTTATTGCTTATTGCCCATTGTATTCTTTTAGACAGTATAACGTTCTAGCGACCGTGACAGAATATTAGCACTCATTCATACCCGGTCATAAACCTACATTGGTTTAAACCTCTCTTGGAAACAATAAAAATATTTGTGGATACAATCAGAATGGTGGACATGGAGACGGAACTCTTGGATCCTGATCTGATATATATAGTTTCAATGGACATAAATCGGAATGCTACTTAATAGTATTTACAAGCGATTAATATGAATAAAAAAACATCTGTTTTCTAACTAACTAACTAACTAACTAACCATCACGCCGTCTCCCCGAAGGGGTAGGCAGAAAGAATAGACTGCCACACTTTTCTTTCCTGACATACTTCTCTCGCTTCCTCAACATTCATACATCGTGTCATGCACGCGCGTCGATTTCTCTGACTCTTCACATGGCCGACATTCAATATTTGATTTATTTGATCGTGCCACGTTTTCCTCGGTCTTCCTCTATTTCTGGTTCCATTTACATCATTAACATATAATTTTTTTACCATTCTTTCTTCATTCATTCTTTCCATATGTCCAAACCATCTTAATGATCCTTTCATTATTTTGTTCATGACACCATCATTCGCACCGCATTCACTGTTTTCATCTGTTTTCTAGAAGTTTAATTATATTTTATTGGAATATATAGCATGTTTTGCCTTGCTAAGGCTTTAGCAAATGTTTTTTGCACAAGTTTTTAAATGCTTTTAGCAAATGTTTTTTGCCTTAAGTCATTCCCATAAAATATGATAAAACTTCTAGAAAACGGATGTCTTTGTTCATATTAATGATTTAATAAAAAAAATTACATCATCGTATAAAAAACAATGAAAAGTCAAATACAAGACCTTTGTGGTGGACTGCCACACCGTAGGTCCCAGGTTCGATTCCCGGTTATGACGGTGTGATTCTCAGACTGACCTTGGTCTGGTGTAGAATTCACGTGATAATAAAATGGTGATTGATTAGCTACCTATCACATGTCATAAGAATCAATATGTTAACTATACCTTTACATCAATTTGGCTCGTACCGTAATGATGTAAGGAGCTATTCAAAAAAATAATATTAATGATAAGCAATTTTTATTATTTTTCATTTGACAATTGTTAGAAAGATATATATTTTTTTAAAGTGGCAACAAAAAATAATGATTATACATTGTATATAACTGACATGGGGGGATGCGAAAAGGAGATTCGACGCAGAACCCAAATGGCTAAAACTGCCATGACAAAGCTCACCAAGATATGGCAGGACAAAAATATCTCCAACAAGACCAAGATAAGACTGGTTCAAACCCTTATTTTCCATATTCCTTTATGGTTATGAGTCTTGAACTATGTCCAAAATTGATGCTTTTGAGATGTGGTGCTGGCGTCGAATGCTGCGTATACCCTGGACGGTAAGAAGAACAAACCAGTCAATTATTGACCAGCTGGGTATCAAGGCAAGACTCTTGCGGATGCGCTCTCAGAGAGTACTGAAATATTTTGGACACATAGCCCGGAGATATCAGAACAACCTTGAAAAGCTCATCATCATGGGCAAAGTGGAGGGAAGGCGACCACCGAGCCGCTGGTCCGATCAAATCAGGGATCTGACTGGTCTCTCATTAGCTGCAGCCTAGAGACTGACGGGCGACAGGAGCGCATGGCGTGCCATGGTCAATGGTTTACAGGATAGACAAGACCCTCAATCATGAGGAATACGACTGAAAAGACGAAGAAGATACATTGTAATAATGTTTAATTGAAAGCACAGTTGCAAATAATTTCATCAATCAATTGTTTTATAAATTTTCCAATTCCTCTACTTTTTGATTCCTATCCAAATTTATTTGCTAAACTGTGAGCACATTTAAAATCTTCAATTGTATGCATCAAACATGATTCATCATTCTATCACCCTTGATATTAGTTTCACCTGTATTTTTTTATCATTTACAAATCTGATTATTGATAACGTTCCTGATAAGAGCGGAGTATATATTATTAATAAATTATTTGTAAACATCACAATTTATCTTACGGAAATACTAAATTGCATTTTCGCTTACACGTGTCACACGTGTTTTTATAATTACTCAAATTGACGACCTCCGTGGCAAGAGCTATGACTGCCACACCGAAGGTCCCTTTGATTCCTAGCAATGTCAGTGTGATCGTCACACTGTCTTTGGTCTGGTGTAGAATTCACGTGACATTAAATAATGACAATAGATCAGCTACCTATCACATGTCAAGAGAATCAATATAAATAGCTAAAACCAAATTATTTACAGTAATTGGGTTCAAACAAAACAAAAATAAAACGTTGATCAGAGAAATTGACGTACGTACACGACACGATTTATGAATGTTAAAGAAGCAAGAGAAGTATGTTAAATAAGGACAGTGTAGAAGACAGTTCTTTCTGCCTACCCCTTCGGGAAATGGCATGTTGGTTTGTTAGTTCATTTAACATTTTGTTTGATGCCTAATTTTCAAATAATTAATTGAACAATTTTATTTTTGCTGTATTTCGTATCCCTTATATTGTTGTAATTAGTTCGCAATCCATTTTGTTATACGATAAGCATAATTTATGTTAGGAGATTTAATAATGCCCGAGCAATGCAAAACATGTCACTTCCATAAAATATAATAAAACTTTTATATAATGAACATTTTACTCAATTTCAATTTAGTAAAGTACAAGCAATCTACGTTTGATTTCAGTATTCCTTTAAATTCAAATTAATCAAACAAAATTAAGGTTTAAGGCGTTTACTGAGAACATCCAAAATATAATATATAATACCAGGAAAACATGAGAGATTGTTCGACTTTAGGAAAACTAGATACTCTCCATCATCAAGAGTATTTTCCTTCTGAATGCTGAACTGAACTTTCTCTAATATGAAAGATGTTGATATCATGGAGATCATGCTCACCAAACTGATTGCTCTTCCCACCGGCATCACCAGGCAAGATGGTTCTGGCGGCCTGTAGGTTAAACAATCTATGCTAGCCCCGTCGGAGAAATCCCTTAGGAACAAAAACATGGCTGAGTTCTTAAAATATCCCCTGATTAATATAAAGAAATGGGTTATGAGAAACCCATCTCTTCGAAGCTGTAGAGAGTCGGTTCCCAATATTCCAAAAAAAATGCCGTGGCATAAACCTATGGATAGCTTACACTTACCCATTTCTTCAGACTTATCAGGGGATTATTTGATCTTTTTATGTTCCGGATGGTTATCTTCCACAGCGTCAGCACATACTATTTTATCTCCCAACATGCAGAACCAACCTGCCTTTGGTGATGCCGGTGAGGAGAGCAATGAAACTGCTGAACATGATCGCTTCTGAGATCAACATCTTTCGTATTAGTGAAAGCACGTTCAGAAGATGTTTTCCCAATAGATGCTTTAATATTTGATTGTAATATCTTTGAGAAATAAAAATGATTTGATAGCTACCATATTCTCTCATGTAGAGTAACCTCAATATTTTGTATGATTTAAGGTTCCAACCAGACAATGGACGTTTCTGCCCTCCAGCGGATGATAGCAGAAGATGTGGCGGCAGGACGCGTGCCTCTAATAGTGCTGGCAGACGCGGGCACCATCATCGCCGGCCATTGCGATAACATCTCTCGCCTGCATGACCTCTGCCGCCTGCACGATTGCTGGCTGCATCTGCGTGGCCACACGCTGGCCGCACTCGCCATTACTAACGGCAACACCACCATTGTGAGTAGTCCATTAGTTACCTACTCAAATAACATCATAAACATAATGGTATTTGCCTACATAAACCTATAAACCCGGATTTTGTATCCCTTAGATTTGAAAATGTGCATTAACCTCTCCGTGTGTAACGCATCAACCGTGTGACCATTGAATAGATGTTCAGATAGCGTACTGCCCCGTGCTTGGGGCTCACTTATAATTTCTCAAATATTTACAGATTATGCCAAAATTTTGACTACCAGCGACATCTAGTGTTCCCTGCGCGATTCAGGCTGGGTTCCGTCCTAGCATTTGCGTCTAGCGACTTGTTCTCTGATTGGCTTTTCGCCTGCCATGGCCTAGAGAAAGGCATGTGACACTGTTTGGGGTCAAAAGATCTTGAATATTGAGTGAAGGCACCTATTTATAAACACCTGGAGTTTTCCAATAATGTCCCCAGTAGATTTCCAAGTCTCACATCAATACAGAAGTACGCTTTTAACACTACTGTTAAATATTTGGAGCTTGAGCTTTCTCGAAATGATACTGGAACACCATACAGGACGAAGCACTGCGAAAGCTCCCCTTGCCTTGTTGTGTGCTGGCTTCATCCTCTTCTGTACCTCCCGAGCCCACTATCATACTACTGAGGTAGCAAAAGCTGGTCGTGGTCATAAGGGGGACACCGACGAGCAAGATTGGGATGTAGTCATTTGTGGACACTCGTTAGTTGTTTATAAACTGAAAAAATGATATTCCGTAAATGTCATTAATATCATGCTACACGAGAAGTTTAATAGTGTATTTTTCACCAGATAGGTCCATGAATGACCAAACTCTACTGCACTGTCTTTTGTTCATGTTTTCAAAAGGTTTGGAACTTTGTATCACACGTATCAGGATCAAACATTGTTTCTCAACGGTATCATTTATTAATTCTTGAGTATAGTGGTGTTCTTTACTGCATTCTGTATCCATCATTTTTCACCTTCACTGTAATAAATTCCATTGTTTTTATTTGAAAGCATGCATCTAATATAAAATATGTTTAATTTCAGCCTCCTAGAATTTCTGACTCCATCACGCTGCCACTGGGAACGTGGCTTGGGATTCCTGGCTTGCCTAGTGTTGTATCCTTTCATACTGAAATTATTTATGAAAAATTAACACTGTAACGGGCCCTGCGTTAGGGGCCACCGTTTTGTAGCGGGCCCCATGTTGGGCGCCATTTGTGTAGCGGGCCCCACGTTAGGTTTTATTTATGATTATATCTCGAGCAATACACGTTTAAAATATGCAATATTCAAAAAAATTGTTATAAACGGAATAAATTCCAATACATTTTTTTTAATACAGACAGTTTACTTAAATCTATAAACATTTTAAGAGTAACGGTAAAAATTAAGCCTAAGTCGAGTTAAGTCTGTGATCAGTCTTAAGAATACAGGTAAATATTGTATTAGGTTGTTAATGGAAGAAGGACACTATTATAAATGAGAATACAGGTATGTTGTATAATAAAGAAAGGACACTATTAAATTTAAGAATTCAGGTATAAAGATTATTAACGCGAGAAGTACAATTTTAAAATTAAGACTACAGTTATATAGATTAATATATTAACTTTAAAATGATTACAAAGAACTTATTCAAATTGACATAGAAACAGATACACATGAAGGTTCGAAAAATCACAAAAATTTATTTTAACATTGAAAGAAAAAGAAAAAAAAATAGTAACATCTGTCGATGTCAACATAGGTTGACGGAACATCTGTCGCAAAAAATAAAAAAAAATGTGATACCATAAACAGAGTTTTAGAGTACAATAATTATAATAATAATAACATGTTTATAATGTTGAATTATCATAATGTTTTTGCCAAAACAATGGAAGATTTAAAGAAAGCGGGATTAAATAAATAATTTACTTATATATAACTAACTAACCATCATGCTGTCTCATCAAAGGAGTAGACAGAAAGAATGGACAGCCACACTGTTTTCTCCTGATATACTTCTCTCGTTTCCTTAACATACATATGTATCATGTAATGCCTGCGGGTCGATTTCTCCGACTCCTCACATGGCCGACATTTAATATTTGATTAAAAGCATCTCTGTCCTACGCCACTAGGAACAGGTTCTCCATTCTACTTATTCCCGTCCATTCTCTTGATATTTCGCAGCCAGGAAAACTGCCTTCTACCAACACTAAGCTCTTGATTACATCACAAAACGGCGCTTTGAAAGTTAGCATAGTATTATCATTCTTATCAATAAATAAATCATTTTTGATAAGTTGATCTTTGCAATACTTAAATTTACATTGTACTGACCTATATTTGTTTATATGTAATTTATTAGGTTTTCAATCACTCTAAAAACATTTTTCATACACATGTTTTCCTGAACCATGTGTAGACACTTTACCGTCTGCTAGATTCAGGGGCAGGTGCTCGGGGCCGCGAGGGGGCTCTGCCTCTACTAGCGGGGCTTACATCGGACCACTCTGCCCGCCGGCTCGGAGCGCTGCCACTGTGGACTGCCCTCAAGGCTGCGGGCCGGGATGCCATTGTGTCCCGCATCACCACAGCCTTTAATAATGTCTGGCTCGTCTGGAATGAAGTGGCCAAGATGCCGAGTATCAGAATATTGGTTGGTATTATTTCACATTTTAATTATTCTAGTGCCTTAGCAGGTCCCTCCAACGTTGATGATCACAGCAGCAAAAGCATCTCTGTCCTGCGCTACTTGGAACAGATTATCAACTCTCCTCATTCCCGTCTAATCCCCTATACTCCGCAGCCAGGACAACTGCCTTCGCACTCTATTGGCCTCGGTTCTTTGTAGTACATCTGCATTACTGCCCTTTTGGGTCCTCAGTATACGGAGCATTCTGCGGTATATCCACATCTCAAATGCCCCTGTCACAATTTTATAATAGGCCATAAAATCATGTACCATATTTTGCTTTGTTTTGTTAGATTGGGACATAGAAGTGGATTGAAATTAAACGGATTAAAATTGGCTTAGATACCCTTTTTGCCTTTTGATTTTTTTTTCTGGAATGGTGCATTCTCCAGCTAATGTAAGTCCTGCGTGAATGGGGGGCGGGCCTAGGGATTGTTTGAGTGAAGCTGATGAAGGGGCGTCACTGCGTCCTATTACAGCTTCGGATAAGCGGCGGGTAACCTTCTATGTCTTTATTTAACTGTAAGTTTGTTCATTTGCATTTGTATTAGCAATCACTGTATGTTACCCTACAATAAATAAATAAAGCCTCCAACAGGTTCATTACATTCTTTTTCAGAGTCCAACATAGGTTGGTGAAATAGCTGTTGTGACAATTTCGTAAAAATTAAATAAATAAACTGTGATATTATAACAGTGTTTTGTATTAAACAGTTTATAATGTTGAAGTATCATAATGTTTCGGCCAAAACAGATTATCTAAAACATATTTATTTTCTTGTATATCATTTTGGAACATTAAAAATAAATGTTTATAGCACCATTTCTAAATTATGTTTGAAGAAAGTTCTATCTCCTAAACTTTTTCTTTGCCTCTATCCCTTGCTTGGGGTCCAAACCATCTTAATATCTTCTGTTTTTGTATTCCAGAGTAAACAACCGGGTGGTGAAGGAGGGGCCTATTCCATTACTGATCTTACAACAAAACCTCTCAACACAACGGTTTGTTCATTCACTTACTTGTTGAAATTGTATTTGTCGTGGAACTAGCGAAAGAATGATGAAATTAGGATGAATGCAGTAGAAATGAGATCTCTTAGACAAATCTGTATATTATAGATAATTATGTTGGAGTGTGAAATGGAAATATAAGAAGTGAATGCAAAACATATTTTCACAAACATGTTTTCGGAACACAGAAGCCCTTCCTCAGTGTTGAAATTTTTAAATTGTTTGTGGAAGGGTTTTTGTATCTTAAAACATGTTAAACAATAATTAAATAAAACAATGTTTTTTAACTACTTCCACTTTTGTCTTTATTTCGACAGCGACCGGTTTTGCCAGGCTCGCTGGCATCGACAGACTGGTGAGCTGACGCCAGCAAGCCTGGCGAAACCGGTCGCTGTCGATAATAAAGACCAAAGTGGAAGTAGTTAAAAAAACATTGATATATTTAATTATTATTTAAAATGAACTTCCATCAAGAGATTTCAGTAAAATCATTTGATTATCTTAAAATATATTTGTGAAAAGTGCAAAAAGTGTTGTGAAAATACAATGTATTCAAAAAGTTATTCAAATGTGAATCCACAACACAAAGTGATTGCGAATACAGAAGATAGTGATATGAACAAAATAATGAAAGAGTCATTAAGATGGTTTGAACACATGGAATGAATGAATGAAGAAAGAATGTTAACCCTTAACGTACCGTGTTCAAAACAAAACGCTTGCTCCCATGTGGTAAGTTCAGTTTACCGCTAACTTTATCTAAATATCAAGCATATGACTAGATGAATCAAAATTTAATTTATGTCATCTTGTAGGGAATTTCATTAGGAATAGATCGATATCTATAACATACATGGATTATTTGAAAAACATATCATTATTAATTTTTTTCTGGAACCATGCGATTTCTGATATGTAATGCGTCACAGCATACGGCTGACTGAACATCGGGTCGGGTCGGGTCGAAACTTGTCTGTGGCGGGGCGAGGATAAAGGCACCTAGGCAAAATGTATAGTACGTTCAAGACAACGAGTACGTATTAATATTTGTCCCTTTTGGTAAAGTGTTAATATTTTCACAGTTCTGATATTATTAAGTTACGTGGTGCGTTTTCATCCAGTCGGTATTATTACGTACCTATTGAAAAGGTCAAAGATATAATTTATAATATGTTCAAAACAGCGAGTAAGTATTTGTCACTTTTGATAAAGTTGTAAATATTAGCAAAACAAATTCTACCTTAACACGAATGAAGGTGAGGGCAGTCTTAGAAAATATTTTTTTTTGGGATGAAGGAAGTAATTTTTTGCTTTTTTTTTATTACGAAATATTGAGAACACTTCAATGGAGGATTACAATTTTTTTTATAATATTAGGGTCCATAGGTTTTAAGAAAATCAACTTTAAATTGGCAGTGGAAACTCAATTGACCACATGGCAACGCGACGGTTAAATAAAGTGCATGTTAACAATGTATATGGACTAAAAAAATAGAGAAATATCAAGGAAAATGTGGCATAATCAAATCAATCAAATATTGAACATCGATCATGTGATGAGTTGGATAAATCGATATGCGTGCATGACACGATGTATGAATGTTGAGGTAGCGAGTTAATTATGTCAGGAAAGAACTGTGCAGCGGTCCATTCTTTCTGCTTACCGCATTGAGGAGACAGTGTGATGATTAGTTACTTTTGTTTTTGTCAATTGATTGTGTTTTAATGAGTTTATTTTTTATTATATTTCCAGACAATATTCGAAGTAGCGGTCTCGTGTGTAGTGTTTCAATTCATTCCTGAGATTCCCGAGGGATCCGTGCTGGGCAGAGTTTCCGCCTATTATGATAAACTCAATTCCTGGCTCGGGCAAATCCTCCAAAGAGATACTGATCAGGTGAATATTATTTGTTTAAACAATGTTGACTATTCTGAATTGTATAATTTTAACTCGTTGTCTGCGGAAACTGTATTAATACCCGTTTACTAGACTGGTGATGGCAGCAAAAGGGTATAAATACCTCTTACGAGAACTCCGCATAACTGTTGGAAATGCATTTTTACACAATTTAAAAAAAAAATTAAGTATACATGAAATTAAATGTTATAATTGTATTTCATTGTATTTCAAGGCTTTACACCTTCATCACCGAGAGAACGATATAAACTTTGAGTTTATCAAGAGTGGGAAAAACAGTGTTTTAATTCATAAAAATTCATCATTATGGATATCCACAGTGTTAACGCCTTAAGTTAATGAAGAAAGAATGATAAAGAAAGTACATGTAAATGTAATGGAAAAGAAATAGAGAAAGACCAAGAGAAACGTGTCACAATCAAATTACATTGAATAATTGATACAAATAAAAAAGTCCATATTTTCTAGAAGATTTTAAAGTGACTTAGAAGGGCAAAACATGTCATTCGCATAAACTATAATAAAACTTCTAGAAAACTGTAGTTTTCATTCATATTAATTATTTAATGTAGAGTTTTACATCATTGTTGAGTAGGAATTAAATTTTGTTTAATATCGTAAGGATTTATTGACTCTTTGTTAATTTTCTTTTTCCAGATAATGATAGAGATATGTGAGTCTGAGACGTACGGAGTTGTGCTACGCTACTGTCCGCTGGAGGGACCATGGGTGGCGGAGGAGCGGGTGGCCTCCGTGGAGCGCATGGAGGGCCTATCCCTGTGCCTAGAGCAGCAGCTGGACATCTTGCTGGCCACCGTGGGCCACAAGGACACCTTTCAGCGTCTCGTGCACGAGAGCCCCGCTCTCCGACTAGTGGAGATGCCTGGATGGGCAGGTAATCTTTATTATTTACTATTTTAAGTAAACCTAACATTTTGAAAGATAAACATGGGATTATTTTGATTTATTTTTTGAATGCACCGTTTCGTATAATCACTTACCCCAAGGGCACACTAGAAAAATACTAATGAAACAGTGCTGTCTTTAATAGTCTCTTAAATTATACTCCTCAGTCACTTTCCTCATACTTAATACTAACAAGGAGGCTATTCCACGCCAATGGAACCATATCGTTGACAGTGGCGGTACTACCATAGAAGCCCGGTCCACGGTATACGGAGCATTCTGTGGTATATCCACATTTCGAACACTTCCAACCGGTTCATTACATTCACTTTCAGAGTCCAGGTTTCGCAGCCATACAGTAGAACAGGCCATATATAACATTTAATCATTCTTTGTCGGAGTTTCAAATTTAGATTATCGTTGCAAAAGAATGTTCTCATTTTATTAAATGCAGCTCGTGCAACTTCAATTCTGCCTTTTATTTCAATGTACGGGAAATACTAGAACTTAATGTTGTAATTGAACCTTGTAATTGAATTATTTAGTGATATTTTATAACTGGATTCGACTTGAAGTGATATGCGAAATAATTGTTTTATGTCAGGTTTGGGAGGAGTTCGATATGTCCCAGAAGGCTGGGAAGCGTTACTCACCGACCAGACCAAGGAGGAACTCAATAACCTGAACATGTCGCTGGTGGAGAGCTTGAGAGCCACCGACGCTGCCTTCTCCCTCGGGGAGGGTGTTGATGGGCTCGCCTGCGTTAGGTTTGTACTGAAATTTTTTATAAATAAATGAATACTCCTTTTGCTTTTATACATTCTTGAAGTAAAATTCTGCGACGATTACAAATTGTGTTTTGTTTTCTCCTTTCAGATTTGGCATGGTTACTGCGGACACAGACGTGGAGGAGTTGCTCAATCTAGTAGTATCTGTTGGAAAAGAATTTGAAGAAAATAGTAAGGTTCTAGAATCAATGACTGAAATAGTTAAGAAAGGTGAGACAATATTTATTTATTTGTTGATTGTTAACCGAACATGGTTCTCATATCTCTCAATTGGGGTAACCCATTCTTGGCAGCCATTTTTTAGCTCTGTCATGCTAGCATGTAATTAAGGAACGAGAAATGCAATAAAGCTTGATATTACTTAATAATTAATCCTCTTATATACTTCACATACTGCATGCAGACTGATGAATAAATGTTTGAATTTGAATATTGAAATTCAAAACTATATTAATAGAATTTTATTTTTTCATTGTTGTTATGAATAATTCTTTACCTATTTGACGAAACCACAGTTAGTTTTGTGGATTTTGAGATTTTAATGCCAATGTGTCATTAAATACCAACTACGTATTGTGGCAAAAGCTATTATTTCTAAAAATTATAGATTTTGCACAAAACCCGTTAGAAAAATAACACATGTCATTAAATATCAAACTTAAGTTTCAAAATTTATTTTGATTCTGTAAGTCCCATTCTCCTGCGTGGGTCCGAAAATTTTCTCAGAATTTTCCTCTTAAAAACTGCCAGCCTACCTTCCTCTCTCTGTGTTAGAGATCATGTCTCACAGCCGTAGGTGACTACCGGTCTTATTATAGTCTTATATATCAAAAGTTTGGTATTACTGCTGAGTAACATAGACCCCAAAACTACTAATAATCACCATAATATATTTTATGTGATATTCTGTAGGTATCGAGGCAGCCACACTGGACTTGCAGCGGGAGAGCAGCGAGCGATTGTGGCAAGAGGGTCTGCTACGGCACGTGCCGGTTGTGGGGCGCGTGGTGGACTGGTGGAGCCCTCCACCTGCCACTGGTGTGCGCGGACGCTGCCTCAACCTGCGCCAGGGTACCATTGAGTCCACAGAGAACATTTACAAGTCAGTACCATATGATGATGTGAGGTGTCAGTACCAGCTTTTGCTACCTCGGTAGTATGATAGCAGGTTCGGGAGGTACGGAGGAAGATGTAGCCAGCAGACTCGACAAGGCAAGGGGAGCTTTCGCTACGCTTCGCCCTGTATGGCGTTCCAGTATCATTTCGAGAAAGCTCAAGCTCCAAATATTCAACAGTAGTGTTAAAAGCGTACTGCTGTAAGCGTACTGAAAACTCCAGGTGTTTATAAATAGGTGCCTTCACTAAATATTCAAAATCTATTGGCCCCAAACAGCGTCAAATGCCGTTCTCTGGACCATGGCAGTGGATCAGTCACACTCTGAGACGGAACCCAGCCTGCATCACTCAGGGCGCACTAGACTGGTCCCCTATGAGGGGAAAGAGGAAGAGCCACCTGGAAAAGAGCCCTCCAGGACGAGGTTAAAGCAGCAGGCCTCACTTGGGATGATGTTAGACATTAGGCATGCGATAGAGTCAGGTGGAGAAGGTTCCTTTAGGCCCTATGCACCACGGAGGTGTGACAGGACAAAAAGAAGAAGATTGTTGAGCACATTATGATGGAAAGAAATCACTTTTTTTTTACATTATATTTTGAAATTCAGCTGTTCATGTTTGCCCTTTATATAATATATGCATCCCTTTTGTATCTCATTTTCCTATTATCTTAGTATTTAATTTTCTAGCTGTCATGTAAGTTGATGATTAATAGGAGTGATAGAGATGGAAAATATTTTAATACAAACACATATCCTTCATCAAAATTAATAATTCATTTAAAATGCAATTATATTTGTTAAAGATATCACATGCAAATCCCGAGTGGCACCATTCCGCATGGAGTCTCCAAGGCTCCCCCTCCGGCCATGATACAGACGGCAGTCGGTGAGGGAGTGAAGCTTCCAGAGAGCATGGACTCCTCGCACTCGCGCACCTCGAGCCACAGCTCCACGGCGCCTGCCCCCTCCAGCCCCCAACCTAACCAGCAGCCAACTCTACCCGGCCAGGTACCAATTCAAGCTGGTCAAGTTCCGAACCAGGCTCCAAGCCAGGCCGGTCAGGCGCCAAGCCAAGCTGGTCCGATCCCAAGCCAGCCAAGCCCACCACCACTCTGAGCTAAACCCAAGTGCAATTCTTTATTCAATTATGTGATACAACAATCCAGTACAAGTGGATAACTCCAGTTCGGACTGTTTTGGCAGTCTGTAGTCTTAATTATTGTAGCTAAAGTTATCGCCGTTTTTATCAATGTCTTTTGGGTATGGTGAAGTCTTCATTTTGAAGATTGTTGCTTTTACGGTGATTGCTGTTCTATCTTACTGTTTTTTTTTTTTAATTTTTATTATGCATTCTGCGCTCCATGTATTTCATATGGTAAATATTTTAAAATAGGATTAATGTCTCATAATTTTGAATACGAATTTCATTTAGATTTTCTTAAATACGGTCAATACCTACAAATGTTGGAGATTTCCATTTGGGGTAACACATCAAACAGAGTACATACATAGACAATCATCTGACATTGACAATTTATAAACATGATTAATTTAAGAGTGTTTGGTTCTTGAATGTGTAGCTTTGTTTAAATAATGCAGCAGAAAATTCACAAACTTTTTTCTTATTATGACAATCTCGAATGTGATCATGTTCACATTTGCTTTATGCACCGGTATCATCAGAGACAGGTTGCTTCTGCAAAGTGATTAAGGAATATGTTTTGAATATGTTGCTAAATCTATTTTATTTCTTCAATTAATTTATCTTAAAATATTTACCGTTGTACATATACATCGATTGGTGTGATTGTTTTTACCTGATTTATGGAAAAACTTTCATAAACCAGATTTAAATTATTTTTTAATATAGTAAAGCTGAAATCTTTGCCTAATAATCTGGAAAATCAATAAGAACTCAAGCCACTGCCGTGTAAACTTAGGACACAAGTGAAGATTAGATTTTGTAACATTTTGTTAAACATTAGATTTCCCATATTTTACCAATGTTATTTGCAAGTAGTGTTTTTTTTATTTTGCATTAAGATTTGAAATTAGCATGTATTTAAAGCTGTTACGTACTATGTTTTTTTATAATAGTTAAATACCATAAATTAATATTTTTATTCAAGCATTTCAGTTGAACCTAAGCAAAGATTTATTTATTTCAAAATAAATTTTATGGTACTGATTATTTTAATGTATATTTGGGCGTGGTTTAAAATATTTTCCCTGTCTATCATATAACAAATATTGTTCTTTCAATGACATTTTTCGTTTTTCCCATATAGTGAGTGGTAAATGATTTTATATTAACCTTTATTTCATGCATGACTTTTCCTTTGGAACATTTTTCTGATCTAAAAATTAATTTAATATTGCGTTGCCCCAGAGCAATAGTGAGATAAACCAGTGCCATCTTGACAATATAACAAGCCGTAATGTTCCTTTGATATTGTTTATGGTTTGACTTGGTGGAGGCCTTGCACTTATTTGAGTCTCCTAGGGTCTAGTTATATTGTCAAAATGGCACTGGTTTATCTCACTATTGCTCTGGGGCAACGATTGTTTCTGCTGTGTATATTTTCAGTTCAGCAATTGAAGAAATAATTTATAGTGCCATTGTTATTTTTTGTTTATTTATACTAACCTAAACACTATCTACAATTTGAAACTGCACAATATTCTAACGAGCTTATAAAATCTAAAGTAGAAATATTTCCATATAATAACTGTATATCTGGCAATATGTACATATGTACACACTCCTTTAAAAGAATAACTGTCTATTTGCTTCTTATATATTGTTTTTTGTGCATAGATAAATAAATTGAGAAATATTCTGAACCTTTTTAGAAAATAGTTGCTTTTAATCTTTTTTCTTCAGTAGGTACTTATTTATATTTTGTTCTTTAACCACTTTTATCACATAACTCTACAGATATTTGCTTCAAAATATCAACCCGTGTAAGTGTTTTATTTGATCCATTTCAATATAACATTGTCACTTATATATTTAATATTTTACTAAAACATTTCTTCATCCACAAATCTAATTTTTAAAATACTTATCACTTAGCAATACTTAGCTTCCATAATTGATGGTTTATCATTATAAATCTGATACCAATACAAAAAAAACAGAAGAAAAAAAATACATATGTTTATATTTTTTTGTATTTGTTTATTGTGATAAAAGATGTTAAGTATTTTAGAATTAATATGTAAAACATTGCTTGCAATTAGTTTTTTATATTAACATATTTAAATGCTTATTTGTTTTAAATATGTATTTTAGTTTTTAATTCTGCTGATGTAACATCATACTTAATGAACTTATTTTTTAAAGTACCATTATTATATATTATTAAGTTCATTTGTGAATGATTTACTCACATATTTTACTAAAGGACATTCGATATTTCAACGACATTTTGCAATATATTTATATTGATTGAACATAAAATTTCTAATCTTAAATTCCTTTTTGCTGTGAGAATCACTTTTCATTTTTATTTATTTATAGTTTTGCCACAAATGTATGGATTGTCTTGGATTCCCACAAATGTATAGATTATCTTTAATGTGTATTGTGTTCAAATTATAAGAAGGTCTAGTGGAAAGTAATCCAAATATTTGGGATTAAATTTTATCAGATTGAAAATATTAGTGCCACTATGAATTGATTCACTTGTCAACAATTTTAAGTGAACCCTAATTAAATTAGCTTCTTTTCTATCCTATCATACAGAACCATCAGTTTTATTTTTCAGTGTTTAATTTAATTCTTATTTTAATGTTTGTAGATGGCATGATAGTCTATGGTTATTTAAATGTTTGGATGCGGTGCATTCGTGAACATATTTTACGTACATTTGTGGTCTGTGAGGTTCTAACTGGAATTTTAGTATTGTCTGAAAACACAAGTGATGCTTTTTACTATTGACTAGAAGATGACAATAAGTGGCGTTTGTACGTCCAATAATGCAATGTTTGCTACTTTCTTACAAAAATGTTTTATATCTTTGAAAAGACTTACTTTCTTTGGCATTTTTAGGTTAGAATGACGTTAGCTTAAGCATTTGCATTATAAAATTTAATCGAGTAGATAATTTACTTGAGTTTTATTTATAGATATTTTTTGTGATACTTTTATTGAACGAGAAAAATAATTCTGGATATTTTTTATTTCTTGCAGTGCAAAATTAATTCAACTTTTTACTTAAATTTTGGTTATTTTATGTATTATTTCACATGTTCATACATATGTTACATTTAAGTATTCTTTGGATTGAAGTTGGAGTGAATAATTCTATTCAGTTTGTGTTATTTCTGTAATGTTATAGTTTTGCCTTGTTCACTTTGAATAGTGTTCCAAATAGAGAAGCGGAGAGCTAATATTGTTAATATATTGTAATTAAACTAGGAGATTTAAAGCCATAGTTTATTATTACCCACTATTATTATAAAATATGATGAGTCTAATTCTACTCCATTGTATTATTTACAATACCAAAGATTTGATAAATACAAGTCTTCAAATATTTTATTGTATTTTTTTTTACTAATTTACCTCAGAATAATATTTATCACTTGCCTGCCTTCATTCAATAGATGTTTGTATACCAAATATTCATATAATATATTAAAATTTTATTTCCTTTATACTTTATTTTAAAAAACCCAAAAATTGTCAATGTAAAAATCTATTTTTTATGCTGTTGTTAATATTTTTGTTGTTTTATTACACATTAGCCGGAAATAAATCTACACACCTTATTAAAAATATAAATGTAATACTTAAAATAAAAACGTTGGTTTATCAATTATTTTATTTTGGACTTAATTTATTTACAAGAAAAATAATAATAAATTTGTTAATATTCAACAATAATGGTACAATAATTGTTTTTTAAACTTATTTGCCGCAAACAATAAAAAAAACATTGATTAACTTCTCTCCTTTATTCCAAAGAGGACATGACATAATATGGATTTAAGTATATTTCCAATTTATTTTACCCTCTCATAACTGACTTTAGTTCACAAGTGTTATCTAAATGACCACACAAAGTACACTTGAAGTAATTCTTTCATAAAAAATATTATTTTGATCAAACTCAAATTGCAATTCAAAATCATTGTAAATTAATATTTTTTAATTTAACTGCCCTCCTTCAGGTAATTTTCCGAGATACATGCAAAAAAAGCAGTTTTTTTATTAATTATATATTAATTACATTTTTTTAAATTACGAAACGTCAAAAACTCGACCGCGCACTTCGCCTGCCTCTTGTAAAACTATCATACTTGTGAAGAATTGTACTCAAGTGCTGTTGGCACACGCGCATATCCCTAACGGCTTGTACATTTTAGGTACATTACTTTTTCTCAAGTGCGTACGTGATACGGAATAGCGCAGAATGATACAGTCAAAGTGTGCATATCATGTACGTTCGTATGCATAGGGCGGTTAATATATTTTTATACTCAAGCGAAAATATATACTTATATATGTATATTAGCCTCTCGAGTAGTAAGATATTAATAACTTTTACGAAATATAATTTTTTCAATTTGTAAAACATGGAATTAGTCAATAAATTATTTGATTTTGTGAACACCAATAGATGTCACCGGTAGTCCAAACTTTGACATAACTAACTAACTAATCTGGGAATATTTGAGAAATTACAAATGGGGCCATATACTATGACTCAGTATTTCAGGGTCTCGATGTTGGGACAATACATGAGAGGTTCTATGACACCCCTTAAACATGTACAACATTTTACTCTCAAATTATTTGTTTTGTGATTCTAATGATTAGTAAATCAATATTACCTTCTAGAATTATTTGTTTCATTCAACCATTTCAGTATATTTAAATTAACACCGACTTATCAGATTGCCTACATACTAGTTGTTAAATAATGAATTTGGCTACAACCATTAGCTATTGCTAGTACACAATTAGAAGCACCAAAAAAGTCAGTTTAAAAAACAAAATAAAGTGGTATTAAAACAAAATATTTAAGTATTTCATTAATTTCTAAAAATGTCTCACCAAAAATCGTAATTTTACAGTTTCTCATTGTCGTTCAGCTCAAGCCCAAAAACAATTTCCATTCCGTGCGCCCTATATTTGCAATCGTCTTCCTGAGGGTCTCAAATCAAGTGCTCTTACCAAATTAATAAGGGATCAACCATAGATGTGGAAAATACTTTTTTCTACTAGATTTAGAAGAGATTTCCTATCCTAGTATGTAAATTTAATAATAATAATAATATGCTAACTTTTAAAGCGCCGTTTTTGTGATGCAATCACCTCAAGGGCATATTAAGACGTGTTTTAAATCTAAATGTGAACGCTGCATATGATTGATATTCGCGATCGATTAGAAAGTATAATAGAACAAAATATGCAGGTTATATTTAAATTGGGTATGAAATATGAAAAAGATGGGTGCTCAGCTTAGATCTGAAATCTGTCAGATCATTTATGCATCTGAGGTGTGAAGGAAGATTGTTCCAAGCTGATGGGCCGGCTACGGCAAACGCTCGATCCCCGAAATTTGCACTAGGGCAACGCTTTGGCTCAACTAATCTTCCTTAATTACAACTTTCCTAGCATACAATCTTAATTATATCATGTTACAATAAGTCACTTACCAATGTTAGCATAAGATTACTAACAAACCGCTATGTTACTAACAATTCCATTAATATGCTATTTTCTGAAGTTGTATCGATAAAGGCCATGCCTAGTGTGACAAGTACAGATCATTAACTTTTTTATCAAATGTATGTTATAATCATGTAAAATTAAATAAAAAATTAAGTGTTTCATATGAAAGTATAGCGATAGAAAATTATTATTTGTAATACAAGTCTAAAATCATCATACGTAAACTGAAGCAAATTTTCAAGATGAATTTCACTCTCGTACTTTCTTATTTCTAAAATGGTCTAATGGTATATTGTCATCATCGCCTAAATTGTCGCACACAAGTTGTTGAATCTGCGTCCGTAAAATAAGTTTCTTTTTCATATCCAGTGCTCGGAAGAATGGCAGTAGACTATGCAAGAACAGAACATCATCATCTGTTGCGTCTAAATTCAAAGTGTTTGCTTTCTCTTTTTCCAGTTCGATAATGTCTTTCTGGAAACTCTTCAACAACTCTGAGAGAACAGCACTTGGCTTCATATTATCGTTAAGAAATGAATCGTGAGTAGGGATTTGAAAATTTTGTGGAGTATCAATGAAAATGGCATTTTTCTCATCGTCGTTTGTATCTCTGGGTATATTGCAGTTTTCTTCTTCTTCATATGTGGTTTCAAGGGTTTGCAGTTCGTTCATCAGATCTTTTGCGGAACCATTGCTGTCTTCTTCGACTTTTGGTGTAATAAAACTACCCATCGAAGCGATTTTTTTACCAAGAACCAACTGGGACTTCAAGAACAACATTGGTACAAAATATCTCCAGCGGTGTTCCACTTTTTCATTCGGATGCGCCTTCCGGAAAGTTATCTCTCTACGTAAATTTCTACGAAATGAATCGCGGAGGCCTCTCCATTTTATCTTCACTTGTTCAGCTGAAACAGATTAAATATATCATTAAATGAAACACAAATCTTTTGGGCACATAAAGCAAACTTCATAAAACAAACAACTCAATGTATATTGTTACCCATTTTTTCTTATAAAACAGACAACTCACTGCATATTGTTACCCATTTTTCTTAATAACAATATTTTTGAAGGAAATTTGAAACCCTACTTAATTTCATTCAAAGTGTGCTAGTATTAAAACAATGATTCAATAGGAATAATTCATTTGAAAATAAAGTAAATGAGAGCTTAAAAACTAAGGTATGTATGTATTTTGGGGTATTTAAAAATCATGTGTATTATAATATAAGAATATCAAATAATAAAAACTACAATAAATGACAAAACTCTTATAGAATGTAAAAAGTGGTATTCTTTAGGAAAAAATCGAATTTTGAATTGGTTACTGAAAATAAGAAGTTGGTGCTCATAATATGAAAACAAAAATGAATGATTTAAAGTCTGTATCAATGCTTGAATATTATTTTTTTGTTTTTGCACATAGTATTTTTTTATAGAAGAATCTAACTAGATGTAGGTATAGGCGGACACACACCGCGAGGATAAAGGTCAAATACCAATTTCTCAATTTGCGTCGAGAAGCGGTCGCCGAGCGTCAACATCCGATTTGAAGAGATAAAATCGTTTAGAAAAATAAAATATTGAATTAAATAAAAATGTACCTAGACATATTGTAAAACAACAAATGATTTAACTTACGGGTTGCGTTAAATTTTTCACTAATTTGTTCCCAGTGGAGATCGCAACTTTCTCGATGACCGTAATCTCCATCATTTTTGTCCCAAAGAGCCGGTCTGAGTCGAATTTCTTTGATAAAATTTTTACATTCATCTACAACGCGATTTGACATGTTTAGCGATTTTATATTATTTTGACGATAACTGATATGACGCACGAATGAAATTGTAAATGTTCATTCGAATTCGTTTACTACAAGGAGCGGCACGACACGGATCAGACAACGACACGGCAACTGACAAATAAGGATCCAATATGGCAGAAACTAGAAAGATAAGCAGACCACGACAAAAGTGCTGCGTCGCGTCGTGCCGCGGCAAATCGTGGCGTGAACACAATCGACAAACCTGTCAGAATAAATAATACCAATCAAAGAAACTAAAAACATATTTTTGTGCTTTAACCAAACCTAATTACATTTTAAGAAATTTAACGAAATTAAAAAAGCACAAAGAATATCTGTACCGGTTCAATAAAATGGAAATAGTAGAAATATACTCTTTAAAATATTGTAAGCCTTACGTCTTTTTTAAAAGCAAAGAGCAGTTATCATGACACATTTATTTTGTTTCATATATATGCAAATTCAGTTTTGCGGTAATATCCATATAAAATAAAAACTCATTATGGTGTAAGTAAGATGCTTTCGACACAGGGTGAAACATGACGATTAGTCGTATCTCACTCCATATCTCGAAGCACTTCCTCACACGTATTGCCCAGTGTTTATTCGCTAATGTGATTATTATTCGATCTCTAAGATGCTCCGGGAGGTATAGTGATATGAGATTGAAACCAATATTTGCTATTTACACTTATATTTAAACACAAACATACAAAATACAAAAATAATCAAGATCACTTATTAACTAAAGATGACTTACTTCTATTCGTTGGCCAACGACTTAAATCTACTCCGTCACTGAATTACACTACTTGATCTCTGGCGAGGACCGACGCTGACGGAAGCTGGCGTGACGGCCCCGCTGGTTAGGGCAGCACGAGGACTGCCGGAGGCTGCACGGCATAGAAGCATCACGCGGATGATGGACCGCGGAGGGCACGGGTCTTCTTCGCAGCGACAGCGATGGCCAGCATCACGCCCCAATGGTGATGAGCTGACGCCATGCGGCGATATCGCGATCTTTTCCAGAATCACTTCCCGGCGTTCGGTATAACACTTCGCGATCTTTTTAGACTATCTCCCCTCCGGCGCGCATCCGCGCGAGGGGGGAGATGTTCCTTTCCCGGAGGCCGGTGATAGACTGGGGCGCGAGAGCTGCCCGGAACTTTACAGGGCGGAGGGTTGGATCGTCCCCTCTCAAGTGCGGCCACTCTCGAAAATTGGGCCCGGCAGTACCTAACTGCTTTGCGATACCGGGGCAGAACGCTATTTTTTTCACTCACAAAATTGTCATTATTGTTTTAAATTGTCTTTCATAATCTTATCACTAATTAAAATTAAACTTAACTAAGATCAAACAAGCCTCCAGAGAGAAAACGCCTTTTCGGTCGTGTAAAACTTGTCTAGTGCAACCTCACCTATTATGCCATGAAACATGGCTATATCAATGGGGCTAGCATTTGGTGATTCATTACGTGGTACGTGTAAGCTTAGTGAAAATGAAAATTTATTTTTAGTAGCGTATGATGTGAATAAATAATTAACAGGTTAGCCAATATAAATAATCTTCTGTTGACATGTGCGATTGACGTTTGTCGGTGTCTAAAATTGATGTTAAGATTAATATTAAAGAAATATTTATAATGACGTACACTCATAACATTTTAGAACTATTTAGCGGCATAGGAGGGATGCATTATGCTTGGAAAGGTATTAAGTTGTACTTTTACAAACTTATTTTTATAAAATAAAATGGAAATTACATTTATGAATGAAAAAAATATATTTTTGTTGTAGATTCTGGCATAAGTGGGGATGTAGTCGCCGCTATTGACATTAACACAGTTGCCAACCATGTATATAGTCACAATTTTAAAGAGACAAATATTATGAACAGAAATATTCAATCCTTGAAGGCTAATTTGATAAACAAATTAAACCCAGATGTTCTGTTAATGTCACCTCCCTGTCAACCTTACACAAGAAACGGGTCTCAAAAGGGTTGTGAAGATCCCCGTTCATTTTCCTTTAGTCATTTGCTTACAATTTTAAAAGATTTGTCGACTCTGAACTATATCTTGGTTGAGAATGTTAAAGGATTTGAGGCTTCCAAGTCCAGGGATGATTTTATTGATACACTGTCTCAGTGCGGCTTCAATTATAGAGAGTTTCTTCTTTCCCCGCAGCAGTTTGGAATTCCAAACTCACGATTACGATATTACTGTCTAGCTCGCAGAAAACCATTTATTGACCATCCAAACTCAACTTTGGTAAGAAACCACATGTGTTGTTATTTAATGCCTTAAAACTCACCAAAAATGATATCATATTATTTTAACCCACATTGAAATGTATTATTTTTAAATAATGCCATTTTTATGTGATATCTTCATAGTCCATTGTTTTGGCGAAACACTACGATACTTCAACGTTATAAACTGTTAAATTATAAAACTTTGTTTTTATGTAACACAATTTTATTTTATTCACGCGACAGCTGTTTCGTCAGCCTATGTTGACATCATCAGGTGTTACAATAATATATCAACTGTTAAAAATTTGTGATTTTTCAAACCTTTATGTGTATTTGTTTCTGTCAATTTGAATAATTTCTTTGTTCTTGCTGGAGTTGAGTTAGGTATCTAATTAAAGTTTATTAAAATAATGGTTAGTTACTATTTAATTTCACTACAAGCGTGGTATTTAATTTCAAATGTTGTGCTTCCAGTCATATAACTTATTTCTCTATAAAATATTTCAAAGAAATATTCACATTATTATAATAATTAATTTTTCATTTCCCCCTAATACTGTCAATATTTTTCAGCTAAATGAAATCCCAAGTTTGGAAAAAAGAGACACCTTTACGATTGGATCTATAATCAATGAGAATTCTGATGAATCATACCTCTTGCCAGAGAAGTTTTTGAAGAGGGCGTTGGTGCTGGACATCTGCTATCCTGATTCTGACAGATCTTGTTGCTTTACAAAAGCCTACACTCATTTTTTGGAAGGAACTGGATCAGTTTTTACAAAATCAACACGGAAAGAGGTCAAGGAATCATTTGAGGCATGCGGGAATCTTAAAAACGACTCCAAAGAATATAATGCAATCCTTGATAAGTTACAGTTGAGATTTTTCTCACCACGAGAAGTGGCTCGTTTGATGGCATTTCCTGATTCATTTGAGTTTCCAACGGATGTTAGCAAAAAGCAATGTTACAGATTATTAGGGAATAGCATTAATGTGAAAGTCGTCAGTTACTTAATAAAGTTATTGATTGATCTTTGAAGATTGTTTTTTTAATTTTATGTTTGTTCCTTGTGAATATGAATTTCATTTCAAACATTCTAAGCATGTGGAATACGATGATTCAATTCTAACATAAGTAATAAGTATAAATATTTAGATAGGATTGTTTTATTGTTTCCTTTTTTACATAAAAAAAAAAACAAATAAATGCAATGCTTTTACATAACTAAAACAAAATAAAACACAGATATACCAATGTTACATCATATTAGGTGAATTTTATAAAATGAACATTTAGAAATATTTAAGAAATTGCATATAATCATAATTGGAATGGAAAGAGATGACCAGGGACAGAATCAAATCAAATCAAATCAGTTTATTTCATCAACAGACATTACAAAATTTATTTTTAAGGCATCTATTGAGAACAGGTAAAATAATATATTATGTATAGTATCCTACCAGAAACGCATAAGAGATGGTTCAACAATAGGATGACAGGATACTTTCCTGAATTAAGAGTATTTGCCTTCTGAACGTACTTTCACTAACATGAAAGAAGTCAGTGGAGGAGGCCAAGTCCCACACCGGGATGTAGTTCCGAGAAATGAATGAATGAATATAATCACAATTATTTTTTTTTAAATAGGTGTACATCTATGGACTGACCTTTTTTTAATAAAAAGTTCAATATAGGTTAGGTTATAAGAGAAGCAGGCTCATGGAAAATGGGTATAGATGTAACCACCAAATGCAGTTATTCTATTTAATTGTTGATCGAAAGGAAATGATAAATGACAAGACTGAATTGAAAATATACTTTAATAAATTAAATAAATATTGGAAGATAATAATTGTAACTATTCAGTTTAGCATGTATACATTTACAATAACCTAAAAATAACAAATACACAATGTTACAGTGATGTTCATTTAGTGAGTGAATAAATAAGTATAATGTTGAATAAATCTACTAAGCCATCTATAAATTATATGTATAAAAAATACTGTTATTTGGCAAACTTGATAGCATACAAGTCCGAAAATCAATCAAGTTTTTGATATTTATTATCCACATATCACAATTAAATTGTATTTTAATAAAATAAACCATAGACAATGAATCGTTGAATTGGACACAATTTGAAGTTTGATAAACACAACTATATTACATATTATGTAAGATACAATCAATATTTAATAGCATTTTAATTTTGAAATATATCCGTGTGACACAACAGCTGTGAACAAGTCAAATAACCGCAACTGCAAGAGCATGTTTATATTACCTGTTTGTGTAATATATAAAAAAATTACACTATACATTAATTTATGATGCGGGTGTGAACGCCACCAAGCCTAAGTATCAAATTAAATATTAATAGTAATATTTAGATTTAAAAATATTCATAACTTATTGTCAAGAGATAATAAAATGTTATAATTTACAGTTAAAAAAAAATCATAATGTGAATATAGAAGAATACAAATTTACAGATGTAGAACTATTCAGCTAACTCTTGTGTTAAGTCAGTCCGTTGGCTAGTTGGTCTCTAACCTTTATCATTGCTTTTCGGTTTAATATTCTCTGTCGGTAAACAACGGCGAGACATGACACAACGCCGATAGCACATGTCCATCCCATGAACTTCCAGTAAGCTTGTTCCTCCAAATAAGCTACCTTGTCACAACTGTAAAGAAAAAACATAATTTTAAATATTGTAAATTCTTCTTCTTCTCCTTTTAGACCTTTGGTTTGTTCCTGTAGTTCAGGTTCAGGTTTCTGAATCGTAAATTCAATATACAATATTGTTTATATTGAAGATTGTATTTTAATACAAGGTGTCTAAAAATAAAGTTTATATTTAGTGGATCGATTAAAATATAAGTAAGAAATTTCTAAAGTACAAAATTTGGGAATTTATTTTTTAACCCATTCATCGCCACGTGTTTGTAGAAACAGCGCGCCAATTTTCTCCCAAACTATCGAAAAATATCGATCCTTTTTGGTTTGTTGATATTTTAAAATATTCATAGATGTCGTTGTGAGAAAATCGGAATTAATTTTGAAATACATCTTTCGAATATTGCGAAGCGCGCACAGCTGCGCTTATGGCGATCGTCTACTTAGAGCGCACATGTGTGCTTACGGCGATCATCGGGTTAAAAATAATATCATCCAAATGTAAACCGTCGCGTTCGTGGCACTCATTTAGTCGAACAGTAAAATTTCTTATGACGGCTTAGCAGGTAGACTCCACGGTGGCTGCCATTTTGTGACAAATATTTTCTTTCAAATACGCTAGAGAAGTCGGCTTATTGTCGTAAACTTTAGATTTGAGATAACCCCACAGGAAAAACTAGATCAGGACCGCGTGGAGGCCAATTTACATCATATCTTCAGATTAATTTGCCAGGGAAAATTTCACGAACTCGTGGAAGAGACGTATTGGACGTGTATGACGTTGCTCCGTCCTGCTGGAATCAGGACTAACTAGTTCTATTGCTAGTTCCAACCGGTTTAGGTTCACAACTCTCTTGGGGGCAAAGAACGTGCCTCCACATGGGTGTTGCAAACCTTCCGCCACAACAGCAAGAGAATGGAGAGAGAGATAAGGCCCCGCCATTGACACCAAGAAATGTAACTACCATCTACTAGTCAGAAGATGACATAAAACTAAATAATACATTATTACAAATAAATTTAAAATATTTGTCTTCATCATTCACAATGAACTTCCACGATTTTAATAACCAACATTAATATAACGCAACAAGATGAGGATTTCTACTGGGTAAAAAAAACACTTCTTTTTCCAGATTATGTGTCGAAGTGTCGAAATAGTTTAATCTTAAAAAAAAAAAAGTTTACCTTCTTGTGACGATTTCCCCATTTTGGCATTTCAAAAGCTCTTTGTAATGTGTATGTATACACACTCCTATACTCTTGCTTTTTATTTCAAAATCTGCAACATAAAAGATTAATATCCCGTTAAACAAGGTTATGTTAAAGAGTACTTCCATTTTTAAATTACTATTTTAAAAACATACCTGTACAAGGGTGACACTCTTTGACAATAGAATATTGTTGATGGAGCCAGCAGGTGGAATTGTTCTCGGTAGGAAAATGTTTGTTTTCCTGTGTCAAGTTCGAATGAGACAAGCTCTCCGATGCAAAATGTGATTCCAATATTAGAACTACTATTGTCAATCTAAAATTAAAAAGGAAACACGTTATAATAAATACACAGACGGATTTTTTATATTTTGTTTGATGTATGATTAAATATCAAATAATAATTTGTAAATATTATTTATTACTTACATCACCAAAAATATAATTCCAAGAATCATACATTTTTTTGGACACGTTTCAATCATTTTGAAACAAATTAAGGCAACTAGGAAAAACGTTTTTAATTACCATGGCCTAATAACATATATTATAAACTAAAATTGACTACGTTTCAGAGAAGTAATTTTCTTCTATGAGCAATGTTATTCTTTCGCTTCAATCTGACGTTTCTCAAAAGAACACTCTTTGACAGGTAACGCCTTTCAGTTGGTGTTACTGCTTTTAAAAGTATATTTTAGATAAAGCTGAACAAAATTTTGGGCTTACAATGAAAATTGTAAAACGTTTGAATATTTAACAAACAGAATTTATATTATAGTGATAATAAACTTGAGTTACAAACCAAGAATATTTTTAACATTAGAAAAATTGTGAACACCCTGGATCTTTGATAATATTTATCCGTAAAAATATTATAGAAAGCAATAAGGTTTTATTGTCTCTCTATCTGGTTTCAATCCTGGGATTGGTTTGCAGCAATTTCCTCTATTCTTCTCTTCCATTCTTCCCTGTCTTGTGCGGCTCTTTTGAAATCTACATATGATGAGCAGCGCACATCCACCAACAGGTCCTCCAGGTACTCTCGGCGTGGGCGTCCCTTAGAGTTTGTCCCCTCGGTCATACCCTCCATTTTGGCATGCAAGAGGCCTTCTTGTCGTATTACATGGCCGATTTATCTTACACGCCTTTCGGACAAGGTCCTGAGCCTTTCTCCTTCGATTCTTTGGAGAACCTCCTCATTTGTAATGTGGTCTCTCCAAGAAATTCCTAATAGTCTAATCTAATTCTATAGGACCACATCTCAAAAGCCTCTAGTCTCCGTTTATCTCTTTCGGAAAGGTACCATGTCTCGCAGCCGCATATCATACCTAGGCCTTGATGAGGAGTATTCTCAGTTTTAGGTCTATATTATTCGATTATATTATTTTCGACCTTTTATTAAATGAAAGCCTAGCCTGATGTATATGGCTGTCGATTTCGCTTTTCGGAAATAATAGTTTGCCGATTTACAAAATTCAAAACAATAATCATGGACTGCTGTTCCTCGTATCCGAGAAAGACTATCTTTCACGGTTGTGGGTCCTCATGTGGCTAAAGAGTCCAATCCTGGACCCACACATTGTGCTAGGGAAGACGTTGGCAGTGAAGCCGCCACCATTTGCCGGTGGTCTCTCCTTACATCTCCTCCTATTCTCTGCGGCGTCGTCTCTGCGCTGTGCTTCAATTGTCCTGCGTGCCTTCGTGTACTATTATTTTACAACTAGGTCTCTCTTCTGCGTTATTTCCCAGCATTCACCATCAATGTTCATCATTTGGAGGTTCGCTTTTAAGGAGTTCTTGAAGTGTTTTCTTTGACCTCTGTGTGAATGTGAACAGTAATATTCATTAGCACGAGGCGTACTTGTCTCTTCTCCTAGAAACAGTTGACAATACTATGCACTTGGGTCACAGTTTTTTCAAGCTCAAGATAACTGGACACAATCACCAGCTATGTCCTATTAGTATGATTGCGATTATTCCATTCTGGCTGCCGTTAGGGTGGATTACCTCGATTTGACTTATATTAGTTAATGTTAAATATATTTAGATGTTGGGATAGCACAATAAAAATTAAAAGAATAAAACGTATTGAAAAAAAAGTGCTTCTCACCTTGAAAATAGTGTACCAATTGATGGTAGAAATTTATGAAAGTGGTGTAGGTTTTTTACTGACGAAATCGTATTTGTTTATATTCCTAGAAAAAATAAGTCAATCGCAGTACGTCTAAGTATGCATTAGATTTTTTCCTAGATACAGAATATAGACACTGATTGAATTTTCTATGGAGAATTAATTTGACGTTTGTGTTTAGAATATTTGTAGAACATCGTTCGCCGAGAATGTCATACGTCAAAATATTTAATATTGCAGCGAGAGGTGATTATTTGAAGTTTATTTCTTAACTTAAAAGTGTTCTTTCATAAATTAAATTATTAAGTTATTCCGAATAAAATCAAACTGTTACGCAACTGTCAAATTTATAACCTACGCGTGATTTTTTTTTGGCAAATAAAATCGAATAATTGCGCGTTGATTTATTAGTTGTGCGCATTGAATGATCTAAAATTAAACAATGAATATGTATGAATAGGTATGCCTTGTTGTGGATTCATAAAATGTACAAATTATTTTGAAAAATTGTACTTTTCCTAAGATCAATAATCCATTCAACATTTAAAATATTAGGTCCTTACATATGAAATTGGCGTTTTGTATGGGAGGAACGTAAATTTGATTTTTTTTAAATATAATATATTTATTTAATCAAAGTATGTACCATTGCTATCTCTGCACTTTTGCCATCTCATAGGTAGTTCATCGATCCCTTTACTAAAAAAACATTCGGACGGGAATCAATAAAATCTTTGAAGTCGGTTTGAACTGCCCCATCGGAGTTGAATTTTTTCCCTTGCAAGAAGTTATCCAAATTTCGAAAAAAATAGTAATCTGTTGGGGCAAGGTCCGGAGAGTACGGTGGATGTCTTAGACATTCCAATTGAAGCTCTTCTAATTTGGTAGCCGTCTGTTGTGCAGTGTGTGGTCTAGCGTTATCATGAAGCAGCAGTGGCCTAGAGCGATTAACCAGCCTCGGTTGTTTAGCAGCTAGCTTTTCCATCATGGTTTGCAGTTGCTGACAAAAGACATCTGCCGTAATCGTCTGGCCAGATTTAAGAAAGATGTAGTGAACGACACCAGCACTAGTCCACCAAACGCTCACAAGTAACTTTTTTGGAGTCAATTTTCGCTTGGGGCATGGTTTGGCTGGTTCGGCAGGGTTCAGCCATTGCGATGAGCGCTTCCGATTATCATACAGGATCCACTTTTCATCACAGGTAATGATTCAATTCAAAATCCCTTCATTATTGTGCCGGTTGAGTAATGCAACGCAGCAGTCAACGCGCGTTTGTTGATTTGCTTCACTCAATTCGTGAGGTACCCACCTTTCAAGCTTTTTCACCTTCCCAGTTTGCTTCAAGTGGATTAAAACAGTTTTATCACTAACACCGCAGCCTGCAGCTAACTCGGACGTGGTTTGCGATGGATCCGCTTCCACAATAGCCTTCAATTCTTCATTATCAACTTTGGTCTCCGGCCGTCCACGGGGCTTGTTCTGCAGGTCGAAATTTCCAGAACGAAAACGTTGGAACCAAAAACGCACTGTGTTTTCTTTTGCGGCACCGTCGCCATACACATCATTAATCCTTCGAGCCGTTTCTGCAGCACTGGTGCCACGGTGGAACTCGTACTCGTAAATAACGCGATATTTCAAGTTTTCCATTTTGTAAACTGAGTGACGCAAAGAAAAAAAACAATTGAGGAAAAAACAAATGAATTATAATTTTCGAAACACAAATACTTGAGTAAATAGCTGTATAAATTTGAATTTGGAATTCCTAACCAAAGAGAAAATATTTGAGATCAAAGTTGCCAGTACGGCAAAACGCCAATTTCATATGTAAGGACCTAATATATATTTATTACATTGCATAAATATAGTTTGTAAATGATAATTTGCTTTATTTTGTCATGTAATCTTTTTTTATTTATACTTTTGAGTAGATTTTTACGGAGCTTCATTTTGTAACTATAGTAGAACGTCGTTTATCCGGAGTAACTGGGACCGGAGGTGTTCCGGATACCGATTTTCCGGATAATTTTTCACAATGTACACACGTAATCTCGAATAAATAATGACAGGTTAAAACTAACAAAATGACACGGTGAAACTCAAACACAGCGTGAGACTGACTGTCCGTAGGGTGCGGGGGAGAACAAGAAGAGGAAGGAGGAGAAGCTAAGTCATGCATAGGTCACGGTGCAGGACGCTTCATCATCACGGCTTGTCCGGATTATTGACTTTCCTTAACGATATCATGTGTTCTTGTTTTATATTATTTGTTTACTCTTAATAAAAATCAAATTGTAGTGGGCAGGAGGAATGTCAGGTGGATGAGCGGAACTTCAGCGGAGCCCCCCAAGGCACCGGTTATTGGATACAAGTATGTGAATGACCAGGAGAAGGACATGAGCTTCACGGCCATCACGGATAGGGCAGCCATCACCATGTTCGCAACAGAGCTGTTCCGCGGAGCGGCTGTTACACTCGCTCATGTCTTCAAGGTAACAGGCATCACTGATTATATTATATGCATCGGTACAATTGATAAGTTTCTATTTGAGTACTGAGAGATCATGAGAATAGTTGGCGCACCATTATAAGTTATTGAATCTTAACCATAAATATAAAGTTTTATTATTTTTATACTATTGCCTCAGTAAGGTTGTTTTATAAAGATAATCAAGATTGATTTTATATATTGTTTCTTGAACAATGATGTAAAACTCCATATTAAATGATGGTTTTCTAGAAGATTTGTAGTGTATTTTATGGGAATGACATGTTTTAGCCTTGCGGCATTAAACATTTGTTAATAATTTAGATATCTGGATACTTATAATTTTACGAAAAGTTCAAATTTTTTTTACTTAATTCATAATGCGATGTGGTTTAAACATTATGGTTATTAAGAGGAAGGATGCACGCTTTCAGTTATGGCCCACGCTATACAAGCGGGTATCCCGCAGAACGTCGGACCCTCCCTATGTTTATTTTTAGAATAATTTTTGGGAGTTTTTATTTTGATCTCTAATATATTCATCATCATCAGTCATTAATCGTCCAATGTTGGACAAAGGCTCCCTTCCCGACTTCCACAACTCTATTCTTCGCCATTCTGTGGCGTTGACCTCCTGCCACTCATTGTTATCAGACCAACTTGCTTGTGGTCCTGGATATTTGCCCGGTTTTCAGTTGCCAGTCCAGGGTTTGTCTAGTCCACCAATCATCCGTTGTCTTCGCAATATGGCCGGCCCAATTTCACATTAACGAAGTTATTTTAATTGAAATAATATTTAATCCAATTTTTAGGAGCCTGCCACCATAAATTATCCGTTTGAGAAGGGACCCCTGAGTCCGCGCTTCCGTGGCGAGCATGCCCTGCGCCGTTACCCCAGCGGGGAGGAGCGCTGCATCGCCTGCAAGCTCTGCGAAGCCATCTGCCCCGCTCAGGTATTATCCTGCACTTTACAAAGCTGGGAGAATTTTAGTAATATCTATTACAATGTTTGGTGATTTCAATTCATTGGCGGGTGATGAAAACAGACTTAATCATCAAAAAGTGTTTTTCTGTTCTTAACTCCTTAAGTGGCTATATTTACCATCTGAAAATTTTAGTTTTGAACTACAGCAGACGACATTTGCAGCTCATATTTGAATGCATCATATAAACCTTTTTATTTTATTTCCTTACTAAATTGTACATAATATTATGAGAAACTGCGACTATTTGTCCGAGCTGCAAATGTGGTCAGCTTCAGTTTGTTTGTACTGCAAATGAATCTAGCCACACAATGGGGGTTAATTACACTAAAATATAGGTTCCCAACCTTTTGTGGACACTGCCGCCGTAGCAACCAAGAAATAACAATTTTAAAGTTCCATCTCCTATAACACGATGACCTTCATGGCAGAGTGGTAAGAGCTCTGACTTCCATACCGAAGGTCCCGGGTTCGATTTCCGGCGATGGCAGTGTGTTGTCACACCTTTGTTCTGGTGTAGAATTCACGTGACAATAAAACGGCGATAGATAAGCTACCTATCACTTTCTCTAACATATGTTATTTATGTATCAATTGTGTATTTTCTTTTGCTGTTGTATTGCTATGTGTGTACGGCGGGACATCGAGGGAGAGTAGCGTTGCTTAAATGTCGTCTGGGTCCCCCTTGGTTGCAAATATATGTATAATTTTTTTTTTTTTAACGTAAGTCTTGTATTGACGGGGGACGGGCCTAAGGAGTGCACGAGTGAAGCTGACGAAAGGCGCCGTTGGGCCTATAACAGCTTCGGGTAAGCGGAGGGAGCCCTCTATGGCTCGGCCATGTCACGAGAATCAATATAATAGCTAAAAAAAAAAATTGTGTACAGTAATTGCGTTCAAACAACCTGTTATATACAAACACTTTCACGGAAGATTCTAGCGCCCACTGGAGGTGGTAATGCTCCCTATGCAGTATAAGAATGACCGCTAAATCTTCTAAAATTGTTTTCTAATATCAAATTTTGATTAATTTGTTCCAGTGATATTGATAACATCTCACTCAGTGTCAGTAATGTTTATTCTAATGTCCACTATATCTAGGCCATCACCATCGAAGCTGAGGAACGTGCCGATGGCTCTCGCAGAACCACCCGCTATGATATTGACATGACCAAGTGTATATATTGCGGCTTCTGCCAGGTAAGCAGCGTGTAATTTTCTTATATGAATTTCCATTTTATATTTATAAATCAACGACCTTCGTGTCCCGAGTGGCAAGTGCTTTGCTGCCACCTCGAAGATCCCGGGTTCGATTCCCGGCGATAGCAGTGTGATTGTCACACTGTCATCGTGACAATAAAATGACAATAGATTACCTACCTATCACATGTCATGAGAATCAATTCTGTTTATGTTATAAATTAAGTCAAGTTTGTATTTTAATTATTCAATTCTCAAAACCAAAAGCTATGTGAATAAATGTTGAAGTTTTTCAATTGATTTTGTTTAAGTAATGATATTTTGTAAGGGGAGAACCCAAACGGTGGACCCCTGTCCAGGTCAGGCTCTATACTGTTCGGTTTTTAGTAGGTGGGAGGGGGTTTAGCCGTTTGGGAAAGTTCATCAGTTCACGTTAGTCTTTCGTGCAGAGTCAGAGCTTTAAAACAGTGTTTTCCGTTTCCAAATCAGTTAATTTCTTAAAAAGTTATCCACAATCTTGTTAACTTGTAAATATTCCTTTTTGTGTTTGCAGGAGGCCTGTCCCGTAGATGCTATTGTGGAGGGACCCAATTTTGAATTCTCAACCGAAACACACGAAGAGCTCTTGTATAACAAGGAGAAGTTGCTCAACAACGGAGACAAATGGGAGAGTGAAATTGCTTCCAACATTCACGCAGATCACCTTTACCGATAAATACAAAAACCACCTCATTTAGCCCTGTAAATATGTACTCCCTAAAACATAGTGTATTTTGTTAAGGGATACAAAATGTTAAATTATTAAAATAATTTTTTGTCAACAATTTGTATTTAAATTATTTTTATCCTGTGTGGCCTAAAGATCCTTTTGACATACCAAACGTTGGTTATAGTTTATATGTAAAACTAGCTGTACCCGGCCACACTTTGCTGTGGCTCGGTCTGGTTTTGTTGTTAAAGAAACAGAGATATAAGATTAGAAACAAACAAACATCCACATTTTTATTAAATAATTAATGTTGTTGTTGTATGTTAGACAGCCGTTGTCGTCCACTGCTGGACATAGGCCTCCTCCATATTTCTCCACCTACTTCTGTCATGTGCCTTTCGCATCCAATCGCCAGCAATTCTTCGAATATCATCGGACCATCGTATGGGGGGATCTCCGTCTTTTATCTTCGGCGGGTGTCCACTCCACCACCCTTCTGGTCCATCTATCGTCTACCAATCGGTAGTAACAGATGTTGTCGAAAGGGTAGCTAAGCTTAAATAGTAATTTGCGGGACATGTTGCCAGATTGGTAAAATAATTAAAATCCATTATAAAAGGCTTTATTAAATAACTGTATAAATATTAAGGCATTGAAATATCAACATGTACATTAGTATCCTCAGACTTATATAAATTGTGCAGCTTTATATCATTGTATTGAGCACGGCGTTAGTATTCACATACAATATATACACATTATTTATATATTTACAAAAATTGATTACATGGCAGTCAGGCCAAATTTAGTCTGCGTTTGTCATAAAATTTCCAACTTTCACGTAAGCCGCAGTTTTATTGAAACAAAGAATGTCTCGCAATATTTTAAAATTACGCATAACAGTTTTCGATTTGATAACAGTTAATTTAATCAATGTATTAATTGAAAGCTGGTTATGACAAAGGTGCCAAATGGTTTAAACATAAAGAAGAGAAAACATGCAGCTGTTTTTTGTTGTATACAAGGTATGTTTAAAAAGTATCGCGAATTTTGAATTTCCACGGGTTACGTACATCCGATTTTCGATTTTTTTGTGATGTTATGCTGGTACTCATGTCTCTCACTTATGCCAACAAGTTCGACCATTTTGAATGTTCAGTTAATTCTTTACAGCTGCTTGTTTGCACATGTTTTTGGCTAGTCTTCGATTTTTGTCCATTCCAAAAAAATGGATCAAAGAATCTGTATTAAATTTTATGTGAAAAACGAATTGTTGACTGTGGCATATGGTGAAGCTACCTTGGACCGAAGCAACGTTTATCGGTGGTACAAAATGTTTTCAGAGGGCCGAGAAGATGTGAACGACGAAGAGCGTGCCGGACGCCCGAGCACGTCAACAACAGACGAAAACATTGATGAAGTGAAGAACATTGTATTGACCAATTGTCGAATCACCGTAAGAGAAGTTGCTGAGGACTTAAACATATCGATTGGCTCGTGCCATTCAATTTTAACAACGATTTAAGCATGAGACGGGTCGCCGCGAGATTCGTACCAAAATTGCTCAATTTCGCATCGTTGCTTGTGCACGAATTTTTGGTCAAAAACAACACACTAATAATGCCGCAGACACCGTATTCCTCAGATATGGCCTCCTGTGACTTTTTCTTGTTCCCGAAACTGAAGAAGCCCATGAAAGGATGACGCTACGCTACGATTGAGGAGATAAAGACGGCATCGAAGGAGGAGCTGAACAAGATAACAAAAAATGATATTTTGAAGTGCTTTGAGGATTGGAAAAAACGTTGGCACAAGTGTTAAATATTTGGTGGGGATTGCTTTGAAGGGGACAAAATAGATATTCATGAATAAATAAATAATTTTTGAAAAAACACAAAATTCACGATACTTTTTGAACAGACCTCGTATGTCATGTACCACGGGTAGCATCTTTAGGTGGACGTTTAAACTACAGGATATTACTAAATCACTTTGCACCTTTGCAGAGTTATTGGCCTTTATGTTTTTAATACCAAATGGGATCAAAAACTAATTTTTGATACTTGCCACCTTTAATGCCACCATTCCACATTTCATTGTTAATACGCTAATATTTTAACTTTTAGTATACTTGTCGGATGACTTGATGTCGCAGGAGCAGACTAAACTTGGATTGATCTTATATAATATTCATACTAGTATTTTATTGAAGGGATAAAACAAATATGACAGATAAAACACAAATGTACATGCACAGTAGACAAGGAATTTAGAAGACAATAGATACAATTTCTTATACATACAAAGCGTATAATTATCAGCACTATTGTATGTAAAATACACAAGGCGTTTTATTTAACAATTATGTATAAAAATTAGCTGTATAAAAGTTTATATATTTTTTAAATCACTTTATATAATAGGCATACATTTGTTTGGCTAGTCCATGAGTAGGAACCCTTAAGCTTAGGATTGTGATGCATAAAACCTAATTTGAATTGAGGAGGTAAAAGCCCTTCCAGAATCATTTGTCAGAATTAAAAAGTATGTACAAATATATTTTCTTTACATTTGAGCAAATATCACATGTTTAAGGAGTCATAATACATGAATACAGGTTACTAATAAAGCACAATAGACATTATTGTATTGTCTCTAAACACTGGGTTTTGATAATAATTAGTACACTTGTAATATGGTACGTAGATATAGAATCATGAATTGCTGATGAAGCATTTTTATGGATGCTTCTAGCACAATTTCTGCTCGTATAGTATAAATTCAGTTGCGTTATTAGGTAAAAAAAAAAGAAGTTGTTCTATGCATCAGCAGCATTTGTGAAGAATTATTAACTAGAGTTATATAAATACATTATCGAAAAGATAAATTTACACATTTTGTTAAAAAAATATTTTAAACTTACATAATATACCCGTTTGTAAAATTCAGGAGTTAAAATTCATACATGTTGAATAATATTGTGACAAGCAGTCAGACTCCCATAGTTATAAATGCAGATCAAGAAGGCCTTGTATAACATGCTCCAAGGGCATAAACACATAACACTCCTTATGTTCCTCTTGTTGAAGATATTTGGCACTACGGGGGTGGAAGTCATTTGACAAAAAAACACTCATTTGAACCTAAAAAACAGTCAATTGTAAAAAAAGAAAACTATATTATGAGTCAAACTTTTTAGCGATACAAACATATTTTTAAGAGCCTCTTTGATGAAATAAAATCAAAATAATCTATGGAAAATAAAAACCAAATCTACGGAAGTTTATTAGTTCAATTCGTTGCCGACTTACTTTAGTCAGATTAACAAACGCATCAAGATCTCAAGTGTGTGTTTACTGATTCTTTGATATTCGAGAAAGATACTGACATTTTATTTGAAATGCGTTTCTGAAAAATGTACCGCGTAGAGATGACAGATTGAGTAGCATATGCTTAGGGTACGTCCACACCGGAGTGCCCCATAGTAGGAGTCAAGACACAGAGGGTTAAATACTTTAGATCAAAATGGGTGAGTTTGTTTTAGCAGTGGCGGTACTTCCATACAAGCCCAGAAGCCCGGCTTGCGTAATTTTTTTTTAATCAAAACTCCCAAATCTAAGTAATCCATGCCTCCACATAAACTAACAACCCACCAAATCACCTTCCAACAATTTTTCCATCAGACGTAAGAGGAATAGCCACAAGAGCTGATCCTCTGTAAGCCAGAAGAGGTTTTGATTCAAAATTTCTTACGCAAGCCGGGCTTCTGGGCTTCTATGGGAGTACCACCACTGTGTTTTAGATATTAGAGTAAAACAAAGTAATGCTTTGTCTAAATATGATAATTTGCTAGAAGTGCACTGGCTGCTTTCCGGGTTCAATTGAGTGTCACAATAGCGACAGGCAAAGTAGAGTATAAAGTAAAAGAGTATTAATAATCAGTCTGGGGGCTACTGGCGTCTCCACCACGGGACGCCGTTGAGCTCCAGTGTCGGGGGTGCTGGCGGGGGGCGCCACTCCGGGCCACGTTGACTGGACCTGTGCAGATTAGGCAACATTCAAACATCAATAAATATAATAGAGAATGTTTTAAACACTCATTATTGATTTATTAAATAGCAAAGGAAAGAAGGCTTTGAATTTGACACAATTAAACAATTGAATCATGCATATGTAGAATGGAAAATAAGATTTTGTATTTGGTGTTTCGGAAAGTTCGGTCAGTTTTTTATTGTATGAAAATCACATTTATTTGAAAGGTAAAATAAAAAATATATCCATTAAAATATATTTCATAAACATCAGCCACTACTTTTCCCATCTTTCTGGAAATAGATGAATCCATCGTCGAAAAAACGCCTCATCTTTTGAGACAATCTAGGCATCGACCCAATTCTTGGCATCTGCATATGAATGAAAGTGCTGCTCTTCTAAGGCATGCATCATGGATCTAAACAAGTGGTAGTCCGATGGTGCCAAGTCTGGTGAAAAAGGCGGGTGCGGTAGAATCTCCCAACACACATTCTTTATGTAGTTTTTTACCGCGATTGCGATGTGAGGTCGAGTGTTGTCGTGTTGAACTTTGAATCGCCATAAACTTCTACAAGAATTTTATGCGCCTCAGCTGCACTCTTCTTCCAATTAAAACAGAACAACAGAACTTCCCGCAAATGCTTCTTATTTACCACGAAAACCGACATTTGAAAGAGCGATAAAACAAATGTTGTTGTAAGAATGACAAACATGTGCTGAACTTGATTGACACCTCAGGCTTACTAAAAAAAATGCCCGCTAGATTTGAAAGTACGTTCAGAAGACAAATACTCTTGACTTTGGAGAGTATTATGTATTCCTAATGTCGAAACATCTCTCATGCATTCCATAGTTGGATGGATCGTGCACAGCATCCCATAGAGTTGTATGTTCCTATGCTCGACCGACGATATTGTAAGGATTGCTAGACATAGTTTTAAGGATTGCTAGATGAAAGTGACGATGGATAGGGGATAGTGGCGTGCTTTGGGAGAGGTCTATGTTCAGCAGTGGACGATAGACGGCTGATAAGAAGAAGATATACCATTCTACCTATTAATCAAATCAAATCAGTTTATTTACTCAAAAGATATTACAAAGAACAATTATAGTTTAAGGGATCTATTGAGAACAGGTAAAATATAATAATATTGGTCTTTTTGTCCCCGATAGATATCTCCGACAGCGACAGCACAGATTGTTTTACCTACCGGCCGCCAGAACCAATCTGCCTCTGGTGACACCGGTGGGAAGAGCAATTAGTCTGCTGAACGCGGTCTCCTCGGAGATCGACATCTTTCATGTTAGTGAAAGTACGTTCAGGGGGCAAATACTATTGACTTTAGAAAGTATCTTGTCTTCCTAATGTCGAACCGTCTCTAATGCGTTCCTGGTATTTTGTTGTATTTTTATGATATTTTACCTGTACTTAATAGATGCCTTAAACATTTTCCTGTTTGTAATGTCTATTGAGTTAATAAACTGATTTGATTTGATTTGATTTGAATATATAATACCAGGAACGCATGAGAGATGGTTCGACATTAGGAATACAAGATACTCTCCAAAGTCAAGAGTATTTGTCTTCTGAATGTATTTTCACGAATATGAAAGATGTCGATCTCCGAAGTGATCATGCTCAGCAGTTTGATTGCTCTCCCCACCGGTATCACCAGAGGCAGGTTGGTTCTGCATGCTGGGAGATAAAACAGTTTGTGCTGATGCTGTCGAAAATTAGCATCCGGAACATAAAGATGGATAGCCCCTCCAAGATGACGGAATTTTCAAATAATTCCCCGACATGTCTGAAGAAATGGGATTAATCACTAAAATGGAATTAATATAAATACAGTGTGTCCATTTTTTTAAACAGACAATGTTAGATTATACTTGATTGTGCAGTACCTGTAGTAATCCCGAGGGAATGTGGAGGTGACATAATTGCCGGTAGGGAAGAGCAGCGGCTGCATTTGGTGGAGGGCGACGGGTGCGGGGGGGCCCCTACCCGGGCTCACCCTTTCTTCAAGAACCATATTCTAAAAACGACAATACAATTTATGGATTAACCACTTTAACACAATTTTTAAAAATAGGTGAGGAATCCAACTACAGTAAAAGTCTGATAATTCGAAATTCAAGGGACCGGATTTCCCAAAAAAATTCGAATTACGAATTACTCGATTACTAAAAAAAAAAAATTGCGCCAACTGCTGCGGCTTGGAACATCGCGGCCATTTTTTCATTCTGTCAAAATAATAATTATAATGTCAAGTTTTTTAATTGTATCTCAATAGAGACGAAGAAACAAACTGGAAACTGAATATGGATGATCAAGGTGTTTACAGGACTTATGACCTGTCATTGGTTGGGTTAAGCGCACGCTTTATGTAATTACAACATTCCCATTCCACCATTGTTATTATGATCATGTATGATACATTTTTGGAAGTTGTATATATACTCCAAATCCATACATATCTTCACGTGGCAGTTCCAGTTAGCCATCTATGTAGATTTGATTGTACTAATTAATTTTTTAAGATTAATCTATACAATCCATCCACTAACGCCATCTATGAAGAATGATTGTTTAGCATTTAGCAAACTACTTTATTAACACAATGCGAAGAGGCTACCGCCTCCTAGCGCACTGTTAGAAGTCGCCTGGAGTATCCACTCCTATTTTATACGCCAAATAATTGACCAGAATATTTTACAAATATTTGTGAAATGTATACTTATATCTGTATACGAATCCTGGATTTTCACCTGTGGGTGGTTAATTAAATTTTTAATTGTATCTCAATAGAGACGAAGAAACAAACTGGAAACTGAATATGGATGATCAAGGTGTTTACAGGACTTATGACCTGTCATTGGTTGGGTTAAGCGCACGCTTTGTGTAATTACAACATTCCCCATTCCACCATTGTTATTATGATCATGTATGATACATTTTTGGAAGTTGTATATATACTCCAAATCCATACATATCTTCACGTGGCAGTTCCAGTTAGCCATCTATGTAGATTTGATTGTACTAATTAATTTTTTAAGATTAATCTATACAATCTATCCACTAACGCCATCTATGAAGAATGATTGAGATACAGTTAAAAAATTTAATTAACCACCCACAGGTGAAAATCCAGGATTCGTATACAGATATAAGTATACATTTCACAAATATTTATAATGTCAAGTGTTCATAATAATAATAATAAAAGTGTTTGGATAGCATAATGACGTTTTTGTGGGTCAAATGGCGGTTTGAAATTAAAATCAACTTTTTTATTGGCTAAAAGAATCCTATTAAGACAGGCATCTCATACGAATAAAAAAAACCTGTATAAAAATTAATACAGTGAAACCCGGATTTTACGTTTTCCCGCCATTTGCGTGTAATTATTTCAGTCCCGATATATTTTAGTAAATTTTTTTTCCGCAATGTACGTCGAAAATATTCAAAATACGCGCGTTTGACACATTATTTCGGTCGTGATTGGTAAGCGAGCGACGTTGCGATTGGTCAGCAGACAGTGCCTCACGTGGTGATCGGCTGACACTTTCAATTTTAGCCGTTTTTGTCCTATCGTCGTCATTCGGTTTTCGACTCGATTTATTTCGCTTTTGACATTCGCGGTTGTGTTTACACAGTTTTTACATTTTTTGTTTTGTTTTATTCTTTAAGTTTATTAATTTTCTTCCTTTTTGTATACTCATTCTGAAGTAATGTCTCAACAAAAAAAGGCTTTGTCTCTTTGAAAACTTTGTGAAAGAAATATTGCTAATTTATAGAAAAGAAATGATGGATACACGAAAGATGCTGAGAATAAAGATAACCTTTTTACATAGTGTTCTCATTTTATCGCTTTGCACTTTTTTACTGCGTGATATTTTCAAGAGAAATAATCGCTCGAAACGGATTCTTTCTCACGTGATGTCTCATTTGAATTATTAGAATTTTAGGTAAATTTTGACCAAAAACGAATTACGAAATATGCGATATTTCAAATTAACGGTAGAATTTACTATGAAAAGTAAATTTTCGGACCGAGCAAATTATGAAAATTTTGAATTACGAATTATCGTTGTTCGAATTAACGGACTTTTACTATATCAGGAATGATAAATTGTGCGAGTGACTCACGGGTATGGTGTCGAGCTGTATGTGATCGGGGGGAGCAGCCCTGAGACGCGTCTGCTTGCCGCGCTGCTTGGTGCTCCGTCGCACACAGCACTGCACACCCAGTAGCAGCCCACATACCATTGATGCCAGACAGCCTGTAACAATGCCACCTTACGTTAATAATAATAAATCTGCTGAAAGATATACGTATTTCCATTTAGCTTAAAAAGTTACATCCAATAGCTTTGCATATCGTTGTTTTAAACATAATAAAAACAAACAAACCATCACGCCGTTTCTCCGTAGGGGTAGGCCGTCACACTACTCTATCCTGGCACACCTCTCTAGCTTCCTCCACATTCATACGAGTCATACACGCACGTCGATTCTTCCAACTTCTAACATGACCAACCTTTAAAATTTGATTAATTCGGTCATGCCATGTTTTCCTCGGTCTGCCTCGACTCCATACTCCATTTACATCATTAACGTATACTTACTCAACCTTTCTTTCTCCATCCATGCGCTCCATATGTCTGAACCAACACAGTGATCCTTACATAATTTTGTTCATAATACCTTCTTCCGCTCTACATTCCTTTCTTTGAGCTTCTTATATTTTATGTATCGATACTTTCAATAAACCTACATGTATTTTATCAAGTTCTTTAATTTTACACCCATCCCTAATTGAATGACAGATGGAATCCCGCGAGTAATCCCCGAGAAATGAGACGAAAGGTCTGCTCTCTGCGACTAGCCGGCGGTATTACAATATAAACATGAGATAAAAGCCATTCTCAGAGGCATGGAGAGTTACATAAAATAAGATTAAAAAATGTAATAATGAATAAATAAATAAGCAAATGACCTATATACACCAGCACACCCAGGTCTCCACCGCGGTTACTTCTGCGGAGGACACTGCCAGCGATGCACAGGGAGATTCCCGTGAGGATTCCAACTACGAAGATGATCTGTAAATACATGTTAGAAATCAGTAAGTAAAAACATGATTTTATTACAAATAATTTGGATTTATATAAATACAGCATCCGTAATACTCGAGAACAATCGTAAAATCACACAACAATTGTCATTATTGCAGCCCAGCCCATATTCTTAACCTTTTCGAAGTCAAGGAGCAGTTTTAATTACAAGAAAAATTTGCAGAGAACTGAAACCAGTGATGGCAACTATGGTCAGAAGACAAATAAAATATCTGTAAATCAATTTTTACAGTTAAAAGATATATGGAAAACTTGAACTAAAATGACTTTTGATGTGAATATCAATTAATGTGATACTTGAGTGTGTTGTTTTTACACATTTCAGAAATATTAGGCTGAATATTTGATATAGGTAGCCCCCAAATCTTCTTGTTTTTTTTAGTTTTTATATTGTTATTAGTAAAAAATTGTGGAACCTACAGGTATAATGAAGTGCGAGCACAAACCAACAAAGCGACAGCCGTGGCTGGCTGCTTGTGCGACACCATATGGAGGAACAAATACATGCTAACCGAAAGCGGCAAGATATAAAAGGCATGCATCCATCCCATCATGACGTATGGGATAGAAGTCAGAGCCGATGCCAATAGGACTAAACCTTCTCAGAGTAGCAGAAATGCGAACTCTACGCTCCATCGCAGGCAGAACCCTCAGAGATGGGATCAGAAATGAGATGATAAGGTCTGTCTGTTGTGTTGAGGACATAGTAAGATGGGGAAGAAGCAGAAGATGTTTTTGAAGAGAGTTCACCGTCATTAACAGGTCATACGACCTAAACTAAGAAGAAGACTTGCAATAAGTTTGTGGGACATTGTTTAAGAGTTGTTCAGTTGATCTTACTCTTATTTAGAACATAAAAAGATGTTTGGTGTTTACCTGCAGGACATAGTAGCAGACATATTGAAAGGCTGGGCAATGCCCACCACAGCCACCGGGTGCTTCGCTGGGAACGGGGCTCCGTGTCACGTGGGATGCCCCCACCGGACTGGTGCTCCGCCCACTCTCACAGCACACACTGCTACTCGATTCCGGCTGTAATCATTTTATCATTTATAAATTTAAAAAATAAAAATGTTTTTTATACCAATACACTCTCTCCTCACTCCTAATTATACCCCCTCCATCTTTATACATAACTTCACCCCCTTTTAGTACATAAGTGATCACTCTGTTTAATTTTATTATTAAAATTGTGTACATTGATAAAAATTACTTGTGACCGATGTGTGGGTTAAGTGAAATAAAGTAATTACATATATTAATTCAAAAAGCAATGATTAGGTATTATGTGCAGTAGCGAAAGTGTAAACATATGCATACCTGGACACCGAGTGGTACGGAGTAAGTCGGATGTTCTCCTCCAGGATGATATGGCTCGGAGTAGCCTCCCAATAATGAAGGAGACAACCGCGTATTTTCTTCCCCATGTGGTGTATGATATACTGGAGATGAGAGTCCATCTGATTGGCTGCGGGTCGACCAATGTGGTCGCACATTCGTGTAGTGCACATTCTAAAATCATTTTTGTTTAATTAAAACCTTTCTGGTATATAATGGAATTTATTACCATGAAAAATCTTTTATTTTACTGTGACTCAAATCAGTTTCTTCACCAAATCTATAAAATTACTCAAGAAACTAATCGATTTGTAATGTCGGTAAAGAAAATTATATTTTAATCAGCAGATTCTGAGACTACTGCATACAAGACCTAGAAAACAATATTGAGAATTCATTAACACATCTAATCTCATTATGCACAATATGAAACAGTGCTCAACATTTATAATATTCTAATTTGAGTATGTACGAGTGAACAATGAGCCAAGCACAGATAGAATCCAGATATTCCAACTTAATCTGCAACATATGACAATGCTACCCTACAAGTAATTATTAATGACTGGCTAACTGCAAAGATAACTAAACGATGTATCCAAATCTGTAGGTTTGAATATGAACCTGGCAAAGAACAAAGTGATGGGCACGGAAAAGTTTGAAATCAACGTAGACGGCAACAGAATTGAGAAGGTCCAAGAATATACATACCTGGGACACAATATTCGATTGGGCCGAGATAACCAAACCGCAGAGCTAAAAAGAAGAATTGGACTAAGCTGGGCAGCTTTCGGAAACATGAGTTACATCCTTAAAAAACGGAAAATACCGATCAACCTGAAACGAAAAGTCTATGAAGCCTGCATTCTGCCAGTTGGTACTTATGGTATTGAAACTGTTACATTGTCCAAACCAAGTGCCGAGAAACTACGAGTGACCCAAAGAGCCATGTTGGGAATAAGCCTAAGAGACAGAGTCCGAAACGATACGGTGAGAGAAAAACAAAGATCGCTGATCTCATCCACCGGGTGGCGACTCCAAAATGGCAATGGGCAGGTCACGTAGCCAGAAGCTCAGATGAAAAATGGACAAGAAGACTGCTGACTTGGGAGACTGTGGACGACAAAGAGAAGTGCAGGGCGACTGCAACTCCGGTGGAAGGATGATCTGAACAGACACATCGGAATAACCTGGATGCAGTCTGCACAGGACAGAGGGACATGGAAGCGAACGGAGGAGGCCTTTGTCCAGGAGTGGATGGGAATAGGCTGAGGAAGAAGAATAAGAAGAAAAACTGCAAAGATACCTATACGAAGAGGAGTCTGACAGGGTGATACGATATCTTCAAAATTATTTACTCTCACCCTGGAATACATTTTTAAAGAATTAAATTGGGATGACAGAGGAATACTCATAGATGGAGAAAACCTTAATCATTTACGGTTTGCGGATGACACAGTGCTGATTAGCAGTAACCCTGAGCAAATATCCACAATGTTGGAAGAACTAAATAAAACATCAAAGTAAATAAGACTATGCATGAATCTTGGGAAAATGAAAATCATGGCACCTGCTCCTGTACAGATCACAATAGACAACACCGTAATCGAAATGGTCGATTCATGTATTCATATTCGTTTGGGCCACAAAATAGTACGGAGTAGAGAAAATCAAACCACAGAAATCGACCGAAGCATTGGTTTGGGATGGAAAAATCCACGAACCCCCCTCAACTTGAAACAACCTTAAAAAAAAGGTGTTCGACTGCTGCGTCCTACCGGTGTTATCTTATGGGTTTGAAACCAAAACATTGTCTCAGAGAAGTGCATATAAATTATGAATGATCCAAAGAGCTATGAAAAGAGCGATGTTGGGAATCAGTATAGCCGACAGGGTGAGAAACACCACTATTAGAACCAGAACAGAAGTGTCTGACACCATCGGAAGAGCGGCAGTGCTTAAATGGCGCTGGGCAGGCCATGTTGCTCGCAGCTGACGATAGATGGAAAAAACGCCTCCTTTGCTGGTGTCCTAGAACTGCAACTCGAAACAAAGGACGTCCTCAACTTCGATGGAGGGACGACATTAAAGAAACTGTTGGTACAACGTGTATGCGTGTTGCCTGGGATCGACAGACATGGAAGCAGATGTAGTAGGCCTACGTCTAGGAGTGGACGGATATGGGCTGATGGTGATGATGATGTATGAGTAATGTTAGGAATTAATACACGGAATGTTTGTAACATGATAGGACTTAGTCTTACCTGATAGTTCTCAGAGTTGGAGCTGTTGGTGCTTTGGCATTCGGGTGGAAGTTGAAAAGGCGGGTTCTCTAACCAAGGATTCTTTATCCTTTGTTGAGTTGAATGTTGAAATTGTGCGTCTGTCCGTGGGACGATTGTCGTCTGGTAGGGATGTACATTGCGGGGGTGGTGCCGAAACATACCTATTTGAGAAGAAATACACGAAACACACTTGTTATGATTCTTTTAGAATGAATGATCTCACAAAACAACGAAAACAAGATAAAATCAAGTGACACTACATATTGGACAATTTAACGATTGTTTATGCATAACTGTTTAAAACGCAAATAAAAAAAATCTTTAGAAATAAAATATTAACAATTACCTGAGAAAAATAAAACATAAACAATGTAATTTTCAAAGGCATTAATTGAATAACTTATATTACACAAAATACAATACGAGCCACGAACGCCATTTCTATTTACGCTTTCAAAAGCATAGACAATGATTTAGCGCGAGATTTTGCACCATCGACAAGATAACAATCACAGGGTAAACAAATGCGAAAAGATAATAGGGGTTAGTGGAAAACATAAAACTCATTGGACTTGATATTGATTGCAACTAAACTTAAATCGGTGTAAACTAAACGGATATCTCATAAATCGTTATTTTAAATTAAAGTTTTATCGAATTAAAAAACATAAATAACGTTGCTCATATAATGTGTGTATTATGTTATGATTAACTTTTAGAACTAGTTATTTTTATTTAATGTGAAGTTAAGCTAAAATTTAAGAAATATTATATTATATATTGTAAATGATTATTAAAAACCATGGTATATTATTTAATTTTTTGAAGATATCTCCATTTACGTTCAAAGTAAATAGGTTACAATTAACAGACATGGATCTTCTGGCACATAGAGAGTTCAGCTGGAATGATTTTTCTTTTTACGTCTGTAGGAAACATTATTGGAAATATAATTTGTTGTTTTGGTATATGGGGGCTAGACTTATTTAACCCGGAGTGCTACTCAATAAGATTGCAATGTTCTATTTTTATGAATAAAAAATATATATATAAATATGATCACAAAATAACGAAGAAATTAATAGTTAGTAAAAATTATGATTTAAAAAAAATGTTAAGTCTATATCCAATCTCACCACGAAGGATTGATTTTTTACGTTTTTAGCCTAGATGTCGTCAAGTTTAGTTGTCCATTTTTTATGCTTTAGCGTAAATTCTGCGTTTAACTTCTGTTGAGATTTTTTTCATTTGACTCATTAGAGAAATTGACCCCGGAATATTAAACATGTAACAGAGGATAGTAATAAAAATACCCTGTAAGAACTAAGAATCTGAACAAAAAATAATTAATATGAAAATAATAATAATATTAATAATGTTTTAATCTTTCGTAAATTTTAAAGAGTCCACACAATTTGGGACTCAATTACATTACTCAACATCGATTCCCAAAACGGAAAGATTCAATATATAATATAATGTTCAGCCAAATAGAATTAAATAAAAAATATTATGTATTTTACTGTTATAATTAAGTAAAATAATAAAATAATCCACAGGAGACAAGCATGTCCAAGATTTAAAGAATAATGAACTTATCGTAATAATTTTAAATTATTTTCTAGAAGTTTCATTATATTTTATTGAAATGACATGTGTTGCCTTGTTAAGGAAATATCAAATGTAAGGCGAAACACATTATCCCAATAAAATAAAATATTTCTTCTAGAGAGCTCGTTCACATTAATATTTTTTTTTAAATACAGAGTTCACACCATTGTTCAAGAAACAATAAAATGATTGTGGTTATTAATATATATTTTTAGTTAAAATGTAGTCCTAAGAAAAAAAACAATTGCGGAAAATGTGTCCTATTAGGGTGGCCCTAATTTTTTATCTTTGATTTTTTTATGTCTCACCCCCTCAGTTTTTTTTTCCAACTTGTCTTAAACTAATGCCAGAAAAAATAGATCATTTCAATAATTCTAAGTGGTGCCCCAATGGGTATGAAGGTCATTAGTTATACTAAAAATACTTTTTTTTTTCACAAATTTATCTGAATAAACAAAATAAAATTTTATGCACGTTAATAAACATAATAATATCAAATATATACACAAACACAATAGTAAATAGTTCAACAGCACATAGGAATCACGAAAGAAAACTTATTCCATTCGGCGTCGCAGCTCTGGTAATCGGGAAAACGGACCACGGCTCTTAAACATAGCCAGTACCGCGATGTCTTCCAAATGAAGCAGTAGCACGTAGTTTGTTAAAAATGGCGCAAATAGGTAATCTTTGCCATCATATAGGTACATCTGATTGAAAGAGAAACGACTAAAATATGTGGATGTAACACCAGTGCGTCAAATACAGAAAGAATACGTTTTGCCTACCTTGCAGACATCATATATAAAAATTGGTTTTAAAGTCTGATTTTGAATCATGCATTGTTTTTCATCTGGAACGAACCAGGATTATTTAAATGTTTTCTACAAGCTTGGGCCAATACAAATATATCTAAACATACCGTTGGATTAGCCAATACCATGCACAAGTTGAAATGTATATAATGGGAATGGACAGACAAATGCTTAACATACCTAAGTCTGAGACAGATAGATGGGCACCCAGAGTATTGACGTGAAGACTATGGGAGGGAAAAAAGAGCATCGGTCGACCCCAAAATGGATGAGCTGACAAACTAATTCCAGTCGAGGGATGAAGATGAACAAGATTCGCACAGGATAGAGGAAAATATAAAATGTTTGAAGAGGTCTACACTAGAAATAGAGATATTAATAAACAATTTGTTTTTTTAAGGATTAATTGTATCTCAATAGAGACGAAGATGTAAATTATTTTAAAATAGAATATGGTAGTCGAGGCGTTTACAGGACTTATGACCTGTCATTGGTTGGGTTAAGCGATCACTTTATGTTTAAAAACATTCACCATTGCGCCCTTCTTACGACACCACGTCTGACAAATTTTTTAAACTTGTATATATGTTAATATTTTTTAAAAACTTCACTGTTGGTAGGAACATCTACACTAGCGCCATCTATTAAGACAATTAATCCTTAAAAAATGAATAACCCGCAAAGGGTAAAAATCCAGTATTTGAATAAAAAAAAAAACAAATTCTATAAACAATTTGTTGTAAACATTATCAGTAAGGACATAAAGTGCGGTATCTACTAAAGAAATTGTGGCTTTAGCATTTTTTGATGATACAATTCTCTTTGAACAAAAAGTAAAGATGACCTGAAAATTTAAAGAAAAATAATTTACTAATTGTGGCTCCAAGTGTCCCCATTTTGATTCAAAAGAAATAACCGAATAAACAACTAAATAACTACATAACTTTGTATCAAAAATCACATTGAATTTTTTTATGAAGCTTAAAATATCGTCCGATTTCATTGATCGTGATCCTGCGAAATGGAATTTTCTTCATGATTAACAACATGGCATTACAGTGGTCAGAAACATTATAGTTATCAATGACACCGCAGAAAGAGGTGTGAAGCTTATGTAAGAATACAGCAATATTGTAACACAAGATGAGGAGCAAAAGCAATAGCTATTGCAAATCGCAAATATAATACTATCGAATCCATTTTCCATATCACTCAAAGCGTTCGCTATCAGTAAATTAATGAACCTTAAAAAATTAAATTTAATGTCATAAAAACTTATTTTTATTGTTGAGTTCTGGGCATTGTTTTAGTTATTTTACTTGTAAATATTTGTTTTAAATTTGAATCAAAATAATAAAATAGTTTTTGCGAAAATTTAAGAACTTAATAATTTTTGTTAAATTTTCACCCCCTTTTGGACACGTATTATTATTTAATAAAAATTACAAAAAATACCAGCTATTTACTAACCCTAAGAGAAAAGAATGATACTTATATATATTTTTTGCCTATGTGCTTTTCGTTTCTTGGGGGAGGCTGAGACCCACCAAGGGTTTTAGCGCAGGAGAAAAAAAAACATACGATTTTAATAAATATTAAAAAAAAAAAACAATCAAGTAAGAATAATAAACAGACGACAGTATGAAATGAAATTGAAGAAAAGATTTTTTTTAAATATTTTGTTTGTATTGAAACTAATCCAACCAAATATTTAAAAGCGTTAAAAATAATAATAATAGTGCAATAAAAAAAATAACATTTGGTTGCCCGTTATATTTTTTTGAAATTATACTTGTTCAAGTGGAAAACCTCGAAATCACCAAAATCTCATAGTTGTCGCAAATCCGGTACATTGCCGTGCTCTGAGCGTAGTTAGTGCGATAAGTAGGAAGGTCGAAAACTTGACTCTTGTGTGAGACATAGGGGTATGGAGTGTCAATTTGCAAAAAAAAAATCGGAGTTATTTATTTTAATGTGTATACTTTTGTGAAGCAACATCATAACATTAAGTGTTCATATATTTTTAAAAGAGTTCAAGGAGGGGGAAACTTGTAATCCGAAAATGAACTGCACATTTTGAAATTGAAGTGTTAAATAAACATTTTTTGGACTCTTTCAATGGGTTAGATATATGCTGCATAATAAGAAGACCTAATGTATATTATAAAGATATAAATTTCACAGAGAAACAGCAGTATTTGTGTATATATGTACACTATATGTCACGAGTGTGTATCTATCCACCCATTCACTGCTCTGTATATGTACATATGCATGTGTACGTAAACATATCCCAACATAATGGTAGTTCAAATTCGTTCTGACCTTACCTAATTGTAGGACTATTGCACATCTCGTATACACTCAGATATAACTCACTTTTATTTTTAAGTTAGTTTTATTGGCAATTTAATATTATTTTGACAGGAAAATATTATTTTAAACGATTCTAAAATGTTATGAAATGGTCTTGGTTCAAACAATATTATATTTTTGTTATTCATTGATCAAAAGGTTATAAAATTATTCTTGATATCGTCTGTTTTAGTTTCCCGGAATAACCTCAAATATAATCAGGACGAAAAGTTGCGCGCGCAAAATTTTCTCTTTCAGTTGTGTCCCATCGGCTGTCTCTGTCGCTCGCAGCCCCAGCGATACTTTTCCGAAGAAAATATGACCACCCCGAAAAGGACGGGCATACACACAAACCCGCCAAGTCGGCCATCCCTTCTCCATTGTAACGAATAAACGAATGTCAGTGCGTTACTTTAGGTTTTCTCGGACGGTGATATTCGGTACGCGTTGTTTGACGGATTTGTGAACGAAAATACGTTTAGTGAATCGATTTGTGTTCATATCTGGTTTTGTGGTGCGATTCTGTTTATCTGGTTGTCAAATAAACACTCCCGTGACCCGCGAACTGCCCGTAGCTCTATGGACCAAACCCCTTTTCCTTGACAGGTCCAGGTGCACATTATGTTTTAGATAAAATAGTGCCCCAACGTACCGTTTAATTTGCTGATGTCACCCCAAGACAAGATGTCATCCGATTTCCTCCACTCCCAGAGTATTTGGCTCATCTTTCATCTCACTAGACTTAGCAACACGGTTTTTGACGTTTGGATACTCTGAATTAAGAGCAATCTTGACTTGTACTAAAGGTATTTATTTTTAACAGTTGTGACAGCCATAAAGTCGTCTCTTAATTCGTTCTGGTCCAAATATTCTCTCGTATTCGAGTTAAAATAAAATGTTTTTATTTTTTGTCGTATTCAATTGCTAATTTTATTTTTTATAGATGAAATGTAATTTTCATTATTAAAATAATTATAGTAAAATATTTGACGATTGATATAATATTATAATTATAATTTAGGTCTTTACACTGAAATCTCTTTCCATTTCTGATAGAAACTGTTTTGAATTTTTTATTCAAAAGAAGAATTTATTTGATTTGATGCACAATTGTCAGTAAACTGAGAAATTATATGGTTTTTTCTTTATAACAAAAAAGGTACGAATTTGTGTTATAAAATCCAAAACAATATCGGGTATAATGGCAATTGCTTGCTACCCCTATCTTTTTGACATGACGAAATATTTATGAATTAATTAAAAATATTACATTCTTATACTGACATATTTTCACATAATTGTGTTAATATTTAAAACATCTATGAATATTTCACATTTAAAAAAAATATTATTAAATTATTGTGAAATACAACTTAGATCGCGAAGCAAATAAATAAAAAAATCCAAAATAGCATGTAAAATCTTCAAATAAATATTATGTTTCAACACAAAAGAGTAAAAATAATATGTTAAAAATATTTCATTACATGGAATCTTTCATTCTGTCTTTAGTTCGATTATTTCATACCAATATTGTTGACAGAATTTTATTGCTTGTATTGCAAATAGGATATTTTCTTTCGTATGAAGAATTTAATTTGTGGAGTGGCTAATGCCGCTATAATTTATAACATTAGTGCATTTTGTTTTTAGACTATTTTTTTACCGAACCAACCGGTTTCGCGGATATAAAGCGGTATAAAGAACGTGTTTTAAATTGTTTTTATCATATTTTAAAACACAATTTAATTTGATTACACCAATAATGAAATTACATATTCCGTTAATTTTTTTTCTCAGTTCTTTAATCGTAATTTTATTAATAATTAATTTAAGTATTGTGAGTACTTGTAAAGGGTATTAGTCAAGTACTTACTTACTAATTTCTAGAGTATTGATAAAATGTTTCATTGTCAATTAATCAGGTGTAAGCAGGTTTATTGCTTATTGAAAATTTTTATGGAATATTCTCATGCAAATAACGATTGCTCCAATAGCGTTAGCATATATACTTTATGTATGTTATGTTGCATGACTTCCACTCTACGTCAATCGTATAATTATTAATTTTAATGTATTTATGCATACAAACTATTTTGAATTTCACAATTAACTTTTAAAAATGCTTGTATAAATCCTCTTCATAAAAAAATCATTGAAATATATTTAAAATTAGCACATTTTCATTGTAAGGTCAGTAGTTTTAAAACCATACTACAATACGTTCATTAATATTAGCTGAAACCATTATTTAAAAAACGACGCGTTGGGTTTCAAATTTCGAACACATGTCCCCTAGATTAGCGGACAAGCGTCTTGTCTCATGCACCATCCGATGAATCGTTAAGTTTTTAAACAGTATTAATATGTCTTCTATGTTCGCCATAAAACTGTCAAAACTGACCATATTTATAAACAATTTTATAATATTTCAAATACCTATATAATATCACTGAGGAAGGACTGGGTAGTCCGAAACATGTTTGATGTTTAATTTTAATTTGTTTAAAAAGTAAGTGTTGTATAGAAAGTATTTAAAAAAGAAAAAGAAAAAGTGTTAATGCGATTTGTGGAAATTGAAGTAAACCATCATTTGAAAACACTGACATGCCATTTCTCATGAAGACGACCTTCGTGGCAGAGTGGAAAGAGCTACAACTGCCACACCGAAGGTTTTGGGTTCGATTCCCGGCTATGGCAGTGTGATTGTCCCACTAATTTTGGTCTGGTGAAAATACAATTCCGATAGATTAACCTATTATATGTCATGAGAATCAATATATTAGCTAAAAATAAATTATGAACAGTAATTGGATTCAAAAGATCTGTTGTATACAAAAAATAAAGTAATCGTATTGTTTATAAACTTAAATTTTACAAACATTTGCTTTAGTATTTTCTTAGGCTCTGACAACACGGTAGGACCCTTAACTTAGTGAACCAACGTACAGCATATTATCGCGATTGCCACACTGCACTCTTCACGCCACGCTACGTGATTCTATAGGTCAAAATCTTATCACCTAGCTTAACACTAAACGAAACATTTCGGTATGATTTTAGCCTTAGGCAACTTTATATCAAAACAATTATAAATTCAATAAGATTTGATTCCTGTAGATAGGCAATTATCATAGCAATGATTGCATACTGTTTGGTGCAATTGTGCGATGGATAATTTCAAGATAACCTCAAAAAATACAAATCATTTTGAATCCCGCGTTTTCAGAATAAAATTAAAATTCATTCAAAACTTTCTTGGTTTTCTGACGTTTAAGAATTGCATGTTTAATATTTTAAACGTGTAATAGTATTTTAAAGAAAGTAAATGGTAATTGTAAATGTAAAATGTTTCTTGTTAACGCGAAAAAACTCCCCCTAATTGTTTCTTGTTTCCGTAATGAGTAAAATTATTCAATGAGAACAACTTGTTGCAATGGAAATCACACTCTGTGCAACATGCAAGGGTCTGATTTATTAAAGAAGTTTACTTTAATAAAACACCGAGTCAAACTGTAAAGTACCATGTAGTTAAAAACATTTCAGATTTGCAAACGTTTAATATACTCGTATCATTTATTTATCCAATTTTTGTCTCATTTAAAATAATAAATAATCCATATAAAGCTTTTGTATAATATATACTAATATTTGACTATCTTCGACATCGAATGTGACTAACTAACTAACCATCAAGCCGTCTCTCTGAAGGGGTTGGCAGAAAGAATGGACTGCCACACTTTAACCGATGCGGCACTCCGTCCTTCTCTTTTCGCCCCCGCTGGAGACGCGGTGTGATGGGTCGCGAACCTCGTCGCCACCAATAGGCATCTCCCGACATCGAATGTGCCTTTTGGTAAATCATCATTTAAGCCAAATTGGGCATACCATGTTTTTGTCGGCTTGCTTCGACTTCATTTTCTATTTCACACTGTTTGCACGGAACTTTTAATATTTTTTGTCTAAAGCAGTGGTTCCCAAAGTGGTCCGTGCGGACCCCCAGGGGTCCCTGGGTCATTCAGGGGGTCGAAAAGAGAAGGATGGAGTGCCGCATCGGTTAAAGTGTGACAGTCCATTCTTTCTGCCTACCCTTTCGGGGAGACGGCGTGATGGTTAGTTAGTTAGTTTTTTTTAGTTCATTCGTGTTAATCGACCGGCGGAAATCGGCGTTGGCCTTTTTTTATTGCTCATTTGTGAAAATCGGATCACGAATGATGAATTCCAGATTAATTTTTCCATTGGCTTAATTTTGCTCTATGTCAGTTTCAAAAACTCATTTTATAGTTAAAGGTGAATTTGTAAAAAAAATACGAAATAGGGGGTCTGCACAAAATAAAATAAATCAGCAGTGGGTCCACGGGACAAACAAGTTTGGAAACCACTGGTCAAAACCATCTTAGAGACCTTTTCCACTTTACATTCCTTTCTTATATCATCATTAAGTAATCTATTGTATACTCTCTACTGTACACTCTCTCACCCTGACAAAGCGGGAGCGAAACCGGTTGGTTTTACCAAATAAAATGGTGTACAAAATACAAATTACTTAAAGTGTATTTTTATTGTATATGTTTTTTTTTACATTTATCTTAGTGAGATCATTGTACAAATAATATCCAAACATATTTTTACCGTTTGTTATTAAATGATAATTATCTTCTTCTTCTCTTCTTCACTTCTGGTAGACTCATGAGTCTGTTATTTCAGGCGGGTCCTCTTGAGACACTGAACTCCAGCTTTCTCTCCACCGTTTCGGGGGTCTTCCTGGTCGGCGTTGTCCGTTTGGCGCTCCATGAAGAGCTATGTGTGGTATCCTATTTGAGCTCATCTTTTCTACGTGTTGATGCCAGTATCGCCGTCTTTGACGTCCCCATCTGACCACATCTTCGACCTCGCAGATTTCTCGGATTGCTGTATTCCTAACTCGATCGCGTAGGGTCTTGCCAGCTATAGCGCGGAGTGTTTTCATCTCGGTTGCCCTGAGCATGCTCTTTGTCTTAACAGTGTCTGCTCTCGATTCAATGCCACATGTGAGGACTGGTCGCACACAGGTCTTATAGATTCGTACCTTGCTGTCAGTCCTCATGTCCCTGTTTCTCCATATGACATCTTTCAGGCAGCCTGCAACCGCTGCAGCCCTATCCACCTGTGACCTTACTTCTCTGGGGAGGTAATTAGAGCTGGTTACTTTGCTTCCGAGATATGTGAATAGGTCCATCTGTTCAAATTCCTCCTGGCGTACGGAGACTTCGCATCTCAGTTGATTTCTTGCGAATGTCATACACTTCGTTTTTGGGATGGATATGATCATGTTGTATTTTGAGCAGGATTCATCAATTCATGAGAGCATTGTTTGTAAGTCGCTTTCATTTTCAGCCACGATTGTGGAGTCGTCTGCATAGCAAAGCATTCCAATTACTTCTTTACCCAGAGTGTACCCTAAATTGAGAGATGACAATAAAATGATAATTATGATATGTATAAAAAAAGAAATACAATTGTAGTTTTATTAAATTTGTTTAAAGAATTGTTAAATAATAAAATAAAACAATGGCTCAATTTAAAAACATTTACTTATTTTGATTACACCAATAACTTCTATAAAATAATTACGCCTAAAGCACTTTTATGAAAACTAATTATGAATCGTTGTAATTATGTATGCCACGTTGATGGATATTTATAATAACTTTTATTCAATACTTTCTAAGCAATCAATGACCTTGCAATGCGTAGTAAATATATAAAAAAAAATATTCTTCGGGGTTTTGTATACATAATTTGTGGAAAATACAAATTTATATTCGTAGATTAGTTTTATTTTAGGTTTTTATGATATCGCCAAACTAAGAAACACTTAAAATCCTATTTAATTAATGCACGTAAAGTCAACACATAACAGCAGTAAAAACGAAAATAGAAATCTTTAATTAAATTATATAATTATTATGTGATGTGGAGTTATGATTCTGTATGAAATAATGTGATTACGAATATATAATTTAATCATGCGACTTTATAACTGCGTTTATTATACAAATTAAATGTACGATAACACCAACAACAAACCGTCACGCCATTTCACCGGAAGGGTAGGCTGTGAAAATTGACCGCCACACTAATCTATCTTGACACAAACCTATCGATTTCTTCACATATACAATTATGTATATGTGTTTAAAATTATAATTATATATTTTTCTTTATTTATATTTTTTTTACATACGTTAAATGTACATATACCCTTATGTAAATGTCGAATACGATTATGTCGAATTATATACGCATGTATATTCTTTCGACTTTTATTATGGAAGACGCTTAAAATTTATTATTTTGGCCATGCCATATTTTCCTCGATTCTGTACTCTTTTCACATCGGTTAGTGTACTTCATTAACATTTCTTTCTTCGTGCTCTCAGCCTTCTTCTGCCAGTTCCATGTTTGCTTTCATACATAAGGATATATATACATTTAACGTATGTATAAAAATATATAAATAAAGAAAAATCTATAATTATAATGTAACATAATTTAAAACACACGTGTACGTTGTACAACTTTATTTTATTTTATCGAACCAACCTGTTTTATCAGGAATAAAGTTCTTCAGTCAACTCAATGAAGAGACTGGAAGCATTTGAAATATGGCTCTATCGCCGAATGCTCGGAATTCCCTGGACAGACATGGTTACCAATACCAAAGTTCTGAGGCGAGCTAGAGTTGACAGGGAACTGTTATCAACTATCAAGGTTCGGAAGATTTCACATTTGGGTCATATATTATACATTGAAAGACTTGCGAAATAATCCAGTTCCATTTGGTGGAGTAGTAGTGCTACCACCTGGTGACTTCAGGCAAACACCACGCTGTACCATTAAATGCTAGTTATATTATAATTTTGTATTATATTACGAATGTCATGACGTCGAAAACATAGAACTAACTAACTTACTAACTAACACTCACGCCGTTTCTCCGAAGGGGTAGGCAGAAAGAATGGACTGCCACACTTTAACCGATGCGGCACTCCATTCTTTTCTTTTCGCCCCCGCGGGAGACGCGGTGTGATGGGTTGCGAACCTCATCGCCACCAATAGGCATTTCTGGTATGAGTATTTTAAAATAAGAATGGTTCAAATTAGGTCAATTAATAAAACGTCTCAAAATAAATGTGCCATCAGTAAGGAAGTAAATGTTATGTGCGAGTATAACACTATTTTTATAATCGTCGTTTATACATAAGTGAACTTTGTAATATGTATATATATACCCCTATAGTATTATATATAAGTGCCTACCTTTCCAATACCTAAACACGCACGTGGTCGTGCCTGTCACCAACAAAGACTATAAATAAGCTTTGATATCTGGTCTCTTGGCCATCAAGAGGGTTGTCCCCATAATATTTAAGATTGACTTAAATAAGTAGTTGTCCAATCCGATGTAAATTAATAAACATTATATGATTTTCGTAATTTTCCTTCTAACCTGATTTCATTAAAATGTTATCTGAAAATTTTAAACTAGGAAGATGAGAGAAATTTTTAAAATTTGTTACCTTGGCACACTTTTTTAAAGTTAATAAAGTAAATATATTAATTAAATAGTCCATTGCTTTGGCCGAAACACTATGATACTTTAACATTATTACTGTTAAATTAAAACACTGTTATAATATCACAGTTTCTTTTTATTCACTGAGAGTGTCGCGACAGCTATTTCGCCAACATAGGTTATCGAAACAGCTGTCGCGACACTCTCAGAGAAATCGGGATATTATAACAGTGTTTTCAATTTTAACAGTAATAAATATATTAAGAATCGACAATAATTTGGATGATTATATTGTTCTATAAGAGACAAAGCAGAGGAAATATTTTTATTTATTAATATTTCATGGAATATGAAGGGGTCTCTGGATTGAATGCTGGGGATTGGTTATTCACTCCGTTCGATCCTCTGCAGCCATCTTCAGCTCCGCTCCGGAGGGTTAGGCAGAAAAAACCGACCGCCACGCTTTTCTTCACTGACATACTTCCTCAAAATTCATACATAGTGCAATGCACACACGTCCATTTCTCCGACTCCTCACGTGGTCGACATTTAATATTTGATTGATTTGATCGGTCCAATGAATACTGTTTTATTTTAATTTATTTTTAATACTATTATATATTGAGATATATTTATAAAAACATATTTCTTTTGTTTTATACTGTATATTTCAAATACGTAAATTGTGCTTTTTTGAATTTTGAATTTTTCAAATTCGTACTAACATAAAGTAAATTATTTTAAATGTCATCTTATTTTTGCTATATATTTTTTATTATTATTTCTTAGGCACAATACTTTCTAGGTAACCTAAAATTCTCTATTCTAAGGAAATGGCGTTCTTAGTTATAAGTACAAACGATATCCATGAGTATTATAACTACAGTAATGTATAATTAATATGAATGAAAACGTCGGTTTTTGGTAAGTTTAATTATATTTTATAATGCATTAGCAAGTTGAAACATGCCGTTACCGTAAATTATATTGTAATAAAACTTCTAAAAAACAGACGTGCTCAATTATATTAATTATGTAATATGCAGTTTTACGTCATTATTTAAAAACAAAAGCTTTAGGTGGAAATCCAAATTCTATAAAGATTGGAAAAAATTATAAAAAATCAAACGTTTAAATTGGAAAGTAATTTTATTGATACGTTTGTTAGTAAATGTAATGAGTTTATTTTTTAAGTTTATATGAATATTTATATTTGATTTGATTCTGGATACAATCGGCTCACACTTCATAATGATTAATTCAGTTTAAAGTAGATTTTTTTAAAATACTTTCAATTAATATCTAAAATTATATCTTTTTTAAGGATTAATTGTATCTAAATAGAGACGAAGGTGTAAATTGTTTTTTTGGAAACAGAATATGGTAGTCGAGGCGTTTACAGGGCTTAGGATCACTTTATGTTAACAACGTTCCCCATTCCGCCCTTCTTACGACCACCACGTCTGCCAAATTTTTGAAAGATGTATATATGCTACTACGTTAAGAACAATTCACATTTTTAGGTCAATCTACACTAGCGCCATTTATTAAGATTATTTGTAAGCATTAAGCAGAAAATCTGTTTCCAAAAAAACAATTTACATCTTCGTCTCTATTGAGATACAATTAATCCTTAAAAATGATTAACCCGCAATGGGTAAAATCCAGAATTTGTCTACTAGTATTTGTATACATTCAAAAAACAGAAAAAAAAATATCTCGCTAAAACAATCCAAAAACATTAAGCGTATTTATATTGAAAAAGTTTATGCTTAAATTTCTAAACAGATACCGTTCAAAGTTTTTCATAAAAATAGCTGAATAGACAGCGCCCTTAAGGTTGTCAAAGAAGATGGGTATATACACGCATTAGGCAAGGATATTTTATATGTGTGTTTCCGGCAGGCGCTGGTTTGAGACGTTTTAAATATGCTATTATCGAAATATTAGAACGAGCAAATAAACACAAAACAAAACTACTTTTCCTGGTGCACTGGAAATAAATAAAACGTGATCGTTTTGATAAAGTTAGGTGCTTAATCTACTTTCGATATATAATTATATATAATTCGTTACATATCATAAGTAACCAGCTCTAATGACCTCCCCAGAGAAATAAGGTCACAGGTAGATAAGGCTGCAGCGGTTGCAGGCTGCCTAAAAATGTCATATGGAGAAACAAGGACATGAGAACTGACAGCAAGGTACGCATTTATAAGACCTGTGCGCGACCAATCCTCACATATGGCATTGAATCGAGAGCATACACTGTCAAGACAAAGAGCATGCTCAGGACAACCGAGATGAAAACACTCCGCGCTGGAAAAACCCTACGTGATCGAGTTAGGAATACAGCAATCCGAGAAATCTGCGAGGTCGAAGATGTGGTCAGATGAGTATGTAAAAGACTATGTAGAAAGAATGAGCTCAGATAGGATACCATACATAGCTCTCCATGGAACACCAAACGGACAACGCCGACCAGGAAGACCCCCGAAATGGTGGAGAGAAAGCTGGAGTTCAGTGTCTCAAGAGGACCCGCCTGAAATAACAGACTCCCAAGTCTACCAAAAGTAAAGAAGAAGAATCGAGAGAATTTTGTCAAGAAATAACAGTATGGCGGTCCATTACTTTTGCCTACCCCTTCAGTGAGACGGCGTGATTGTTACCTAATTAGTTAAGAAAGAGAAGCATAAAGAAGAATTTTTTTTATGTTGTATTACTTGTAAACTAATATTCCAATGAAAATTCAACATGAAAATCAAATAATATTTATCGATTACGCGAGGAGTCGGAGAAATCAACGTGCGTGCATGACACAATATACTCGTATAATTGTTGAGAAAGTAAAAGAAGTATGTCAGAAAAGAACAGTGCGGCGGTTCATTCTTTCTGTCTACCCCTTTGGAGAGACGGCTTGATGATTAGTTAGTTAGTTATATAACATTAAACTTAATGACGGTAAGTGCCGATAGAAAATTTAACGTACATTTTTATTACTGAAAAACGTAAATTAAATAAATTGTAAAAGAATTTTCATGAAAACCCGCTTGAATGGCAGTTTCCGCTAAAAAATAAAAGCAGTAATGAGCGCGTATAATTTTCATAGAACGAATTTTTTATGCAAATAGAAATCCGATACCACCCTCTGCTGGCGGAGGACGCTGTTCTTTATTTTCTCTGAGGATAAATTGAAAAAGGTCATTAGGCGAGCGCCCTGAGAATATGCTCCCAAAGTACTTTTAACTATAATTTATTGTATATTTGGCCGTCATTCGCGGAGCAAATTTCGTATATGGTATACAAAGCATACTTCTCATAATATCAGGTATTTCATTTATTTATTTGATTTTCATTTAATTTATTTGAATAAAAATCAAAATTAGAATTAAACACTTTTAAAACGTTGTATAAAACCACCTAATTTTGAGTCAGGAGCGCCAACCGGTTTCACTATAATTATATACACAAACAGTTTGTGTAAAGCCCTGACAAAGCTCGTTACAGAGTGAAACCGGTTGACGCTGCGGACTAAAATAAAGAGGTTTTATACAACGTTTTAAAAGTGTTCAATTCTAATTTTAAATATGTCAAACCACCAAGTAATAGCTTCTTTCCAAAGTTTAAAAATCACAAACATTATAGACATACAATTCCAGATCGTTTGCAATTACATTATAAGAATTTATAAGAGAACCATAAAAAAACATTAAGATTAAGAATTAAAAAGAATCATAACATTGATATTGCATCCCTGGGGCAACTCACACTGTCACAAAATATGTCGACCTCCGAGCGAGAATCGAGCCCGATTAAGCAATAAGATTGCCCTACCCACAGGCATAACCATTGGCAGGTTAATTCTGCAGCGCGGCAAATAAAACAATCTGTGCTGTATTTGACGAAGGTATTATCAGGGACAAATAGACCTTCATCACTCAGGACATCCGAGTTTTGTATATGTGTAACTTCCAAGTGGATATTCCTCCTTCTCTCCAATGATTGGTAGCTTAGCATACCTAGCAAGAATTCAGTCGGAAAGAGCCACGGGTAATGACCGCGCTCCCTGAGGTAAAGAAAGCGCAAATTTTTTTTCTGCGCTCGCTCCACCATCAGAGAATATCGGATCTCAGGTGGTGACCAAATAATGGTAGTATATACCAGCCGAATTCTTACCAAGGAATTATACAATACCCGAAGTACCTGAATGTTCGAAAATATCTTGACATTCCTAAAGGTATCAAGGATACAAGTTGCGTAGCGAGCAATTATTTGAATCAACAAAGAGTTTTCGTTACATTATTAATACGAACGAAAACGTCCGTTTTCTAGAACAACAACACCAACAAACCATCACGCCGTTTCAATGAAGGGATAGGCAGAGAGAATGCACTGCTTCACTACTCGATCCTAACACATTGCTCTAGGTTCCTCCACATTCATACAGCGTGTCATACACCCACGTCGATTCTTCCGACTTCTAACATGGCCGACCTTAAAAATTGGATTAATTTGGTCATGTCAAGATTTCCTCGGTCTCCCACGACTCCGTACTCCATTCACACCGTTAACGTATGGTTTCTTTACCATTCTTCCTTCATCGTTATACTTTCTTCCGCTCTACATTTCTTCCTTATATAAGCATTTGAATTCCAAAGCGAAGAATTTCTCGAAGTTTTATTAAAAATTATGGGGATGATAGGTTTCGCCTTTCGTTCACAGGGTTCACAAAATAAATCTAAAACAAATAATCAAGTGATTTTACTGAAATCTCTCGATGGAAGTTTTTTCAAACCATTTTTCAAACATTATAAACGAATATGTAAGAGATAATAAAAATTAAAACCCATTGTATTATAATAAATACGAACCTCCAAGAATACCTTTAATACCAATAGTTAAATTCAGAACATTTTACATAAATATTTGAAGATTATTTTTGTATAGAATCATGTTTACCACCCCTGATCTGTATGTATATAAAGGACTAAGTTTACAATAGTGTTACCAGTCTGTCGATGGCAGAAACCGGTCGCTGTCTAAATAAAGACAAAAGTGGAAGTAGTTAAAAAACATCGTTTTATTTAATTATTATTTAAAACAAAAAAAAAAAAAAGCATAACAAATAATATTTTTTTTATGGTGCACATGTCAGCTGGACGATCCGGACTTTTTTTTAAAATTTATATTCCACTCATCCACCGTTTTTTAATCAACTGTAATTAGGCACTTAAAACAATTCAACTCAAGCAAGAACTTAAAAATGTTATCAAAGAAATCATTCAAATTGAAATTGGAACAAATGCACATAAAGGTTCGAAAAATCACGAAAATTAATTTTAACAGCTGTCAAATCTCTCCACATAACCAAAAACTTATTTAATTTTAACGTTTTAATTAATTTATTTTGAATATTGCATGTAAATAATAAAATGAAGAAGGTAGAAAGGTTTAAACGTTGTGTGGAAACAGTAAAAATACGGTACAACGGTGAAGTACCTTAGCAGACACAACACATATCACATTCATTACCCTGAAGATGGAGACTGCAACGATCTCCGAAACGTCGGTCGAGAAGGAGTTATCACACGGTGTTACCCAAAAACACAACAAACACAGTAAAAATATAACCAATTTCTATAAGGTGGTCACCTTCATAATTGTACTTGTCCACGATGTATGAATACAGAGGAAGCTCATGAGGTATAGAATAGAAGAGTATGGCGAGCTCTTCTTTCTGCCCATCCCTCCGAAGAAATATCGTGATGGTTAACTAATTAGTTAAGAATAGTTGAAGAGGTATCCGTTGCTGCTGAAACACGTGCGTATAATGTTATAAAATTTATTTCTCGTTTTCTGGTTCATTTTTCATCTACGCTAAATTTACGCGAGGGGTCGGAAAAATCGGCAAGATATATGAATGTAGAGGAATCTAGAGAAGTATGTCAGGATTGAATAGTGTGGCGGCAATGGTTAGTTAGTTAATCAATACGATTGAGAAAGTTAGTTTTCTAGAAGTTTTATTATATTTTATGAGATTTGATAATGCCTTAGAAGGGCGAAACATGTCATTCCCATAAAATATAATAAAACTTCTAGAAAACTGACGTTTTCATTCGTATTAATTATTTGTTAGTTAGCAAAAATCATACAAAATATCTTAAAAATAACATATTTTCAATGTTACAGATGTGTTTATGTATGGTTATGCCTTAGAACATTGATTGCAACCCTTTTTTCAAATGTGTCAAAAAAAGTTTTTTTTAATGTGTCACCTGAAAAATATATGAATCGAGTTAAAGCGAAAATCAAAATATGTTTGTGACTAAATAACACTATTACCGTGGCAGAGTGGTAAGAGCTCTGACTTCCATAGCGAAGGTCCCGGGCTCGATTCCCGGCGATGGCAGTGTGATTGTCACACTGTCTTTGGTCTGGTGTAGAATTCACGTGACAATAAAATGGTGATAGATTGGCTACCTATCACATGTCATGTGAATCATCAATATAATAGCTAAGAATAATGTGTATATAGTAATTGGGTTCAAACAACCTGTTGTATACAAGAAAAAAAAAATATATATATATATATATATATATAAATATATATCGAAATTACCCCACTAAAATGTAAGAATTATTTGGTACTATTTTACACTTTTTACGACTAGCTTCATTCTTTTTTTGTTTTATGACATATTTTCGCAATTTGTGAGTTGGCACGCGTGAAATGTCCGACCGTTTTTTATCGTTGATGGTTAACTTCATTTTGTTTTCTTCTTCAACCTATTCCCGCTAACTCCTGGACAAAGGCTTCCTCCTTTTCGCTTCCACGCCACTCTGTCTTATGCAGATTGCATCCAGTTGTTTTAGCTTATATTAAACTTTCCAAAATAAGTATCCTTCTTCTTCGATGGCCCTACAGCCCATATCGGGCCATAGCCTTCAGTATTCTTCGCCTCCAACTCCTCCTGTCCTCCGCTTCGACCCTCCAATCGGACACTCGAAACAATTTCGCCCCATCTCTCCCCATTTCATCCTCCCATCGCAGCCTTGGTCGTCCAGTTGGTCTTTTACCACCTGGGTGCCACTCCAGAAATCTTTTTGGGGTTCGCGATGACGGCATCCTCTGCACGTGACCGGCTCATCTCAGTCTATTCAGTCTGACCTGTGTGAAGAGACTGGGAGCTTTGTAAATATGGCACAGCTCGTCAAAATAAGTATAGCCTTAAAAAATATTTGTTTGACATGCATGTAGGTTAGACATGGATTCGCCATCTCTGTTTTAGAATATAACGCCACCTAGATTCTGGAAAGGTTAGTATCCAATGAAACAGCTCCCCCGGTAGGTAATGTTGCCAGGTAAATGTTCTCTAAAGGTTGCGGCTGAAGCTAGAGGAGCCTACTTACTAATGTGTATATTCGCGGGCCGAGTGGGCTCTTTGTATGTAAATTTATTAAACTCTGCGGGCACTAGGTGTAACAAGAAGTTAAACAAATGGTGTCTACTCGTTTGTTTACATAACCGGGGGGTGGGGGTGGCTGAAGTTACAGCTGCTAGGAGGACCCAAAGCTCTTTACGTATAACATTCAAAACAAAAACTTGAATTCATGATAGGCGACAGTTTTGCAAACATACAATAGAATGGTTGAAGTAAAGTAAAAAAAATTGTTCTATATGCTATATAGATAATAGATATGCTATAAGATACACCGCAAAGACAATAAATTTAAATTGAGTATCAAATGTAATACATTTGATAATGCAAGGGCGACACATGTCATTCCCATAAAATATAATAAAACTTCTAGGAAACTGACGTTTTCATTCGTATTCATTATTTAATATGGAGTTTTACATCATTGTTCAAGAAACAATAAATATGTTAATATTATGTTTTGCCTTTCTAACGCATTAACATTTGATATGTTATTCACATTAATTATAATAAAACTTGTATAAAACAGATGTTTTCATTCGTATTAATTATTAAATATGAAGTTTTACATTGCTGTTCAAGAAACCATAAATCAGTGTTTGAACTAATGTTTGATGTAATTTTGTACAGAAAGGGACAATATTTTATCTAAGACAATGTGCCGGCCGTGAAATCGACGACGCGATGTGCAAGCATGTATCAGAAGCGACACCGCGCGCCCAGAGAGGCGTGGGCCAGTAGTAATATTCGGTTGTGCAATGTTTTCCGAAGTGAGTGATGAAGTGGCACGAGTCCAGCGGTAGGGGGCTGCAGGGGCGCTCTTCCTGGGGCATGCACGGGACGGTGGCGGCGGGCGAGGAGGCCACGAGGCGAGAGGCGCGCAGGGGGCTCTAGTGTGATGACTGTGAGTATCAATCTTTTCATTAATATCTATTATGTTTACTATTATCATTACTTTAATTAGCTAATACATTATTTATAAAAACAGTGCAATCTCTCACAACGGGAATAATTCGTTCCAGAATCTTATTCATTGTGTGAAACACTCGATCAACGAATACATTGTTTCCCTATAAATTATTGTAAAATACTCGTATAATACGATAATGCGTTCTTTGCCGAAAAAATTGCTCATTTTTCATAAAATTTTCACCAGTGATTCAAATTATTGATGGTTGAGGTATTAGTTTTGTAAAACTCTATTATTAATTTATAGTAAACACGATTGTTTAGTGGTTTTAGTAGGATTTAATTTAAATAGGTTATATAAATAGTGTCAAATATGTTTCGCCTTGCGAGGGCATTCAAACTGAATTTGAGAATCGGTTCGGTGATATGGAGTCCCCACGAGGCGAGATACTCGCTCATGTTAGAGAGGGTTCAGAAAAAAATTCTGAGATATCTCTACATGAGGGAGTTTGGTTGAGTTTATCCGTGGCTTTATCCTACTGCATTCCTATTGGGCATGCTGGGGACCAATGGTTTGCAGATAAGAAGAGATGGGTGCACACTTACCCTTTTCTTCAGACTTATCAGGGGATTCTTTGAGAATTCCTTCTCTTGGAGGCTAGTCATCTTTGTGTTCCGGATGGTTATCTTCGACAGCGTCAAAACAGACTGTTTTATCTCCCATCATTCAGAACCAACCTGCCTTTGATGATGCCGGTGGGGAGAGCAATCAAATTGGTGAACATGATCATATACAATAATATATCAAAAGTTTTATATATTATTGTAACACCTGATGATGTCAACATTGGTTGATAAAACAGCTGTCGCGTAAAATAAAATACAATTGTGATACAAAAAAACAATGTTTATTCATAACAGTTTAAAATTAAATTCAAGTAAAACCACTAAACAACCGTGTTTTCTATTATAAAATAAGTTATTCAAATAAAATTACATACTTATAAACTGTGAAGGGGCGTAACAACCTGGAATGCGAAATCGATTTGCAAAAACATTAAAAAATCTAAATTACTAGTTTATTATTTATGAATTTATGACAAATAATAGATTATTTTTTACTGTGTACTTGTTTATACATGCGCTTCAAAATTTTGTCAAAATGTGACAGAAAGTTCATTGAAAAAAAATGTTGAACGCAAAGCCATCTCCTTGTTAGGGTGATGCTTCTCAATGAACGATGCATTCGTTGCTCGTTATGCGAATTACTCGTTATGAGAGATGCTCGTTATGAGAGGTTCCACTGTATTTATTTAATGTATAAATTTATTTCAGTTATATATATATTATATATTCTCGTATTTCGATTGTGGTTTAGATTGTTGTAATTTGTTTCTTAATCAGTTAATACGTCCGCATAATTGTATATATGTACCTATTTTTCTTTTTGCAATGTTGATCTAATACAGCGGTTCTCAAACTTTTTTGGTGATGGAACCCTTTTCAAAAATTTAATATTTTACGGAGTCCTAAAATAAGCAAAACCTAGTTAAAGTAATAATACGAATGAAAACGTCAGTTTTCTAGAAGTTTTATTATATTTTATGGGAATGACATGTTTCGCGCTCTTAAGGCATTGTCAAATGTTTGATATTGAATTTTCAAGACATTCGATAATGCCTTAGATCGATAAAACATGTCATTCCCATAAAATATAATAAAACTTCGAGAAAACTGACGTTTTCATTCGTATTAGGTATTTAATACGGAGTTTTGCATCATTGTTCAAGAAACAATAAATACCTAGGTTTAGGTTCATTATTTAATTAGAATCATGCAATGAATCCCACAAAAAGAGTTACACTCTAAAGACTCCGCAGAGCACACTTTGGGAACCGCTGTTCTAATATACATATTTATGAATATTTACAAAAAAAGCATACATTCTTGTTGCATGTAATAGTAAAGCATGCGGTATTTTTAGAGACTGTTTTTTTGTATTTTTAAGTCATTTTAAATGTTATGTTTATCATGATGATATTTTTAAATGATAAAAATCGTGCATTTTTTTATTTATCTATTTTATTATATTAAACAATCCAACGTTTCGCTGGGGATGAGTATTATCAATAACGTTGAAATATGCTGTTTTTTCTCCCAACATGCAGATCCAATCTGCTTTTGGTGATGTCATTAGGGAGAGGAATCAATATGCCGAACATAATCGCTTCGGAGATTAATATTTTTCATATAAATGAACAATGTTCATGAGTAAGAATTCCAACTATTTCAGAGAATTAAACCTTTTATTTTCACCATGCTCGCATAATAATATATATTATTGGCAACAAAACATTTAAACTCGAGGCGTCTAGCATTTATTTCAATCGAGTATTTGATAACCGTCAATTGCTTTATTAAAAAATTCACTGAGATAAAAATAATTTAATGTTTTTTCTCTAACAAATGTATTGATTTGAATATTTATTGTGTTTGAATGAAACAAACTGTAATTATTTCCCCTTTTTATTTCACATTTAAATACTCATCTAACTAATAATGGAATGTCGTAAAGTATAAAATAATTTTTAAGTATTTTTAAATCATCCATAAAGTTTTTCGTGAAATTTTAAGAAATTTTGTACAGGTGAATTCAAAAATATACCTGATTCCGGATGTCTAATAAAAATCATACGGAAACTTTTTTTTTATCCTTTTTACTTATTTATAACTTTAAATTATTTTCTTATGGTTTTATATGTATAAAATACCATACTTGCATTATGTATATACATCACGTATTTAAACAATTAATAATGCAGTTTTGATCTCGACTGTCTTGTATTGTAAATAAAACACAACATCACATAAACATTCCCAATAATTTAATAAACAAATATAGTTATTGTCATAGACAAGGTTAAGAAGATGTACAAACGAATAAAACTTAAATTTGAAATAAGAATAAATTCTGTTTTCAAAAGTTGTTAAACCAAACAATAAATAAATGAGTTATTGGATTTTTGAAAACTCCTGTATATTATTAATAGCGTTCTATAATATTACAAAACTCAGCTGGTCGAAAGATATGTATATATGTTATTATTATTATTTTCGCTAGAGTATCCTAGATCTCTGTTTTTCGGATACTATTTTGTTTTGCCAATACGTACAACACAACAACTCCTCAGGCAGTTTGGACATTCGCGATGATATAACATTTATCACACCAAAAAATAACGATGAAGACATGCAATTTTTCTGTTATAGTAAAAAAATAATTACGTTCCCAACCTTTTTTGGCCTACCGCTCCCATTAAAAAAAAATTAATCACTCCATTTTCAGATATAAAAAAACTGACCAAATCAAACTGATTGTCAATAATATAACCATACTTAAAAAAACTTTTTTCCATCAGAGCTAAATTTATCAAGCAGTGATACAACTTGATGCCCCTACAATAAACTATTATGTAATATACATAAGCGCGCCTTTTGAGTACTATTCAGAACTGCAGTTGGTACTTGGTGCCTCATAATTATGGAGTATCATAATATTAATACCTGTGAATACGGGCTTCAGGAACACAAAAATATTTCATCTGTCTTTTGTGCCACTTGGTGTGGCTATATATTCAAATTTTATTCTGTTTTACTTATTATTATATCATTTTTATTTCGATTTTTTTATTTAATTACCTTACAGCCGATGTCTTCCACTGCTAGACAATGGCCTCTTCCATGCTTCTCCACATAGGCTTATCTTGTGCCTTCTGCGTCCAGTCACAATATTTTTTTCTTATGTCATCAGACCATCGCATCATGTGGGGGGTCTCCCTCTGTTTCTTCTATTATATCTTCACAAGGTCTCCAATCCATTACCCTTCTGGTCCATTTTTGGTCAACGAGTCTGGCAATATGTCTCGCAAATAATCATATGAGCTTAGCCACCCTTTTGGCAACATCCTTTACTTCTGACCTTCTACGTATCTCCGTATATCTAATTCAGACTGAGAGATTTGCACGTATCATTGATCCTTAAATTAACTAACTAACCACCATGCTGTCTCCCCGAAGGGGTCGGCAGAAGAATGTACCGCTATACTATTCTTACCAGTCACGCCGATACCTCTATATTAAAAAAATCGTTAATTATTAACGTATTAACTAACTTACCATCACGCCGTTTCCCCAAAGGGGTAGATAGAAAAAACGGATCACCAAACTGTTATTTCCTAACATATATTACATATCTCGGTTCCTCAACATTCATACATCGTGTCATGCACGCACAACAATTTCTCCGATTTGCTTACGTGGCCGACATTCAATATTTGATTTATTTGATCGTGCCATGTTTTCCTAGGTTAACATGAAAGGTCCATATTCCTACATGGATCTTTCGCATTTCCTTTTATTGCTATGTGTGTACGGCGGGACATCGAGGGAGAGAAGCGTAGCTTAAATGTGGTCCGGGTGCCCCTTGGTTGCAAATATACAAATATATATATATATATATATATATATATATATATATATATATATATATATATATATATATATATATATATATATATATATATATATATATATATATATATATATATATATATATATATATATATATATATATATATATATATATATATATATATATATATATATATATATATATATATATATATATATATATATATATATATATATATATATATATATATATATATATATATATATATATATTTTTAACGTAAGTCCCGCATGGACGGGGGACGGGCCTAGGGAGTGCACGAGTGAAGCTGACGAAAGGCGCCGCTGCGCCTATAACAGCTTCGGGTAAGCGGAGGGAGCCCTCTATGGCTCGGCCATATGCTCGTATATTATTTCCTTTTATTCTCGGCCTGTTGGCTAACATAAAAGTGTATTTCCTTTTATTTTTTTAAACTTTTTAATTATGTTATTTTATTTACTTTTTCCTAATATAGTCCTAATTTACCATGGTCCAAAAGCGACACCATACATTTTTACAACGCCCACCGTTGGCCCGTTCCGAAACATTTGTAAACGACTTTTTAAATAAAAAAATCTAATTTTAAATTTAAGAGAATATCTAGTCTAACTCCTTACACAACCGATCACTTCATATTACATATATTTACGTAATTGTAATTTTGCATGTTCGAATATTTATTGCATGTTTGATGTTGTCTGCATAACGTTTAATGTTATGGTTCAAATAAAAATAATTTGTTTTGTGTTTATGTGAATGTTCTTTTAATATAATATTTGTATGATAGAATTCTTATCGCATCGCATGTGTGTGATATACGATTTCATGATATTTTATTATTATCAAAACTGTATAGATTCTCGATGCAACTTGTTATCACCATAGATTTACACATAAATAATTAAAACATAAGATATAATTGTATTATTTTCGTTATTGCATATTGATTTTATGGAAAAATATGTACTCGAGGTCTTACACTTTTCGTGGCTTGATGGAAATATTCCGTTAATAAAATGCTACCATTTTTGATTACCAGGACTCAAGGACATAAAATTTAACTGAAATACATTGATAATTATGTTTTTTTAAATTTTTAAATTATATTTATTTAATAAAACGAAAAACGTTAGTCGTGTTTTAACCGCTATTAAAGCTGAAAAAATGTATTTATTTTCAAAACGTCAGAGCCCATATTTTTATTTAATTTAAATTAAATGTAACTAACTAACTAACCATCACACCGTCTCCCCAAAAGGGTAGGCAGAATGAATGGACTGCCACACTTTAATCGATGCGGCACTCCATCCTTCTCTTTTCGCCATCGCGAGAGACGCGGTGTGATGGGTTGCGAACCTCATAAATATTCTAAATAATAAGACAAAATAATGATAAACATAATAACGATAGACAATAAAATCGCAGTGCACAATAGTGTTTTTGAATCGACAATTATATATGGAAGCGAAGAATGGAACTGCCAAAAAAAAGATGAAAGTAGAATAAATGCAGTAGAAATGAGATTATGTGGAAGAACAGTATATGATAGAGGTTCGAATGAAAATATAAGAAGTCAATGCGTTGCGAATAAAAGTTTTATGAACAAAATAATGAAAGGATCATTATGATGGTTTGGACACATGGAAAGAATTTATGAATAAATTATGTTAAAAAAGTATATGTTAACGATGTAAATGGAACTAGAAATAGAAGCAGACTGAAGAAAACGTGACATATCAAATAAATCAAATATTGAATGAGGTGAGGAGTCGAAAAACGGACATGCGTGTTCGATGTATGAATGTAAATGAAGCGCTTTAAGTATATCAGGAAATACCGCTGTGACGGTAAATTCTTTCTGCATATTTTCGGCGAGACAGCGTGATGGTAAGACAGTTATAGTCAATACGATAAATAATTTAACTCCGAATTCAGACTTCGGTCAAACAAATGTTTCGTGTCCATAGAATGTAAAAGCACGGCCTAGGACAGAGGTCGGCAAACTGGGGCTCTTGAGCCAAAGGTAGCTCTTTGGCTATTAGCGTGCGGCTCTACCACAAAGGGCATGTTAATACAATTTGTTTAAATTTAAAATTTATTATATTTGAGCACTAAAATCAATCAGTCTTATTGACGAGAACCTGGAATCGTGATTCTAATAAAACAGCTCTTATATTTATTGTTTTTTGAACAATGATGTAAAACTCCATTTTAAATAATTAATACGATTGAAAACGTCAGTTTTCTAAAAGTTTTATTATATTTTATGATAATGATATCTTTCGCCCTTCTAAGGCATTATCTGGCATTAGTTGACATTTGATAATGCCTTAGAAAAGTGAAACATGTCATTCTTATAAAATATTTTAAAACTTCTAGAAAACAGACGTTTTCATTCGTATTTTTTTACAGCTATCATACCTAATTTTTCCAAACTTTTTAATGAGATGTCCAATAAAAAAGTACGCCGCACAGTGGGGCCAAAATATGAAAACGTGTCATTAACTCATAGAAACTATATACTCATATATAGCTATAAATCAAAGGATTTAATGTAATTAGGTAGGTTAATGAAAATAAGAGACAATGTCATGAATATTAACACTTTATTTTTCCAATAACAATGAAATATGTGTCAAATACTGTATTATTTTTATATGCTCGTTAAAGTCATTTTTTATTATTTTTAATAACGTAAAATGCAGCTTAGTTTTACATAATATATACGTTTCTTGAAAGAACGTCCATTTTACCCTTCATAAATACACACCAATATTTTTTTTACTCGTTATCAGATATTTCTGAGACACCATCATTGTCATCGGATTCATCATTTTCGCTTTGGCTGGAGGACCCTGTAGTTGGAGGTATTATCAGATTCAAAACGTCTTTGAGGAATCTAGTTAGTTCCTCTTTCGGTAATTTCCTCTTACTAGTTATTAAAGGATCTGATGAGAGTAAAAGAAAATTTAAAATATCCGTGTTTGAATTCGTTCTGCTGGATTTCCTCGAGTACTCCCTAAACTTTTTAAAATCTTTGTTACGTGCTTCCTGCGCTTCTTCCGTTAATTGACCTATCGGCAATATTGACGTTTTTATTATTTCAGGTCCGTGTATTAAATATTCGTGAAGTGTGGGTGGCATATTACACCACGGATATTTTTCTTCAAAATATCTGGCTGTACGAGTATGTAACGCATACTCCCGGTATTTTTCCACACTAATTTCATGACCACATGATATAACTATTAAAATGGTGTGCATTTTTCTTATTAATTCTACATCTAAATTGGTTATTTCTGCAGACACCTCTGCACTTAAAAAAAAAATTTCCTGGCGGTATTTCCATCGTTTGTGTTACCAAAGCCCGGCTTGGTTTGTCCACGATCAAACGTAGTTTTTCTTTGAACTGAGCTTGAATTTTTTTCTTAGTTTCTTCAACGATTTCTTTGTCTGTCCCTCGAGCTTTTATAGGCAGTTTGTACGTCAAATGGAGAAGACACTAAAAAATGCGTATCCATCCGTGCAAGACCGAAATGCCGAATTCTAAATTTTCTGTTTTTATTTATTTTGTTAGCAATGCATCTATATATTATAATTCAATTGTTTAGATGTGGCACCACGTATGTAACATTTTTGGGTAGAAGAAGTATGTGTGATAGCATTACATACTTTGCCATCAATCATTGCGAATATTAAATGATGTTTGATTACGATAACGCGCCCATCTAGTCTGACTATGGTTGTGGTAATATTTTTTATTTCTTCATCTACCCTTCGTTTCTCTTCCAAAGGTACTGCTGTGCATTCCTTAATAAATTCTATTTTCAGAGGTCTGCAATACCTCGTTGAACCAGGTCTTGGATTTTGCCAAATAATTTTGGCACCAGACACTAGGCGTAAGGGGGCAAATGATGTGATAAAAACCGCTGCATCATCGGCATCTACGTCAAAAAAAGCCTGTTTATGTGAACTGTGCCCCGAACTTCCATCAACTCCCCATTTGGAATATAATATCATATTATTTAATTCTTTGGGTTTGAGTGCAAAATCAAAACATCTTGATGGGTGATAATTAAACGCTCAATCGTGAGATTAAGCATGATCTGCAAATCAACATACTCGTATACCAAAGTATCCGTGACATGTATATTTTCTGGCTCTGGATAACATCGTCTTTTTTAGGCCTGTACAGTTTTATACGAAGGATATAAGTTTTTAGATTTCAACTTAATAGTGTTATACTGATGTGGAGGCAAGTCCGCTTCTATTAAAAGTGCTAAAGCATCTCCTGCTGACATGAACACGTTTCCAAAAGACTCCCTGGAAGTTTGATGAGATTTACCTGAACCTGTTGGAACAGATAAAATACCTCGAACCAACTTTGAGGCATCTGCCTGTCATGCAGCTCTAAGTTCCATTTGTGTTGCGTAGAGTAAGTCTGGCAGAGATGCAGAATTCCTCAGATTAACCGTCTTTTGCCGCTTCACCCTTTCTGTACTCTCCTCAAAAGGAATCATCGGGCGACCGCCACATGTTTTTGTAGCGCGAATGAAAGAAACGGATGTATCAAGCCACGTTTTATTAACATCGAGAAATCTTTCTTTCATCCAGTGAGCTGATTCCCATCATGATTTATAATCAAATTTAAACCGAATAAAATTTTTAACACACGTAACACTTTTTCCTAACTCATCAACACACCCTGTCCGTTTTATGATTTCTTTTTGCAGGAAATCAATCTGATCCTCCAATTTTTCTTTTCCGAAACTCTTCATAAGCGTTATTAATTGATGCTTTGTCATGAACAAAGTGCTGGAGCTGGTACCTAGGTATGCGAGAAAAGGAAAAACAGAATAAGATACAAAATTGGTGTATTTTTTTTTCATTTTTGGTTATTCGAAATGTGCTGTTATTATAAAAAAGTGCAAAAAGTGGCAAAAAATAACATCATATCAATAAAGTACAACAATTACTTATTATAAATCAATTAAAATACTTGCGGAATTCATCGGGATTCTATACTAAATCTCTAAATGTTTTTTTAATATTACAAAAACCTCTGTATCATTTTAATGCGAAATCGGTTTAATTTTTTTACATTTAAAACAAGCCGTAATTACAATTAATTTAACTCGAAAAAGAGGTTACATACCTGATGTGTAAGGTTCCATACTAAAACTTTAATTTTTTTTTATCAATAATACAACTAAAGAAATGTTAGAAACTAGGTGTTGCGCTGACTTGAAATAACGGACGTGTAACCTCTACGAGTAATCGGCTCCGATTGAGGGGTGCTAGAGCGAACGTGTCACAGTCTAGCTTGTCTATCTGCTCGTGATCATATGCTAAATATATCTGAGTCATCGTATAATAACAAAGCGCTTAAAGAATCATAATTTTTATTTTTTGGGTTATTATATGAGAAATCTGAATCCTGCCCCATTGTGCGCCGATCAAATTAATAATGAAAATCCTGAAAATTTTGTAGTAAAAATGTAATAATTATGAAAAATATTATTTTTCCAAAAATAATCTTGTTTTAATTTAATTAAAGTACAGGGTTGTTGTAAAGAAATATGGCTCAACGAGAATTTTTTGTTTTCTGCTGATATTTGGCTTTTTTAACAAATGAGTTTGCCGACCACTGGGCTAGGATAAGAAAAAGTCAGAAAATATCTAATATTCAGGAAGGGAAGTATTTCCGATGGAAAATGATAGGTGCTATCACCTATAAATAATGTTAAACCGATCCGATGTGTTCCCCAGAGTCCCGGAAATAACTCTACCCTCCCATCCCTTACAGTTGCTCCACGACCCTTTGTTTTATTCTGTTTTAGGCATATAGTAAAGTCACGAGTCCTTTTTTATCCTTTCACAAATAGGTGCATAGAGCTGCACGCTACGACAATATGCTCGAAACCGAAACCAGTTGAAGTTATAAATCAAGTGGAATAAAACTGAATATACAGGGTATCCCAGAAGTCGACGTCAAGCCGGAAACGGATGATAGGCAAGTCATGCAAGTTATGAAAAAAAAAAAGGTTTGTATTTTTTAGATTATAGGCATTTAAAAAAATCGATAAAATCAACACTCTGTTTTTTTTAAAACATTTTTCTCATATCAAACATGACTATCCCTACTACTAGTTAGCCCTATCATCCGTTTCCGGCTTGACGTAGACGTCTATGATAAATATTTTCATTGTTTAGATTGAACTTCTCTCAAGAAATTCCGATAAACAACATTAATTTCTAGAAATAATACAATAATAAAGTTAAACTAGGCTGCGTATGGAAAACAAATAAAATCATTTCTTCTATATTCGCCTTAACTTGGTGTTGTGGATTCACAATCACGCCGTCTCCCCGGAGGGGTAGACAGAAAGAATGGAACGCCACACTGTTCTGTCCTGACATAGTTCTCTAGATTCTTTCACATTCATACATCTTGTCATGCATGCACGTCGATTTCTCCGACTCTTCACGTGACCGACATTTAATATTTGATTAATTTGATCGTGCCACGTTTTCCTCGGCTTTCCTCTATTTCTAGCTCCGTTCACATCGTTTACTAATACCTTCTTCACCATTCTGTCTTCACTCATTCTTTCCATGTGTCCAAACCATCTTAATGACTTTTGATTATTTTGTTCATAACACTCTCATTCGTACCGCATTCACTTCTTATACTTGCATTTGACACTCTATCATATACAGATTTAATACACATTCGTCTTGGAGATCTCATTTCTACTGCATTTATTCTGCTTTCATCCTTATTTTGCCAGTTCCATGCTTCACTTCCATACAATCCATTGACTGTAAAAATAAATTTTATTATTTTTATTATTATATTTTAACGTAAGTCCAACATGGACGGGGGACGGGCTAAGGCGCCGAAAGGCGCCGTTGCGTCTATAACAGCTTCGGGCAAGCGGAGAGAGACCCCTAAAAAATGTGGAGATATAATTAAGGAAGAAAAAGAAGAATTATATAAACTAATGACCCCTACTAATAAGTCCGTATTTAACACTAGTGTGTGGCTGATACCGCTATTTAGGTACCTATGTTTATATTTATTAGGGTTAAAATTTATCGCTTTCCGAGTACCTGCTCGTGTAATGTGTTATATAATTAATAGCCTCCCCGCGAAGGGAGTCCGTAAGCAAGTGCGGACAGGCGACGAACCACGTACCCGCTTATTTCAATATTGATCAGCAGTCAGTTTGGGGTGTCAATTGCTTGGTTCCAATTAACCCCCGGCAAGGCGGGCCCGCTGTGTGACGTGACAGTGTGGAACACACAAATTATATAATTATATGATTAAACCGTAAATAGTACACATGCAAACAAGGAATCCTCGCGTTATGTATTTAAGCAAATAGGAGTCAATTATTTATGTCTCTTATATATTCACCATAGCTTTGTGATGCGGATTCATTGAACAATGTTTATTTCTTTGTAAACAACACTTACTAAAAATTAAAATAAAATTAACACAAATACGTTTTGGACACAGAAACCCTTATTATTCTATATAAAAAATAATCATAATATTTAAGGTAGTAATCTGGTAACTTAAGCCGATTTTCATATCTTTTTTGGAGGGCGTTTTTTTGTAGGAAAATAAAAATGAATCGTTTTGGAAATTTAGGATGTTTTTATTTATATATTAAAGATATAAAAAAAAAATATATCTTTAATATATAAATAAAAATTATATGTTAATGATGTAAATGGTACCAGAAATAGAGGAAGACCGAGGAAAACGTGGCACGATCAAATAAATCAAATATTGAATGTCGGCCATGTGAGGAGTCAGAGAAATCGACGCGCGTGCATGACACGATGTATGAATGTTGAGGAAGCGAGAGAAATATGTTAGGAAAGAAAGGTGTGGCAGTCCATTCTTTCTGCCTACCCCTTCGGGGAGACGGCGTGATGGTTAGTTAGTTCGAGTTTTACATCAGTCAATTTTTTCCGCGTTATATCATAAACAGGATTGTAAAATGATATCAAATTATGATTGAAGTATTTTTAAAAGATCAACATGGAACGTGTTTCTGCTCTGATTGCATTCGGACTTAACCTTTCCCGGCCCGGGGTCTCTTCCGTCTCCCGTATCGATCCCCCCGTGACCCACTTCTGGGTCCCTAGTCGCGGGGCGGCTTCGTTCACCGCCGCTGGCTGCCCGCTATACACACAGCTGAGATTGCAATGCAAATAATAGGGGGCATTTTGGTTCCCAGGTGATAATTACGATACCTATGATTGCTTTTGTTTGTGTTTTGAAACGATTGATGTTTACCGTCAAGTGATGAAAGACGTGAACAGTCATTTAGCAATTACTAGCTGTACCCGGCCACGCGTTGCTATGGGTCAGTCTAGTTAAATTGAAAAAAAAAAACATCGATTAGTCACAAATCTGTATGAAAAATACGACTAAGTAAATATTGAATTGCATAGGTTGGCTTGTTATAACGTCATTTTTCGAGAAGGCATTGGAGTTACGTATCTGATTTTAGTAAGTCATGAGTTAAGAAAAAGAGTTGACTCACTCCGATGAGCGATCCGTTCAGATCAGATCCTTGAGATGGGTCGTTTTGCCCATCCCTAATTGGAATGTCAAAAAAAAAAACAGTTTTGCAACTTGACGAAACGAAACGGCTAAAACGTGATCTGGTTATGCCAAGCGAATATGAACTCTAAAAAATGGACTCAAAATGTAAGGCAGATGATTTTATCATAAGTAAAATTAAAAAGGATCCCTGGGATGGTTTGGACATATGGAACGAATGGACGAGAGAATAATGGTTGAAATGTTGTATACAGGCAGTGTGAGAAGCCGTGGAAGACCGAGGAAAGCATGGCATGACCCAATTGATCTTCGTGGCAGAGTGTTAAGAGCTCTGACTTTCATACCGAAGGTCCCGGATTCGATTCTCGGCGATGGCAGTGTGTTTGTCACACTGTATTTAGTCTGTCTTAGAATTCACGTGACAATAAAATGGCGATAACTTAGCTTCTTATCACATTTCATAAGAATCAATATAATTGCTGAAATAAATTGTATATAAGAATTGGGTTCAAACGACCTGTTTTATATAAGGAAAAAATATAATAGTAATAATCAAAACTGAAAGGCGGCCGTGTAATAAAACGTTTGTATTTTCCTAAACATCATCGACTATATAGGAAGTTCTGCAGTTATTAGTATGCGTGTCAGATGTGATTAGATTTTAGATAATCGGTTGATTCACAAAGTTAGCCCGAAAACCATCGACCAAACGAAAGAGAAACAGTTCTGAAAATCAAACAGAGTCATTTATATGAGTCAGTTTAGTGCAATGCAAGATTTCGGTCGATATACTCGTACGAGTATTATGCTATAACATTTCCATAGCTAATTACTAGCGCTATTTCATTGCAAGTATTAAATAATTGAATTAATCAATAAAATACTGATAGGTAGGTACGAGTAGTATAGTAGTATAGCTAGGTATTAGACACATGACTAAAATGGGTTGCGATTGTTGAAAATTGATTTTTCCCTCCTATGAATAACCATAATGTCGTGAAGCGTTTTTTTTGTATGTTTCATGATTTTGTGGTTGATTTAAAATGTCATTATATTGTGATCTCTTAGACGAATATGTGATATTGTGTCAAATGCAAATATAAGAAGTGAAAGTAGTGCGAATGCAAATGATATGAAAAAAATAATGAAAGGGTCATTAAAATACTCGTATTTTGGACACATTGAAATATAAATGAAGAAATAATGATAAAGAATGTATATGTCTAACGAAGTCAACGATGCTCTTTGTAGCTGAGTGACAAATGCTACGACTGCCTCACCGAAGGTCCGACTCCCAGCGATGGCAATGTGATGCCACACTGTCTTTGGTCTGGTGTAGAATTCATGTGACAGTTAAATAGTGAAATATTAGCTATCACATATCCTATGCCTATGTCACTTTGCGTTTTAAATCGATTTGGCTCGCACTGTAAGGATGTAAAGAGCGATTCAACAAAATAATAAAAATAAAAATAAATAGAGCAAGACCCAGGAAAACGAGGAACGTTTAAATCAAACAAATATTAATTGTCGGCACGTGAAGACATGCATGCTTAACACGATGTATGAATGTTGAAAAAGAGAAAAAAATATGTCAGGAAATAAAAATGTGTCGGTCAATGGTTTCTGTCTACCCCTTCGGGTAGACGTCCTGATGGTTATCTAGTTTTTATTTTGTAAATGTCCTAATGATAATGATTTTTTATGAATTAAAACACTGTTTTTTTCACTTTTGAGTTTATTTTTATCGACATGATTGTTTTACCTACCGGCCACCAGAATCAATCTGTCTCTGGTGACACCGGTGGGAAGAGAAATTCGTCTGCTGAACGCGGTCTCCTCAGAGATCGAGGTCTTTCATATTAGTGAAGGTACGTTCAGGAGACAAATACTCTTGACTTTAGAAAATATCTTGACTTCCTAATGTCGAACCATCTCTAATGCGTTCATGGTATTATGTTGTATTTTTTAAATATTTTACCTGTACTCTATGCCTGCCTTAAACATTTTGCTGTTTGTAATGTCTTTTGAGTTAATAAACTGATTTGATTTGTAATGAGAAAAGGTGATAGGAAAAACGAAGATATTTCTTCCTTAGTCAGTGGTAGTAATGTTCTATATCGTTGACCCAGAAGTCCGCCAGCCGGACCGTGCTTCTGGATGCTCGAACCAGGTCCTCTTCGATGCAATTGACTAGGAACGGCATTATACGTAGCATATACGAGTATTACGTCCCTTCGCCACGATGAATTACTTAACTTGCCGAGTTGTCTCTTTCACTTCCTGGTATTACTCATTTTGTTCAATAATTTCTGTAAAAATATTGAACCAAATGTCACAAAAATATAATTCCGCTATTTGTAAAAGCTGCCTTTACTGGCTGCGTGTTCCCAGTTATATGTGTATGTGTGCTACTAGTGTTAGTGTGTGCGTGCGGCCTTCATTACGTGGAATCATTTAATCCGAAACATTAGCTGTTTGATGGAAGTCGCAACGTGATTAATGCCGTATTATGTTTTATTGATCAATTTCTTACTTAGATGACGACATTCGCCATCGAAAGTCACAAAGCGCGGTCAAATGTCGGGTGGCTTTGGTAATAAAGGGTAGGTAATAGTTTTAATGTTTGCTCCACATACATACTTGTACAGATATAGATAAACGTCAATATTATTTAAAAATGGAATTTACGACTGATTGGGTAGGTACCCTCGACCTTGATAATTCAACTGGAGGAGAGCTTCTTTATTATTAACTTGCGAGGTATATAATAATTAAATGAAAAAATAATACACTTTCAGTAATTTGTATGTACACCACTTTATTTGGTAACACCAACCGGTTTCGCTCCCGTCGGAGCTTTGTCAGGGCGAGAGAGTAAACTGTTTACTCTCTCACCCTGACGAAGCTCTGGCGGGAGCGAAACCGGCTGGTGTTACCAAATAAAGTGGTGTTAATACAAATTACTAAAAGTGCATTATTATTTTATTGAATAATGTCACACCACAAATAAAGTGCTTCATACGAAAGTTATATAAAATTTTATTCTATAAAAAAAATGCTTTTTATCGAAATACATTGGTAGAATATCATTAAAAGAAAATGTTTTTAGATTGAACTAAAAAATGCGAAGTGTAGTCCACCATAGTAGCATATATACACCTTCCAAAAAATTGTCAGACGTGGTGGTCGTAAGAAGGGCGGAATGGGGAATGTTGTATTACATAAAACGTGCGCTTAACCCAACCAATGACAGATCATAAGTTCTGTTAACGCCTCGACCACCATATTCTGTTTCCAATTTGCATCTTCATCGAAACCGGTCGGAGCTAAAAAAAGAATAACTGGAACGAAACTAAATATTTATAGAAAAAAGTCCCATATAACATAACACTACATCTCAAAGAACGTCACTAAGTCCAGTAAGAATCCAGTAAAAACTCTGCTGGACAGTCTTAAAAGCGCAATATGGAATGGCACCAAGTTATATACGAGTATCCGAACTATGTATAACGGACAGCCTAAATCTAAGGAAATCCACACTTCGCTCGGCAAACTGCTCTGGTATAGGAAGATTAGTTGAGCAGAAGCGTTGCCCTAGTACGAATTTCTGGGATCGAGCTTTTGCGGTAGCCGGCCCATCAGCTCGGAACAATCTCCCTTCATACTTTACTCGTAGATGCATAAATAATCCGACAGATTTCAGATCTAAGCTGTAAACCCATATTTTTCATATTTCATACCCAATTCAAAACATGTATGTGTTGAATTGGGTATGTTCTATTGTACTTTCTAACCGATCGCGAATATCAAATTTATAAATTTAAAACATGTCTTAATGCACCCTTGAGGTGGTTAGCCTATTATAATGTGTGTTTTTACTTTTGATAAATTGTAAATAATAACAGACATATGGCCTTAAAACTCTCAGGTATCTCTACATGAGGGAGTATGGTAGTTATCCATGGCTCTATCCCATGGCGTTTCTTTTGGGAATGCTCGGAACCAATTCTCTACAGCTTCGAAGAGTTGGACATCTAATAACCCATTTCATCAGATTAATTAGGGGATACTTCGAGAACTCGGCCGTACTGGAGGATGTTGGTCTTTTTGTTTCCGATAGATATCTCCGATAACGACAGCACAGATTGTTTTACCTACCGGCCGCCAGAACCAATCTGCCTCTGGTGACACCGGTGGGAAGAGCAATTAGTCTGCTGAAACCGGTCTCCTCGGAGATCGACGTCTTTCATATTAGTGAAAGTAGGTTCAGGGGACAAATGCTCATGACTTTGGAAAGTATCTTGTCTTCCTAATGTCGAACCATCACTAATGCGTTCCTGGTATTATGTTGTATGTGTATAATATCTTACCTGTACTCAATAGATACCTTAAACATTTATGCTGTTTGTAATGTCTTTTGAGTAAATAAACTGATTTGATTTGATTTGATTTGATTTGATTTGAAACGAGGGCAGATACAGTTTGGAGAAATACTCGTATTTATTGTTTCTTAAACAATGATGTACACTTTTTTTCTTCTATGTTCGCCATACTTTGTGTTGTAGATGTTTTATTTGTCTTTTTTTATTATACTCGTATACTGTGTATTATATATTATATACGAGTACAACACTTACTTTAAAAAAATATATATTATCATATAATACATATCAGACATGTTTCGGACAACCGGTCTTTCTTCAGTGATACATATTATAAATATACATATTTAAAAACAAATATGATCAGTTTTGACAGATGTTATAAAGATTTATTTTGGAACGTTTATACTTTTGTTATAACAAATATTATGAATCAACTTAAAATAATAATTTTAAGTTCTTATTGGGGTTCAGGTAATTACTTACAACAAAGGAAATAAATGAAAGATTGGATTTGACGTTAAATTTATTTGATTTTTATAATATTTTCTTTGTTTTTAATTGCTTTTTTAATTTATTAAATTTCGAGATTGCTAAATGTTATATTTCTATTATTAACACAGAAAATTTTAACGCCATTATCTTTATTAAATGAAAGATAATTTTTTTATACAATTAACTATTATGTATTAAAAATGTCATATACTAGTTGTAAGAAATATGTAATTTTTTATAATTTAATAAATAGATAAGTATTAGAAAAAAATTTGAAGAATGTAGGTTATATATTTTTATGTTTCATTCCTAGAGATTGGTTTGATCTTTGCTGGTTCTTATGATTCTACTTGGACCTTTTAAATGTGGTAGTGGTAGAATAGATTAAATGATCCCAATTTTATTCTATACAACTTTTTAGCTATTGGTTCTTATGACATGTGATAGGTAGCTAATCTATCGCCATTTTTATTGTCACGTGAATTCTACCAAACCGAAGACAGAGAGTCATTTTTTTTTCACACTGTCATCGCCGGGAATCGAATCCGGGATTTTCGGTGTAGCAGTATTTTGCCACTGCCTCGAAAGCTGTAGAAGAATATTGTTCTATGAGAAAAAAGAAGCTGGCTGTTGTAATTTATAAACAAATGATGTAGCCAATAATTGAATAGGAACTTTACGAGTACTTGTTGCCAATTTCTTGGCTTGTTGCTGAAGTGAGCAGCGGAGACCTGTTGAGCTCGCCGGGCCGATGTAATGAGACACGATACGCTTACGGCGGCCACTTCACACTGTACTCGGCCCGAGTTTGTTCCGGGACGATCGAGGGAATCTTTATTTTACACAAGTTGTACGATGTGTTTGTATTAAACAAATGAAAATAAAGCCGGCCATTGTCCGGTGGCTAAGAATAAACAAGATTATTAGGGTATATATATTTTTAAACAAAGAATATGGCAATAAATATTATGACGGTTAAAAAAGTATCGATGGATATGAAAACCAAATTGGCTATATAACAACGATGACGACGGTGACCAAGACGAATGTAAATATAGTGACGATGATGACAACAATGATGGCGATGACGACGATGATGGCAATAATGACGACGGTGACGACTGTGACGACGCGACGTTGACAACGATGACGACGGTGATGGCAACAATGACGACGGTGACGACTGTGACGACGTTGACAACGATGGCGACGGTGATGGCGATGACGACGATGATGGCAACAATGACGACGGTGACGACTGTGACGACGTTGACAGCGATGGCGACTGTGATGGCAATGACCACGACGATGGCAACAATGACGATGGTGACGACTGTGACGACGTTGACAACGATGGCGACGGTGATGGTGATGTCGACGACGTTGACAACGATGACGACGGTGATGGCGATAACGACGATGATGGCAACGATGACGACGGTGACGACTGTGACGACGTTGACAACGATGACGACGGGGATGGCGATGACGATGGTGATGACAACGATGACAACGGTAACGATGATGGAGGTTGTGATGACGACGATGTCGACGATGACTGTAGTAACGACGGTGACCAAGGTCTCGGCAATGACGAAACGGACTTTAGCGACGACAATGCCAAAGAAAACGATGATGATGACGATAACATGTTTACAGAATACATAACCATATAATTTGTTTGAATTTTGTATAGTATAATTTTTGTTATACCATCGACCATGGTGATGATTATGATATTATATATTTTGGCTGATGACTAATATGGTGACAGTAACGATGAAGCGTATTTTGAAGACGAAAAAACTATGAGATTGTTGACAGAAATCTATGTCAATGGGATGTTTGACGATAATAATGAAGATGAGAATGATTAAATTGATGACAATGACGAGAAACCTTTGGGTGACTTGTATATCGTTCTCGATTATGATTAAATTACCTTCTGTACGTAGAGTCGTAAAATCTTGTGTTTCTCAAACCACAAACGTTTTAATAATCCTGATTATTTGGTTTGCAGTTTTCACGGAACGATTCGAACATTCCTCGCAAGTTTTCTTTGCAATGCACGCCAAGAATTGATACAGTGGAAAAGTTTATTGAATTTAACACGCGATGAAAAATCTGAAATATGCTTATTAAAATTATTTGCTGGTTTCCAATTTTATGGAATTTATACAATAATTAATCAACTTGACCAGTGACGGCCGGTCCGCGATTGTTTAGGTGTTAATACTTTTTAAATATTTAATTATTTTATCTCATTTGATTACAATGTAATCTAACTATAATGGTGTCGAATTATTTCAGGTAATTAATAGCATTTTTCAATTTATTTTCATGTCAACTGTTATATTTCAAACCATCAGAACATTTATAAACAGAATGTTAAAATATTTAAAATATTATGAACAAAATTATGAAAGGATTACTGCGTTGGTTTGAACATATGTGATGCATGGATGAAGGATGAATGATGAAGAAAAAAAAACTAACTAACTAACCATCACGCCGTCTCCCCGAAGGAGTAGGCAGAAAGAATGGACTGAAACACTTTTCTTTCCTGACATATTTCTCTCGATTCCTCAACATTCATACATCGTGTCAGGCATGCGCGTCGATTTCTCTGACTCCTCACATGGCCGACATTCAATTTTTGATTTATTTGATCGTGCCACGTTTTCTTCGGTCTTCCTCTATTTCTGGTTCCATTTACATCATTAACATATATTTTTTTTACCATTCTTTCTTCATTCATTCCTTCCATATGTCGAAACCATCTTAATGATTAAGAAAGTACACGTAAATGGTGTGAATGGAATACGGAGTGTAGGTGAATGGAATACGGAGTATTAATCAAATTTTAAAGGTCACCCATGTTATGACTCGCTGTATGAATGCTAGAGGCGTGTGTCAGGATCGAGTAGTATGGCAGTCCATTCTCTCTGCCTACCCCTTCAGAGAAACGGCGTGATGGTTTGTTTTTGTTGTTGTACATTAAAATATATAATAGAAACATAAAATTTAAGGGATAAATCGTTCACTCTGGAATTCTATGATGACTGTTCTTATGTATTTCAAATGGATTAAAATACTGTTTTTCTGCTTTTTTATATTGTTTCCCCGATAGTGCAATTGTAATATTTTCAAGCTTAGTAAACTCAAAAATGGAAAAAATGTGCTTGAATATCGAAAGAAAAAATCATATTTTGAAATTTGAATTTATTTATTTCCATTATACACAAATGAGACATAACAAACGAAAAATATTTAGCCAACTCATTTGGACTCATTGAACTTATTTGCAATGCATGATGCGAGATATAATTTTATTCTCCAGACCAGATAGCTATCTGTGGATAAAATTAAATAATTTAGCATTAAACATCACGTAATAGCAAAATTTCGAAAATACTCGAAAAGTAAGAATTTTGAATACAATGAAAATTTTATTTGAAAATCCGAATATCAACCCATAGATTTTTTTTTTAAATATTACAGATGATGTTTGATAACATTTTATTCCTATTTCCTTATATCTCCTGCCAGCCACCTTCTGCTTACATAAACCACGAGTAAATATTATATAATATTATATTTGTTCAAAATAATTTATTTAATACCAAAACATTGATTTCATCTGTACAAATATTAAAATTATAATGTAATAATCTAATGATTTTACTGAAATTTCTTGATGGGCGTTCATTTTAAATAATAATTTAATAAAATAATGTGTTTTTTCAGTCCACTTCTTACTTTTGTCTTTACTTCCACAGTGACCGGTTTCGCTAGGCTAGTTGTCATTGACATACTGAAGCAACATTATTTATTTTTCAAATTTTTGCAACAACTTTTGGGTCTGAATTTGAAATGAACAATTTTTTTTCACAAAGTACCTACTGTTTTTTTAATGACCATGGACACAATTTAAGATAAATAATGTAATCTTTGAGTGTTTATATTTAAATAAAAATATACATTTGTATTTAAATTAATATCCTAGATCTTTTCAATCCTTCATTGTGTAAAAAATATGCAGAAAATGCCACTATGGAGGACGGATAGAATTGACCGTCACACACACTTTCTCAATATGCAATTTATCACATTCATCTTCTTCTTCTTCTGGTGCCGTATCAGGTTCCTCCAAATTTGGCGAACAGTGCAGCTAAAGCATCTCTGTCCTGCGCCAATTGTAACAGGTTTCAATTCATTTCTGTTCACTCTCTTATATTTTACATCTAAGACAACCGCCTTCTACCAACTCTCCAACTTCCCTCTATTTTGCCCATGATTATCAACTGAATGACGTGGTTTATTTTTCCCCTTAGCACATGACGCGAACATGAGACCTTTCTAACCTTTACACTTGACAAAAGCTCTGCACATTTATGCACCACGAAATTTTCGACATCCGACTTTACTGATATTTAATTTGGTTATGCTTTTCTAGGTCCTTTGCAATTTCGTTACAGACAAACATTAAAATAGAGCTTCCACATTTGGAATATCAAATCCGAGTCTCCTCCGGAGGGGAGGATGATCATCGGCAAGGATCATAATAATGTGTTTTGATACCAAAACAAATAAATAATAATAAAATTAAACTGTTAAAATACAACACAAAACGTTGTTTATGGTATAATTTTAAATATATTATTTATTTTTCGCGACAGCTGTTTCGTCAACCTATGTTGACATTATCAGGTGTTACAATGACTGTAATACCTGATGATGTCATCATCGGTTGACGAAACAGCTGTCGCGAAATTAAAAAAAATAATATGATTGTATAAAAAGCGTTTTATATTTTAACAGTTCATAATGTTGAAGTATAGTGGACTATACATAATAATTTGGAATTTTAGAATATGCAATTTTACACAATGTAACAAATAATTTATCTCTATGATCTCATTACATGGTACTTGCAGGGATTCTTCTTCTTCCTCAGCCTATTCCCGTCCACTCCTGGACAAAGGCCTCCTCCATTCGCCTCCATGTCACTCTGTCTTGTGCAGACTGTATCCAGGTTATTCCGACGTGTCTGTTCAGATCATCCTTCCACCGTAGTTGTGGTTACCCTGCACTTCTCTTTGCCGTCCACGGTCTCCAAGTCAGCAGTCTTCTTGTCCATTTTTCATCTGAGCTTCTGGTTACGTGACCTGCCCATTGCAATTTTAGAGTCGCCACCCTGTGGATGCTGTCAGTGACCTTTGTTTTTTCTCTCACCGTATCGTTTCTGACTCTGGATTCAATTGTTTACGTTACTTTACTTTACTAACCATCACGCCGTCTCTCCGAAGGGGTGGGCAGAAAGAATGGACTGCCACACTTTAACCGATGTGGCACTCTATCCTTCTCTTTTCGCCCCCGCGGAAGACGCGGCGTGATGGGTTGCGAACCTCATCGCCACCAATAGGCATCTCCCACCCATATTTGGATCGTCCAATATCCACAAAATAAATATAAATCAAAAAATATAAACTACAATAACATAAAATAAAATAAAATAAAAATAATATAATAAATAATATTAATTTTTATGGTGCAGATGTCAGCTGGACGATCCGGACTTTTGTGTTTATTTAATTTACTAGCTGACCCGGCAACGCTTCGCTATTGCTATATTCGAGTATAATACACCCAATATATATTAAACAAATACAATTAAAGTTCAATGTAAATTAATTTATTGGATTAAAATGCCATGTGTATAGGTGCAAAAATGGCTAGACATTACACAATTATTAATATGTTAAGTAATATTATATAATAGCTAATATAAAATACAATTCATGTATTTCCTCTGTTTACATTATTCCGCTTTAAATTACTTTAAATGTTACCACGATAAATGTACAAACATGTATTTACTTTTTTTATATTAATAATCTATGTATTTTGAACACATATATTGATACGAGAAATAGTCATTACATTTTATGTAAATATTCACAATAGGTTGATAGATATTAATAATAAAAATGCCCGATCATAAGCGATAACGCAAAATAATTATATAGAGCTGTAGGTTTCCTTTTCACGTATCAGTCTAGTTTGTATATGTCAATATTGAAGAAAAACATTGAATTTATTATAAATGTAACCCGATCGATATGCCTGGCGTGCGAAAGTTTTCTAAATGACTTTATAAATGCTGTAAACTTTCGTGGTTACATGTTCGTTAGCGACATCTGTAAACTATTTTCGACATTATGGGGTGTTTTGAGGTTTGCGTCCTGGCTAAGAGTAAGCTTTTTAGTTTGATAAATAAACGGCAGAGGTGCTCAGTACAATGCTTTGACTTACCACGAAGATTCAACTTAATTTATAATTATGTTTGTTCCGTAACCAATGCTCTAATTTGTATTTCATCTTAATCAGTTTATTTATCATCGAGGACCCCTATTCTCATGTCTGTACGCTAGAATGTTTATTAAGATTTTATTAAGATATATCAACAAATATTTGTGGATCATATGAATCATGGGTAATGAAGTCTTCAACTATCACGACCTCAACAGAAAAGTAAGACCTCAACATATGAGACAAGAGAGCAAGGTACGGATGTATAAGACCTGTGTGCGACCTATCCCCATAACGCGACCTACGTGGCCGAGTGCTTTGACTTCCACCCCGAAGGACTAGGGTTCGATTCCCGGCGATGGCAGTGTGATTGTCACACTATCTTCGGTCGGGTGCAGAATTCACTTGACAATAAAATGGCAATTAAAATAATAGTTACTCTGCACTCTTCACATTCGATTTGGCCTATTCAAAATATTCTCGAACTCGGTCTTGACGACATTCGGGTTTTTGCCTATTTATACTACGATAAACTTCTATCAATGAAACATATTTTGGAATTAATTAATATATGTTATCGACAATATATTGCGAAATATCTAAATAAATCATTTTTATTTTCAAGAGACTTATTATAATAAATATTAAGGGATAGGTACGTACGAACACAGAAAACTAAGCAAGCGAAACATGTCACTCCCATTAAATATAAAATATTTTTATATAATAGATAACATAGGTTTTCATCAATATTTAGTACTTTTATTTATTAATCCCTCTTTCTCCCTTTCGAGGCTGGTGGGAATACGTATTCCCACTTTTAACATTGATCTAAAAAGATCAATGGAAATTACGTGTCCTAAGTTTATTCGGTTCAGTCATTTAGCGCCATTATTGGGTATTACGATAAAACATTTACCAACTTTATCGGTTGAAATTTTAACTGCCAGTTGAATCTGAAAAAACATGTGTTATTTCGTTTTTGAGTGTCATGCGTCTGATACGTTAATTTTTGACAAAACTTTCAAGTAAAGAAGGATTTTGACGATTGATTTAAGTTCCGATCGATTAAAACAAATACACAATTCTTTATCAAATATAACTGACATTAGTCAGTAATATTAGGTCCTTACATATGAAATTGGCGTTTTGTATGGGAGGAACATAAAGTTGATTTTTTTTAAATAGAATATATTTATTAAATCAAAGTATGTACAATTGCTATCTATGCACTTTTGCCATCTCATAGGTAGTTCATCAATCCCTTTACTAAAAAAACCATTCGGACGGGAATCAATAAAATCTTTGAAGTCGGTTTGGACTGCCCCATCGGAGTTGAATTTTTTCTCTTGCAAGAAGTTATCCAAATTTCGAAAAAAATAGTAATCTGTTGGGGCAAGGTCCGGAGAGTACGGTGAATGTCTTAGACATCCCAATTGAAGCTCTCCCAATTTGGTAGCCGTCTGTTGTGCAGTGTGTGGTCTAGCGTTATCATGAAGCAGCAGTGGCCTGGAGCGATAAACCAGCCTCGGTTGTTTAGCAGCTAGCTTTTCCATCATGGTTTGCAGTTGCTGACAATAGACATCTGCCGTAATCGTCTGGCCAGATTTAAGAAAGCTGTTGTGAACGACACCAGCACTAGTCCACCAAACGCTCACAAGTAACTTTTTGGAGTCAATTTTCGCTTGGGGCATGGTTTGGCTGGTTCGGCAGGGTTCAGCCATTGCGATGAGCGCTTCCGATTATCATACAGGATCCACTTTTCATCACGGGTAATGATTCGATTCAAAATCCCTTCATTATTGTGCCGGTTGAGTAATGCAACGCAGCAGTCAACGCGCGTTTGTTGATTTGCTTCACTCAATTCGTGAGGTACCCACCTTTCAAGCTTTTTCACCTTCCCAATTTGCTTCAAGTGGATTAAAACAGTTTTATCACTAACACCGCAGCTTGCAGCTAACTCGGACGTGGTTTGCGATGGATCCGCTTCCACAATAGCCTTCAATTCTTCATTATCAACTTTGGTCTCCGGCCGTCCACAGGGCTTGTTCTGCAGGTCGAAATTTCCAGAACGAAAACGTTGGAACCAAAAACGCACTGTGTTTTCTTTTGCGGCACCGTCGCCATACACATCATTAATCCTTCGAGCCGTTTCTGCAGCACTGGTGCCGCGGTGGAACTCGTACTCGTAAATAACGCGATATTTCAAGTTTTCCATTTTGTAAACTGAGTGACGCAAAGAAAAAAAACAATTGTGGAAAAAACAAATGAATTATAATTTTCGAAACACAAATACTTGAGTAAATAGCTGTATAAATTTGAATTTGGAATTCCTAACCAAAGAGAAGATATTTGAGATCAAAGTTGCCAGTACGGCAAAACGCCAATTTCATATGTAAGGACCTAATATTTGCTGTTTTTTTTTTATATACTTAGTATACCTACAACACTCATTGCATTAAAATAAAAAAAATTAAATACCAAACATATTTCGGAAACACAAGCCCTTCATCAGTGATATTGTATAAATATAAATAAATAACTACAAGTCCTGGTGAATTGTATGTATGAGGTATGCATGCGAAATGATCTGATGATGAATGTTAATAAGTCCAAAGTAATGATTTTTGAAAAGGAAGAAACCACGACAGTCTGCAACATTAGCGTGAATGGTGAAAATTCGGAGCAAGTAGTTGAGTTCGTGTATTTAAGTAGTATGTTGACAAGAGATAGGCGAGTGGAGAGAGATATTGAAAGAAGGGTTGGGGCAGGCAACAAAGTGAATGGTGCACTTAAAGTTGTCATCGCAAACAAAAACCTATCCAAAAAAGCTAGAATGGCAGTGCACAATGGTGTTCTTCTACCGATCCTTATGTATGGAAGCGAAGCATGGAATGAAAGTAGGAGGATGAAAGTAGAATAAATGCAGTAGAAATGAGATCTCTTAGACGAATGTGTGGATACTCTGTGTATGATAGACTGTCGAATGAATATATAAGAAATGAATGCGGTGCGAATGATGGTGTCATGAACAAAATAATGAAAGGATCATTAATTTGGTTTGGACATATGGAAAGAATGAATGAAGAAAGAATGCTAAAAAATTATATGTTAATGATGTAAATGGAACCAGAAATAGAGAAAGACCGAGGAAAACGTGGCACGATCAAATAAATCAAATATTGAATGTCGGCCATGTGAGGAGTCAGAGAAATCGACGCGCGTGCATGACACGATGTATGAATGTTGAGGAAGCGAGAGAAATATGTCAGGAAAGAAAAGTGTGGCAGTCTATTCTTTCTGCCTACGGCATGATGGTTAGTTAGTTAGTTGTTTAATTATTAAATAAAGCTTTTTTTTACAAATGAAATGTAATAATTGCTCATCTTTATATGCGTAATTTTAAATCAAAAATAATTTAGCACATAAGATGTCTTTCTAATGACAACTTTTCAGAATTCACAAACCATCTCATTGAAAAAAATCATTCGTTCAAAGATAATGGCGTTAAAATTTTGCATATTAATAATAGAAATATAACCTTGAGCAATCTCAAAATTTTAGAAATTAATAAAGCAATAAAAATAAAGAAAATATTCGAAACAATCAAAAAAATTTAACGTCATGTCAAATTTTCTATTTATTCCTTTGTTGTAAGTTAATCTAAAAACCTGGACCTAAACCTGAACCTAAACCTGGATTCTAATATGAACTTAAAATTATTATTTTAAATTTATTCATAATATTTAATATAACAAATGCATAAACGTTCCGAAATAAATAATTTTAATATCTGTCAAAACTGACCAAATTTGTGAATTTTTTAAATAATATTAAAAAAAATTTTTTTTTGAACAATGATGTAAAACTCCATATTAAATCATTAATACGAATGAAAACGTCAGTTTTCTATAAGTTTTATTATATTTCATGGGAATGACATGTTTCACCCTCAGCAATCCGAGCAATCTGCGAGGTCGAAGATGTGGTCAGATGGGGACGTCAAAGACGGCGATTGGCATGAACACGTAGAAAGGATGAGCTCATATAGAATACCACACATAGCTCTCCATGGAACGCCAAACGGACAACGCCGACCAGGAAGACCCCCGAAACGGTGGAGAGAAAGCTGGAGTTCAGCATCTCAAGAGGACCCGCCTGAAATAACAGACTCCTGAGTCTACAAAAAGGGAAGAAGAAGGAGAAGACATGTTTCACCCTTCTAAGGCATTATCAAATGTCATTGTCACATTTGATAATGCCTTAGAAGGGCGAAACATTTCATTTCCATAAAATATAATAAAACTTCTAGAAAACTGACGATTTCATTCGTATTAATTAAATATTTTTAATATTTTTATTTTTATAATATTACTTGTGTGTTCGAACATATTTGGTATTTACTTTTTATTTATTTTTTATTTTAATAAGGTGAGTGTGGTATACTAAGTATATATAAAAAATTAAACATCTACAACACAAAGTTATGGCGAATGTAGAAGAAAAGTAATATGCATTTATTAAATTGCAAATAATATCCCATAAGAAAAAATATATTTGAGCACGAAAGGGATTACAATTCATATAGGTACCTGTATTCTTAATTTTATTATTTCCTTCTTTCTGTAATACTCTATATACCTGTATTCTTATTTACGACTATAAAAGTGTCCATCTTCTCTAATAATCTACATATAGTACACACCTGTACTCTTATAGTGATCACAGTCTTTACTCGTTTTAGCCTTAATTTTTACCGTTACTATTAAAATATTTTTAGATCTAGTAATCTGTCTGTATGAAAAAAGTATTTTGTTCCGTCTATAACAAATAAAAAAAATATTAAATACATTCAATCAGTATTCTTACATTAAATACTACAACAAGTATCCCTTAACACTTCAACATTACAATGACATATCATTACTTTGGCCATTGTTTATACCTAAGTACTTTGCCTAAGCATCAGATCAGACTAAAATATTCTTTTAATACATTCAAATTATTAAGTAATTAATACCAAGAACTTCTTTAAAAATGACAAACTTATTCACCGTTTCATATAAAACGCTGTTATTATTATCATAATTTACATACAGCTGTTGCGTTTCAAATCAAATCAGTTTATTTTCTCAAAAGATATTTCATACAACAATTATGGCATCTCTATTGAGAACAGGTAAAATATAAAAAAATATATATAACCCCAGGAACGCATGAGAGATGGTTCGACATTAGGAATACAAGATACTCTCCAAAGGCAAGAGTATTTATATATTTATCTTCTGAACGTTCTTTCACGAATATGAAAGACGTCGATCTCCGAAGCGATCATGTTCAGCAGTTTGATTGCTCTCCCCACCGGCATCACCAGAGGCAGATTGGTTCTGGATGCTGAAAGATAAAACAGTCTGTGATGACGCTGTAAACCGTTGTTGCAACCAGCTGAACTAAATAAGTAAATAGTGATATAATAACAGTGTTTCACAGGTAATAATGTTAAAGTATACAAATGTGGAAAGCAACGCGAAACTACCACATTAAATGTCCAAGTGGCATCCCAGGAACCAGTTAAAATATTAGGATGCAAACCAATCCCTTAGATAGAAAGTATGAAAAAACCTAAGTATCAGAGTGTTACCACAAAAACAATGGATAATCTAAATTCAAACATATTAAACCGTTAAAATACTAAAATAAATGAAATCTGTTTGTTAAATGTTTCGTGTAATATATTATTTCTGATGTTAAAAGTTAATTTATGCAATTGATGTGTCATTTCCTTCGTTAGAAATACTATATCCAAAAATTTGATTCATGCTTCTAATGACTAAAGTCCATTGTAACGTTTTAACGTTTTCATGTGGTTTTCAGGTTTATAATTACATATATTATTTAATTATAATGCGTTGATAATGATCAATTCTATACAGAATTCCTTGAAAATAATAAAATAATTGGTATCACACCTGTGTTTGTTACAGTGGGTTAAAAATTCGTAAGCAAACAATAAAAAAAATATTATTAAACAAATATTTTGAAATAACTGACCGGAGGTAAACGTCTTGGCTGCGCAATATTTAAGACTAGACTGGAATAAGGAGTGAAGAGGAGTTATTCCAGGCGACGCAAGACAGAGAAGCATTTGCAGAAGTGATGGCCAACATCTAGTAACCTGACAAGGCACAAGATAAACAATAAAAGTATTATTATTATTATTATTATTATTTTGTTGAAAAAACTCCTTACATCATTACATCGCAAGCCAAATCGATGTAAAGGGTGAAAAAAAAGAATATCAAAGGAAATATACATAGAACCTTATGAATAGGAAAAGCCAGTTATTTGCTTGCTGCCTTTATCATAAGGGTATTTACGAATTCGCCATAATTGCATCCAAAGAGGTCTATCTCTTCTGCAACCTCATTTAAGAGACGAATCGCTTTCAATACAGGAGAACTTCGAAGGGCCTCTGTGCGGCAATTTGGGGCATAAAATAATATATGCCCCCTTGCTCTGCTATAACTATGGGGAACGTACAGATTTAGCTCTCTCAGTATTCCTGGATTGAAAATACCTCGGGATAACAGTTTAAAAAAATGCTTTCCCAGTATATTTAAAAAGTATATTTCATGGGACTTTATAGAATATTGGCCTTTGTAAGCTTAAAATTTTTGTATCGTTCAAAATGCCAGAATTATGGGGAATTTATATATTAAAATAAAATGTATTAAAAAACGATTCAATTCAGTTTGAAAGACCGAAATGAATATCTAGAAAAAATACAAAAGAAAATATCAGTAATAATACAACATTTATTACGCACTGCACATGAAATGAATATCCAATCAATTGAATCACAAAAATAATGTGAAAAAGCAATGGAAATTATTTTTGCGTGCCCATCTAACAATTAGGACGGAACACGATTCATCCTGGATATGATCAAATTAATGCAATATTTATCACTTGGTTATTAATTTATTTAACAATTAATCTCTAAACATATATTGTCAACTGATAACCGAAGGTAATGAATTGCACACGTAACACAAAATATTACAGAGGATACTTAAATAAAAATAAAAAAATGGAAACATTAGATGCATTAGAGATCATTTAAATTAATTAAATTTAATCATACTTTTAAAAATATTCGGTATCGCACTACTTAATATCGAATTTATGCAATTTTAATAAAATGTAGTTAGATGCCAAAATATCAACCAGAATAAGTAATGTTGATATATTGTAAAAAGGAAAATATAAAAAAATAGAAAATAAATAAAACACTTTGTATTTAACCATGGTATGGTTATTATATTTGATGCCAACTAGTTCGCTTGGACCCAAGCTTCATCAGGGCAGTATAACAGTATAGCTTGGTTCCAAGCGAAACTAGTTGGCATAAAATGTAATAACCATACCGTTGTTAAATACAGAGTGTTTTATTTGTTTTCTATTTTTTTTAAATGTCTAACCACTAAGTGAGTGCTTGATATGAAAATTTAATAAAAATATTATTTATAATATATATAATATTTAGTTTCATTTCACTTGATTTTATGGCTTCGAACGGTTTCGTTAGCGCGTTGCCATCTTCTGTTAGAAGCCATAAAGTCAAGTTGAATTAAACTTATGGTAATATATGAAATACTACGAGTATAAATTATTGTTTTATTAAAAAAAAACATTTATAATTTTTCATATATTAAGCGACTTTGTTGGTTTGAGGGTGTTCTGAAGGACCTGACATTGTTGGGAGTCAGACCTGAAGTCAAGAGCTCAAGATAGAGTAGACTGAAGAAACTTATTGGAGGGGGCCGAGGTCCACCCAGGACTGTAGAACCAGAGAGAAGAGGAAGCGGAAGAATAAATAAAAAACATAATTTACGATGATCTTCCACCGGCAGAGGCTTTACAAGTCAGTAAAGCCTCTGCCGTGTCAGGATGCCTGAAGAATCTGGTCTAAAAGAACAAGCACATGCGTATCGACAGCAAGATCAGAATTTATAAAACATGCGTGCGACCTATCATGACTTACGCTGTAGAGACGCGGGCTGACACTGTGCGAACCAAGGGACTACTAAGAACATCGGAGATGAAGGTCCTAAGATCAATTACTGGAAAAACTCTCCGAGATTGTGTCCGCAACGTAGACACAAGATAAACTTGCGAAATAGAGGATATCGTTCAGTGGAGTAGATCCAGAAGAAGATACTGGAGGTACCTTGTAGCCCGAATGGATGGTGAAAGACTTGCATATACAGCCGCTTATGAAATCCCCTCCGAATACCACCCACCTGGAAGACCGCCCAAGAGGTGGAGGGACTGCTGGATCTCATCATCCGACGAGACATGATCTCTGTGTCACAGATCGTCAGATCTATTAAAAAAAGAAGAAGACGAAGAAGATCTTCTACCAAGAAATTTCAATTTACAATATTATATCGGTTAATATCTTTCTAGCTAACTAACTAACTAACCATCACGCCGTTTCCCCGAAGGGGTAGGCAGAAAAAATGGACTGCCACACTTTTCTTTCCTGACATATTTCTCTCGCTTCCTCAACATTCATACATCGTGTCATGCACGCGCGTCGATTTCTCTGACTCCTCACATGGCCGACATTCAATATTTGATTTATTTGATCGTGCCACGTTTTCCTCGGTCTTCCTCTATTTCTGGTTTCATTTACATCATTAACATATAAATTTTTTTACCATTCTTTCTTCATTCATTCTTTCCATATGTCCAAACCATCTTAAGATGATCCGTATTATTTTGATCATCATTAATGATCTTTTCATTATTTTGTTCATAAAACCATCATTCGCACCGCATTCACTTATTATATTTTCATTCGACACTCTATCATACACAGAGTATCGACACATTTGTCTCAGAGATTTCATTTCTACAGCATTTATTCTACTTCCATCCTTCTTTTGCCAGTTCCATGCTTCGCTTCCATACATAAGGGTCGGTAGAAGAACACCATTGTGCACTGCCATTCTAGCTTTTTTGGATAGGTTTTTGATAACTAATATCTTTCTTTCAAAATAATTTAAAAAACGATATATCGATGTTATAAGTGGGTTAAATACCGTAAGAAATGACTGGTTTTCACGTAACGTAACTCTGTAGAAGATGTTTAGTTTGGACGAGAAATTGTGAGCCCTTTCGAACTAAATCTGAATTATTAGTCGTTTAGAATCTTTCTAGGGAATGCATCGCGCACGGCTCTTGCAATGGCCCCGACCCGCCCTCCTCTTCCGTCCATAGGCGGCGTACCTCAAGCTGCGGCCCGTAGCCCATATAAATTATTACCAGTCGGCGATGGGCCGTCGCGGCGCCGACGTCCTTAACGGCCATACTAACAACAAAGCGGCGGTAAAACCGAGCGCGAGACGACTATGTTCCAAATTAGAACACCATTCGATTATTTTAAAATCAGTTCGAAATAAAACAGTTGAAAACACGAGTTTACAATGTTGCATAAAAATTTAACATACGATGAATTAATATAATAGTTTTAAATTTATTTCGAAATATTGCTTTTAAAAGCCAAAATGGGGTGAAAAACAAAGGTTATTTTTTGTAGCAATTTCGATGTTAGAATTGACTGTAATTTGTCGTAATAATAATAATAATAAAATAGTGTGTTTTCTTTTATTCTTTTAATCTAGTGCCTTTTAAATAATTTTTGGCTAACTTCTTTAATAAAATAAATATATGTTTAATTGTGCAATGCTGAAGGCTTTAAACGAATCATAAATAATTATATCTAAAGTATTATAATAAATAACGCGTTATTTTCCTTACTAAAATATTTATAATAATTGCAATCGCTTATAAAGTATTGAATTATCAAAATTTCTATGAAATAAAATGCTCTTAAGTGAATTAACGTTGTGTCGAAATGATCAAAATCAGTGCATGTGTCCAGTGTTTTACGATTACTAAACGTATCGTGATGCATACTATGAGAAGAAATCGATGTATGAAGCAGTTGGTATACGTTGAAAAATAAAGTGTTATGTATAGAATGATACGATAACTGTGAATATTGATGTTAGCTAAAAAAATAAGGGTTTCATTAGAATATCATAATGCTTCATTAACTGCAAGTTCATTTACAGAAATATATTACTAAGAATTAGATTAAAAATGGATGTATTAGAGATTTTTTTTATAAGGAATCACACTAATTTAATACGAGTTTATACAATTTCGTATTAAAAGCATATTTAATACGTAATAAAATGCTTCTATTAATTAAAATAAACTGATATAGTTAGGTATGTTATAAGTAAAAGATAAGATTGATTCGCAATAGAAAGCTTCGTGCTTCTTACATTCGAAATTGATACGTTAGAGATTTTTAATAACAAGTTTTATTCTTTATTAATACCGATACGACTTAATGCAATTTCGTACGAAAACATAAATACATTTTTTTATTAATAATAAAACGCTACGAATAATTAAAAGTAACTGATTTTGTTATGTTTGTCATAAGCTATAGATTAATAAAATGAATTCTCGTTTGAAAGCTTCGTGAAATTGATAAAAAATGATTGAATAGAAAAAACTTTTTTATATTTACAATTCTATAATAATCACGAGAACACTTGTTTTATAGAAATGTACTTAAATAAAAAAAAAACAATTTTATACAATAATAAAACTTTGGGTCAGTAGTCAAAATACGTGCGAATAAAATGTTTATATTACGGACCCTAAATTGAATTAAAGAGTTTTTTCCTTATATAGTATGTGAAAAAAAAATCTAATCTTACCATAATTATATATATTTCTTAAAACGTACGTGATTCAGAAATTCAAATATTTACGCATTGAAGTGAAATAAAATCACTCTCTGATTTATCAAAACTCGTTAATAACATATGAAAGCAGGAGTTTACCAAGTGTTTTACACAACCAAAATGCATTCAGGTGATTATTGTAACCCCATAAAGTTTTTATCAATAACTTCTACGGAAAAAAATGTTTTATTCGTTGATTAAAATAAGGGGCAGTGTTTTGAATAAAATAATCTGAAGTTAATAAACAGAAATGGTTGAAAACTTATGATTTCCTGAAATTTATTATAATATTTTCAAAAGTGACACATTACGCCTTGTTAAAAGCGTTATCGAATGATTATTAATGCCCTACGTCTCATTATTAAAATACATATTATTAAATAATAAAAAGGATTTAATGAATCCTTACAAGACGACACACGTAACACAATTAAAATAAAATAACACTTAGAATTTGAAGTTTTTATGAATATTATAATTGTCGATATGTTATGATAAATACCTCCAGAAATTGAAAGATTTTTAATAATCAATATTTAGTAAAGATTTTTTATACAAGAATCCAATAAGTATAGGTAAAAACTTAGGTCATTTTTGATAATATTTTGAAAAATATAATTATGCAAAAAATAAATAAGCGTTGTAATATGTACTATTTTTTATACAAAATTAGAAAAAAAACTAACGCCAAGGATTATAATCAATGGTAGAAGTTATTGTACAATATTCGAGATGAGCAGAAAATAGCTCATTATTATGAAGAATTAATCTGATCATGTCCAGGCCTAAACCCAAGTGTTCTGGATTAGGAGTCAAGCATTCTGTCCCCCTAGACCCTAGACCACCACGCGAAATTTTTATTGATTTATTTTGGGTTCCGCGTTTTTCTGATTTTAAATCTTCTTGTGTTTGGTATAACCTTGTACATTCGTTGTAATTGCATTGCTGAAACAATCTGAACTACAGGTATAAGTTGCACTGTACTATTTCTAGTTCGCAGAGTATTCACCAGGCTATTATAGTCTCACCTTACTCCCAACATTCGAGGTGCGCCGTACAAACACGGGTAGAACTTTCGATCACAGAAGGTTATATTCGTATATTAGGTGACTTTTTTTCCTCCGCATAATATCGTATTATACATCACACCCTTTGACACTTTCTGACATTTAAAAAGTTGACATATTTAGGTTAAAATATTTGCTCTTCACATGTTATGTAGGAAAACAGGTCATAAATCCAAATACGGCAGGTAGGGTGAAGGCACCAATGATTGACCGCCCAAGATTTAATTACGAAATAAATAAACAATCCATTTTTAAGATTAAATAATAATACCCGTATACATAAAACCACGGAACGTAAAACTTAATTATCAAAAACTCGTTTTTACAACGAAAACATCCATTTATAACCGCAAAAAAAGTCAAATTAAATCATCAGTGTGTGACTAGGTTGTCCCCAATCATTAACCAGTAGTGTTCTACGTTTTATTGTTTTAAAATAAAATTTAGAGAAACTTGTAAGATATCAAGAACCTTGCATTTAATATTCATACACATTTAATATATTAACATCAATGTAGTAGTGAAAGGCTGCCGCTAGTGTAGATTGAACAAACAAAAACTGTGAAGTGTGGTGCAACATAGTAGCACATATACAACTTCCAAAAATTTGTCAGACGTGGTGGTCGTAAGAAGGGCGGAATGGGGAATGTTGTTAACATAAAGCGATCGCTTAACCCAATCAGTGGGTCGTAAGTCCTGTAAACGCCTCGACCACCATATTCTGTTTCCAAAAAAACAATTTACATCTTTGTCTCTATTGAGATACAATCAATCCATCAATGTAGTGCTTTAGTGCCGTTTTTAAAAGTAAATCCTAAAGTCACGAAATTAAGAGTATTCATCAGAAAAGTTTTATTTTGAGTAAAATCATGTTGTGGTTAACATATTATAAAAAAAGTTTGTTTTCTAGAAGTTTTAAGATATTTATTAGAATGATATATTTCTAGTCCATTGTTTTGGCCGAAACACTATGATACTTCAACATTATTACTGTTAAAATTTATAACACTGTTCTAATATAATAATTTCTTTTAATTCACTGAGAGTCTCGCGACAGCTGTTTCGCCAACCGATGTTGGCATCATCAGGTGTTACAATAAACTATTAATTTTTTTAAATTTTTAACAGTAATGATATATTTCTCCTTACTAAGGCATTATCAAATGTCACACAGCGAATAATAAAACTTCTAGAAAATAGACGTTCTCATTTACATTAGTTATTTTACTTAGAGTTTTAAATCATTGTTCAAGAAACAATAAATACTTTTTGTGGTAATTAATACAAATGAAAACGTCTGTTTTCTATAAGTTTTATTATATTTTATGGGAATGACTTGTTTCACATTACTAATTACATTTGGTAATGCTTATCTTCTAGAAAATGTACGTCTCTATTAGTATTAATAATTTTATGTTTCACATCATTGTTGAGAGTGGTCATTCATTGGTACATTTACTCTGTTAACTTTGTATGATAATATAAAATATGTATTACTTTCAATTGTCAATCAAAGCTTTTTTAAATGGTGAAAGTACCTCATTATTTTTACCTTATTGTGCGCCCTTGTATTGAATTGATTTGAAAGCAATGTTTCGTTATATAAAAAGCATTGTTCCTGCAATAATAACCAACAATTCATTCAATCGAATATTTAAGTACTCCAATCCAATTTAAGTACTTTGAATTCACATTTCTATTGTTCCTACGACAATAATTATGTATGATATTGATCAACAGATTATAAGCGTTACATATTTTTATCGAAAACGTTTTCGTAGTTAAACACGGTAAAAAAGTATAGATTTTATTATTTTACTTCAGTATTAGATTTTCTTCGATACAATTACTACTTTCGTCTCACTACTTTCGGTCGCTACAATATTAGAATTATATAAGAAAAAACGCCACATTAAACACTAGTTCTCCACTAACAAAATAATGAAAGGATCATTAAGATATTAATGGTTGAGGTATTAGTTTTGTCAAACTCCAATATTAATTTATAATAGTAAACACGATTGTTTAGTCGTTTTACTTGGGTTTAATTATATAAATAAAATAAATTGTGACAAATTTCGCCTTGTGAGGAAATTCTCAAACGCACCTGATAACAAACGTAACAACAATGCCCTCGCAAGGCGAAACAAATTTGTCACAATTTATATAAATTAAATCCAAGTAAAACTACTAAGCAATCGTGTTTACTATTAGAAATCATTCAGATACCTAGTTTAGACACATGGAAATAATGAATGAAGAAAGTTAAAGATGTAAACGGAACTAGAAATGGAGAAAGACTGAGGAATTCGTGGCACGATCTAATTGATAAATATTGAATGTCAGCCACGCGAGGAGTCGGAGAAATTGACTTGCGTACATGACACGGTGTATGAATGTTGAGGAAGCGAGATAAGTAACATATGTCAAGAAATAACAGTGTGGTGATCCGTTTTTTCTATCTATGTCTTCGGGGAGACGGCGTGATGGTTAGTTAGTTAGTTAGTTAGGTTAGTTCTCCACTAGCTACGAAAATATTTATGTACGATGTGTCAACACGTTAATAATAAACTTTTTTTTAATATAGAGGTCTCGGCGTGACTGTAGGTCAGGACGGCATAGACATAACGGTTGCTTCTAAGATGGAATGAGCCCTGCCAGAAGTATTCCAATCATAACTCCGGAAATTAACCGAGTTAAACATGCCTAATTCGCTCACGAGATGAGCCGATTCCTAACTAGTGCAAATTCCACATTAACTTCAGCAGCGTGTGTGCTTTTGCCGACTTCAATATGGGCTTACCTAGTTCTCTGTAGCGATGTACTCGTACGGCAGAATTAGGCCTAACTTCGCAACAATATGTATTATAACTGAAATGTGGTTCATTATTTCTGAGTCAACATTTATGTGTAGAAGTGAAACTTGAGCTGGCAGAAGAAAAATGAAAGTAAGATCACTGAAAAGAATGTGCGGGAAAACGATTTATGATAGAAATCGAACGACGAAATAAGGAAGAAATGCAAGGTATACGATTGCATCATAAGTAAAATTAAAAAAGAATCTCGGATACGGTTGGATAACGGATATGGGCCTTCGTGGCTGAGTGGTAAGTGCATTGATATGCAACCCCGAAGATTCCGGGGTCGATTCCCGGCAAGGGCAGTGTGATTGTCACACTGTCTTTGGTCTAGAGTAGAATTCACGTAACAATAAAATGGCGATAGATTAGCTACCTATCACATGCCACGAGAATCATAATGATAGCTATAATACCCTTTACATCGATTTGGCTCATGCTGTCATGATGTAAAGAGCGATTCAACAAAATAATAATAGTTATAATAAGAATCAGAATAGAATGGTTAGAATGTTGAATACAAACAGTGTGAGTGGAAAGAGAAGCCGCGGAAGACCAAAGAAAGAAAGCATGGAATGACCAAATTAACTTGATCATTTTGATTACTTGGTCCTTAAATTAGGGAACTAGAAATTTCATCTAGACATCGGCTCGTTGCTTATTTATAAATCGTCTGAAGTAGTTGTTAGTTTGATTAAAAATGTATTTGGGATTAATGCGAATGAAAAAGTCTGTTTTCTTATTTCATTCCCATAACATGTCATTCCCATAAATTATAATACAACTTCTAGAAAACAGACGTTTTCATTCTTATTCATTATTATATTTAAAATGGAGTTTTAGATAATTGTCAAAGAAACTATGAATAAGTTCATTGCTGTTTTGTTAAAAATCTTGAACGTTTTATTTAAATAAAAGAACATTAAAAAAACAAAACATTGTTAATGAAAACCTTCCAGAATATCAGTTACTATTATGGAATGTATTTTGATGTGTTCCTTAGTTTTTAAGAAATTTTTCTGAAAGGATCGTGTGTCAGGGACATTTAATCATTCCAGAATTTTCCGTTATAAATTATAGTTGAGATAACTATCTTGTCGTGTTTATGGTACCAAAATATTAATTAATTGTATGTGCGAGTTGCTAATTGCAAATAGGTATTTAATAATTAGAATTTAAATGGTTTTTAGCACGAATCATTAATGATTTATTAGTTTTTCGATTGACTCGTTCACCACAGAGATATTGTTTCATATTAAAAATAAAATTCTTTAATTTTTTTGATATAAACACCTACATGGTGAGAAATATAGCACGAACAACGTGAAAAACTAATTATTTAAAAACCCTCGAAGAATTTAAAACGTTTAGAATTATACAAATTAAATTGCAACACAATTATTTCATGACAAGGTTTTCACGCTGTTGTATGTTTAAACAGTCTGTCATATTTTTGACGACCTTCTTGTCCGAGTGGCAAGTGTCATGACTGTCAAACCGAAGGTCCAGTGTTCGATTCTCGGCAATGGCAGTGTGATTGTCACGCTGTCTTTAGTCTGGTGTAGACGTGTAGACGGTAATTGTCGTGACATTATAATAAATTAAATTAGCTACCTATCACATGTCATGATAAACATTATCTAAGACAGTGGTCCGCAAACGGTGTACCGGTGTGCCAATGCCAAATACATACAAACTCTTTCGTGAAAATCTGACGGGATACTTCGTTGGGCAACTTTTTTTAGGTCATTTGTGAAAAATCGGACATTCGATTTTCCCGAATGAGCTAAAAGAAAGGTCGCCGCCAATTTCTACTGGCCGGAAGTTGCTGGCGACCATATTTTTTTTTGGCTCATCAGCTACTTCCGGACAGTAGAATTCGTAAAAATCGGACTTCGATCTTTCGGAAGATTCTATTTCTTCTAGCCGGAAGACGCTGATGACCTAAAAAAAAAAGTCACCACGTCTCCTGAGCTGATTGACGCCCACGTCCAGACCGAATTTTAGCTTTTGGTGTGCTGTGGAATTCTAGGAAGAACTTAACCCCTTACAGCATACTGGCTCATATATGATCAAAAATAATCTTTCACCATAAAAACAACAAAATAATAAAATATGTCTTGCTTCTAGCAATAATACTAAAATTTTATCTATGATCCGCGTTACTAGTTGCCAAACTTCTTGCTAGATGTCTCTGGTTGTACTAGATGTGCGTTCGACTGTTTCCAACTGTCGGTTTATGATTTTCTCAGTCATTTACGTCTAGCGACTTGTTCTCTAATTGGTATTTCGCCTGCCATGGTCCAGAGAACGGTATTTGACACTGTTTGGGGCCAATAGATTTTGAATATTGAGCGAAGGCACATATTTATAAACACCTGGAATTTTCCAAGATAGTAGAAAGCTTGAAATTGTGGTGGATGCATGGAATGGTAGCGGATTCCTACGTTCTATGAATTGAATTGTTGAAGGCAGTCGCATTTGAAAATTATTGAATAAAGCCAACTCCTGCAAGCAACTGATATATTTTTTGCGTGTTACATCGTAAATTAAACACGCTTGTTGTATTTTGTATATCCGCTATCACAGATAAGATCGCTTCCCGCTGTCACTCTAATAAAGTGTATGGATTTGTATACTGATTAATCTACATATCGATATCTCGGTTTGACCATCTAAAAGCATTGAATTAATGGTTAATGTAAAGGATGTACTTATTTATTTATTATTTTTATTATCAACTGATGTTTTCCGGTTACCGGAATAAGGTAAAAAATATAAATTCAAATACATACATTCATGATGCATATACACATTCATGACGACAAGCAAAAAAAAAACGTTAATATTTTATATTTAAACATGGAAATAAACAAACATTCAATTCCAATCAGTGGCGGTACTCCCATAGAAGCCCAGAAACCTGGCTTGCGTAAATTTTTTTGAATAAAAAATTTCAGCTACAGTGCATTTGTTAAAATCAATAGCTTTAATGTAATAAATCAGCCCATAAAAAAATCATTGAAAAATCCCTCTCAAAAAATAAAATATGATTGTTTATTTGTTTATATACCTACTTTGTATACAACACACACTTTATTAAAAAAATATTAATTAAAAACCAAACATTTTTTGGTTTTCTTCATCAGTGATATTATATAAATATAAAAAATATTTAAAATATGATTATTACATTTTTTCACGAATGTGGTCAGTTTTGACAGATATTAAAAATAAAAGGTGACATTAAATATTACCTATTAAGCTCTTGTTAATGTTCTGTCCCTGGTACTCTGTCTAATTTGAATTTGCATTTTGTTAAAAATATTTTTGGTTAGTTTATATCGCTCTCGAAACGTTTATTTAAATTGATTCCGCGAACAAGTCACATTCACCCTCGATTTTTCCTCATTACAACTCCAAAATAGGTTACTAAATACTCCAGTGAGGATGTATTTTTACCCCTCCTTCATATTGTATCGAGTGTTTGCTAGGAAAGTACACAGAAATCAGGGATAATCAACATTCGACACGTCGTTAGTTCACACCGGTCATTAGCGGTCGGTAGGGCAGAGGGCAAACAGTCCCGTCACTCTCTATAAACCAAGGTTTCCCAAACTTTTTCTGCATGGAAACTCTGATATTTTATCGGAACACTTATATACGCTATTTTTTTATTATATATTTTTGGCTAGTTATTTCTGCTTAATAGAGGATCGTTCAGTGGAGTAGATCAAGAAGAAGATACTGGAAGGATCATGTAGCGCGAATGAATGGTGACAGACTTGCTGGATATAAATAGTAGAAAACTGGTCTATAATGCTTTGACATTGCCTCACTTTAATTACTGTTCTTCTGTATTGTGTTTAGCAAATAAAGGAGATATTGATAAATTACATGTTTTAAAAAAGAAAGGAATGAGAGCTATACTTGGTTGGGGTAGATATATGAGGATTTCAATAATGTTAAACAAATAAAAAAAATTTAATTCAAGAAAACTAGTTCTTTACAACACTTTGATTTTTGTTTATAAAATTAAGAGTAGTATGGTGCCTGTATATCTAACTAAAAATGTAGCAGATAGTTTGAAATACACGACTATTTGACGAGAGGTCGTGATAGATTCCGACTCCGGAGACCCAGACTTGAAAGTACAGAGAAAGGTGTTTTTTTTATAGAGGATTTAAATTATATAACAAATTATCAAATGAGGTAAGAGATGTCGGTTCTCTTGCGATATTTTGTCGAAAATGCTTTTAATATGTTCTAAGTACCGATATTTAATGTTTCTGTTGTTTTCCTCATTCGCCAATTTTATATTATTAATTGTTTATAAAGACCAGTTTGTCGATGCCAGCGAGCCTGGCGAAACCGGTCGCTGTCTAAATAAAGACAAAAGCGGAAGTAGTTAAAAAACATCGTTTTATTTAATAATTATATAAAATATGGTTTTATAAGTTGTAAAATGTTTCTGTAATTTTATATAACTTTATTAAATAAATAAATATATAAAATAATAAATAATTACACAGCCGCTTATGAAATCCCCTCTGGACACCGCCCACCTAAATACGGCCTAAGAGATGAAAGGACAGCTGGATCTCATCATCCGACGAGACATGATTTCTGTCAAACAGATCGTTAGATCTATTAAAAGAAGAAGAAAAAGAAGAAGAATAATTTCTTTTAAATTAAAATCTACAACAAAAATTAAGAAATAGTGGATGAATATGTATATCTTGGTCATTTGTTAACTTTTGGAAGAGGAGGTCTCATCTCATTCGAAAGGCTGGGCAACATCTTCGTGTAGCACATGCCACAAAATTTGAAAACAAAAGTGCTGAAGAAGTGTGTGATACCTGTGACCTATGGATGCGAGACATAGACTTTGACTAGAGAAACGACGAACAAAATGGTTGCACAACAAGTCATGGGAAAATCCATGTTGGGTATCTGATTTCTTCTTCCTCTTCCTTAGCCTATTCAAGTCAGCAGTCTTCTTGTCCATTTTTCATTTGAGCTTCTGGTTACGTGACCTGCCCATTGAAATTTCAGAGCCACCACCCGGTTAATGATGTCAGTAACCTTCTGACTTTGTCTCAGGCTTATTCCTAACATGGCTCTTTGGGTCACTCGTAGACGTCACACGCATCTGATTTAGATACCGTATAACCATCGTGGATATTACAGGGTCACCGATATAGGTGTACGCATTATGAGGATGAAGTGGTAATGGGTTGGACATGTGTGCCGATGGATGACGAAAGATGGAGCCAGAAGATTATTGAAGAGAGGCCAAGGTTGAGCCGGAGAAGTGTCAGGAGACACCAGGTGGAATGAGTATATTGTGCGGACGACGTGAAAGGCCTGGAGAACACTGGCGAGAGACCGAGAGGGATTTTACGGGGGTAGAGAGGCTTACGTCTAGAATTGGATAGAGATAGACTGACTATGAAACATATTAAGGTTCTGTGGAACATAGATTGGGAAACTTTGCTAAAGAGGGCAAAACGAGTATCGAGTGTAGCGAAGGAGCGGCATAACAACACTATCCAATGTTTGATATCGGTTAATAAATTATAACCCAGTGATTCCAATCAATGAAAGCTCATAGTACAAAACTGACTTTAATATAGTGCGTACAGTTAGGAAGTTCTTTTTTTGAGAATGGTAGATTTAATTATTCTAATACACTTGTTGCTGTTGTTACTTGAACAAAAAGAGTGAAGGAAGAAAACCAGAATTTTGGTTTGTTTTTTATAACTCTGACAATGCTCCGGTGGGAGCGAAACCGTTTGATTCGATTAGACAAAATAAAATGATATAAAATCAAAACAAAACATTTAATAAAACTATGTTTTTTAACTACTTCACACGCACACCACAAATTAAGTGCGTCATACAGTTAATTTTTGTTACTAGCTAATTATTTAACCATCACCGCCGTTTCTCCGAAGGTGTAGAAAGATAGGACTGCCACACTTTTCTTTCCTGACATACTTCTCTCGTTTCCTTAACATTGTCGTGTCATGCACGCACGTCGATGTTTTGTTCATTTTATAACTTATTTTTTTCATTAACCTGTTGAACGAGCGGTGCGTATATATGCGTTCAATATACAAAGTAATAACTACGTGTAGGACGTTTTTATACATCCTCAAAATATATGTGGGCTAATTTATAATTCACTAATTTCTTTATGTGGGCGTTTTTAATACATATGTTAAATAAAATTAAATATATATTACATTGTCAGTTAATTCATAGTAAGCATGCATTATTATTTTTAAATAGTAAATAATTAATTATATCGAATGTGACGTAAAAGTGCGTCTAAATGAAAAAGCGCACTCCCATTGTAAGTTGCGTAATTGAAGAGGGGACCGCCGATTAACAGTTAACAGGTTAAAGAAAAAGTTTTTTGTAAATTTAGTGAACAAAGCTTAAAATGCGCTTTTTGTGAAACGACACGTGACGTGTATGTGACGTCATGTGTCATTTTTAATCATCGTTCTAAAATATGACACTACATCTGAAAATGTTTAAAAAAATCGTTTTATTTGAATTCAAAAAAATATAAATCGTAATTTAAATTTTCTGTGACCTTTACTCGATACGTGGGTACTTTTATGTGCAAAGTATAGAAGGATATATTCCACTTCGTTATTTACAATTTACGTACGTACAATTGTAACGTTATTAACTAAATAAGTTCATGCTTCCAGTTTCTGTGATGGCTACAAATCACGGAATCCGAACACGAGAAATAACGTTTCTGCTTTTGTACGAGAATTTATATTTCCTGACACCTGATTTCTTTACAATACAGATATTGGTTTCTTAAATAATTTATTTTCATTCTCATCATCACGCTATATTTTTCATGGGAATACCAAAGTTGCTTAAAACTTGTTTATTTTAATTTAACTAACTAACTAACTAACCATCACGCCGTCTCCCCGAAGGGGTAGGCAGAAAGAATGGACTGCCACACTTTTCTTTCCTGACATATGTCTCTCGCTTCCTCAACATTCATACATCGTGTCATGCACGCGCGTCGATTTCTCTGACTCCTCGCATGGCCGACATTCAATATTTGGTTTATTTGATCGTGCCACGTTTTCCTCGGTCTTCCTCTATTTCTGGTTCCATTTACATCATTAACATATAATTTTTTTTACCATTCTTTCTTCATTCATTATTTCCATATGTCCAAACCATCTTAATGACCCTTTCATTATTTTGTTCATACTTATATAAAAAATACATTACAAAGCATGTATTCCCCATGAGTTATTTTACAATAAACTCATTTTGGGCCTTAAAATAATTACATTTTTTATAATATATATTCATGACAGAACACACAATCATTATGAACACAAAAATATTATATCGAGCAGAATAAAAATCAAGATACAAATACACTAATATGCTAATAATTTACACTTTCCACATACTGCCGGAGGTATTACAGCTTTAGGCTGTTAGCCACATTATTAGAGCCTCGAATACCCTCAGGAAGCCTGTTATATTCCCTACAAGCCAGGTACAGCAGAGACTTAAGACTCAACTTTGTAGAACGAATATCAGGTAAAACAGATTTTTAATGTAAATAAAATCTTGTCAGTTACAATTTTCATTGTATTATTAATACGAACGAAAACATACATTTTATTGAAGTTTAATTAAAATTAATGAATGCGGTGCGAATGGTGGTATTATTATTATTATATTTTTTTATGTATACAACAGGTTGATTGAACCCAATTACTGTATACAATTTTTTTTAGCTATTATATTATTTCTCGTGACATGTGATAGGTAGCCAATCTATCGCCATTTTATTGTCACGCCAGACCAAAGACAGTGTGACAACCACACTGCCATCGCCGGGAATCGAACCCGGGACCTACGGTATGGAAGTCAGAGCTCTTACCACTCTGCCACGAAGGTCGTATGAATTATGAACAAAATAATGAATGGATCATTATGATGGTTTGGACACATGGAAAGAATTAATGAAGAAAGAATGGTAAAAAATATATATTTGAATGATGCAAATGGAACTAGAAATAGAGGAAGACCGAGGAAAACGTGGCACGATCAAATATTGAATGTCGGCCACGCGAGGAGTCAGAGAAATCGACGCGCGTGCATGACACGATGTATGAATGTTGAGGAAGCGAAAGAAATATGTCTGGAAAGAAAAGTGTGGCAGTCCATTCTTTCTGCCAACCCCTTCGGGGAGACGACGTGTTGGTTAGTTAGTTAAATATATTCAATAATTTTATGGAATTTTCATTTTATTGAATTTTTATGGAATAGTATTTTCATTTGTGTATTGTTAGTTGAAAGATTTATTTTCTCGTAGTTTCTCGGCAACATTTATTGCAGTGGGAAATGAGAGAGTTGGGTACTACATAATGAAATGTTAATAATTCATATCTGATATCGTGAATAACGATAGCAGCCGCTAGTTAAAGGCTTTATACGGTTTTCTGGAAAGTAACGGCGGCATTCCACATACGGTATTTCACTAACAGCCCCACATTCAACTTTTTGCTATTCGGTTTTTAAATAAACCGTTCCTATTTATTGCCTCACTAGTCAAATTCTTTTCAGGTTTTATTTAATAATAATTTTTATATTCCGAATAGTTTCAGCAGCTTGCTGCGATCTACTGAACATAAAAATAAATACATTATATAGTTAATTCTAAACCAATAAACGCAAAATAAAATAAAAATTATGTTATATTTGTGAAATGTATACTTACATCTGTATACGAATCCTGGATTTTCACCTGTGGGTGGTTAATTTAAATTTTTAATTGTATCTCAATAGAGACGAAGAAACAAACTGGAAACTGAATATGGATGATCAAGGTGTTTACAGGACTTATGACCTGTCATTGGTTGGGTTAAGCGCACGCTTTATGTAATTACAACATTCCCCATTCCACCATTGTTATTATGATCATGTATGATACATTTTTGGAAGTTGTATATATACTCCAAATTCATACTTATCTTCACGTGGCAGTTCCAGTTAGCCATCTATGTAGATTTGATTGTACTAATTAATTTTTTAAGATTAATCTATACAATCCATCCACTAACGCCATCTATGAAGAATGATTGTTTAGCATTTAGCAAACTACTTTATTAACACAATGCGAAGAGGCTACCGCCTCCTATCGCAAAAATAGGAGTGGATACTCCAGGCGACTTCTAACAGTGCGATAGGAGGCGGTAGCCTCTTCGTATTGTGTTAATAAAGTAGTTTGCTAAATGCTAAACAATCATTCTTCATAGATGGCGTTAGTGGATGGATTGTATAGATTAATCTTAAAAAATTAATTAGTACAATCAAATCTATATAGATGGCTAACTGGAACTGCCACGTGAAGATAAGTATGAATTTGGAGTATAAATACAACTTCCAAAAATGTATCATACATGATCATAATAACAATGGTGGAATGGGGAATGTTGTAATTACATAAAGCGTGCGCTTAACCCAACCAATGACAGGTCATAAGTCCTGTAAAACACCTTGATCATCCATATTCAGTTTCCAGTTTGTTTCTTCGTCTCTATTGAGATACAATTAAAAATTTAAATTAACCACCCACAGGTGAAAATCCAGGATTCGTATACAGATGTAAGTATACATTTCACAAATATTTGTAAATATTCTGGTCAATTATTTGGCGTATAAAATAGTAGTGGATACTCCAGGCGACTTCTAACAGTGCGATAGGAGGCGTTAGCCTCTTCGCATTGTGTTAATAAAGTAGTTTGCTAAATGCTAAACAATCATTCTTCATAGATGGCGTTAGTAGATGGATTGTATAGATTAATCTTAAAAAATTAATTAGTACAATCAAATCTACATAGATGGCTAACTGGAACTGCCACGTGAAGATAAGTATGAATTTGGAGTATATATACAACTTCCAAAAATGTATCATACATGATCATAATAACAATGGTGGAATGGGAATGTTGTAATTACATAAAGCGTGCGCTTAACCCAACCAATGACAGGTCATAAGTCCTGTAAACACCTTGATCATCCATATTCAGTTTCCAGTTTGTTTCTTCGTCTCTATTGAGATACAATTAAAAATTTAAAAATTATGTTATTTGAAATTTCATAAATAATGAAAAACAAAATTGTTTTTGAGTGTATATTTTTTTCAATTCACTAGTTCGGGCCATCGCCAGAAGATGGCAGCGAGAGGCCGAAACCGGTCTAAGACACAAACATTAGTGGATTTTAAATATCATAAATTAGCTGTTTAAATATAAAAAAAATGTTATAAATATTAGAATTGATCATATTTTGTCGTGAAAGTTGTTTCGCTAACCGATGATAGCATGCATGAAACTGCTGAACATGATCGCTTCACGTCTTTCATATTCGTGCAATAATTTATGGATGGCGCTAGTGTAGACTGAACTAAAAAATGTGAAGTGTTCCTCAACATTGTAGCATATATACATCTTCCAAAAATTCAGATGTGGTGGTCGTAAGAAGGGCGGAATAGGGAATATTGTCAACATAAAGCGATCGCTTAACCCAACCAATGACAGGTCATAAGTCCCGTAAGCGCCTCGACCACCGAATTCCGTTCCCAGAAAACAATTTACATCTCTATTGAGATACAATTAATCCTTATAAAAAAAAAATTTACCCGCAATGGGTAAAATTCAGTATTTGTATACATTCAAAATGTAACATAATACATGTTTTCATTTAAATAATTTTTTACCCAAAATTTTATATCATAGTTTAAAAAACAATAAATGACTTATTTTAGTGCGTTGTAGAACTGGTGCTATGAATCAAACACCCACCATGAATTATATAAAAAATACTAAGTAAATAAATTAACTTATAAATATACTATAAGTACCAGTAAAAATGTTATGCTTTTCTGCAAAATTATGCCTTGAATTAAAACTTTCGAAAAATAAGAATAATACAAATACGTAACATTAATTCTTGGTTCTAGAACAATGATGTAAAACTCCATTTTGTGATAATTAATACGAATGAAAACGTCTGATTTCTAGAAGTTTTATTATAATTTACGGGAATGACATGTTTTGCCTGTCTAAGATATATGAGGTAACAGAGGTTTCAGTCGTATTGATTACATGGTATTATATTAATCTATTCATATTGTGAACAAGCCAGGAACTACTACATAAGAAATAAGACAAAACACTCGTAATATCCTGAGCTAGGCGAATCAAATCACACATCCTTGAAATGTAGATTTAAATGATCTCCAAAACGTAATTCGAAGAGTAAAACACAAAATTTAAGATATCCATGATCTAAGAATATATAAATTTTAAAATGAAGCACTAACTTAGTGGTAATACATTTTAAACTCATAGATGTAACATAATAAAACACTTTGTATTTAACCACGTTATGGTTATTATAATTGACGCCAACTAGTTTCGCTTGGACCCAAGCTTCATCTGGGCAGTATAATAACTGCAAGAATGCCCTGATGAAGCTTATGTCTAAGCGAAACTAGTTGGCATCAATAATAATAACAATATAGGACAGTATAATAACTGCAAAAATTCCCCGATGAAGCTTGGCTCTAAGCGAAACTAGTAGGCATCAATTATAATAACCATATTCTTCTTCTTCTTCTTCGATGGCCCTAAAGCCCATATCGAGCCTTAGCCTCCAGCATTCTTCGCCTCCAACTCCTCCTGTCCTCCGACACTCGTTATATAATAATTTCGCTCCATCTCTCCCAACTTCATCCTCCCATCGCAGCCTTGGTCGTCCAATTGGTCTTCTACCACCTGGGATGAAGCAAGATTGTTAAGAGTGCCAGATTGGAGGGTCGAAGCGGAGGACAGGAGGAGTTGGAGGTGAAAAATACTGGAGGCTAAAGCTCGATATAGGCTGTAGGGCCATCGAAGAAGAAAAAGAAGAAGGTCTAAGAATATATTTTTATAGAATACGAGTATATTTTTAATCAGTGTATTGCATCTTGGTTTTCATTCCTCATATCGCTATTTTAATAATGAATAAATGTACATATAAAATTCTGTCCACATTTTCATAAAGTTATTAAAGATGTGACATTTGTACCCCTCGCACAATACAGGGGGGGGGGAGGGTAAATACACGTGTTCACGTGGTGAGCGTAGGGTGAATAATGAATGCGGCACATTCCTTCGCACTCATCAAAATTGAAAGAAAATCAATGCTTGTTCTAACGAGATTTCCCTGTTCCTGGCCGTGAATTCGGAATTACCTTCAATAATATATTATATGTCCCGCGTGAGGCGCTGCGCTGGGGGCGACATTAGGCGGCTAATGATCGCGGCTTTCTACAAATTAAGTGGCCGCCCGATTACCCTTGTAACTATTTTTACCTCTAACTTTTTTGGGTTCTATTTAAATTAAACGAACATATTGACTTGAAATAGCCACAAATTCAAGATGGAAATGCGCGAATTGATAGACCAGACCAAATGTATAATAAGTGAATACGGTGCTAATGAAAGTTTTATGAACAAAATAATGAGAGAGGTCGATAGGATGGTTTGGACAGATAGAATGAATGAGTGAAGATTAAATGGCGAATAAGGTATATGTAAACGACGTGAACTGAGCTAGATATAGAGGAAGGCCGAGGAAAACTTGGCACGATCAAATCAATCAAATATTAAATGTCGGTCACATAAAGAGTCTAATAAATCGACGTGTAGAGGAACCGAGGGATTTGTCAAGACAGAACAGTGTGGCGGTCTATTTATTGAGACGGCGTGACGGTTAGTTAGTTAGTTAAAACATTAAAAATAATGCAAAAGATATTTCTTATTAAAAATAAGTAACATTAAGTATATGTATTCATTATGGACATTTTCAAACGTGACAAGGGTTGAATAAGTACCAAGAGTTATTTTTTCCGTATTTATTGTATATGTGTCTATTCAATCAAGCCTGCGGAGAAAATCTGCAGTAACCTTTACAAACTACGGAAACGTTTAGCCGAACAACGGCCACACTAATTGGTGTGGTTTAACTGAGTAAATACACCCCACCCCTCCTGTCCACCCTCTATCCCTCACCACCACCATCCCCCACCATGACTGTTGAGTTTAAGTTTTATTAATAAACTTGGTTATTTTTATCTCTCCGGTAAACGAGTGACGACCTTCGTGGCAGAGTGGTTACGAGCTCTGAATTCCATGCCGAAGGTCCTGGGTTCGATTCCCGGCGATGACAGTGTGATTGTCACACTGTCTTTGGTCTGGTGTAGAATTAACGTGACAATAAAATGGCGATAGATTGGCTACCTATCACATGTCACGAGAATTAATATAATAGCTAAAATATATAAAATTGCATACTGTAATTGGGTCCAAACGACCTGTTGTGTACATAAAAAAAAAAAAAAAAGAATTACGCCAACCATTGTGTTGCAATATTTTTTATTTTAATTAACTCTTTAAGTATATTTGAAATGTTTACAATAACTAAAAAGTCGGTGCAACGTTTTACTTCATTAATATATTTTTTTACTTTTAAACAGACTCCATAGATGTCGCAGGTTCAGCATCACTTTCCTTTGGATATTCAATAATTTTTTATCCTCACCACAAGCTAGAAAAAAATATGGTCAATGACATTTTCATAACGGGCAATTAGGCTGTTTATATCAACAGAATTTTAATTATATAACAGGGCTCAAAAAATTGTTAGAATCAAGAAGACTTAAAGAACGAAAACAAAAAAATAAATACAAAATTTCTTTATTATTATGTATTTAGTGTGCTTCCACTTGTGTTTAACGTAGACTGGTTTCGGCAGTTTGCTGCCATCTTCTGGTTTTTTTTTTATACGTATTTATGTTTTCACATTTTTTTTTTCATTATTTAAAAATTTATGTTTTCACATTTTTTTTTTCATTATTTAAAATGAACCAAGAAATTTCAAATGAAAATATTAATTAATTAAACTCCTACAATATTAAAATTTTTCTAATTTATGTGTTTTTTGTATTTTTCCATATTTTTATTTGCTTTCGAATTTATCAGATGTTCTAAGAATGAAATATAATATTTATAAAACACTGTAATTAAAACTTATTAATTTTGTTTTTTTTAATTATTGGCAGATGTTTATTGTGAATAATGAAAATAAATTCTCAACAACAACAACAAACCGTTTCCCCGCAGGGGTAAGCAGAGAAATTGGACCACCACACTATTCTATCCTGACATACCTCTCTAGATTCCTTCACATTCATACAGCGAGTCATACACGCACGTCGATTCTTCCGGCTTCTTACATGACCAACCATTAAAATTTGATTAATATGCAATAATATATGAGTTTAATAAATATTTATTTTTAATGGAAATTTCTTGGTAGAAGTTCATTTTAAATAATGAAAACAAAAAAAAATACAAATTCCCTGTAACATATATTTATAATTATTCCGAAGGATGAAAGTAGAATAAATGCAATAGAAATAAGATCTCGTAGACAAATGTGTTGAAAATCTGTGTATGATAGAGTGTCAAATTAAAATTTAGAAGTGTTATGAACAAGGGTCATCAAGATGGTTTGGATACATATAAAGAAATAATGAAGTCATAATGGTAAAGAAAGTATATGAAAACGATGTTAACGGAAATATAAATAGAGGAAGACTGAAGAAAACGTGGCTGGATCAAATAAATCAAATATTGAATGTCAGCCATTTGAGGAGTCGGAGAAATCTATTCAATTTGAATCAGTCATCAAAAATCTATCAAATTTTTAAAAAATAACTTTTTGGAAATATTGCATTATCACACCACTTTTTTCACTTTTTACAAACATGTTTCGGGACACAAGCTTCCTTCTTCTGTGTATGAATTTTAACAGAGGTTTAGAGGAGAATAAGGGAAGTTTGTGTCCCGTAACATGTTTGTGAAAAGTGCAAAAAAGTATTGTGAAAATACAATGTTTCCAAAAAGTTATTCAAATGTACAATAAATCCACAACACAAAGTGATGGCGAATATAGAAGAAATTTATTTATTTAAAAAATGATTAAGATGTTCGAAATCAGAATGTTTCGCATTCTAATTCTAAAAACGCGATTACTACTGAAATTTTTACGAGATGCCGGAAATGTCGTTAGTTGAATTTTGATTAATGAACGAAACGATCAAAATGATCTGATGAATTTCAAACAAGGAGAAACCATTACATAACCCATAATAGAAAATTATCTCCGGCCTCGAATCCCCTCTGTGGCTTACGATCCTGTTACTTTAGTTGTCTTTACGATGAAGGCCATTATTTCTTGCAATTTGTCCTTATGACTCATCACTTATTCAGGTTTATACGAGATGTCCTTGGAAAGGCTCCCGAACGGTAATATTATCTCGCGACTATCTAAGCTGAAAGGGGTCAAACTTCATTATGTGATGTTATGCTCCAGTGAGCTATTAATAAATATGTTTTGAAATCGTCTTCTTCTTCTTCATTTAATAGATTCTAAATCATTGCTTCTGTGGAGAAGAGCCCTGCAGGACGAGGTCAAAGCAGAAGGCCTCACTTGGGATGATGGTAGGCATCAGGCATGAGATAGAGTCAGGTGGAGAAGGTTTCTTGAGGCCCTATGCACCACGGAGGTGTGACAGGACAAGAAGAAGAAGAATAAGAAGAATCTTCTTCTTGAAATGTAATGTCAGGTCTATCCGACGTTGGCGATTACTGTGGCGAATGCTAGCCACAGTGATTTTTTGGAAAGCGTTACTGGAGTGGGTACCCATTGCCTTCTAAAATTTATAAAAGTATAGAATTTTGTTTAAACTCAACCATGCATATTTTCAGTAGTTGGAAGAAATAAACCAAAATAACTCATATACCGCCCTCTATTTGATAAGAGGACATTAGGACATGTATTGTGCTAAGCGATAAAGCTCTCAAAGTGAGCTTTGAATCGCAAAAGATCATCAATTAATTTCCTTTTCCTTTCATATTGGTAAAGTGTGCGATTCTTCGTACAAATCGACGTCCATTCATCCCCGCCTTTCAAGGTGCCGGTCGTTTGGCCGCCCATCGTGACCGGGCGTTTATGCCACCCGCCCACTGCATTGTGCTACGGTATTCTGCCGTAATCCAATACCCTGTTAACAATCAACCGGAATCATAACACAGATACTAATGTCGGTTTTCAATAGATTATAAAGTAAACATTAATTTTGATTATCTACAACTTTGAATATTATTATTAAATATATTTTGTTGAATCGCTCTTTACATCATTACAGCGCGAGCCAAATCAATATAAAGGGTATAGAGATATCATATTGATTCTAGTGAAATGAGATAGGTAGCTAATCCATCGCCATTTTATTATCACCTGAATTCGACACCAGACCAAAGAGAATGAGACAATCACACTGCCATCGCCGGGAATCAAACCCGGGACCTTCGGTGTGGCGGTCAAAGCTATATTTTATCGATAGTATAAAATATTCACAATAAATCCGAAGTTAAAAATCTGCTTAAAATCGTGAAAGTTTCGATTTAAATTACACATTTTAATTATTGTTTCTTTAACATTGATGAACTCAATAAATAATTTATAAAAATTAAAATTTCTACTTTCTAATGCTGCGTGAATGACACGTTTCGCCTAGCTAAGGCATTTTCCAATGACGATAGTGTCAATCCAAGGGATTAGTTTGCAGTAAAGCGTAATATTTTTTATGGTTCTTGTGATTCCACTTGGGGTCTTAATGTGGTAGTTTTTCGTTGCCTTCCACATCTGCATACAGCAGGTTATTTTAACCCAATTATTGTTTACAACTTTTTCGCTATTGATTCTCAAGATATATGATAGGTAGCTAGTCTATTACCATTTTTATTGTCACTTGAATTCTACCTGACCAAATAAAGCATATTTTTTATTTATTTCACACTGTCATCGCTGGGAATTGAAGCCAGTATCTTCGATGTGGCAGTCATAGCTGTTGCCACTCGGCCACGAAGACCGTTCTAGCCTAGAAAATGGAGGAAGCTAGAGATGTGTGTCAGGTTAGAGAATTGTGGCGATCCGTTCTCTGATGATTTGTCGTTGTTGTTGTTAATTAGAAATAATTTTAATTATACAGAATTCAACTTAAAACTAAGACAGAGGATGTTAAGGTGTTATGTGTGGTCTGTTCTGTTATATGGGTGTGAGACATGGACATTACAAGTAAATACAATGAACCGGTTAGAGGCATTTGAAATGTGGCTTCACCCAAGAATGTTCAGGATCCCATGGACAGACAGAGTGACAAACACAGAAGTCCTGAATCGTGCAGGAGTAAATAGAGAGCTGCTGACATCGATCTACGAGGAGAAAAATATCGCCTGCTGCATCTAATTTTGAAGGGAAAAATAGAGGGCCGCAGGGGGGCAGGGAGAAGGCAGGTCTCTTGGCTGCGCAATTTGAGGGAATGGACGAGAATCGGAACTGTGGAGGAGCTATTCCGGACAGTGCAGGATAGGGAAGAGTTTACCAGAGTGATCGCCAACGTCGCGTCGGAGGGACCTGACAGGGCACTTTAAGAAGAAGATACAGAATTCAGCAATTAGATATCATAATTCATTCACTAGTATGTTAATTTGTGTTATTAATTTATGACATTACCCATTTCAAATAGAATTTTAAATGTGTTAAAATAAAATTATAACTTATTTATTGTTTCTTGAATAGTTATGAACTCCATATTAAATTATAATTTATGGCCCATTTGATAATGCTTTAGACAGGCAAAATATGTTAAGTCATTCCCATAAATTATTATAAAACTTCTGGAAAACAGACGTTTTCATTCGTACCTATTAATTGAAAATAAAACTCTTTTGAATTCGCGAATTTCAGATATTATTCGACATATTAATCCACACGCTATAATAATACTTAGGTTGATTTTGTTTCTCTAACCTTGTTTTAATTACCTGTTTCGATAGAACTTTCATTTCATGCTGTAATGTTAATCAACGTTTAGATTATCGAACGGCTTATTAAATTTACCATGGACATAAGCTGTTGGACATTTTAATTACATCATATTAACTGACACTCTGCCGTTGGCTTAAGCAGGCTCGTTAAACCGATATTGGAAACAAATTACAGTATTAATGTGAGCGTGAAACTTAACACATTATAAATATTACGGACATTAAAAATATCGTTACGAACAAATTAAAGTAGTGATGAAGTTATTATTCTTATGGACTATGAACTTGTTATGGTAACAAAATAATAAACGTTTTCAGAATTGCGTCATTAGACATATTAAACACATTTTTATTTCATTGTTAAGTTATTAAAATAAAGAGTTAATAAATAATACGAATACGTAACTGTAAACAAAAAAGTATATGACTAATGTTCATATAAACAACTGAATATAAAATTTGTGTCTACACCACTTTGTTTTGTTTTATCAACCGGTTTAGTTCCGGACGGAGATTTGTCAGGGTTGTAAAAATAAACTGAACTGAAATCCTGGCAAAGCTCTGGCGGGAGCGAAACCGGTTTATTCGATTAAAACAAGTAAAGTGGTGTAAATACAAAGTACAATAGTATTATTCTTCTTTTTCCTGGCGCTATCCCAACTCATTGTCTGCCTTGACTGTTGGGATCGAATCTTCTCGATCTCAGGCTGTACTTCTTACGGTTCTGTGTATCGCCTTCACTCAAGCCATTTTTCTGCAAGAGGCTATTGCACTGAATCATCCACGTGTTCCTAGGTCTTCCTCTGGATGGTTGACGAGGAAGATTTACAGACAAAGCTCTATTGACTGTATGGTCTGGTGGTCTCCGTTTTATATGCCCGTACCATCTCATCTGCCTTTTTACAAGCTTACTATTTATTTCAGTAACTCCCAGACTACCCCAAAAGCGTGAAGTTTATATTTTGTGTCTCAGCCATATTCCAGCGGACCACCTAAGCATTCGCACTTCAGCCGTTACCAGGTGCCTTGTGAAGCTGCTAGTGTTATAAATTATTTTTAATAATGCTACACTACAAATTAAGTGCTTCGTACGAAAGTACAACTGAAGTTTTCAAAAAATTATACAAGTAATAAATATAATAGTACAATAATATTCCATAAAAAGAAATTTCAGTAATTAGCAAAATTTTACGCAAGTGACTGGCTACAACTTCAAGAAGTCATAATTTAAAAATGTTTCATTGAATTATCGCGGTAAGAATTTAATAATCATTAGTTTAGAAATTTATAAAATAAATTTGTGAGCTATAAATGCCTGGTAGAAAATAAACTGATGGGATAAATTAAACAATAATTAGTCAAATATTACATTACAATAATATAAATATGATGAATATTTTCTGATTACAATTTATGTGTCTTGTTTATTTTTTAGTTATTAAAATAAAATAAAATTAATCCGTATTTTTTAATAAAAAGTTAATTTAAGATTGGCGAAAATTAACACATTAGTCTCGCTTGGACATTATCACATGTGATATTTGGTAATTATACTCGTATACATATATACTCCAATAAAATGTGATAAAATTTCTAGAAAACTGGTATTTTCATCAATTAATTTTTTTAATGTATACAAATCTTGGAGCTTACCTCTAGTCTCTAGTGTAGATTGAACTAAAATTTGTTAAATGTTTCTAAACATGGTAGCATATATACAACTTTCAAATAAGTGTCACACGTGGTGTTTGTAGAAGTGCAGAATGGGGAATGTTGTATTACATAAAGCGAACGCTTAACCCAACCAATGACAGGTCATTAGTCCTGTAAACGCCTCGACCACCATATTTTGTTTTGAAATAATGTACATCTTCGTCTCTATTGAGATACAATTAATACTTAATTTTAATTTTATTAAGGATGGAGCACATAATTATATTTTCATTATCATTGCTCTATTCTTAGATTTCAAATATGCTGTATTTATTTCATAATATTAACAACTGTATCAATGCGATCAAATTGTCATTTTTTTAGAGTTATACACAACTTCATTTTGTACTTGATTGTAAAATACTTACTATTATACTTTACGAATGGTAAATCAAACCATTAGTTAGTTTTCAATTAAGCGTCGTTCGAACACGTGCTATGTTCGGTACCCTGCAATTAAAAGAAGCATATTTTGAGCATAAATATAAAGTTATAAAGGCCGTGTATCGCCCGTAGATTGCCGTAGATAAGAGTTTGGGCGGGCGCGGAGGTATGCCGGGCGGCTGTGGAGGCCGGCCGGGCGGGAGTGGAGGCCGGCCGGGCGGGAGTGGAGGCCCGCCGGGCGGGTGAGGCGGGCGGCACTCACTCGGCGGGCACGTTGCGTGTTTGCGTTACACCGCGATGGTCGAAGGTCAAGTCTTTTAATTTCCAATAAGTGGTTGTCATTTAAAAAAAGCTCTTTTTGTTGTGCCACTACAGAGCGAGCTTTAATATTACTAAATCGATGTTTTCAAAGGTTATTCACTATAATTAATACGAATGAAAACGTATATTGTCTAGAAGTTTTCTTTTACGAGTATTTTATGGAAATAGCTTGGGAATCACAATTATCAATAATAATAATAATAATAAAACATATAATTATTTATTAGACTATTACGATTGTTCTTAATGAATCAAAACACTGTTTTTTTCCATGATGGGGTTTATTTGTATTTTTGGTTCATTAAGGTTTTTTACTTCTTAACGAGTTGGATCGAAAATTAACATACAATGTAAACATAATAGTACTAAACTAACTAACTAATAAACCATCACGCCGTCTCCCCGAAGGGGGAGGCAGAAAGAATGGACTGCCACACTTTTCATTCCTGACGTATTTCTCTCGCTTCCTCAACATTCATACAACGTGTCATTCACGCGCGTCGATTTCTCTGACTCCTCACATTTGATTTATTTGATCGTGCCACGTTTTCCTCGGTCTTCTTATTTTTCTGGTTCCATTTACATCGTTAACATATAATTTTTTTACCATTCTTTCTTCATTCATTCTTTCCATATGTCCAAACCATCTTAATGATCCTTTCATTATTTTGTTCATAACACCATCATTCGCACCGCATTCACTTATTATATTTTCATTCGACACTCTAGCATATACAGAGTATCCACACATACGTCTAAGAAAGAGATCTCATTTCTACTGCATTTATTCTACTTTCATCCTTCTTTTGCCAGTTCCATGCTTCGCTTTCATACATAAGGGTCGGTAGAATATAATATGAAGTATTGTAAGACAATGTAAAAAGCGAAAAACTTTCAGGGAATAATACTCTGATTTTAAATCATTGTGGAGAGGAATGAATGAAATCCGTAGAACTAAATGAAATGCCACTCCCCCTTGCCATTGCAGTCCTTCAATGGGTAGAGGATACGAAGACGGGGAAAGTTGATATAACATAAAACATACTACAATAAATATACATATTCAGTGCCTTCTGCACTTATTATTTGTTCTTAAATGGTATTAAAATTATTTTAGAATATGGTTAAAATTTTAATTCTTAAAAATAGTAGTATAAAGAAATTTTGTGTAACTTTTTTTTGTTTTCATTATTTGGATTGACATGTTTCGCATTGCTGTTTATATACACTAGTAAATGGAGCAGAATGTGGTAATTAACGAAAATTGATTTGCCTTTATACAATTTTAACAACTAAATATTTGGGCAGGCCCAGAAATATTGATTTGTCAAAATTGTATAAAGCCACATCAATTTTCGTTAATTAACTTATTCTGCTCCATTTACTAGTGTTTATAAACAGCAACGGGCTGAAATTTCGCCACATTTGATAATGCCTTAGAAGGGCGAAACATGCCTTTCCCATAAAATATAATAAAACTTCTAGAAAACTAACCTTTTCGTTCGTATTGGGTAGAAATAGTCATTTTGACGTCCAACCTCCAATAAGAAAGTTACAAAAAGATCCTGACGATTGAAAATAAATTGAGCAAAATATTTTGGTAAATTTCGATGATTAAAATATCATTACACTCCAAATCAAGAAAAAAGTTTTATTAATGATTGGTAAATAATAAGCTTTAACGATTATAATTATGCAAGAGCAATTTGTTTCATATCACTAAAAATATACTAAATTTGTAGATAAATATTTCAGTAGCGTGATGTGAATAAAATTTGTTCCTTTTTTTATGAACTGAAAGAAATGATCCTTCTTAATTTTTATTAATTTATTTATTTTATAGACATACAGTTTTTATACTGTATTCCCTTGAGTACACTTCTCATTCTAGGACAAAAGGACTATTTACATACTTAATAATTTCATCCAAATATATGGTATAACAATTGTAAATTCAGGAAATGTCATAACATAGACTTAGAAACTTGAACACCTTACAAAATTACAAAAGCATTTAAGAAATATCAAAGACATTGAAACTAAAACATATTACAAAGTGTACAAAATTACAAAAGCATTCAGGATATATCAAATTACAGACTCTGAAACTAAAATATCTTGTACAATTACAAAAATATTCAGGAAATACAAAACACAGACATAGAAACAAATACATATTACAAATTTCTCTTTTTATTTTTTATATACTTCGTGTATACATACAACACTTATATTAAAAAAAAAATACGTATACATGTTTCGAACAACCAGTCCTTCTTCATTAATACATATTATAAAGATACATTTAAAAAATATTATATAATTGTATACATGATCTGACAGATATTATAAAGATTTATTTTGAAACGTTTATGCTTTTGTTATAACAAATATTATGATTCAGAGATATCAGAACAAATATATAGAACTAAGATATTTTACAAAGTTTACAAAATTGTAAAAACATTTAGGAAACTAACCTAAAATATATTACAAAGATTACAAAATTACAAAATTATTCATGAAATATCAAAACGCAAACTTAGAAACTAAAACATCTTACAAAATATACAAACTTAGAAACTAAAACATCTTACAAAATATACAAAAACATTAAAAAATATCAAAACACACACATAGAAAACACAGACTTAGAAACTTAAACATCTTACAAAGTTTACACATCACCTTCTATCATCAATATATTGAACAGAAATACAACTTTTGCAAGACAGAAAATACGTTTTTGCTGCTTTGGAGCAACATTAAGTAATAGAAGGTACTCCCAAGCGATCATAACATCTTGTCTAGCTACCAGTAAGGGGTAACCGGACAGTTTTAAAAAAAAATAATGTTGGCTTAGTTAAAGTTAAAACAAGAAACATTGTTCAATGAATCCGCAAAACAAAGGTATGGCGAATATAGTTAGAAGAAATAATCTTCACATTAATCTTCATATTTTCATTACAATAGTGTTTGCTATATCTTACGTGCTGGAATATAAATTTGCTTACGTAATGTACGTAACTGGCAAAAGTAACATTTTGTAATTAAAACTTATTAATTATTTATTTTAGGGTAACAAACAGCGAATAAGTATATATATATTATATAAAAAACACAAAGAAGTAATCAAATAAGGCCAATTACATGTTACCATAAATATAAATGAATGAACAGAGCTAACATTATAGACTTATGAAACGAGATTTAACTGAACTAAAATCAAGATAAAACTAACTAAGATAATAGTATAAAAATGATGAAAAACTCCGTAAATACATGTTTTTCCCTACTAAGGCATTATTAAATGTGCATTAGAAGGGCGAAACATGTCATTCCCATAAAGTATAATAAAACTTTTAGAAAACTGACGTTTTCATTAGTGTTAATTATTTAATATGGAGTTTTACATCATTTTTCGAGAAAAAATAAAAAAATTAACATTTTTATTATATTTCGTACACAAATTTCATTCACCGCCCGTGTAAAGTAATTTGCGATAATCTATATTTGAACATTATTTAAAAAAAACTTAATTACCGATTAAGTTAATTTATATGAATTATGCTTATTTGACCCGTGCATGATTTCTTTATAAAAAAACGATATCATGTTAAATGAACAACAGTATATAATGTAGAGTAAGCACACATTTCTCGTGCTGTTGAGCGTATAGGTATTACCTGCGGTCGATGGCAATCTCACACACGTTCTAACTTTCGTATATTACTAGCGAGGTCTGATTCAAAACTAGAGAATTCTAGGTATTATACTGGTATTTCTAAATACACGGGAGAAATACGTTTTCGTGTGGATCGTAGGCTGTTAATGACTGAAAAGTAATAATATCATAAATAGTTTAAATCTGATAAAAAAAACCTATGACTTAATTATCACGATCGGAATAAGATTCGCGGAGAATATTGTATTTTGTTATTTATTGTTTCTTAACCATGACGTAAAATTTCGTATTAAATAATTAATACAAATAAAAACGTTTGTTTTCTAGATGTTTTATTATATTTTATGCGAATGGCATGTTTCGCATGTCTTAGGCAATATCAAATGTAACGTTGTAAATGTTTGTTATAATATCATGAATTAGCATAACAAATTTATACTAATGAAATCGCCTGTTTTTTAGAAGTTTTATTATAATTTATAGGAATTGCATGTTTCGTTTTTCTAAGATATTTCCTAAAGCATTATCAAATATCGAAAGTAGACGTGTATAGTGTAGAAAGGCAAAATATGTCATTTCTATAAATTATAATAAAACTCCTAGAAGACAGGTGTTTATATTGATATTAATTATTTAATATGGAGTTTATCGTCATTTTTGAATATATAAAAAGCATAATATTTATGAGTCTAAGGTAAAGGACACATTTTCACGATTAATCATCCGATACATAAATTTGAACAATAATGATGAACAAAAATATGTAGTTATTTATATTATTATAGAATTTTGTTTTGCTATTTATTTATTATCTGTCAAATTCTAATTTCAAAGTTTATTTATAATCTGATTAAAATATTAAAGTTTTTTGGAGATGTATGTTTTGCACGTAAAATATAATATATTTTTTGCAATAAATATTTAAATGTTAAACTATTGTTTAAAATTATATATAATACAAATAGGAATAGCCAGTATTTGCTCTAATGCTATTTTGTAAGGTTCAGAGGTGCATAGTTTTCCCTGATAGTCTTAAAATGACATATTTTCTAACGGAAGTAAATCCTCCTTCAATAGTTGGATAGTTTCCAAGTCTCCGTCCTCAGAGGTATCATGTGCAGGAAAGAGGTTATGTCACACGGGACGATACACATCTCAGTCGATATTATGTACTCTGTAGCTTCCCTGATAGTTAATTATGAATAGCTTACTTGTACTTAGTCGAATGGTAGGGAGTAAATTAATGTATTTAATGTAATTTAAACTTCATACATAATAATGAAATAAAACGATGCTTTTATAACTACTTACACTTTTTGCCTTTATTTCTACAGCGACCGGTTTCGATGGAAAAATCAATAGGAAGGCCAACCGGTGGACCAAGATAAATAAAATATTATATTTACATTCAGTAGTCTTAAAAATAAAAATACAAATTTTTCGAAACATTGTTGTATATAAATGTCATCTGTAATCAGTTTAAATTTAAAATCAAAATTAAATAGTTTACAATAAAAACGCGATTGTTTATTCTAATTATTTCGCAAATTATTTATTGTTTCTTGAACAATGATGTAAAACTTCATATTCAATAATTAACATAAATGTAAACGTCTCTCTTCTGAGAGTTTTATTATAATTTATAGGAATAACTTGTTTCGCCTTTCTACACTCTACGCGTCTACTTTCGATTTTTGATAATGTCTCAGGAAATATCTTAGAAAAACGAAACATGTCATTCCCAAAAAGTATAATAAAACTTCTAGAAAACAGACGATTTCATTCGAATTAATTTTTTATGCTTATTCATGAAATTATATCAAACATTTACAACGTTACATGTGATATTGCCTTAGATATGCGAAACATGCCATTCACATAAAATATAATAAAACTTCTAGAAAACAAACGTTTTCATTGGTATAAATTATACCATATTTTATTATTGTATATTAAAAAATTACGTTTTCATTCTTATAACTCTACCTGCTTTTGTTTCGAGACGTGAAAATCAAATGAAGTATTCGAATATTTTCAAATTTGCTTTCTTAACTCTAGTTTCATACTATAGTACAAAAATATTTAAGTAAACACGTGGTGAATACGAGTATGTGGTTATTTGATGGGCTACCTTTGGTATAAATTAACATTAATGCGCCAGTACAATGGGCCGCATATATCCATACAAAATTCTTGCTCAAAGAAACGATTTTATTTCCTGAATTGCAGCTTATGCTCAAAGCTCCACTGAAAAATTCTACGGCCGAGGGGGAATGCATAATGCATGAACAACGTCATGTTTTACAAAGGAAGGAATTAATAAGTCTCTCAAAGTATAAACGGTTCAATTCACGCTAATTTAATTACGTAATTACTCAACTCAATTCACGTTTCCTTCTAGTGCAAAAAAATGTGAAAGTGTTGTAATTCTATTTAAAATCTTTAACGAACAAAGCTTTAAAAGTGGAATTTTAATTAAATAACTAATACTAGTGTACATTTAGATGTTTAATTCATAACAATTTCTTTAATACATTAAATAATCCATGGCGTAAACTAGATATAACATGGCGGATTCGATGTTTTTAATACTAATTTACAAACGATATACTGTTAGGAAATTTAAAATAACTTTGTTTAATCCACAAAATATTAAAAAACACGACATGTTTCGGAGGATATCTCCATCTTCAGGTGTAATATAATAAAAACTAAACAAAGAAAGACTAATAAAAAAAACGCATATGAAATTCGATACAAAAATTCAAATTGAAATTTTAATCTCCCAAGCTCCCATTCCCAATCAAATGCAAATGAATCATTTATTAATTTCTATATAAATTAAGTCTTTTCAAGTGTATATTTTTTGTAAATTACATTTTTAAATATTTTTTTACATTATCATCATGTATTATATATACTAATAACAAATGGCCCTGGTTAATTTTTAACATTGAATTATTGTATCGAATTTTATATTAGTCTTTCTTTGTTTAGTTTTTATTATATTTTTATACCTGAAGATGGAGGTATCCTCCGAAACACGTCGTGTTTTTAATATTTTTAAAATATTTTGTGGATTAAACAAAGTTATTTTCAAGTTCGTAAGTATATTACTATGGGATTCCACAGTGTTAATGCCTTGGCGTTCAATAAGTTTATTATACTGTTGTTCAGATTGATAAAATTGCGTTAGGTTAGGTCTAGTGTGACTAAACATGGCCTTCAATATACTATACAATGTTAGGTTAGGTAACAACGTAATTTTATAAATGACTTTTGAACCATTGCCACATGAGATAAGGAAGAAGCGATCGCGTGATGGCATGGAAGAATAAGTAGTCATTTTTATCCATTAGCGAGCGGGGTAAACTTAAAATGTAAATAAATCCCACCATAAATTTCACTACGGTACCACATTTTCCATGGCTACATACGGTAAACGTATTATTTTACCAAGAAAATGCTACTTTTATATTTAGAGTCACAATTTGGTTCTAGTGTCGACCTTTAGGTATGGACGTGAACCTTCGAATTGGTAGAATATGGATGAAAGTAGGAAAAATGTCGTGGAAGTGAGGTCACTAAGAAGAATGTGTGGAAAACAATGTATCAAAGAAAACCTAATTAAGAAGTAAGAAAGTAATGTAAAGAATGTAAAGCGACCTTCATAAATATAGGAAAGGGACCTTAAGATGGTTTGAGGGGAGTTTTTTTTAATTTTTAGCATTTAGAGGGCGCTGCATAAATTCGAGTTTCACCATTGTGTCAATATAGTAAAATAACAATTTTATTTTTTATTTCCAGTACAAATAGTATTTGAACTCTTAAATATTATGTCTAACCTCATTTTGTCTTAGTTTAACTTCAATCTCGTTTCACACTATCATTTGTTAACTGTTAACTAATATTTTATATTTGTGGTAGCATGTAATTGGCCTTACTTTAATTATTCTAAATGTTTTATTATATATGTTATTGATATCGCTGTATGTTACCCTTAACAAATAAATAAATTAGGCTATTCACGAGCTATGCGCACTGCAACTTTTACAAAATAAAAGCCCATTTAAAAAGGCTCAAAATATCACGGAAAGTTTTGTATCGTACGAGGCTTTTTTATGTATTTGTATTAGAAAATCCAGTGTATAAAAAACTAACCTACATAGAGATAAGTGTAAACTTTAAATTTCTTTGATTGTTAGGGGAAGAGGGCGCTGGATATTATTAATGTGGTAAAGGGGGCGATTTTTTTTTTAATACGGTTAATAAAAACTAGTTGATTCTACTTTTATACTCAATATTAAAATCAAAATTTATAATTGTTTAAAATATGCTACAAAGGACCTGCAAAATGGAAAGAATCAACAACATGTATTTTGATCCGTCTTATTTACCTTTTTGCAAAAATAAACTTCTCCCAGATCTCGAAATATGAATAAGTAATCCAACAAAATAACAGTAATCGAATTAAACATAACAGATATAAAAAGAAAATATGAAAGTAATTGAATAAAACGTTACGGTTACCGAATAAACGATAACGGTAATCGAATAAACAAATAATGTCATTCCATGCAGTTTTGTTTTGTATTTGTCTATTTTTAACCTTCTAATTAAATTTCACGTTTCCCTATCAACCTTGAAACAATATAAAATTATCTTTTGTAAAGACAATCATAACGAGCAGGTGAAATATTATATGTCTCTAGTGTCATTTGCTTTTGTTATTGCGATAATAGGGGGTATCAATAGTTGACCTATTTAATTATTTTCATAATAAAAACATTAATTGTTTATCATCATGTTATTCCGTTCATATCTTTTTATTAAATTCTTAACAGCAGAATTTTTGAACGTGTAAAAAAAACTAACTAACTAACCATCACGCCGTTTCCCCGAAAGGGTAGGAAGAAAGAATGGACTGCCACACTTTTCTTTCCTGACATATTTTTCTCGCTTCCTCAACATTCATACATCGTGTCATGCACGCGCGTCGATTTCTCTAACTCCTCACATGGCCGACATCAAATATTTGATTTATTTGATCGTGCCACGTTTTCCTCGGTTCCTCTATTTCTGGTTTCATTTACATCATTAACATATAATTTTTTTACCATTCTTTCTTCATTCATTCTTTCCATATGTCCAAACCATCTTAATGATCCTTTCATTATTTTGTTCATGACGCCATCATACGCACCGCATTCACTTCTTATATTTTCATTCGACACTCTATCATACACCGAATATCCACACATTCGTCTAAGAGATCTCATTTCTACTACATTTAATCTACTTTCATCCTTCTTTTGCCAGTTCCATGCTTCGCTTCCATACATAAGGAAAATAAATCTACACGTGTAACTAACTAACTAACTAACTAACCATCACGCCGTCTCCCCGAAGGGGTAGGCAGAAAGAATGGACTGCCACACCTTTCTTTCCTGACATATTTCTCTCGCTTCCTCAACATTCATACATCGTGTCATGCACGCGCGTCGATTTCTCTGACTCCTCACATGGCCGACATTCAATATTTGATTTATTTGATCGTGCCACGTTTTCCTCGGTCTTCCTCTATTTCTGGTTCCATTTACATCATTAACATATAATTTTTTTACCATTCTTTCTTCATTCATTCTTTCCATATGTCCAAACCATCTTAATGATCCTTTCATTATTTTGTTCATGACACCATCATTCGCACCGCATTCACTTCTTATATTTTCATTCGACACTCTATCATACACAGAATATCCACACATTCGTCTAAGAGACCTCATTTCTACTGCATTTATTCTACTTTCATCCTTCCTTTGCCAGTTCCATGCTTCGCTTCCATACATAAAGGTCGGTAGAAGAACACCATTGTGCACTGCCATTCTAGCTTTTTGGATAGGTTTTTGTTTGCGATGACAACTTTAAGTGCACCATTCACTTTGTTGCCTGCCCCAACCCTTCTTTCAATATCCCTCTCCACTCTCCCCTCTCTTGTAAACATACTACCTAAATACACAAACTCAGCTACTTGCTCCAAGTTTTCACCATTCACGCTAATGTTGCAGACTGTCGTGGTTTCTTCCTTTTCAAAAATCATTACCTTGGACTTATTAACATTCATCATCAGATCATTTCGCATGCATACCTCATACATACAATTCACCAGGACTTGTAGTTCATGCTCGTTGTCTGCAAGTAGGGCAGCGTCATCCGCATACAAGAGACAGCTTACTGACACTCCGCTCGTTTTGGCACCTACATCCAACCCTTTCAGCTCTCTCATACAATTGTCCATATACAGATTAAATAACCACGGGGACATTACGCAACCCTGTTTGACACCTTTATTGATATCAAACCAGGCTGTAAGATCTCCATTTACTCTGACACTAGCAGTGCTTTCTGTGTATAGCGACTTAATTGCCGTGATCAGTTTTGTACTTATTCCATATTCAGACAATATTTTCCACAACTTTTCTCTATTAACGTAATCATATGCTTTTTGCAAGTCGACAAATGCACAGAAAAGTTTGCGATTTTTGGCCAGAAACTTCTCTGTCAATGTACGAAGTCAAAAAATTTGATCCATACATCCTCTGCCATTCATAAAGGCACCTTGCACATCCCAAACTTTGTCACTCGTCAATTTTCTTACTCTTTCTATTAAAATTCTGCCATAGACTTTACCAACGACACTCCAAAGACTAATAGCTCTGTGGTTTCCACATTCCATACGCGATCCTTTTCCTTTGTACAGGGGCATAATTACTGCTCTCCTCCAGTCTAGCGGCGTATATCCCTCCTCCAAGCACTGGTTAAATAACTTACATAGCCATGCAGAAACCACTTCGCCACCGCTTTTAATAAAATCTATGGCAATACAATCAAATCCAACAGCTTTTCCACTTTTCATTGCATTCACAGATCTTTTCATCTCATTCGTACTTATTTTCTCAATATTATCATTCATAGGTCCCGCACTCGCACTAGTTGTTATACTTTCGATCACGCTTGTATCACCACCATACATCTCCTTAAAATATTCTATCCATCTTTCTTGTATGATCTTACTCTCCGTTAACATTCTTCCCTCGTTGTCTAAAATTGCTTTCACACATCCACTATCAGGAGGATTTCGGGCTTTTAACTTCTTTCCAAAACATTTTTAAATTTGCTTGGAAGTTGTTTGTCATTTTGAGCCCTTCTTCCTCCTTCAGCTTTTCTTTCCGCGCTTTCACTACCGACTTCACTCTCTTCTTGCATACATTATACAAATCTTTTGCTCTTTCATACTTAACTCTGTCATTCTTATTTATCGACAACATATTCAACCAAGCATCTTTCTTCTCTTTAACAGCAATCTTTACATCATCATTCCACCATGCATCCCCTTTCCTTCTTCCTTGTACACACACACCACACGATTCTTTCGCTGATTCACACAAACTCTCCTTCAAGTATTTCCAGGTCTCGTCAATACTCAACTCACTTACATCCCGCTCACTCAATTTATCTTTCACTTTTCTTACGAAATTATTTCTTACGTCATTGTTTTTCAGTTTTTCAACTTTGACTCTAGTCGGTGCGGCTACTGTTTTGCTTCTTCTGGTTCGCCATCCCCGGAATAAGATCACTTTTGCCACTACTAAAAAATGATCCGTTTCCAGTTCGGCTCCCCTGAAGACCCTTGAATCAACAGTATCCGCCCGTAATCTAGAGCCTACAATGACGTAATCTATAATGGACCTTTCAAATCCTCTTTCCCAAGTATAGAGATGGATTCTCTTATGATCGAAGATGGTATTTGATACAAAGAGACCCCATTCTATACACAATTCAAGCAGTCTCCTTCCATTATCATTTATTCGTCTATCACCAAACGTGCCCAGACATTCCTCGTACCCACTCCTACGGATTCCCACCCAACCGTTCATATCACCTGCTATTATCAATCTTTCGTTTTCACTCTTACACACCAATGTCTCTCTCACTTTGTCCCAAAACTCATCTTTACTCGCCTCATTTTCGTTGTTACCAGGGGCGTATCCAATTTAAAGGAAAACTCTTGTTAACCCGATCTTGAAGCGAATCCACATGAGTCTTGGGCTAACACATTTATAACCTTTCATACATTCTACCATCCTTGGAGCTTGCACCGCCGCCACGCCTTGGCATGCTCTGTGGTCATTCGGCACACCCGACCACAGAACAAGCTTATCCGCATGCTCCAAGGAACCACACTCTTTCATCATACATTCAGTCACACATAAAACATCTAAACACTTATTATCCATTTCTGCACACATCTCATTCAACTTTCCTTCCATACCTCCCCTTATATTCCATGTACCGATGCGGCACTCCACCCTTCTCTGTTCGCCCCTGCGGGAGATGCAGTGTGATGGGTTGCGGACCTCATCGCCACCAGTAGGCATCACCCGCACACACTTAAATGCTAAATCATTTACAAACTATATCTAAAATAAATTCAATTATATAAAATAAATAAATAAAATAAAATAAATCATAAAATAATAATAACAAAATAGAACACGTAAAAAAAAAAGTTATAACACATAAGCTATTTTCTAAGATAATATCCTTTCATTAAAAGTTTGTTTCTCCCGTTACCACCGTTATATTAATAAAATTTTAGTTAGTTAGGCACTTAAAATAGTTTAATTTCCAGCAAGCACTTCAATATGAATCAAAAGAATTTTTCAAATAGACATCGGAACAAATGTACATAAACGTTCGAAAAATAAAATTATGAAAACCAATTTGGCACCTGTCAAAACACTTCACATAAACAATGTAATTATATTTTACACCACCAAAACAGCACAAAGGTATAAATTTTCACAATCAAATATTATTTTGGGATGGCAAGATGCGTATTGGCCAGGATTATTCTCACATGGATCATTTATATATAAATTTTGTCCACTAGTTGACGATGTTTTCAAAAAAGGTCAATATTATAATTTGCTCATCCAACAGGACACACCCAACACGTATACGAGGTAACGAACCACAAAGTACTGTTTTAAACATATAAACATGTAAATATATCTAAATATGATTAAATGGTAATTAATACACGTGTAAATATATCTAAATATGATTAAATGGTAATAACCTAGCAAGGCGATACATATCACTTTCAGATAACATGCCAAAATCTCCAAAAGACGGACGCTTTTCATTAATACGAGTATAAATAAATTTAGATAAGTTTCAGGCGTTAACACTATGGAAATCCATAATAACGAATTTTTATTAATTAAAACACTGTTTTTTTTTCGCTTTTGGGGTTATTTCTCTTTCTTCTATTTCGAAGGCGATAAACCTTCATCACGGTGACATGTCGATGTAAACATGTCAAGAAAAATAAAATCAAAAGTACAAAAAACGGTATTTTGATTCGTTAATTTAAAAAATTAATAATTTTGAACTGTTTTAATTTTGAAACCCTAATATAATTAATGTGATAATTTATTAATTTATTTCCATGAAACTATCGCGACAGATGTTTCGTCAACCTATGTTGGCATCACCGGGTATTGCAAAAATATGAGTATTGATTTATTTTATTAATTAAAACACTGCTTTTTCCACTTTTGGGGTTATTTCTCTTGACATATTTCGAAGTCTATAAACCTTCATCATAGTGACACGACGATGTAAACATATCAAGAAAAATATAATCAAAAGTGCAAGAACAGTGTGTTTATTAATAGAAATTCGTTAATATAAAATACTTAATAATTTTGAATAATTTTAAATTTGAAACCCTACAATGTGATTATTTATTAATATATTTCCATGAAACTTTCGCGACAGGTGTTTGCCAACCTATGTTGGGATCACCGGGTATTACAAACAAATGATTATTGATTCATGCCAACATCGATTGGCGAAACTGCTGCAGCGACAATTTCATAGGAATTAATTAGTACTAGTGATACGTGTTATCAAAATTAAAACTACTATTAATGTTGAAGTATCATAGTGTTTCGGGTTAAAATTCATTATCTAATTAAAGTTATTAATGCAAAATTTTAAAACACTGTATTTAACCACGGTATGGTTATTTTAATTCATGCCAACTATAATAGTTTCGCTAGTACCCAAGCTTCATCAGGGCGATATACTAAGAGTCATTATAATATGGAAAAAGTGTACAGTATTAAAAAATATAATAGTGGATTATTTAGTTTCGGGGTCATTTAAAAAACGTAAACACAAATAATTAATATTTAAATTAGCTGTAATTAGGCACTTAACCAGCAAGAACTCAAAAATATTATAATATTGAAGAAATTATTCAAATTGTCATTGGAACAAATGAAAAATTTATTTTACACCTGTCAAAATTCTTTATAAAACGATAAAACTATAAAACTAATATAATTTTAACAGCAAAACAATACAAACGTATTACGTGTCACAATTAACTTTTATAAAGTGCGGCAACAGTTAAATTGACCAAAACAATTCACTTATACGCGAAATATCTTCAAATTTACAGGAGCACCACATGAACCAAACCAAATTTTTAAAATCAGAATATACATTTTTCTAAAAAGAACATTTTGTGTTAAATTATTTTTATTTTGTTATTTTATTTTATATCATTGTATTTTATATTACTTGTTTTAGATTTATTTTATGGGTGTTGGACGATCGAAGTGTGCGCGGGAGATGCTTATTGGTGGCGATGAGGTTCACAACCCATCACACCGCGTCTCCCGCGGAGCGAAAAGAGAAGGATGGAGTGCCGTATCAGTAAAAGTGTGACAGTCCATTCTTTCTGCCTACCCTTTCGGGGAGACGGCGTGATGGTTAGTTAGTTAGTTAGGAAACACAGAACTGGTAACTTCGAAATAATGACATTGTAATTTAATTAAACGCTGGTTTTATTCCACTTTTATTTATTAAATATTGATAAATTATTGTTTCCAATAACTATTTTAATATATTGATTAAAATAGTTACTGGAAACAAGAATTTTTCAATGGAAGTGAAAATGGCCGTTCAAAATGGAGTTTTGGTCCCAACCCTTATGTATGGAAGCGTAGCATGGAACTGGCAGAAGAAGAATGAGAGCAGAATAAATGTGGTAGAGATGAGGTCCTTAAGACGTATGTGTGGTAGAACGATGTACGACAGAATCTCAAATGCTGATATTAGAAAGAAATGTAGAGCGAAAGAAGGTATTATGCTGCGTTGGTTCGGATATATGAAGCGCATGGGTGAATAAAGAATGGTTAAAAAAAGTATACGTTAACGATGTAAATGGAGTACGGAGTCGAAGTAGACCGAGGAAAATTTATTAATTTATTTCCGCATGACATGACCAAATTAATCAAATTTTAAAGGTTGGTTATGTTAGAAGCCGGAAGAATCGACGTACGTGTATGACTCGCTGTATGAATGTGGAGGAAGCTAGAGGGGTATGTCAGGATAGAGTAATGTGGCGGTTCATTCTCTTCGCCTACCCCTGTGGGGAAACGGCGTGATGGTTTGTTGTTGTTTGTTTGTTCAAATAAAAATAATAATATCAAACAAAACATGTTTCGGTGGTGACCCCATTGTTTTGTGTAAATATTTAACTAATTTTAGTTTAATTCAATTCCATATTACACTTATGTTATTATTAGACAATTGATTTCCACTAAGTTTACTCTGTATCCTTGAATAAACAATTAAAATTTATGATTAAAAAATGTGAAATCACTTTGATTGTTAAACGTTATTTTTCCTCCTATTTCTTTCAAGTTAAAAGGAACAAGATTTCAAATTTCCGAATTGTAGTGTGTTAAACTTTTCGTTGAATGCTCTATGGTTATTATAAGAGAGGTTTTACCCTGTAATTAGGGGTAGATTATAGCAGCACGGCATCTCTATTATTAAGCCATTAACAAACTTCCAAACTTAAAGGACAAAGCTAATAAAAGTTACCTTCGTAACTAATTATCGGCCAACTCTCCCCGCTAACCAAAACAAATGTGCTGTTAATTTACCCCTTGTATGCGCTAATCAATAAATGGACATTGATTGTAAACGATGCCATAAAATAAGAAAGAATAAAGTTTGAGTAGTAAACTTTGAGCTGTAAATTCTATCGAATAAATAATAAAATAATAATAACACTGTACCTATCAAGCAAAGATTCTCGAAAAAAATCTAGCTATTCGGATGCAATGCTTTTTACCAGAATAACTATAATATATTCACTTGGTGTATACTATCATCTTCTTCTGCAAGTGCCCTGTCGGGTTCCCCCAACGTTGGCGATCACCTCGGCGAACCTGTCCCTGTCTTGCACCGTTCGGAACAGCTCCTCCACACTTCGGATGCCGGTCCACTCCATCACGCTTCGCAGCCAGGACATATGTCTCCTACCGGGCCCTCGGCGTGGCTCAATTTTCCCCTCCAATATCAGTTGGAGAAGGTGGTACTTTTCCCAATGCAGTGCATGACCCAGATGTGAAATCTTCCGAACCTTGATAGTTGATAACAGCTCCCTGTCAACTCTAGCTCGCTCAGGACTTCGATATTGGTAACCATGTCTGTCCAGGGAATTCTGAGCATTCGGCGATAGAGCTACATTTCTAATGCTTCCAGTCTGTTCATTGAGTTGATATTTAAGGTCCACGTTTCACATCCATACAATAAAACATACCACACATAGCATTTGATCATTCTCTGTCGGAGTTTCAAATTCATGTTATTAGGATGTGTCAGGATCGAGGAGTGTGGTGATCCATTCTCTATGCCCACTATCCTGGCCGCGTAAAATAAGAGATTGGACCGGAATGAAGCTTGTAGAAGTAAGAGTGTGCTTTGTCCTGTGCTGATCCTAATAGCGCAGAACAAAGAAACATTCATCATAGTGGTCACCAACCCGAAAATGGTATAAGAAGTAGAAAATGAGTATAACACGAAATAAATATGAATTAACGGAGGTAGATATGTCACTATTAAATATGTATATCTTCTTCTTCTTCTTCTTCTTCGTCAGCCCTTATCGGTCCACTACTGGACATAGGCCTCCTCCCTTCCCTTCCACTCGTCTCTATCTCCTGCCAGCCGTAGCCACATTTCCCCCCCCACGGCAGCAATGTCGTCGGCCCACCTTTTTTGCGGCCTGCCGACGTTTCTCCTATTCTCCCATGGTCTCCACCTTATTATTTTCTGGGTCCATCTATCCTCACTCTGTCTCGCCACATGACCCGCCCATTGCCACTTCACTCTCGCTAGTCGTTCCATGATGTCCGTTATTTTTGTTCGGCGTCTAATCTCCTCATTTCTGATTCTATCTCGGAGACTGACGCCGAGCATATGTCTTTCCATGGAACGCTGCGTGACTCTCAATCTTTCTACATTTCTCTTGGTGAGGATCACAGCTTCCATCCCATACGTCATCACCGGCAGTATGCATGAATCATAAACTTTTCTCTTCAGACATACTGGAGTTTCCTTGTTTTCAAATACGTATTTTAGTTTGCAGAAAACTGCCCAGCTCGATATTTCCGCTGTCTGGTTCTCTTTTCCCAATTTAATCTTGTGTCCCAGGTAGATGTACTTGCTGACTCTTTCTATGGTGCTGTTACGGATAGTGAAGTTTTTATTTTCAGGACTTAAAATCTTTGTTTTTCCTATATTCATTTCTAAGCCTATTTTATTTGATGCTTCCTGCAACCCTTCAATCATTTTAGTCAGTTCATCTATGTCCTCACTAATGACTACGATGTCGTACGCGATATGTATATACGATTGTAAAATTGATTACCGTGGCCGAGTGGTAAGTGCATTGACTGCCATCCCGAAGGTTCCGGGTTCGTTTCCCGGCGTGGGCAATGTGATTGTCACACTGTCTTTGGTCTGGTGTAGAATTCACTTGACAATAATATGGCGATAGATTAGCTACCTATCACATGTTACGAAAATCACAATGATAGCTATAATACCCTTTATATCGATTTGGCTTATGATGTCATGATGTAAAGAGCGAATCAAAAACACAATAATATACAGTATTTCTGGCAGCAGACTGTTGCGGTTCATCGTAGAATACGGTTTAAGCGAAAAAAAAATGTTACATCAGTAAGTAACCGGTGGTGATCTGATAATATAATGCGTGGCTCCTGATCCAGCAGGGTTCAGGAACATTTCAGGGTTCTAGCCTAGACACGACCCGATTCCTTCTTCATAATAATGATCATATTGTAGATTGTAAAATAAAGACTAACACCATTAATATGAATAGAAATCTCTGTTTTCTAGAAGTTTTATTATAATTTATATGAATGACAACATATGATAATGCTTTAAACATGCAAAACATGTCTTTTCCATAAATTATTATTATTTTGTTGAATCGCTCTTTACAACATGATAGCATGAGCCAAATCTATGTAGAGAGTATTATAGCTATCATAGTGATTCTCGTGACATGTGATAGGTTGCTAATCTATCGCCATTTTATTGTCATGTGAACTCTACACCAGACCAAAGACAGTGTGACAATTACACTGCTTTCACCGGGAATCGAACCCGGAACCTTCGGGGTGGCAGTCAATGCACTTACCATTTGACCACGAAGGTCGTCTTATAATAAAACTCCTATAAAACAGATGTTTGCATTCGTATTAATTATGTAATATACGGTTGTACATCAATGTTCAATAAACAATGTGTAATACCGTTAGTTTAAATCCTTGATGTTAGACTTTCCCTAAAAAAATTATTTGAAATGCAGAAGTGGAACACCAAGAAATTGTAAGAAAATTCTCTAAACGGTATGTTTAGAGCGCCTATCCACAGTTCTTGTGTGCGTGTCAACTGGCACTGAAATTGCAACTTGTACCAATTCTTCAATTGGAGATTAAACATCGATAAGTTTTAATTGCTCCTAGCTTGGAGGCCATACGTCCTAGCGCCACCGATACACTACGTAGAACACACGTGAATATTCCTTTTATGGTGTTATGGCAGAGAGCCAAACAGATAAGCTCTTCCTGTCAGTCGATATTATTCCTAAATATTTATTATCGTAAAAACTTTAATAAAAAACTTTAAATGGGTATTTATTACATCATACATTTAAAACTAACTAACTAACTAACCATCACGCCGTCTCTCCGAAGTCCTCTGTCTCACAAATTAAATCCTAAACAAATAATATAAAATACAATGATATAAAATGAAATACAAAATAATAATAATTTAACAAATAATATTATTTTAGTATGGGCACTTGTTGTCAGCTGGACGATCAGGACTTTTGTGTTTATTTAATTTATATTCCATCTATCCACCATTTTTGTTTAAGTTAACTATAATCAGTCACCTAAAATAATTCAACACCAGCAAGAACATTCAAACTATTATTGAGGAAATTTTTCAAATTGCCTTTCGAACAAATGAAATACACCTGTCAAAATTGTTTGTATAAACGAAAAAAAATTAACATCAAAACAGAAAAAACGTTTTGCGAAGTAGACCGAGGAAAACATGAATTTGTCAAATTTTAAAGTTGACTCGTTGTATGAATGTGGAGGAAGCTAGAGAGGTGTGCTAGGATAGAGTATTGTGGCGGTCTATTCTCTCTCCCTACCCCTGCGGGGAAACGGCGTGATGGTTTGTTCGTTTGTTTGTAGAAAACTGTGAAACCCCACATTATCAAATATATGTGAATCAAAACGCTGTTAACTCTACGTATGCGTTTATTTATGTCAATACATTTTTAATTCACTGTTCGTTTATCGTCGTAAAAATTAAATATTATTATTTTTTTTTTTCCTTGATCATCCATATTCAGTTTCCAGATTGCGTCTTCGTCTCTATTGAGATACAATTAAATTTGAATTAACCACCCACCATGGGTGAAAATCCAGGATTCGTATACAAGTATAAGTATACATTCACAAAAATATAAATATTATTAGTTAAAATAGTATTTTGATTTAATAAAACGTACGACATTTTAAACAATACAGTCGCCTGCTGAAGCGTAATTGACGAATTATTCGAATTAAAATTAAGATTTGATATTATAACAAACAGTATATACGATATGGATTTGGCTTTAGTAGGTACCAATCCAGTGTGAACCCACCACGTGCTGGTGAGTTCATAATAAATGAAGGGCTGTTGATGTTACATATACGTTGAGGCTTATGAAAGGGTACTTAACTCATTTTCTTGACAAAACATGCATTATATATTCTTGACTTAATATATAATGATAGAATGTAATTATATGGTTATCTACATTATATATACACATTTTTATTTTATAACACATGTCAATTGGTTATAACATTTGTAAATAAATTGAAGATCATGCGAAATTTTGTATGTCAAGTTAAAATATTTTAAAAAACGTCATATAAGGGTGTTTTTTTAGAGGTATACAATACATATTCAAAACATGAAAAAAAAAACACACATTAAAATAATGTAAGTGTCTATGATATTGGTTTTATTTAATAGATAATATTATGCCACTGTTGTTTAAATATGATTTCGGGCATATGAGCGCCACTGTTAACTCGAATGAAGCGCAATCGTGAAATCCTATTTTCGACAATTGTCATATTTGTAGATGCGTATTATCTACTAGAGTTTACGTGGTGCGAAAACGATCTATGGTCTTCCGAATAACTTGCTCGGATGGATGATTATTTCGACCGTAAAATGGACGTAGTGCACGATAAATTTGGCGAACCGAACTATGATTTTCAAAATAAATTTGCACAATTTGCAAGCGCTGTTCTGACGTCCGTCTATTGATGGTAAAATGGCAAAACGTACTGACTACAAATCATTTGTCAACTGTCAAATTGACAGTCTGTAGAAACAATGTTGCATACACCCTATATAATGTATTAGTTTTCGATGGGTATATTTTTATAAAAATATGAAAATCTATAAAAGGAATTTTTTTTTCAAAATAATGCCTTTTGAAAACAAGAGAAATACATATTCAAAAAAATAAAAAGTTAATGAGTAATTTTGTAGAGACAATTTTGGAGAGTGGTGAGGTTATTGCACGATTAAATACCAGGGTACAATGTACGCATAATTACTGTAAAAAAGCGTTCTCCAGTTTCTTGGATGAAATGCCAATTTTTCATTCTCGATATCTTTCACGAGCAATTAGTTGTCGTTCTATTAAATCAGACCTTTCTTAACGAATATATAATGAACAAATAATGATAATTTAAATAATAATATTGATATAATTGGGGGGTGATCATTACAAAGGTATCAAATATCGAAAAAATCAAAAATTACTTTTTGATCCCAATTGGTGTTAAACATAATAACCGTGCGAATATGCTTGAAGGTGATTGAATAATATGATACAGTTCAAAAGTCACCCCAAAGATGTCAACCGTGGTACAGGAGACATGTATGACGACCTTCGTGGCCGAGTGGAAAGTGCAATGACTGCCACCCCAAAGGTTCCGGCTTCGATTCCCGGCGAGGGCAGTGTGATTGTCACACTGTCTTCGGTCTGGTGTAGAATTCACGTGACAATAAAATGGCGATAGATTAGCTACCTATCACATGTCAGGAGAATCACTATGATAGCTTTAATAATACTTTTTACATCGATTTGGCTCATGCTGTCATAATGGAAGGGGCTATTCAACAAAATAATATTAATAATTATAATGTATCGATAAACAATTTTCGTTTTCTTTTTTTATGTTTAAACAACTAAGCACCTTTGTAATAACCAGATTTAAATAATTATCAGTACAAAATTCAATCGAGGGAAAATAAATTATATCCTGGGAATGAACAGAACATTTATCATTATAATAAGGAATTGTTGGTTTAATGATTATTCTTACTTTAAATTAAGATAGAAACAAAATAGGGTTGAAGTATATTTAAAATTCAATTTTGGAATAAAATAACCGCTTTTTGTTAGGTACTTACTATTTTCGAAACGCTAATACACAGGTACTATATTTGGGGGGTGATCATTATCATTATCATCTATGGTGCATTAATATTATATATGAATGTTACAAATTTCTATACCTAAGCAATGTTGCCATATAGTTCAAAATGTTACGAACGGTCGTGATACGCTATTTTTAATCCTTGTCATAGTCTGCAGAATGCAACAATGGAAAAGTTCTGTTGTTCGAAACAAATGAAAAAATTCCGATTTGAAAAAAAACCTCCATACAATAGAAATGCAAATGCCAATATCAGGCGAAGTTGCATAGATTGTTACTTGATCTTTTGTTTTCTGTGTCGTTATTAAACATTTTGTTTTTCGAATGACATTTCTGATTACGCTTGTAGTAAAAAAATATTATATATCATAACCAGAGACATCTAGCAAGAAGTTTGACAACTAGTAACGCGGATCATAGATAAAATTTTAGTGTTATTGCTAGAAGCAAAACATATTTTATTATTTTGTTGTTTTTTATGGCGAAAGATTATTTTGGATCATATTAGGTCCTTACATATGAAATTGGCATTTTGTATGGGAGGAACATAAAGTTGATTTTTTTTAAATATGATATATTTATTTAATCAAAGTATGTACCATTGCTATCTATGCACTTTTGCCATCTCATAGGTAGTTCATCGATCCCTTTACTAAAAAAACCATTCGGACGGGAATCAATAAAATCTTTGAAGTCGGTTTGGACTGCCCCATCGGAGTTGAATTTTTTCCCTTGCAAGAAGTTATCCAAATTTCGAAAAAAATAGTAATCTGTTGGGGCAAGGTCCGGAGAGTACGGTGGATGTCTTAGACATTCCAATTGAAGCTCTTCTAATTTGGTAGCCGTCTGTAGTGCAGTGTGTGGTCTAGCGTTATCATGAAGCAGCAGTGGCCTAGAGCGATTAACCAGCCTCGGTTGTTTAGCAGCTAGCTTTTCCATCATGGTTTGCAGTTGCTGACAATAGACATCTGCTGTAGTCGTCTGGCCAGATTTAAGAAAGCTGTGGTGATTGACACCAGCACTAGTCCACCAAACGCTCACAAGTAACTTTTTTGGAGTCAATTTTCGCTTGGGGCACCGTTTGGCTGGTTCGGCAGGGTTCAGACATTGCGATGAGCGCTTCCAATTATCATACAGGGTCCACTTTTCATCACAGGTAATGATTCGATCCAAAATCCCTTCATTATTGTGCCGGTTGAGTAATGCAACGCAGCAGTCAATGCGCGTTTGTTGATTTGCTTCACTCAATTCGTGAGGTACCCACCTTTCAAGCTTTTTCACCTTCCCAATTTGCTTTAAGTGGATTAAAACAGTTTTATCACTAACACCGCAGCCTGCAGCTAACTCGGACGTGGTTTGCGATGGATCCGCTTCCACAATAGCCTTCAATTCTTCATTATCAACTTTGGTCTCCGGCCGTCCACGGGGCTTGTTCTGCAGGTCGAAATTTCCAGAACGAAAACGTTGGAACCAAAAACGCACTGTGTTTTCTTTTGCGGCACCGTCGCCATACACATCATTAATCCTTCGAGACGTTTCTGCAGCACTGGTGCCACGGTGGAACTCGTACTCGTAAATAACGCGATATTTCAAGTTTTCATTTTGTAAACTGAGTGACGCAAAGAAAAAAAACAATTGAGGAAAAAACAAATGAATTATAATTTTCGAAACACAAATACTTGAGTAAATAGCTGTATAAATTTGAATTTGGAATTCCTAACCAAAGAGAAGATATTTGAGATCAAAGTTGCCAGTACGGCAAAACGCCAATTTCATATGTAAGGACCTAATATATAAAACAAATAACAAATATGAATTTGCATTCTCAATGAATAATTTATTAAATTGGTTTTTAATTTTTTTTGCTTTTTATTGTAAACTGAACTATAAAAAACTATAACTTTAATTATTTTTTTACATTGTAGATACGAACCATCAAAAACGCGTAAAAGAGTAACAAAATGCATCAAAAATTAAGATTTGTCTGTAAAATTAATTAAAGTATTATTTAAAAAATATCTTTATTAGAATATATAGAACTGTGTTAAAGTTTTAAAAATTAAAACTCTACAAAAAAATATTCATACGTTTGTTCTTTGATTAAGAAAAAAAGTGTGACTATTTTCTATTTGAAATATTTGAGCACGTTTATAAACCGTCTGATACGTTTATCGTTTTAAATGCGAATGACAACTTTAAATTATTATTATTATTGTTGTTATTATTATTATTATTTATATTTTTGGTGCGCTGTTTTGTAAAATTAATTATTCTAGCAGTTTACTTTTTACAATTACTTTAGCAGTTTCTTAAATTTAACATCATTATTTTCATACTTAAAACTAACATGGAGGCTATTCCACGCCAACGGACCCGCAACGCTGAAAGCACGATTGTAGAAATTGCTTTATTGGCTCTGTCTGGAATCGTAATTTTGTTCGCATTTGTTTTTACTTGGCATGGGCGACACGCAGAGGTCCGAAATACTCGTATACATTGGCACTCTCTGGTGTCGAGCCTTAAACACTCTAAAACACAATTTGTATTTCTGTATGAATGTTGAGGAAACGAGTGAAGTATGTCAGGAAAACAGTGTGGCGGTCCATTCTTTCTTCCTACCGTGTAAGTAAGTTAATTAGAACAATGAAAACAAAAAGAAATTTTACAAATTTTCTTTATTATTATGTATTTAGTGTGCTTCCACTTGTGTTTATGTTCCACCGGTTTCGGCAACTTGCTGCCATCGTCAGGTGTGGCAGCAAGCTGCCGAAACCGGTCGAACATAAACACAAGTGGAAGCACACTAAATACATTATAATAAAGAAATTTTATATATATTTTTTTGTTTTCATTATTTAAAATGAACTTCTACCAAGAAATTTTAATTAAAAACATTAATTATTTTTAGGAGTATTAATATTTTCTGTTTCTAAGAATCGCGTTGTTTAATTATTCCAGTAAAAATACGTAATATTATTTTCCTTTTTTTAAGTAAATAAAACATCAAACCTTATAACACCGTGCAAAAAATTTGAGGTATTTACATTTTATTTACAAATATGAGATATTTACGTTAACACTTTAATCAGTATAATTTCTTGATTTGACCACTAATAAATTATGATAGTTTTATACTATCTGTCTCTATATTAAGGTCATCCTAAAAGTTAAGAAGTGAACACACTAGGAGTACAACTCATTGGAATAAAATATTATTTGAATATCATTATTATTATCAATCCCATGATCTTCTACAAAAAAGAAATTATTTCCAACACTAATAAGTCTCACACAGGTTCTATAAAAAATATTTTGACCAAATTATTAATTAATTAAAAATATAATTTTGCAAGTTTTAACGTAGTTCTTATCAGAAGTCTTTAGTATGAATCACTTGGTTTTGGACTATTTGTTAATTAGAAACAAATTCCAATCTTGAAACTTTTTCCTTCGCGATTCTCTGGCGATAATAATCGAACACGAAACGACTTACCAAATCACGCACGGATTATGTAAAAAAAAAGTTACCCACGTGCTCAGATTTTCACAAATGATTCAAGTTTTCATGATTCAAGAGTAATATGGTTTTTCGACGCATTTTTCTATTTCAAACCACGAGTTTGAGAATGCCTTCGCTTGGCGAAACAAATTTGTAACTAGTGTTTATATATGTATATATATGGAGATGATATTGGCTTTATTTAATAGATAATTTATGCCATTATTGTTTTAATATGATTTCGGGCATATGAGCGCCACGGCTAGCTCGAATGAAGCGCAATCGTGAAATCAAATTTTATTTGTGGATGCGTATTATCCACTAGAGTGTACGTGGCGCGAAAACGATCCATGGTCTTCCGAATAACTTGCTCGGATGAACGATTATGTCGACAGTAAAATGGACGTAGTGCACGATAAGTTTAGCGAACAGAATCATGATTTTCAAAACACATTTGCACAATTCCCAAGCGCTGTTCTGACGTTAGTCTATTTATGGTAAAATGGCAAAACGTACTAACTACAAATCAACTATTAATTGTCAAATTAACAGTCTTTAAAAACAATATTGCCAGTTTAAAAACCAAACCTTTAAAAAAACACCCTTTATATTATAATAATGTTTTATAAAACCCCTATCCATTAATAGAAGATTATTTAATAAACATTTAAAATACAATTCATAAGTAAATAATAATATTTAAAATTAGTAGAAAATCTGAATAAATCGCGTCTTTCTTTGAATAGTTCAAAATCTTCTTCTCCTTATTCTTCCTAGCCATACTTGGTTTCGACTCATCTCGTTTAGCGTCTTCAGGACTGCCTGTCTTGGATTGCGTCTGGTGGGACTTGGTCTCATTTCAAACTCCTGTTGATAATTCCATCCACGCCAACTCGGATCTACCACGTCCTCTGAGTCACTGGTCTATCTCCATCATCCTTCGTGTTAACTGGGATCTTATGCCGTACCATCTCAGATGTGGTTCTCTTTGTGTAAAAAATAATTTTTATTAAATATTATTCTTTTTTTCGAAAGAATAATATTTATTGGATTTAAAAATCGTCACAGTTCCACTAACATTGATTTAGATGTAAAATAATTTATAATGAAAACACAACTATTTTATCGGTTTTACAGGAATCTGTAAAACCGATAAAACAGTCGTGTTTTCATTTTAATGTATAATGGAGTTTTACAAAAAAAAAAAAAAAAAAACTACAACCATCAATAATGTAATATAAATGTTTACAATAATAATATAATAGGAAAATATGTTTTCACCAAATTTTCGGAATGAACACGACTTATAAGTACCTACACACGTTTTATTTTTTATTATGTGTTTTGTAATTAGAATACATTTGTTATTGCATGACTGTTTGTATAAAATGTTTATGTAATTGTATGTTAATGTATTGTTTGTATTTTGATATCTTGACAATTTGAAATTCGAAGTAGATAGTGATTGCAGTAAAATTGTATATAAATTTATGTGTTTTGTATATTATTTTTGACTTATGTATACGAGGTGTTATATAATAATTCTGGGAAATAATTATGGTAGAGAACAATAATTCCAGTTTTAATGTCTTCAGAACAAAGTAGACAAAGTGCAATGTGAAAGGCTACGCAACTATCATACATTGCTAGACAACGCCTGGAGATCCAATCTCCAATTTTTATGCTTTTAACTTGGACCAATTTTCTACAATTTGTTTTTGAATGTATACAAATACTTGTAGACAAATACTGGATTTTACCCATTTTACCCATTTATAAAGGTTTTCTGCTTAATGTTTACATATATTATTAATAGATGGCACTATTATAGATTGACTTAAAAAATGTGAAGTGTGTCTCAACATAGTAGCATATATACATCTTTCAAAAAATTGTCAGACGTGGTGGTCGTAAGAAGGGAGGAATGGGAAATGTTGTTAGTATAAAGCGATCGCTTAACCCAACCAATGACAGGTCATAAGTCCTGTAAACGCGTCGACAACCATATTCTGTTTCCAAAAACAATTTACATCTTCATCTCTATTGAGATACAATTAATCCTTAAAAATGATTAACCCGCAATGGGTAAAATCCAGTATTTGTCTACAAGTATTTGTATACATTCAAAAACAAACAATATGTAATTAACTGAAACTGATGCAATATACTGAAAATGCAGTTTACACCATTTCTCAAAAAATAATAAATTAAAACTATTATATTACTCTTATGATGGATATATTTTAATATTCAATTTTATATCTTTGTTGAATGATTCACCTTCAATGATTTTCTTCAATTGACCTTCAATGATTTTCTTTTGAATTTTTTTATTATATTTGTTACTCCTGTTAATTGGATCAGGAGATGAGATTGTCTTATACATGAAATTTCCCTGAATTATTATATAAAACTTCGTACGGTTATGTGTATGTATATTATCATATAAATATTAGAAATCAATACTGATGCATTATATCACACATTATTATGTTTGTAAAATTTTGTATAAATTATGAACAAACCCCTTCTGCTTTGAATGTTTATTTTTTCTAGATAAACTGTTAGATATATTAATTTGTTTTATTATAAAGATTGTATCATGGTGAACAGTAAATTAAAAATAGACAAATCTCTGTTTATCTAATCCGTAATATAGTATTTCGTAATCCTTTGAATGGAAGTTATTATTTAAATATTATTATATAATAATATATTATAATATTATTCTAATAAACGTCAAAATATTTACCCTTCACCAAAATACACTCTGAAAAATATTATTTATACAATATGTATTCATGAAATATTTAATATTTATGTTTATTAATTATTAAATAAATATATTTCAAATTCAAATCAAAACAATGTATTTTGTTATAACTTGTGTCCTCTTGTAAGTATATTAGAATTAAAATTTCAGATACACTGAATTTCCTTTTTCTAAAATAAGAAACTTTGCCAAAAAAAATTGTTTCATTTGTATTTGTTTCTGAGATGATAGTAGTATAAAATCCTAAATTATGAGGCATCTTTGTCTCTTCAATTTTTGTTCAACTGTAATACACTATCAATTATTATGTGGAATCATATATATGGAGGTTTTCGACATCACAAACTAAAAACTTAAAAATATTCCATATTTATTAAATACCTATAAATTGTGAATTACAGCGTATATTTTAATATTTGAATAAATAAAAATATACAGATTTTCTGAGATATATATATTATTTCTCAAGAAATAAGAAATCTTTCAGTACTTCGCCTAAAAAATAGATATTACACTATTAAAATAATAAAAAATATATTTTGGTTCAGAACGCTTTCAAATCATTGTATTTTAAACGCCTCTATAAAAACCGAAATTAATTAAATATATTAGTCCATTGTTTTGGCCGAAATATAATGATACTTTAACATTATAAACTGTTCAATTTAAAAAAAAGTTTTTTATGTATCACAATTGTATTTTTATTTTACGCGACAGCTATTTCGTAAACCTATGTTGATATCATCAGGTGTTACAATAATATATGGAATGTCAAATTTTCATGATTTTTAGAAAATTTTACATTTGATATATTATTGTAACGCCTGATGATGTCAACATAAGTTAACGAAACAGCTGTTGCGTAAAATTAAAATACAATTGTGATACATAAAACAAAGTTTTTTTAATTTAACAGTTTGTAATTAAATATATAAGCACTATTTATTAATTTGCTACCTTCTGTACCAATAATTTCAATTTACAAATAAATTCTTAATTCAAATTGTGGTGAATTTTGATTATCAAATGGATGAAGTTTATTTAATTATCTATGGTTTAATAAAACGAAACCTCTGTAGCTATGATCCATATCTATGGTCATCGGATATTGTTCTACCAGTTGTGTATTGTTCCCCACAGACATGGCGAACCTCTTTGGCTTTTTTGGCTGCTCTCATCCTACCCCTCCCTTGCCCCCTCGGTCCTGTCCGCCCCCCGGGCCTTTGCTGGTCCAGGATGGAAACCAGAATCCAACCACAATAAAACCTATTCCTTTCAATCGCATTTTCATTATTTTTACACGAGAAGTTTTGAATTCATCGGGCCCTATTTGTCGGGTTTCCTTGACAAGTTAACAGGGTAGTTTGATTAATATATACAAATTTACACATTTGATTTTTTGCACGAGTTTTATAAAAACTACCAAAATCATACGTATGAATAGATTTAGATTTTTTAATTAAATATACAAGTTTTTTAAATACTTATTTGTTTAGATACAGTTTTATTCTACGTTTCGTTACCGATCGGCTGAAATATACCACTGTGTTGGGTTACATTTAACCTGGAGTAGAGCAATATTAGCAATATATGGAGATATATCCCTTTGTGTCTTATAGGAGGTGAAGCGATCGTTTGCGGGAATAATCGATTCCACAAAATATATGAGAAACGCACTGAGACGTTCGTTTAGGGAATATTTTCGGTTGATACTATGAAAGCAATACGCTGTATGAGTTGTCAAAATTAGACTGGATCGTTGTTCAATTAGTTAGTGGTGTAAACTATACCAGAGAAACATAATCATTGTTGATACGCTAATGTAAGGAGTCGTTAAGTTGATCCGAACTAGATTTTTAACAAATTGTTATAGTTATAAATGTGTAAAATTACTATTGATAAAAGACGACAATATAGAATTTAAAGTACGTTTAATAAATATGAAATGTTTATAAATCGAATGACGAAAATATTGATTAGTTTTTAATACGGCACAAACGTACGTTTTCCAATTTTTTATAGATTATTCATTTGATAGATTATCCACATTAACACGTGACTTCCTGATGATTTGAAACGAATAGTGTTTAAACTATTTTTTACAAATGATAAAGAATTAAATCTAAAAGAACCGCGTAAAGATGTATGCGGCTGCCGGGGGCGCGTCAATCGCGAGTAGGAAAGCGCGGCAGAACAAAGCGCAGGGAAAAACGGGCGTAAAGAAACCGCCTGTGAAGGCCGCCAAGCAAGCGACCAAGCAGGCGCCGGTGAGTAAACAGTTCCACCATTTGCCGGAGAATTATCACAAGCACGCGGACGCGCTCGCGGCCCCCCCTTCCCTGCACCATTCCCGCTCCCTGACGCTCAAGCCCGGGGACAGCGAGTCGTCCGGCCTCCGCGGCAGCCGCTCGGCCCACGAGCTCCCCGAGGCGGAGGCCGGCCAGCCCTGCCCTCCGCCCGTGGGCAGCCCGCCGCGGGCGTACTCCTGCACGCACTGGGAGGCCCGCCTGCAGAGAACACCCCCGGAGAGGATCGTCGGCTTCGGCAGCGCGGATGTCCCCTTCGCGGTCTGCGAGGTACCTTGATGTGTAGCTGTTGAATTCTAAAATATATGTACAACTGTAATATATGTAAAACCAACTGACGTGGTACTTATAAAACTAATCATTAACTTGTCCGGTGGCATGACAGTACCGGTACGGTTGCGTCTACAAATAAACTACTACTAAATTTATTCCCAAATATTCTGTGAAACATTTTATAATAGCAATGTAACTATAATACCGACGGAGTCATTTACATTTTAAATATTCCGTGACGTCATCGCTCCCATGTTGCTTGCCAACCTTTTAATCTTAGGCTGCAATTTATTTTAGATAATTTTAATTGAAAAGAAAATCAATATTTCGTACTTCCCATTTATCTTAACGTTATCTCAATTTTGTCAAATAAATAAATTATTTGTTCAAACAGATTGATGGTCGACTATTTATGAAAAAGCGTTTATTTTTCCCATTTAAATCGCTTATATTGATTTTTTTTTTATAAGTTCCTAAGTGTAAATTATCGCAACTTTGAATTAAATTTTTATATATTTTATTGAGTTCAAAAAAACTTACTACCGGACAGGTAAATAGGGTAATTAATCTTGGTGTAATTACAATACAAGCAAGCAAGTTGAGCAAGTCCCGCAAGGGCCTTTTCGTTTAAATATTTTTACGTAACAATTTTTTATACTTTCGTGTGAAGAATTAATTTTGTGGTGTAGAATAATAATAAAATAATTAAAAACACTTTAATGTTTTGTTTTTACACCATTTTACTTTTAACGAACCAACCGGTTTCGCTCAGGATTACAGAAACTTTAATTGATTAATAATGAAAACATTTTTTTTATTTTAAATTAATTTATTAGATATAATGTATTCAGTTTAATTCCAAGTAGGTTAATTTTTTGTTTTAATTATTTATAATAAATTATCTGTCAAAAAAAAATCTAATAACAATATTAGCATTTTTCTGATTGATAGTTAAAAAAAACTGCCAAAATGTACACTTGAAGACCTTGCCGTAACCTTGTGAGGTTTCACAATTTGAAACCGGTTAGTTCGTTAACACAAATAAAGTGGTGTTAAAACTAAATATAAAAGTGTTTTAAAATTATTTTTAACATTTTTTAAATTATGATTCCGCATTCAATAGAATTCTTATATTTTCAATATTATTGTATAATACAATTTATAATTTCGTTATTTTAAACTATTCATCCACATATTTCAAACACCTATAATTAATTTGTAAAGATGTAAAATGGAAACCTTATCACAACGTAGATTTTTCCTTTTAATACTCGTAAATTGATTGACACGCCATAAACAATTAATGATTCTATTATTTGTAAATATAATTTACAAGCTGTGAAATTCTATTATTTATGTTCATAAAGTAAATGAATTTCAACTATTTATTGTTTATATTTACGAATACGCTGTTTACCTAAGTTGAGTTTGAAATAAAGATTTGTAAAAAATCAAATTCATAATTGAAAGCGTATCAAATGTTTAACAAACATAATTTTTATTGTATGTCCGATTGCAAATTTTAAAACAGCTCTGAACAAAAAAAAATTTTCACCAATTTTGGTTCAGGTTATATTTTTACGATCATTATTTAAAATAATGTGTTAACCTCATGTATTATAGGCCGTTGAACTGTTTTATAAGCAATTTCGGCCACCGCCCGAGCTAGATAGATTATACATTAAGAACAATGGATTATGACTATGCCAATCCGTATGTATAAGAAATACTTGTACACATAATATTTGGTTAACTTACAAAAGGTTGTGTTATGTAAAGTTTTGCTATTTTGGAATAGCAATCTATACCATAAACACGTTTTTAAAAATTATAATTGGGTCGGTAGCAATTTATAGCCAATTTTATATTTCTAATATAAATTTAATAATTTTTAAACCACATTTTTAATAGTTAACGTTTTATGTATTATAAAAAAAACTAATCTAAATTTAGTTTAATTTTATTAGTCCTTCTAGTTTCGACCGATTTCGACAGCTCGCTGCCATCTTCTAGTCTAAAAGATGGCAGCGAACTGCCGACTCTGTGCAGATCTAGAAGAAGTGGAATAAACAATTTATTTTATTTATTTATTTATATTAAACCTCAACGAAAAACATTCAATAATTAAAATAGGCTTATGGTTCACAGTCCTTTATAAGGGCAAACGATTGCTCTGTACGGAATTTATCTAATTTAGCAAGATGTATGAAAATTATCACAATTGAAAAATTATTTGGGATCTCGGGTATGTTCGAGCCTCGCGATGTCATCTTCACTATTATTTTGGAGATCGTTGCAGTGACGATGTTAATTAATTAGCAATTATCATGAAAATGGAGAATACAAAAATCTCCGAAACATCAGTAGAAGAGGACAACTCGAAACAAGTACATATCTAAGATCCCTTTCATTTATTTATTATTCCCAAAAAAAAATAGGAAGACTCCATAATAAATATTTTACATTAATGAAAACGTTCGTTTTCTTCTTCTTCTTCTTTGTCATATTCCTCATGATTGAGGGTCGTGTCCATCCTGTAAACTATTGACCATGCACGCCATGTGATCCTATCATCCGTCAGTTTCTAGGCTGCAGCTAATGAGAGACCAGTCAGTGTCCTGATTTTATCAGACCAGCGGTTTGGTCGTCGTCTTTGTAGTCGCTTTCCCTCTATATTGTCCATGATAATGAGCTTTTCAAAGGTATTCCTGATCTCTCCATGGTTATTTTCTATCCGCATTTCATTTGTTATTATTTTTTCTACCCCAAATTAATAAAATTTTAAAGGTTGGTCATGTTAGAAGTCGGAAGAATCGACGTGCGTGTATGACTCGTTGTATGAATATGGAGGAAAATAGAGAGGTGTGTCAGGATAGAGTCGTGTGGCGCTCCATTCTCCCTGCCTACCCCTGCGGGGAAGGGCCGTGTTAGTATGTTTTTGTGTTCTTCCACCGCTTACATTGATTTAAATTGCGCTGTAATGATGAAAAGAGCTATTCAACAAAATAATATTAATAATAGTATAACACTAATTTCAAAATGTGAAATCAGCGATTGTGAATGCGCATTAAAAAAACATTTATCTCTCTGCTCAACTGCTCACATGCCTTTTTATGTTTTTACTCCTATTTTGAGAATTAAATGATGTAACACTATCTTGAGAGGCGAAAATCTGTTAATTTATTAAAAGTTAAAGCGTTAACACTTGTGGAATTGCATTGTAAATTGGAATTTGAAACATAACACTTTTTTACGCTTTAGTTTTTTCAATATCTTTATAATATAATACGAGTACAAGTAACAAAAATATTTAAACACGACAATGTTTCGGAGGTGACCTCCATGAAGATGGAGGTCACCTTCGAAACATTATCGTGTTTAAATATTTTTACTATTATTTTATAAAGATATTGAATAAACTAAAGTGGAAAATATATAGTGCTGTATTTCAAATTCCGAATATCTGTTAGTAAAGTCTCAATGTATCCGGGTTTCTTGTTTGATTGTGCGTTGATATAATTGCGACGAATGGTGTAATTATATTACATGTAATGAGATACTCACATTCGGGGAAAACCTTAGCTTCTATTACAAAGTTTCCTCTATGGAAAATCTTGGATTGTTCTTTCTCATATAAAATCTTTTAAACATATTTATTTAATAATAGTTGGGAGTTACGGATATAAATAGTAAGCTAGAAAGGCAGATGAGATGGTACGGGCATATAAAACGGAGTCCATCAGATCACACAGTAAATAGAGCTCTGTCTGTGAATCTTCCTCGTCAACCATCCAGAGGAAGACCTAGAAACACGTGGATGATTCAGTGCAATAGCGTCTTGCAGTGAAATGGCTTGAGTGAAGGCGATATTCAGAACCGTGCGAGGTATAGCTTGAGATCGAGAAGAGCCAACTCCAATACAGACTATGAGTTGAGATAGTGCTAGAAAGAAGAAGAAGAAGAAAAGTAAAGACGACTGTTCAATGGTTTTACTTGGATTTAATTTACATACTAAATTATATAAATAAAAGTGACAAATTTGTTACTGCTCTCGAGGGCATTCACAAACTAAGTTTAAAAATTAATATAACTTTTTTTTGTGAATGTATACTTATACTTGTATACGAATACTGGATTTCACCCATGGTGGGTGATTAATTCATGAAATTTAATTGTATCTCAATAGAGACGAAGATGCAAACTGGAAACTGAATATGGTTGATCAAGGTGTTTACAGGACTTATGACCTGTCATTGGTTGTGTTAAGCGCATTAACCCAACCACAGGTCATAAGTCCTGTAAACACCTTGATCAACCATATTCAGTTTCCAGTTTGCATCTTCGTCTCTATTGAGATACAATTAAATTTCATAACATTTTTATTTTGTAATAATATTTCATAAATAATACAGATCATACAATGTTTAAAATTCTTCTTCCAAGAACTGAAATATAATATATTTTTTGAACAATGATGTAAAACTCTATATTACGTAATTAATACGAATGAAATTAAATATAATAAAACATGTTTATTATATAATTAAAACGAATGAAAACTTCAGTTTTCTAGAAGTTTGACATGTTTCGCCCTTCTAATGCATTAACAAATGCCTAAGAAGAAGAACGTATTTTTACAAATTGATTAAAATCATTGGTAAACAATTTATAAGAATATGTTTTTCTTAGAAACACTCCATTTCGTCTTACCTCAAATAACTTTTATAATTTTTATAATATCATTTAGTATTCCCTAACTATGTCAACATTGTCAAAAAATTTCTTAACGAGTTCCAAGAAACACTTTCCAGTAGTTCCCAAAATAATAATTTGTAAAAATGTATAAAGGAACATCAATATTTTTTAATTACCATATTCTGTTCCATTTACTAGTATATATAAACAGCAACAAGCTGAAATTTTGTCACATTTGATAATGACTTAGAAGGGCGAAACATGTCATTCACATAAAATGTAATAAAACTTCTAGAAATTCACGTTTTCATTCGTATTAATTATTTAATATGGAGTTTTACATCATTGTTCAAGAAACAATAAATATGTTTATTATATTTTATGTGAATGACATGTTTCGCCTGTCTAAGATATTATCAAATATTTTTAAGACAAGCGAATCATTTCATTCATATAAAATCTAAAAAAAAACTCCTAGGAAACAGAAGTTTACATTCGTATAAATTATCATATAACAGTTTATTTTGGGTTTAACATCATTATTCAAGAAGCAATAAATCGATAGCATTTATGTACGTGTATATCTAAAACCTTAACGTAGATTACGTTCTCAATTATATTGAGTATTCTGCACCCAAATATGTTATTCATTCACGTAAGAGTACTTAGTTACATTTTACGGCGCCTTTCAAAGGCCTGACACATTGACAGCGACATTGTGAGTTCTGTTTTCAAATTATTATTTGATTATTTGTCCTGTTACATTATCGTTACATCGGCCGTGCGGGGTAGCTACTGGGCGTCCACGAATATTAATCCACACAGTGGGCCCTACCCGAGTAAACATCATATCTAGTTCCGTGAATAATTCAGGGATATTGTAAATGGCATGTATTATTTCGATTCGAATGTTCTTGTGCTTGAAAAGGAACGCCAATTGGTTTACATATTTGTTTAATGCCATGAAATTTTTATGAAATAAACATTGATTTTTTTTTACTTTTGAATTTATTTTAAAAGTCATTTTTCCAAGATTATAATATTACTAACATACTTAACTAATTAATTAATCTTCACGCCATTTCCCCGGACGGGTACTCATCCCCACACTACTCTATCTTGACATATCTCTCTATGTTCCTCTATATTCATACGTCGTAACATGCACGTTCGTCGATTTTTCCGATATGTAACTGAATGTAGCCGCCTTTTAGTAATGTAATAATTTGATGCCATATTTTCCTCAGCCGTCCTCGGTTTCTTATTCCATTCACAATGCTTGTATAAAACCTTTCTTTTTTTTCAACCGTTCGTTCCACATATACAAACTATTAAAGAGATCTTTTTTGATTTTAATTAGCAAACATCGTTTTCCCGCGCTTTTTTCTCAGTGATTTCATTTCTACAGCATTTAACCTACTTTCATCCTTCTTTTGCTCGCTCAAAGCTTCAATTCTATACATAATAGTTGGGAGTAGAATTCCATTATGTACTACCATTAGGAGAATGATATTAATTAACGAAAACTATCAATTAATTAAAATTAGACGGAATACAACAATAGTTTTCTTCTTCCGAATGTAGGTCTTGTAGCATGTTTCTCAAGATGGATTGACCTCCTTCAAAGTCGATTCCCAGCTGTCAATCTATCTTTTTGGTAGTCTGACTGAAAGTTGCCTACCTCGTGACAATAGTAATATGGGGTAATATTTAATGTTCGTAGAACAAAAAAAATTGTATGAATAAAAATGTGATTTATTAAAGGGTCATTCGAAAGTTGATGATATTTGATCAGTTATAAAACATTTGAAAGATTTGAAACAAACGGTTATTTCACTCAACAATCAAATCAAATCAAATAAGTATACTTACAAACAGCATAAATGTTTACAGGTATACAATGAGTACAGGTAAAATATTATATACATACAACATAATACCAGGACCGCATTAGAGATGATTCGACATTAGAAAGACCAGATACTTTCTAAAGTCGAGAGTATTAATTTGTCTTCTGAACTTACCTTCACTAATACGAAAGACGTCGTTCTCCGAGGAGATTACAAATAATAATAAAACAATTACAAATATTAAATAGTGCAAAGAGTATTCTATTGATTCTTATATAGATCGAAATAATATACACACGCATTTTATTCAAACGGAAAAGCAAATGTTTTTAAAAATATGTTTGAATTTGAATTTACAACACACGGCAAATATAGAAGAAATGCAAAGCAAAATTGAGAAGTATTGTTATATAATATAACATGTATCTTAATTTATCCTTCGAAATACTTTTATGGTTTGAGAAAACATTTTCCTGTAGTTGTTACATCAGAAAGACTTTTTTTTTAAATGTAGCGTCTGTTCCATCAAACAAAAAGAGACCAAAAAAGTCTCAAATCTTACATCATTATATTAATAGGCAAAAGCCCGAATATCATCAAGAATATTATGAATACAAGAGAGCGAGAAAGGAATATTTCGATTCTCTTTGAAAGTAATTCGAAATGCACACGTGCATGCCCGAGAACGTGTCTAGATTATTTTGAAAATTGTTCTGATTATTATTACATGACAGTAGTGTAGAAAACAAAAGGAGAACAATCAGGTGTTGTTAATTGTAAAATATAAAATTTGTGTTAAAAAATGATTAACATTAAAAGTTAAAACTTATTACTGATTATGGTTGTACAGTGAACCAAGTTTTTAAAGGCTAAAAAAACTATTTACTTCTGTGAATATATCACGGGTTTCAACTAGTTTTTGTTTATTAATATCATATTTTCTATCGAATCATTGTATACCTGTTTCAACATAATCTGAATAATTCAACGTTCAGCTCGACCAGCTTAAAATTTTCCGGGTGAGAAGGAAAGTTCGTGTGAATTTACAGCCGTCCCATAATGCTACAGTTGGTATCGCAACCGTTTAAAAGTGTTGCGAACTTGTAACTGAAAGATTCCACTAGCGATAAGGAGAATAAATGAGTGAGGTAGCGATAGTTAAAGAAAAAGAGTGAGGTAATTATAACGATAATGAAAACGACATAAGTTACGGTAATGTCTGTTTTCAGTCTATTTCGGGAACTGTGAAGCAGGTTTTGTGTTTGGAATGTGTTCATATATAATAACTTTTGGAGACTTGTGTAGAAAATTTAATTCCGTATATGTAACTGAAGAATTTCAAGGCTAGTTTTCATATTTTATCTGTATGATGCTAGCAAGGCGAAACGGGTAACTCCCATAAATTATAATAAAACTTGTGGAAATCCAACATTCTCTACAATATAACACATTTTATTTGAAGTTTTACACAATTGTTTTTTGATTAAAACGTCTGTTTTCTAAAAGTTTTATTATATTTTATGGAAATGACACATTCACCGTTTTCATTGTTGTTTATATACCCATTATAGTTTTTTCAGTAATTAGAGACAAGGTGAGTGAAAAGTCTTCGAAGACCAAGGAATGCATTGCATGATTATCCAAATAATTAAAGGCGACCACATTCGAATTCGGAATAATCGACGAGCGTTTGTGTCAGTAATGCAGACGTACTACAGAGAGCCAGAGCCAATAGAGAGCTGTTGTCAAGTGTGAAAATTAGAAAGGTCTCATATTTGGGTCATGTGCTAAGGGGAGAAAAATACTACCTCCTTCGACTGATATTAATGGGTAAAGTGTAGGGACGTCGGGGAGTTGGTAGAAGGCAGCTGTCCTGGCTGCGAAACATCAAAGAGTGGACAGGAATAACAAGAGTTCAGAACCTATTCCAAGTGGCGCAGGATAGAGATGCCTTTGCTGCAGTGATCGCCAACGTTGGGGGGCCCTGACACGGCACCGAAAGAAGAAGAAGTATCGAATTTTAAATGCGTTTTTCATATTAGTCTTTCTTTGTTTAGTTTTAATTATATTTTTACACCTGAAGATGGAGGTATCCTCCGATACATGTCGTGTTTTTTAAATATTATTATATTTAAATATATTGTGGATTAAACAAAGTTATTTTCAATTTCCTAAGTATAAACGAATTATCATATTAACATTAAGAAGGGTTGGGGCAGGCAACAAAGTGAATGGTGCACTTAAAGTTGTCATCGCAAACAAAAACCTATCCAAAAAAGCTAGAATGGTAGTGCACAATGGTGTTCTTCTACCGACCCTTATGTATGGAAGCGAAGCATGCAACTGGCAAAAGAAAGATGAAAGTAGAATAAATGCAGTAGAAAAGAGATCTCTAAGACGAATGTGTGGATACTCTGTGTATGATAGAGTGTCGAATGAAAATATAAGAAGTGAATGCGGTGCGAATGATGGTGTCATGAACAAAATAATGAAAGGATCATTAAGATGGTTTGGACATATGGACATATGGACATAAGAATGAATGAAGAAAGAATGGTAAAAAAATTATATGTTGACTATGTAAATGGAGCTAGAAACAGAGGAAGACCGAGGAAAACGTGGCACGATCAAATAAATCAAATATTGAATGTCGGCCATGTGAGGAGTCAGAGAAATCGACGCGCGTGCATGACACGATGTATGAATGTTAAGTAAGCGAGAGAAATATGTCAGGAAAGAAAAGTGTGGCAGTCCATTCTTTCTGCTTATCCCTTCGGGGAGACGGCGTGATGGTTAGGTAGTTAGTTAGTTTATAATAAAGAAAATTTTTATTAAATTTTATTTTGTTTTAATTTTTTTAAATGAACCAAGAAATTTAAATAAAACATATTAATTATCATTTTTATTAGATAGTTAGTTTACACAAAGGGCGAACATTTCTTCAAACTTATCAGGGGATTCTTTGAAAATTCCGTCATCTTGGAGGCTATCCATCTTTATGTTCCAAATGGTTATCATCGACAGCGTCAGCACAGACTCTTTTATCTCCCAGCATGCAAAACCAACCCGCTTCTGGTGATACCGGTGGGGAGAGCAATCAAACTGCTGAACATGAACGCTTCGGAGATCGATGTCTTTCATATTCGTGAAAGTACTTTCAGAAGACAAATACTTTTGACTTTGGAGAGTATTTTGTATTCCTAATGTCGAACCATCTCTCATGCGTTCCTGGTATTATATGAGGCCGCCAGGGCAAGAGTGGCCTAACCCCAAATTTAGACAATGGAGATGAATGCGATTGAAAATTTGACGTTTTTTTCCCATTTTTTTTAAAACTATATGGGTTAGGGTCTTCTTTAGTGATAAACCTTGTTTGTTTGGTGAATGTCTTTAGAAAAGTATTTTGAAATATTGGAAAATATAAAGTTTAAGGATATTTTTGATGGTTAATTATAATAGACCACATTTGACTCCATATATTTTGATTTTTTGTCAGAGCAAAATAAGTATTTATGGCGATATCTATGTTTCCACTTGGAAATGGTGGTTAGATTAATTTTTCTTTTATAGTAGGTCACAAATAGGTGTGGGTTAGACCAGTAACTCAATTTTTTTTTAAATGTTGGTTAGACCACTCTTGTGCTAGTGGCCTCATACATTCGTCATATTTTACCTGTTCTCAATAGATGTCTTAAACTATAATAATTATTTTTAATATATTTTGAGAAAATAAACTGATTTGATTTGTTTGATTTGAACATTGGTTTTCCTGGTCATCTAGAAGTTGATCGAGGATAGCTTTATGATAAGCACGGCTGTTGTTGTACTTGTGTTTTGTGACGATTGATTTTTTCACGCCGACTAGCCCGGCTCGTGGCTCGCGGCTGCCGCAGCCAAATGAAATAATCGATAGGCGGACCGCTGGCGGCCCCGCGCCCGCGGTCGATACTCCTCCCGGGCGGAGACCTACCTTAAAATATTTCACTTATTATCGCTGGCCATGCGAGTTTCTGAAAAAAATTACTAAAAAACTACACGACAGCGTAAAAACTTTAAACTACCTATTTGTATTTACTGGGTTAATTTAGCGCTACGTCGGAAACAAAAGTGGTTACATTCTAAAAAAAAAACTTTTATTTGGAAACTATACATAGACAACATTACAAAACGTACTTGAAAGTGAATTTTTTTTATATAATGTCGGCCATTGTTCGAAAACAAATTTTCTCTGAATTTATATCATTGCGACAGTATAAAAAATTGTTCATAATGACTAAGAGGAGTCCCACCGCTTTTCCAAAGCTGTTATAGGCGGACGTCTTTCGTCAGCTTCGAGATGGATGCACGCTTACCCAATTCTTCAGATTTATCAGGGGATTCTTTGAGAACTCCGTTATCTTGGAGGCTATCCATCTTTATGTTCCAGATGGTTATCTTCGACAGCGTCAGCACAGACAGTTTTATCTCCCAGCATGCAGAACCAACCTGCCTCTGGTGATGCCGGTGGGGAGAGCAATCAAACTGCTGAACATGATCACTTCGGAGATCGACGTCTTTCATATTCATGAAAGTACGTTCAGAAGACAAATACTTTTGACTTTGGAGAATATCTTGTATTCCTGATCTCGAACCATCACTCATGCGTTCCTGGTATTATATATTTTTATGTTTTACCTTTTCACAATAGATGCCTTAAACTAAAAATTGTTGTTTGTAATATCTTTTGAGAAAATAAATTGATTTGATTTGATCTATCAATCCCTAGGCCCGTCCCTCGTCCACGCGGGACTTACGTTACTGGGATTGTCATAAAAGAAAAACAAGAGAGACCCAGGCCACATATAAACTACCCATTTCCTCTATGTCATGCCAAAATATAAATTTATTCAATAAACACAATACAGAAAAATAAAAATTTAAACAAAAACAAAGCTACTGGAAACTATCTCATGGATACATAACAGTGGGAGGTCAGGTGGGGATCAGAGGAGGCATATGCGGGTAGGGGAGGTTAGGACGGCAATTTTTACATTTAGAACACAGGATGGGTTTAAGGAAACAGAAACATAATAAAAGCATACAATAAATATAATATCGTCGTGAGGGAGAAGAACGAGGCCCAGCTCAATAGGAAACCCCCATCACCACCAGCGCGACAGTCAGCACCCCCTCAGAGGGGACAGTGCGACAGTATAAAAAAACATTATTCTTCTTCTTCAAGTGCCCTGTCGGGTCCCTCCAACGTTGACGATCACCTCGGCGAACCTGTCCGTGTTGTTCCTCCACACTTCAGATGCCGGTCCACTCTCTCACGTTTCACAGCTAGGACATCTGTCTCCGACCAAACCCTCGGCGTCCCTCATTTTCCCCGCCAATATCAGTTGGAGAAGGTGGTACTTTTCCCCACGTAGTACATGACCCAGGTATGAAATTTTCCGAACCTTGATACTTGAAAACAGCTCTTTGTCAATTCTAGCTGGCTTCAAGACTTCGGTATTGGTAACCATGTCTGTCCAGGAAATTCTGAACATTTGGCGATAAAACCACATTTAAATGCTGCTAGTCTGTTCATTGAGTTGACTTTTAAGGTCCACGTTTCACATCCATACAATAAAACAGACCACACATAGCATTTGATCATTCTCTGGCGGAGTTTCAAATTTATGTTATCATTGCAGAAGAGTCATTTCATTTTATTAAATGCAGCTCTTGCTGCCTCAATTCTGCATTTTATCTCTACATCTGGGTCAAGAGATTGCGCTAGTATGCTGTGAGGTATTTAAATTTCTCCACCCTTTCAACGTTACAAATGCAATAGTGACCCGCTGTAATCAAGCCGTCCGAATGCATTACATTATTTTAAATTAGGTCTGAAAATTTTAAACCAGACTAATTTCTTTAGATTATCTAGTTTACTTATTATTTAATATTTGACACGAAGCCATTACTTGGCGGTTTGACATTTAAAAAAATTAAATTAAACACTTTTTCACTTAGTGTAAACCACTTTATTTGAGTTAGTAGCGCCAACCAGTTTCACTTTGTAGCGAGCTTATTTAGGGCTACACACAAACTGTTTTTGTATAGCCCTGGGGAAGCTCAAAAAACTAAAGTTTGTGTATAGCCCTGAGGAAGCTCGCTACAGAGTGAAACCGGTTGGCGCTACTTACTCAAAGTGGTTTATACTAACACAGGGAGGGCGCAATATAGAAAATTGACTTCGGATTGTATTACCCCCTAAGAATCATCCATAATAAAATTAAGAAAGCGCAATAGCCAGCCAATTTATAGAAAAAAAGTCTTCTAACTTTTCATCGATGCTTGTGTATTATAAAATTTGCCACTAGTTTTAATACCTATGTGGCTGAGCGGATAGCTTGCCATCTCTATTTTACTGTCAAGCAATTATGGACTCTTAAAATGGACTCAGCGCTCGATTATAAAGGTTTACATATGCCTGTACTACGAAAATTATAAATAATTTTTTAATTCAAATTTTTAATTGTATCTCAATAGAGACGAAGACGCAAAACTGAACATGGATGATCAAGGTGTTTACAGGACTTATGACCTGTCATTGGTTGGGTTAAGCGCACGCTTTATGTAATTACAACATTCCCCATTTCACCTTTGTTATTGTGATCATGCATGAAAAATTTTTGGAAGATGTATATATACTTTAAAATCCATATCTATCTTCACGTGTCAGTTTCAGTCAGCCATCTATGTAGATTTGGTTGCACTTGTGAATTTTTCAAGATTAAGATTAACCTATACAATTTTTTAATTTATAAAGTTAATTAGAGCTCGATTCGTAACAAAATAATGTCTATAACCACCGCCGTGGTACAATTAATCAATTTTGAAAATTTCAGTAGGATCTGTTACGAATTTACCGAGTAAATGGGACACACAATAACACACTTTGACTTTTATTTATATAGGTTTCTGGTTCAAATCCCGCGTCATGCGTTTTAATTGATTGATTATGGCGCTTTCTTACTTTGACTATGGACGACTCTCAAAGGGTAGGTACTACAATCTTGCAAAATTACAACCCGAAGTCAACTTCCTATATCGTGCCCTCCTTTTGAAATAGTGTTTTGTTTTTTTTTTAAATCGTATACCATTAATCGAATATATACGTAAATATATTTAAAAAAACGTATAAAAATTAGATGTTTGTTGTGACTCGTAAATAATACGAGTATATCTAATTTGTAACCTTGCTGCCGTGAATCTTTAAGGAAAAAAGTAATCATTTTATACCTTAATGGTTATTTGATGTTCTCAAATACTCCAATCGAATATCTTATTCATATCCACTTACAAATAGTTCAATTCTTTTGAAAACCCATTTCGAATCATTTTATCATGGATAACTATTAACTCGGCATATGTAAACCATAAACAATAATATGAATATGTTTTTTATGTGGTAGAATTGTTTTTCTGTTGTCACGCCATTCGGCTATTGGTGGAGGGGTCCCTGCTGGGATCCATGTTTATTGGTACGAATAAAGCCATTACCGAATGCATTCGACCCAGTCGTTTGAGAATTTCTCAACTTTTGTTGAGGTCAACACTTATCGCTATCGAAATATGTTGAAAATGAATATACACACACCCGTTATTTAGCCAAATTCCTTGAGCGATATTTTTAAAATCAATATTTTCGGGAGAACCCGGTGCCGTGTCAGGTCCCTTCAACGTCGGAGAATACTCCAGTAAAGGCATATCTGTCTTGCGCCACTTGGAACAGGTTCTGAACTCCACTCACTCCTGTCCCCTATTTTGTATTTCGCAGCCAGGACAACTGTCTTCTGCCAACTCCCGGACTATGTCATTCCCATATGTATACTAGAAAACAGACGTTTTTATTAGTATGAATTATGTGATATGGAGTTTTATATCATTGTTCAAGAGACTATACATACTTTAGTTTACATTAAGTGAGAGCTGAGTTAAAACTACTCTGAAGATAGAGTCTACTACAATCTCTGAAATGTGGGTAGAAATGACACAAATATACCCAAGATTCTAGAACTACAAACTGGGATGATCAGCAGTATATTTTTGGTAAAAAAAATCACAGAAATTGTTTTATTTACATTATAAGGAATAATTTCTGTATTCATTTTTAAGAGTGGGAAAATTATAAGAGATGATTATTCCATCTTCTCTTTCGTGTCAACGGTAAGCAAGATTCGTAGAGATACCTCTATAAAGAGTTTTATCTATTTTCTTTTGCCACTGTGGTGGAAGATTTGGAAAAACTAAGCATTGTTTCCAGCCGCGCTGGCTGGTGCAAGTACTACTTTCTCTATCTCCCTTACCATTGTTTATTCCATCAAAACATATCGTTGTTGAGTAAATTTAGGTCATATGGCTGATACATTTCTCCCGTTGATAAACCCTTGCTAAAAGGTGTGCCGCGTGTTTGACTGACCCAAAGCTTGTGATTACTTTTGTGAATAATGTAAGCGTGCACGACTAACTGCGATCAATTGCATTCAACCCAACGAGCGCAACACACAGAAACCAATTATTAAAATTACTATTACTATCACAAAATGCGCTTAGAGTATCAAAATAATGACACTAAAAATATATCTGGCAAAACACTACGTGATAGATTTATAAACTCAAAGATAAGAGAAATATGCGAGGTCGAGGATGTCGTTAGGTGGGGGTGGCAAAGGAAAAGATACCGGTATGCACATGTCAGGAGATTGGATACATCCAGACTCCCTCTCATTGTGTTGTACAGCTTACCTTAAGATAGACGACCCCCGGGCAGACCACCAGAGAGATGGATCGACCGTTGGGAGTCGACCTCGCAGGAGGCCAATTCCTCTGACCAACATGCCACAAGGCCTACACTAGGAGCTAAGCGTTCTGTCCCATAGGCCACCACCTTCCTTTTTTTAAAATTAAACAAACAAACAAACAAACCATCACGCCGTTTCCCCGCAGGGGTAGGCAGAGAGAATGGACCGCCACACTACTCTATCCTGGCAAACCTCTCTAGCTTCCTCCACATTCATACAACGAGTCATACACGCACGTCGATTCCTCCGACTTCTAACATGACCAACCTTTAAAATTTGATTAATTTGGTCATGCCATGTTTTCCTCGGTCTGCCTCGACTTCGTACCCCATTTACGTCATTAACGTATACTTTCTTAACCATTCTTTCCCCATCCATGCGTTCCATATGTCCGAACCAACGCAGCGATCCTTTCATAATTTTGTTCATAATACCTTCTTCCGCTCTAAATTCCTTTCTTATATCAGTATTTGAGATTCTGTCGTATATCGTTCTACCACACATACGTCTTAGGGACCTCATCTCTACCGCATTTATTCTGCTCTCATCCTTCTTCTGCCAGTTCCATGCTTCGCTTCCATACATTAGGGTTGGTACTAGAACTCCATTGTGAACGGCCGTTTTCGCTTTCATTGATAAATTCTTGTTTCCAATAACTATTTTTAAAGCTCCATTCACTTTGTTACCCGCACCAACCCTTCTTTCGATGTCACTATCCGTTCGGGCATCTGCTGTGAACATGCTACCTAAATACACAAATTCCCTCACCTGTTCCAAGTTCTCTTCGTTCACACTTATATTACAAACTGTCATTTGCTCTTCCCTTTCGAAAACCATCACATATACTCGTAACATATACTCGTAAATACGTAAATTTATAAATATAACATATACTCGTAAATACGTAAATTTAATTAATATTCAATTAGGATAGTTCGTACGGCAAGTGGTGAGTTAAATTTTAAATTACCTACCTGTCGATATAAAATGATTCACAGAAAAAAAATATCCTGGAGTTATTAATGCCTTATAGTCACATCTGTCACGCTATTGTAAAAAACAATTACAAAACTACCCTCTGGTTTACAAAAAAATAAACAAGAATTTATAAAACTACCTACTGGTTATTTAGAGGACAAAACAACGACTGGCTCCAAAATTAGAGTAGAATTCCAGTTTTATCCTCGATAACTGTAAATAATGATCATCATTTGTGATCGATCCGTCAACGAATTTTACAAAACAAGTCTTAAAAAATGATATATTACTTTGGTATAAAGAACTCAATTGGTGTTGTGACATTTTTAAAAACATTAACAGGTTTTATTCAAATGAAACCTTTGTTGGAGTAACAAAACAAACGTTTGTTTGTTAGCATTCCGAACTCAAGTTAAATTAAAAACGGCTGGTAGTTTAAGAGAATGAAAATAATGACATATAAATTACATTCTTTTTTCGGTGCCGTGTCAGGTGCCCCCAACGTTGGCGATCACTGTAGCAAAGGCATTTTTGTCCTCGCCACTTGGAACAGGTTCTGAACTCTTGTTATTCCTGTCCACTCTTTGATGTTCCGCAGCCACGACAACTGCCTTCTACCAACTCCCCGGCGTCCCTCCACTTTACCCATTAATATCAGTCGAAGGAGGTGATATTATTCTCCCCTTAGCACAAGACCCAAATATGAGAACTTTCTAATTTTCACACTCGACAACAGCTCTCTATTGGCTCTGGCTCACTGTAGTCACTAGGTCAGCATTACTGACCCTATCGGTCCTCGGTATACGGATCATTCTGCGGAATATCCACATCTCGAACGCTTCCAACCGGTTCATTACATTCACTTTGAGTCCAGGTTTCGCAGCCGTATAGTCGGACAGATCGTATATAACAATTAAACAGTCTTTGTCGGAGTTTCAAGTTAAGATTATCGTTGCAAAAAAGGATCTCATTTTATAAAATGCAGCTCGTGTAACTTCAATTCTGCATTTTGTTTTAATGTCCGGGTCAAGCGCTTTAGTGATAATGCTGCCAAGGTACTTTAATTAGTCGATCATTTCAACATAAATTAAAAAAAACACAAAAGTCCGGATCGTCCATGTCAACATGTGCAACATCGAAAAAAAACATTATGTATTATTACATTATGTGCTAAATTTAAAAAAAAGTGGATTCGTGGAACATAAATTAAATAGACAATATGTGCACCATCTAAAAAGAACATTTTATGATAAATTATTTTTATTTTGTTATTTTTTTTTATATCATTGTATTTTATATTATTTGTTTTAAATTTATTTTGTGGGTGTTGGACGATCGAAGTGTGCGCGGGAGATGCCTATTGGTGGCGATGAGGTTCGCAACCCATCACATCGCGTCTCCTGCGGAGCGAAAAGAGAAGGATGGAGTGCCGCATCAGTAAAAGTGTGACAGTCCATTCTTTCTGCCTACCCTTTCGGGGAGACGGCGTGATGGTTAGTTAGTTAGTAAGTTAGTTTTCAACGTTCGCACCATTCAGTTGCAGAGTTAAAAAATTACATGCATAGTTTTATTCCATTTCTTTTTCTAGTCCAGACTGTTTTCTTCTGTTGTGGTTTTAATTTTTTAAAACTTTATTATAAATTATAATGTAAATGCGATTGTTTTGTCGGTTTTACACTGATGTTTTATTCGTATATATTATAAAGATATAAATATTTGTGGGGAGTCAGAATAATCGACATGCGTGCATGACACAATGTATGAATGTTAAGGATGCGAGTGAAATTTGTCAGGATAAAACATTGTGGCGGTCCATTCTCTCTGCCTACCCCTTCATGAAGACGGCCTGAAGGTCAGTTGATTAAATACTAGTTACAAATTTGTTTCACCTTGCGAGGGCATTTTCAAAATAGTTTGCAAGTAAGCAATTTGTAACAAGTATTTGTATTTTTATGTGTAAATAAAAAAATCTCCGTAACACCGACAAACAATCGTATTTAAATTATAATTTCTACCAATATATTTATAAAACCAACATTAATATTATACGAGTATATAGAGTGGTGTTAAAAAAACTGTACATATACGTAAATAACTTATTTATTTAAATAGGTTCACATAAAAAACTTTCAATTTAAATACTGGTAGTTAATGAAGCATTAAAAAAACAAGAAATAATATGATAGTGTATCATACGTAAAGGCGAGTTCGATTGTAGACCTTGCTTCTGGAGCGAAGTTTAATACTTTATTTTCTAGAAACCGGTCGTTGTAAAATAGCATTAAATAAGAAACTCTGTTGCACTATGCATAAGCGGAATTACAAATCATTACCCAAGTCCAAATCGTTGCTCGAGTGATATCTATATGTTTTTTGTCTTACTTTAGAATGTTGCTAAATGAATACGATAGATGTCACTATGTCACATGTCACCTTGAACGTGTTACTTATGTTTTAATTATCTAGGAGCACGCGAAAAACTTTAATGAAGAAGTCAACATGAGAAAACAACTCTCTACTTTTAACGTTTAAGTGTATATAAAATAAAATAACATGAAGAGCAAGGATGACACATGGCTAGCAGTGTTTAAGTCAAGAAGAAAATATTTCAACCGCCTCGATGAGACCTAACAACTACTAATGGCTTCCAAAATCTAAAATAATATCTCAACTATAAGAAGTACCGCGTTATGCTGGCGGTCGATTAAAAAAATGGATAAAATTATATTTAAAATATATTCAACGCTTCCTTAATTGTGATTTTCACCGTAAATAAGTGAAAGAGGTGTATTAAAGTTGTAAAATTAAGATTTAACTACAGTTAACACAGCTAAACAAGATGGCTGTCGGGTGGGATTTGGCGCCCGCACGCGCGCGTTCTGGATTGGTTTGAATTTGGCGGCAAGCAGAGCCGCCATTTTGTTGCTCGGCCGCCACCGCGCTTGTCAGGATGCAGGCGGCTTTGATGCTAAGGTCGAAAAAGCGGCTGCGCAAAAAGGACAAGAACGGGCGGACTATCCGGAATGAGCTTCCGAGCAATGTAGCCACCAAGGAGATCGCCCCCTTCCCCAGATACCCGCCTCCCTCCTGGGTATGTCATCTGCATGATTTTTATAGCACCAATTATTATAAAACAATGTTTCTTTTTTTAAACTTTGTACACAACACACACTTTATTACAATAATAAAAATTAAAAAAAAAGAACCATGTTTCGGACACAGAAACCCTTCATCAGTGATAAATGGTAAATATTGTAGAAATATTACAAATAATGAAGAGTAATGAGAAGTGTAGAAATATTATAAACAATTTTCATGATTGTGGTCAGTTTTGACAGATATTTAAATGAATTATTTTAGAACGTTTATGTTTTGGTTATAACAAGTATTTTGAATAAATTGAAAATAACAATTTAAAGTTAAATTTAATTACAATTTAATTAAAATTTAATTAATTTAATTTTAATGAAATTTTTTATTTTGTTGAATCGCTCTTTGCATCATGACAGCGTGAGCCAAATCGAGTAAAGGGTATTATAGCTATCATAGTGATTCTCGTGACATGGTAGCTTATCTATCGCCATTTTATTGTCACCTGAATTCTACACCAGACCAAAGACAGTGACAATCACACTGCCCTCGCCGGGAATCGAACCCGAAACCTTCGGGGCGGTAGTCAATGCACATACCACTCGGCCACGAAGGTCGTCAAGGTTCGTCACGAAGGTTCTTATTGGGGTCCAAGTATTAATCTTATAACTAAGGAAATAAATCAATTATTGGACTTGGAAGACCGAGGAAAACGCGGCACGATCAAATAAATCAAATATTGAATGTCGGCCATGTGAGGAGTCAGAGAAATCGACGCGCGTGCATGACACGATGTATAAATGTTGAGGAATCGAGAGAAATATGTCAGGAAAGAAAAGTGTGGCAGTCCATTCTTTCTGCCTACCCCTTCGGGAAGACGGCGTGATGGTTAGTTAGTTAGTTATAAAAAAGAAAAAGACAAATTGATTTTTTTGTTAAACATTTTATTAGTAATGCTCATAACAGTTTAAATGATTAAAATAAAAAAATTCAAGATTGTTTGATCGAAATTTTGCAAACTTATAAATTCACTTCTTTAGAAAATTTAGATTTTTAGTTTTTAATTTTACTACCCTGTTACACGAAAGGTTGTATCAAACTTCAAAATAAAATTGATGTACGTCTAGTATATAAACCTCTAGAAAATAAACAATGAAATATTACTCTTGATGTGTGTACCATAATAATTTTCACTTTTGGAAGAAAAGTTCTGTTTTTGAAAATTTGGTTTGGTTCGTGTGGTTCTCCAGTAAATTTGGAGATATTTCATGTATAAGTGAATTGTTTTGGTCAATTTGATTGTTGCCGCACTTTATAATAATGTGACACGAAATAAGTTTTTATTGTTTTGATGTTAAAATTATATACATTTTTTTCTTTATATTATATAAAGAATTTTGACAGGTGTAAAAATAAATTTTTCATTTGTTCCAATGACAATTTGAATAAATTCTTCAATAATATTTTTAATTTCTTGGTGGTGTCGGATGTTTTTAAGTGCCTTGTTACAGTTAATTAAAAAAAAACGGTTGTTACGTGGAATATAAATTAAATAAACAAAAAATGACAAAAAAAAAATGATCGTCCAGCCGTCAACAAGTGCAGCATCTAAAAGAACATTATGTGTTAAATTATTTTTATTTTGTTATTTTATTTGATATCATTGTATTTATTTAAGATATATTTTGTGTGAGTTTTAGTTTCTAACTGTGCGCGGGAGATGCCTATTGGTGGCGAAGAGGTTCGCAACCCATCACACCGCGTCTCTCGCGGGGGCAAAAAGAGAAGGATGGAGTGCCGCATCGGTTAATGTGTGGCAGTCCATTCTTTCTGCCTACCCTTTCGGGGAGACGGCGTAATGGTTAGTTAGTTAGTTTGGGAGAAAAGTGAAAAATAAAGGAAAAAAAACAAATGGTTTGTAAAAACATTTTTATTTGCAACTCTTTACACATAAATCATTAATACATTTTCGAAGAGCGGATGATTTCCGAATATAGTGCATCTTGAAGCTGGTTTCGAAATATTCAATGGAGATCTGAAAACGTGGGATAGTGCCTATTGGGTGACATGGTGGAATGTTGAAACTCGGAAGCGTTTTAAGTCTTATATTCTCATGTTGGTGTCATCGTTGATGTCTTGTTTGTGATTCTGATACTCGTCGTCCATCGTGTTGTCGGTGTTCATTTGATTATCATTCTGAGTAATATCCTGATCTTCACGAGTCTCATAATCATGTTGGGTGTTGTAATTGTCAGTTTCCTGGTTAAAGTAATGATTTCGGTTGGTTTCATCCCTGGTATGATGTCGGGTCTGGTCATTATTGTAATTGTTGGTCAGCTGGTCGTTATATTCATTTCGATTCTTATTCATGACAATGTCATTATCGTTGCGCATATCATCCGTTTCATATTCCCTATTGTTGTTCTCATAAGTAGGATACCTCTCGTTGTTCATTTCGTAGGTGTTATCATGGTTTCTATTGTGGTAATTGTTCATATTCGTGTTAGTTTCACTCTGGGTGTTGAATTGGGTATCAGTAGTTCTCCTCCCGTTGTAGTCGAAGCTGTTATCATCGTAGTTTTCATTTTCATTGAAATTATGAACATCCATATCATCGGTTCTCTGCTTGTGGTAGATGGTCACATCCGTCAGCATCATGTTCGGGTTAAAGAAGGTTGTCATGTCAATAGGGCGATCCAAAGGATATCCCAGTGCGTTATCGTCAACAGTCGTTCTGATGTTATCGTTGAAAGTATCAGTGTCATCGTGAGTTGTAGTGGTAGTCTGCATGTTGTGTTCATTGGTTGAGCCAAAGACGTTGGTCTGGCGAAGAGGAGTAACTACAACATACACTTGGAACTGCATACCTCCGGTCTTACCTCTGGGCAAAATCAGCCTGTCGGGGAAACCGGTAGTCCTCTGGGCGATGTCAACTGTGAACTGTTGAGTATTACTGTTGACAAGGTTATGGATGTTCCGTATAACGTTGCGGGTTGATGGGCGATCTTCGACAGAATGGGTAAATTGGCGAGAGTTGCGAGTAACAGTGTTCATGCCGTTCCTCAGTCTAATCACGGTCTGATCCAGTTCTACGAAGTTGACCCTGTTCTCGTTGACATTAATAGTGTTCCCCGTGTTATCATGTTTGGGTCCCAAGAAAATTCGGAGTACAGCTTCGGTCGTCCTGTCAGAGTTCACGCGAACCCTCACATTGAAGGGAAGATGGTTGAGGCGTACCTGGCGAGCCTTCACAACATATTGTTGGCGATTATTGTTCATTTCCTGGGTACTGATACCAACAGCGTTGCTGATATCGGCATCTACTTGCTCCAAATAGGTCATTAGTCTGTCCACGGAAACTCCTTGTACTCTGACTCCGGGGAAGGTGACCTCATCACGGTTGTAGGGGCGAAGATTATATTTGAACCTGTGGACGTTCTGGAGAACCCTCTTATACAGCTGGTAGGACATGGGATCACGTAGAGCAGTTGTAAATTGGGTCAGAATTGCAGGATTTTCCATTAAGCTGGAAAAAAAATTACGTCCAATGAGCAATCCAGGTATTTAAAATATTAAGGAAGATGCCATTAATTACAAAACAATATTTTCTTTACTTACTTGTTAGTAACATCATTGCCGTTGCCCAATAGTTTTTTGGCTACTAGAGTTCCCATTAGGTAATAATGAGAATTCGGGGAGTTACGGCTGGCGTCTAAAATGCTCGCTAGCCTCTCGATGTCTTCAGGTTTTCTCAGAGAAAGTGTGGCGCCAGTCTCCTGTGTATTAAGAAAATTCTTTATTACTTTAAGCTCAATAGGAGATCTTTGGTCATTTCGAATAAAGATAATTAAACAGGTATTGTTATTCAAGAGAATATATAAATTGTTAGAGAAATAAACCGAACTCACAGTATGAACGAATCCGGTGTCAATGGCGTCGCGAATGCGCCTTTCATAATCTCGAACAGTATCCAGATCTTGCTGATTATGTTCCTGGTTGACAACGAAATTGTTGGTTCTCGATGGCATCTCTACTCCATTGAAATGCCTGAGGTTTGATCTGAATCCTGTCTGAATGGGTTTCGCCCAGAGGAACTGAGGAATTTCGCCCATGTTGTGGGAGAGCCTCTCCATGTAGTAGCGGGCCAGCAGCTGCTGCCGATTGTAGGCGGTCATCTCTCCTCGGCGATATCGGTTGACGCTGAGTTCTTGGGCGTTCATCCAGATTGGATAAGTGATGAAGTGGTAGTAGTTGAAGGTGTTCAAGTCTATATCTTCGGTGAAGTATGCAAGGACATTTTCTTGGTTGTGATGATTAAACCACACCGAGTTGTTGCTAGTGATCACGAAATGATTTCCGACCTGATGAATCCCTTCGGTGATGGCGACCTTGGGCTCATGCACACCATGCTGTTGCTTGAGCTGTTGGGCTTTAGTGATCACCTCGGTGTTGAAGAAGTGGAAGGGAAACACCTCACTGGGAGGAGGGAGAGCCATGCCGCGAGTATCGCGACGGTGGACGACGGCGGTAGTCAAGGCGTAGACGAATACTGCCTCGTTGAGGTGGTCGCGAGCCCAGCAGGCGGTCTTATAGAAGGTCTCGAAGTCCTTGGCATAGAACAGCACGCGAAAGAAGGCGACGGCTTCCTCCAAGTGTCTCCGGTTGGAAGCGGCGAACACCTTATTCCTGGGCAATGTGCCGGTTTGGACAATTCTCATGAAGTGCTCGATGACCTGTCGGTTCTGTAACAGAATCCCGAATCAATAAATTTAACCCTGAATATCTTTAAGATAGTCTCTGACATTGTTCAATAAAAGAAAGAGATCTAGCTTACATTATAATTGTTGACATTATTTTGGATGCGGTACTGCCTGCCAATGGTGACTTGGTCTTGATTGGTATTCGGGCTGGTAACCTGGTTCAGCAGGCGGATGATGTCATTATTCCTCGTCAAGAACCTCTTAGTAACTGGAAAATTAAATTGTTTGTTATAATCGATTTTCCTGGTAGATAAAAATCAAAACGTACATAAATAGAATGAGGGTTACATCTGACGCCTTCTATTAGGCCGGATAGGCTAAATAAAAAATTAAGCGTTTTTAATCAAGTATTGGCAATCGGGAAGGGTTAGTAACCAAAATTTGTTTGAAGATAGCCTTTTGATCCAGAGAGCCCACCCATCACAAAAGATTTTGATGATTGCCAAGTACATATACTCGTAGATAGCCGTTGATTCCCTTGCGTTTAGGTTATATGAGTTAGAGCCATTCATTGTAATGCTTGGAACACTATTTTTTTTAAAGACTAACACCAAGGATTTAAATCAGTGATATTGGAATTTTTTTTATAATCTTCAATATGAACAGAAAATAGCTCATTAGGAGGAATCTGGTCGCGTCCAGGCTTGAACCCAAGTCCCATGGACCAGGAGCCAAGCGCTCCCTAGACTACCACCCGATTAATCTAACTGTGCTTGTACTGAAATATTTTAGATCATTTAACCCAATAAAGTTTATCAAGTCCGTAGAGTGGTCTTTTTAGTTTCTTTTAATTGTAGACGATTTGATAAGACCCGGTTAAATAAATGTAGAAAGGCATCCCGCAATAAATAAAAAATGTATTAAAATTAGTCAGTTAAAAAGAAGCAAAAGGTTATGTGGGTCTTGGATATTAAATAATTATATTTTTAAATGCTTACCGACTCGTTGGTTATTCCTGGTATTATGTTTGTAATTGTCATTATTGTTGGTGGTGAAGGTGTTGTAGTTGGTGTTGAGGTTGGTGTTGGTGTTGTAGTTGGTGTTGAAGTCGGTGTCCGTGTTGGTGGTTACGTCGAAGGGGTTCCTCCTGTGGGTGGTCCTGCCGAGGAAGGTGGCGGTGGCCGCCGCAAACAGAGCGAGGAACAGGAAGGACGTCTTCATCTTGACTGCTACCGTTGACAAATGTACCTTCTGCTACCCCGTTTCCTGCATTTATAGTGAACGGTGAACGCTATCTTCAAGAAATCCAACGGCCATTATTTCTGCACTTATGAGATAAGTGTTTATTGTTGATTTAATTGAATAATTACAATAACATCCAGTTGCTAACGCGGTCATGTTCCGCATATATTATATTTTTGGTTATTCTTGACCTTCTCAATCGGCAGTTATGTTGACTGTTTGCTCTGATATTCTTTATCTTAGGTACCTACATGAGTAAATAAGCAGAGATTAGTTAGTTAGGTAAGTTAAATAGTTCCCATGTTGTTAGCTTCAGAGACACAAAAATGGATCCGCGTCCTAACCCAAGAATTTTATTGTTACTAAATTTTCTTCCAGGCTATCTTCTTGACCATTCATTTTGGTCTCTTCTAGCCTCAAATATATTTTTTAATAAATGAAATACGATTTTATCCTCTCTTGTTTTTGTTTCTTTAATACGTTTTGAAGATTAATTAATATATGTATGTACTTACTTATGAATGATACATACGTAGCATTATGAAATTTCAGCATTCAATCACTATCGATGAAACTCTGGAGCGGTCAGAATCGTAGGGGGCGGTTTGCTGAGGCGAGTGGGTCAGGAATGCTGAGAGAGCTAAACCTATACGTTCCGCATAGTTATAGCAGAGCAAGGGGGCATATACTATTTTATGCCCCAAATTACCGCACAGAGGCCCTTCGAAGTTCTCCTGCATTGAAAGCGATTCGTCATTTAAATGAGGTTGCAAAAGAGAAAGACCTCTTTGGATGCAATTATGGCGAATTCGTAAAAACCCTTACGATAAAGGCAGCAAGCAAATAACTGGCTTTTCCTATTCATAAGGTTCAATGTGTATTTCCATTGATATTATTTTTTTTCATCCTTTACATCGATTTGGCTCGCGCTGTAGTGATGTAAGGAGTTTTTTCAACAAAATAATAATAATAATAATAATTAAAACAATATATATTTGTTTAGAAAAAAAATATGCGGTATATGCACTGATAATAAATTATACAGTCCATTGTTTTTGCCGAAACACTATGAAACTTCAACATTATTAACCGTTAAAATGTACAACACTGATATGATATAATATTTTTCACTTTTTGTGTGTCGCGACAGCTGTTTCGCCAATCGATGTTGGCATCGTCAGGTGTTACAAACATCTTAAGTAGTATAGTAAATTTGTTTGTAACACATGATGATGCCAAGATCGGTTGGCAAAACAGCTGTCGCGTCACTCAAAAAATGAATAGTAAAAAATGTGATATTATGACAGTATTATAATTTTTGACAGTTAACTACTAACTAACCATCATGCAGTCTCCTCGGAGGGGTAAGCAGAAATATTGGATCGCCACACTGTTCTGTCCTAACATTCTTCTCTCGATTCTTCTACATTCATACATCGTGCCATGGATGCACGTCGATTTCTCCGACTCCTCACGTGACCGACATTTAATATTTGATGGATTTGATCGTGCCACATTTTCCTCGGCCTTCCTCTATTTCTAGCTCCGTTCACGTTGTTGACATATACCTTCTTCACCATTTTTCTTCCCTCATTCTTTCCATGTGTTCAAATCTTAAATGCAGTAGAAATGAGATCTCTAAGACGAATGTGTGGTAAATCTATATATGATAGTGTCAAGTGCAACTATAGTCACAGTAATCAAATGCAATTCAATGTCTCTAAGCGCGTTATGCTATCTTTTACTAGAGCATTGAGAACTGTGTATTATGGATACACAACGAAAAACCAGCAACTAACACGTGTATCTACGATGAGAGATCTCGGGATCATCTAGGAGAGTAGGCTGACTTTTCGTGCACATATCGAGAGAATTTGTGACATTGCACTGAGGGTTTTGGGCTTCATCGTTCGGACCGGAAGAGTTTTCAGAGATTCCAATGTGCTCAGAGTCCTATACAAGCATTAGTTCAGAGCAGACTCGAAAGTGGTTGTGTGATATGAAGTCCTCACGAGGCGAGTTATTCCGTTATGCTGAAGAGGGTTCAGAACAAATTTCTGAGGTATCTCTAAATGAAGGAGTATGGTAGTTATCCGTGGTTCTAACCCACGGCATTTCTTTTGAGAATGCCTCTGACCAATTCTCTGGAGTTTCGAAGGGATAGGCATCTCATAACCCATTTCTTTATTATCAGGGGATATTTCGAGAATTCAGCCGTGCTGAAGGATGTTGGTCATTTTGTCCCTGATAGATATCTCCGACAACGACAGCACAGTTTGTTTTACCTACCGGCCGCCAGAACCAATCAGCTTCTGGTGACCCGGTAGGAATAGCAATTAGTCTGCTAAACACGTCTCTTTGAAGATCGACGTCTTTAGGTACGTTCAGAGGAAAAAATACTCTCGACTTTAGAAAGTATCTTGTCTATCTTATGTCGAACCATCTCTAATGCTTTCCTGGTATTATGTTGTATGTATATAATATTTTACTTGTACTCAATAGATGCCTTAAACATTTATGCTGTTTGTAATGTCTTTTGAGTAAATAAACTGATTTGATTTTATTTAACGACCCTTTAATTATTTCATTCATAACACTTTCATTCGCACCGCATTCACTTCGTATATTTTTATTTGACACTCAATGATATACAGATTAACTACACATTCGTCATAGAGATCTCATTTCTTCTGCATGTATTCTACTTTCATCCTTCTTTTGCCAGTGCCATACTTCACATCCATACATAAGGGTCGGCACAAGAACACCATTGTGCACTGCCGTCTTAGCTTTAATTTTAACAGTTCATAATAACTTATCCTACATACTGTGATTTATAAGTACGCGATCGCTTAAAATATTTAACAGTGTAGTATTCTAAACCCTTTCAGACAATATTTTCTTTTAAAAAGTTTTCAATTTATTTTTCGGGTATAAAGGTAAAGAAAAATGTATATTTCCATAATATAATAAAGTTACATATACATGACTTAAACTATTTAAACATAATAACATCCTGAATAGAAACTACTAGAAAAATCATTTCTACCTCTTAGCTCCAATGGTTGATATTTTAAATTTAATAATATATTTATTAATTTGTAGTTTGCACCGCTAATTAACCAATTTCAATTGAAAGTGTAGGTGATATCTCTTACACAGAGGATGACAAGGTTATTTCTAAGGTTCCATATTTATTCTCAAAGGTTATAACCACATACAAAATGCTTTAACCTCTTCAGACTCCATGTGCAGAATTATGCATATAGCATTTGAAACCTTACAAAATTGTTTTTTGGAATAATTTGCTTTGCGTCATCTCTCTGCGCATGATACAAATTTTTATGATAAAGAATTAACTAATTAACTAACCACCACGCTGTCTCTCTGATTTTATGGACTGCCACACTTTTCTTTCCTGACATACCTACATCTATCGTTTTCTCAACATTCATACATTGTGTCGTGTACGCACGTCTATTTCTCCGATTCCTCGCGGGGCCGAAGTTCCATATTTGATTTATTTGATCGTGCCACGTTTTCCACGGTCTTCTTATATATCTAGTTCCATTTACATTGTTAACGTTTTCCTTTTTTTACTTTTCTTTCTTCATTCATTCTTTCATCGTGTCTAAACCATCTAAAAGTTCCTTTAAATTTTTTTTTCATAACACTTTCATCGTGAATGTCGAATAAATGCAATTTTAAAATGTATGTTTGATTAAAATCCACTAATCTTTGTGTCATCGACCGGTTTCGGCAGCTCGCTGCCAACTTTTATGATAACTACCGAAGCTACCAAAAAGCTACCGAAACATTAGTAGATTTTAAAACGATTTAAAAAATACATATTTTCATTATTTAAAAATTTTGCAAATTAGTGACTTTTCCAATTCTTTACACCTTCTGGCATTCCTCAGGGTCTCATTCTAGGACTTTTATCCACATTTTCAAAAATGATTAAGCCGAAACCGAATATTACATATTCAAATAGCCTATTATGTGTCGGCGATATATTTTCTTTTAAAGAGAAATTCAAGGACTTTTTAAACTCAAAAGTGGTTTAATTGTATCTCAATAGAGACGAAGACGCAAACTGGAAACTGAACATGGATGATCAAGGTGTTTACAGGACTTATGACCTGTCATTAACAAGTAATTACAACATTCCCCATTCCATCTTTGTTATTATGATCATGCATGACAAATTTTTTGGGAGATGTATATATACTTCAAATCCATATCTATCTTCACGTGTCAGTTTCAATCAGCCATCTATGTAGATTTGATTGCAATTGTGAATTTTTCAAGATTAACCTATACAACCGACCCACTAACGCCATCTATGGAGAATGATTTTCGGCATTTAGCAAACTACCTTATTAACACAATGCGAAGGCTGTCGCCTAATTAACGTATTGTTAGAAGCCGCCAGGAGTATTATTCCATAATATATGCCAAAGAAATGACCAGAATCGGCCAAAGAAATGACCAGAATCGGCCAATTCGCCCAATTAACCCAATCAATGACAGGTCATAAGTCCTGTTAACACCTTGATCATCCATGTTCAGTTTCCAGTTTGCGTCTTGGTCTCTATTGAGATACAATTAAATTTGAATTAACCACCCTTTGGTGAAAATCCAGGATTTCGTATACAGGTATAAGTATACATTTACAAATATTAGAATAAATATTGTTTGATATCAGTGCTTAATTGTGTATAGTGTGATTCACCAAAAGATGACGCTTGAGTAGGTTTAAGCGATAGCTGTCAATCTTAATGATATTACTGCTTGTGTATTCAAGTAAACATTGAAATCGCTAAAAGATTTTTTTGTTAAACTTTATGTATTTGGAGGAACACGTTGATGGATAGCATATATTATACGAACGATTTTGATCTTCATCAGTATTCAAATAATGAATATGGCATCCTCTCAATATGTGTCGCAGTAGCATTGTTGGGGTGAAAGTAAAAATCTGTTTCGGAGATTACACAATTTGTGTAGAAACCTTTTATTTGCAACTTACTTAAATAAATACAACAATGGCCATAATTCTGATGAAGGAATTCGTTCTGCTGCTAGAGTGTATGCCCAGCGAGCGCAACACATGTTAACATATTCAAAAACTAAATTCATCGGAGATCTGTGAATAAGGGACGCCGCTTACAGTGCAGTAAGAGTGAATCTTGTGTACGGGAAGCCAAACATTCTCGAATAATAAGATCTGGCTCGCGCATTTCTGTCGAGATCTCTGAATCTCCGGTAGTTGTTGGTATACTCGTTATTTTGATAATCATTGTCGTCCCTGGTGTAGGTGTTGCGTTGGTCGTAGTTGCGGTTGTAATCAGTGTTTTCGGTGTTACGGTATTGATCCTGGTTGTAGTCATTATCACGAACGTCGGTAGTATCTCGGATGTAATTTACGTCGTTGTCGTTGTAATTGCGGTTGCGGTTGGTATTGTAATTGTTGGTGCGCTGGTTATTATATTCATCATCCACATCATCATCGCGCATTGTGTTCATTTCATATTCCTTGTTGTCGCTGTTCTCGTAAGTATGATACCGCTCGTTGTTCATTTCTAAGGTATCAGTGGGGTTACGGTTTTGATCATTAATCATATTCGTGAGAGTTTCTCTAACCGTATTGTCATTCGTATCTTCGTTGTTATGGTTCACTTGATTATCGTAGAAGTCATAGTTTCTATTCCGATTGTCAGTTACTCCTCCATCGAGGTCGAAGGTGTTATCATTGTAATTTTCATTTTCCCTAACATTGTTAACATCTAAATCCTCAGTTCGCTCCTTATGGTAGATGGTCACATCTGTTAGCATCATGTTGGGGTTCCAGAAGGTTGTCGTGTCAACAGGGCGATCCAAAGGATATCCCAGTGCGTTATCGTCAAAAGTCGTTCTGATGTTATCGTCATAAGTGTTGGTGTTTTCGTTAGTTGTAGTGGTAGTTTGCCTGTTTTCATTTGTAGAACCGAATATGTTGGTTCGGCGAAGTGGAGTAACCACCACGTACACTTGGAACTCCATGCCTCCGGTCTTACCTCTGGGCAATACCAGTCTATCGGGGAAGCCGGTAGTCTTATGAGCGATGTCAACTGTGAACTGTTCAGTATTACTCTTGACGAGGTTTTGGATGTTCCGCATAACTTTATGGGTTGTAGGGCGATCCTCCACGGAATGATAGAATTGGCGAGAGTTGCGAGTAACGGTGTTCATCCCATTCCTCAGATTAATCAGGGTCTTATCCAGTTCCACGAAGTTTTCCCTGTTTTCGTTGTAATTAATTCTACGCCCCGTGTGGTCATATTTTGGTCCCAAGAATATTCTGAGTACCGCATCGGTCGTCCTGTCGGAATTCACGCGAATCCTGACATTGAACGGAAGGTGGTTGAGGCGTACCTGGCGAGCCTTCACAACAAACTGTTGGCGATTATTGTTTAATTCCTGGGCGGTGTTACCAACGGCGTTACTGATATCGGTATCCACTTGCTCGAAATAAGTCACTAGTCTGTCCACGGAAACTCCTTGCACTCTGACGCCGGGGAAGGAAACATCTTCACGCTTGTAGGGGCGAAGATTATTTTTGAACCTATGGAAGTACTGGACAATCCTATTACTTAGCTGGTAGTACATGGGATCACGTAGAGCAGTTTCGTATTGGGTCATCACTGAAGGATTTTCTGTTAAACTGGAAATATATAAAAGGCAGTTGAGCAATCAGTAACAGAAAATACTGTATGGTATTATGGAAAACACGATAAATTATCAAAATTAAACTTTTTTTACTTACTTGTCAGTAACATCATTCCCGTTGCCCAAAAGTTTATATGCTACCTGTATCCCTCGTAAGTAGTAACGAGTGTTTGGAGAGTCAGGGTTGCCCTCAATGAGGTTCGCTAACCTTTCAATGTCCTCGGGATTTCTCAAAGAAAGAGTAGCACCAGTCTCCTATAAAAAATACCAATTTTAATAATGTTAAGCTGAACGCGAGAAGATTTTTAGTTAGTTTTAATTTAAATAATTACACCAGTATGGTTATTAAAGAGACATTATTAAATAAATAAAATGAGAAATTAGCCAAACTTACGGTACGAACGAATCCAGTGTCAATGGCTTCACGAATGCGCCTCTCATAATCTCGAACAGTCGTAAGATCCTGTTGATTGTGTTCCTGGTAAACCACGAAATTGTTGGTCCTTGACGGCATCTCCACTCCATTGAAATGCCTAAGGTTTGACCTGAATCCGGTCTGGATGGGGTTAGACCACAGGAACTGAGGAATCTTGCCCATGTTGTGGGAGAGTCTCTCCAGATAGTAGCGGGCCAGCAGCTGTTGCCGGTTGAACGTGACCATCTCTCCGCGCCGATATCTGTTGACACTGAGTTCTTGGGCGTTCATCCAGATTGGATAAGTGATGGCGCGGTAGTAGTTGAAGGTGTTCAAGTCTACATCTTCGGTGAAGTATGTTAGAACATTTTCTTGGTTGTGTTGATTAAACCACTTTGAGTTGTTGCTAGTGATCACGAAATGATTTCCGACCTGATGAATCCCCTCGGTGATAGCGACCTTGGGCTCGTGCACACCTTGCTGCTGCTTGAGCTGTTGGGCTTTGGTGATCACCTCGGTGTTGAAGAAGTAGAAGGGAAACACCTCGCTGGGAGGAGGGAGAGTCATGCCGCGAGTATCGCGACGGTGGACGACGGCGGTAGTCAAGGCGTAGACGAATACTCCCTCGTTGAGGTGATCGCGAGCCCAGCAGGCGGTCTTATAGAAGGTCTCGAAGTCCTTGGCGTAGAACAGCACGCGAAAGAAGGCGACAGCTTCCTCCAAGTGTCTCCGGTTGAAAACGGCGAACACCTTATTCCTGGGCAACGTGCCGGTTCGTAAAATTCTCATGAAGTGCTCGACCACCTGTTGGTTCTGTAACAGAATGCCGAATCAATACATTGAACCCAGAATGTCTTAGATAGTCTCTGTCATTATTCAGTAAAGAAAAGGGATCTAGCTTACATTATAATTGTTGACATTATTTTGGATGTGGTACTGCCTGCCAATGGTGACTTGGTCTTGATTGGGATTCGGGCTGGTAACCTGGTTTAGCAGGCGGATGATGTCATAATTCCTCGTTAAGAACCTCTTAGTAACTGGAAATTAAAATTGTATGTTTTAACCGATTTTCATGTTAGATTTAAATCATTAACCTCACGTATATAAATAGAATGAGGGTTCCATCTGACACCGTTGATCATTATTCACATCAGGCAGGATAGGGTCAATAAAAAATAAGCATTTAATATCAAGTATAGGTAATCGCGAAAGCTTAGTAACCAAAATTTGTTTAAATACCATATAGCATTTTGGTCCAGACAGTCCACCCATCGCAAAAGACACGGTGAACGGTATGTACGTATAAATAGGCATTGGCTTCCTTGCATTTAGTTTTTCTTTTATAAACAGTTCCCGCATATAAGCTAGAGCCATTCAAAACTATCTAATCTAGCTCTGCTTGTACTGAAATATATTTGGCTTAAAAGCCAATGAAGTTACGATCCTTATATATGGAAGCGAAGCATGGAACTGGCAAAAAGGATGAAAGTAGAATAAATGCAGTAGAAATGAGATCTCTTAGACGAATGTATGATAAATCTGTATAAGATGTGTCAAATACAAATGAAAGTGTTATGAACAAAATAATGAAAGGATCGTTGAAATGGTTTTGATACATAGAAAGAATGAGTCAGAATAGACAGAATAGTGTAAACCACGTGAACCGAGCTAAAAATAGAGGAAAGCCGAGGAAAGCTTGGCACGATCAAATCAATCAAATACTAATTGTCGGTCACGTAAGGAGTCTGAGAAATCGACGTGCGTGGATGACACGATGTATGAATGTAGAGGAAGCGAGATTAGTATGACAGGACAGAACAGTGTGGCGGTTCATTCTTTCTGCCTACCCCTTCGGTGAGACGGCGTGATGGTTAGTTAGTTAGTTAGTAAGTTTCTCAAATCAGTAGACTGGTCTTGTAAAAATAATCATTTTTAATTGTGGGCGTTTTGATAAAACCCGGTTAAAAAATATAGATAGGCTTCCCGCGTTAAAACAATATATTAAAAACTTCCTCAATTAAAAAGAAGCAAAAGGTAATGATAGGTAATTTTTTATTTTTATTATAAATTATTAAGTGTGCTTCCACTTGTGTTTAACGTCGCCCGGTTTCGGCAGCTTGCTGCCATCTTCTGATACCTACATCAGCATTTTTTTAGTTTATATAATAAATGCTAGTGGTGGAGGTTTAATTTTTTTACCTTTTCTAAATAATACTAAGAAATTTCAATTAAAAATATATGCAATATTCAAGGTGATGTGTATCTTGGACATCATATAATTATATTGTAGAAATATTTACTTACCGACTCGTTGGTTATTCCTGGTGTTATAATCGTAATTGTCATTATTGTTGGTGTTGAGGTTGGTGTTGGTGTTGTAGTTGGTGTTGTAGTTGGTGTTGAAGTCGGTGTCCGTGTTGGTGGTTACGTCGAAGGGGTATCTCCTGTAGGGGGTCCTGCCCAGGAAGGTGGCGGTGGCCGCCGCAAACAGAGCGAGGAACAGGAAGACCGTCTTCATCTTGACTGTTGCCGTTGACAAATGTGCCTTCTGCTTCCCTGTGCCTGGCATTTATAGCGAACCGCGACCGCTATCTTCCGCCCGCGATCAGGGCTATCTGAAAGCAGTCAACGGCCATTTAAGTTCAAAGCAGTTGCTTGCAGCTATGAGGTTAAAAGTTTATTATTGATTTAATTAATTATTCATTATCGAGTTGCTATCACGTCTTTGTTCCGTACATACGAGGGCAGTTTGATAAGTCAGTGACTTTTTGAATTTCCCGAGCAGTAACTTTAAATGCAATACTGCTCCCGTCAACTGCCATCTATGAATAGACTACTGTACAATTTTGAGAAGGCTGCACCATTTTGTTTATATTTGACAGCCATTGAAAGCAAACAATCCGATGAATTGTAACCAAAATGCAAAAAAGTTAATTTCATGTGCTGATTAAGCATTATTTTTTGCGTAAAAAAACCATCACAGAAACCAAACAAAGGCTTGATAAATACTATGGGGACTCTGCACCATCAATTTCAATGGTTAAGACGTAGTTTACTGAGTTCTGTTATGGTCGTACCAGCACAAGTGACGCCGATCGTTCAGGTCGCCCAAACATCACGCCAGAAATCGTCGATAAAATCCATAGAATGATATCGGACGTTCGGAGAATGAAAGTGCGTGAGATGGCTGAGGATATAGGCATCTCAACTGAGCGGGTACATCACATTTTACATGAATATTTGGACATGAAAAAGGTATCCGCGCGATGGCTACCGCGATTGCTCACACTTGACCATAAGCGCAACCGTGTGACCACTTCAAAGGAGTGTTTGGTGATGTTCAAATGCAATCGGAACAAGTTTTTGCCCCGATTCGTTATCGTAGACAAAACATGAATCCATCACACTACACCAGAGACCATGGAACAATCAAGAGTGTGGGTTTCTCCGGGTGAACGTGCACCAAAGAAGGCAAAGGTGGGTTTGTCGGCCAACAACGTCATGGCCACAGTTTTTTGGGATGCCGCGGTGTCATTCACATCGATTACCTTGAAAAGGGTAAAACGATTACCGGCGAATATTATTCAGAGCTTTTGGATAGATTCGATATTGAATGAAGCAGAAACGACCGCATTTGACGTAGAAAAAAGTGCTATTCCATCAAAACAATGCACGGGTACACACTTGTGTAGTCGCCATGGCAAAACTCCATTAATTGGACTACGCACTGCTACCCCTGAAGAAATGGCTGGGTGGTAAGAGATTTGGGTCTAATAAAGAGGTCACCACTGAAACAATCGTCAATTTTGAGGGCCTTGAGAAAACAATTTTTTTCGAAGGAAAAAAATTTGGAAAAACTCTGGACAAAACGTATCGAGCAAAAAAGAGACTATATTGAAAAATAAAATGCTTATTTGCCGAAAAATACATCCTATATTCAAAAAGTCACTGACTTATCAAACCGCCCTCGTATTTTTGTTTTTTCTTGACCTTCTCAATTCTCAAGTCGTGTGAAACGTTTGCTCTGATGTTTTTTATCTTAGGTTTGTTACATAATTAAATACGCAGAGGTACTCGTATAATTTGAACAGTTTCCATGGTATTTATTGTTTCTTGAACAATGATGTAAAACTCCATAAGTAATATGAATGAAAACGTCAGTTTTCTAGAAGTATTATTATATTTTATGGGAATGACATGTTTCGCTCTTCTTAGTTGACATTTGATAATGCCTTCTTTAATAGCCGTTGTCGTCCACTGCTGGACACATAGGCCTCCCCCATACTTCTTCATGTATGACATGTCATACGGGGGGTGGTTGGCATTACAACGCCACGCTTGCCAGACGGGTTGGCGAGGTGTCCTTCCACGTTAGCCTATGCATCAATATTATCCACCGAGGTTATTCACCTCGATCTCTAACATTTCGCATAGTTTCCAGGGGAGACCAAAGTCGAGGAGGTGTGGATAGGTACTTGGGATCAGATCAATCCTCCAGCGTAGCATGGCCATCACCACGGTGATGGCCATGCACCGCTCGAAGAGTCAATAGGATCCCCCTTACTCCCCCATATGATAATGCCTTAGAAGGGCGAAACATGTCATTCCTATAAAATATAATAAAACTTCTAGAAAACTGACGTTTTCATTCGTATAAATTAGTTCCCGTAGTATAAGTTTAAGAGCCGCAATATTGGATCCGCGCCTAACCTAAGGATCCCATTGTTGCCAAATAGTCTTCTAAACTATGACCATTCATTTTGGTCTTCCTATAGCCACATGGTATAGATTTTGAATCATTTATCTCCAATTATTATATCTTCTTCTTTCGGCTGGCCATTTCTCATTACTTGTATAATTTGTATATAAACCATCTTGTTCAGGGTACTTCGTCAGGGTAACAGAATCTACTAATAATCTTTTGTTTGCAATGATAACTTTAAGTGCTCCGTTCATTTATTGCCTCCCCCAACCCTTCTTTCAATAACAAAGTCACCAAGTTGACTGTTCCTATAATGACTTCTCAAAGGCATTTGATACTGTGAACCATGACATTCTTATATAATAGAAAAGCTATCTCAAATTGGTTTCTCTTCTCAACTTATTATGCTTTTCACTAGTTACCTTGAGGGGAGAAAACAATTCGTCTCTTACGGAATTTTTCAATCGTAACCTTTTCTTGTTTATTCAGGAGTGCCACAGGGTTCAAACCTTGGCCCACTCTTCTTCACTATATTCATAAACGATATTGCGAAGGTAATAAATTTCTCGCGATTTCATTTGATTGTGATTTCTTTTGTGTAGGTCTTTTTGTTCCCGACAGATATCTCCGACAGCGCCAGCATAGATTGTTCTTTCTTCCGGCCGCAAGAACCAACCTGCCTATCTCGGAGATTGACGTCTTTCATATTAGTGAAAGTACGTTCTGAAGAAAAACACTCTTTACTTTAGAGAGTATCTTGTCTTCCTAAAGTTGAACCATCTCTCATGCGTTCCGGATTCTTTACCCTTTCTCAAATAGGTACCTAAAACTGTTATTATGTTTATAATATGTTTTGAGTGAATAAATAAACTGATAAACATCCTTTGTGGACATACTACCTAAATATACAAGCTTATCTACTTGTTCCGGATTTTCACCATTCACGCTTATGTTGCAGACTATAATGATTTACCCTAGACATAGTCACATTCATCATAAAACTGATTCATGAAACAATAAAGAATTAAAGTTGTTTAATAAATATCTTTCACAAGTTTACAATTTTTATGGCCTGTTTTGTCAGGTTATTTACATCGGTATACTGACTAGACTTATTCCTTATTAATTTATATTAAACTAACTAACTAACTAACTAAACTAGCAGAAAGAATGGACTGCCACACTTTTCTTTCCTGACACACTTCTCTCACTTCCTCAACAATCATACATGGTGTCATGCACGCACGTCGTTTTCCCCAGCTCCTCACGTGGCCGAGATTCAATATTCGATTTATTTGATCGTACCACGTTTTCTTCGGTCTTAGGTACTCTATTTCTTGTTCCATTAACATCGTTATCATATAATTTGTTACCATTCTTTCTTCATTCATTCTTTCTATGTGTCCAAACCATCTTAATCCAGAATGAACAATCAGCAACTAACACATGTATCTACGATGAGGGATCTCAGAATCATCTATGAGAGTAGGCTGACTTTTCGTGCACATATCAAGAGGATTCGTGACATTGCACTGAGGATGTCGGGGTTCATCATTCGGACCGGAAGAGTTTTCAGAGATCCCAATGTGCTCAGAGTCCTATACAATGCGTTGGTTCGGAGCAGACTCAAAAGTGGTTCTGTGATATGGAGTCCTCACGAGGCGAGATATTCCGATATGCTGGAGAGTGTTCGGAAAAAAATTCTGAGGTACATGAGGGAGTACGGTAGTTATCAGTGGCTCTATCCCACTGCATTTCTTTTAGGAATGCTTGGAACCAATTATTTACAGCTTCGAAGAGATGGGCATTTCATTACCCATTTCTTTAAATTAATCAGGGTATATTTCGAGAACTCGGCCGTGCTATAGGGTGTTGGTCTTTTTGTACTTGATAGATTTCTCCGTCAGCGACAGCACAGATTGTTTTACCTACCGGCCACCAGAACCAATCTGCTTTTAGTGACACCAGTGGGAAGAGCAATTAGTCTGCTGAACGCGGTCTCCTCGGAGATCGACCTTTTTCAGATTAATGAAGGTACGTTCAGATGAACTCTTCTGTACCGTAAACTCTTCTGTGCGTTTGTCGATTTGCAAAAAGCATATGATCGCGTAGATAGAGGTAAACTGTGGGAAATATTTTCGGAATATGGAATAAGCACAAAACTGATCTCGGCAATTACATCACTGTACACGGAAAGCACTGCTAGTGTCAGAGTAAATGGGGATCTTACAGCCTGGTTTGATATCAATAAAGGTGTCAAACAGGGATGTGTAATGTCTCCAGGGTTGTTTAATCTATATATGGACAAGTGTATGAAAGAGCTGAAAGGGTTGGAAGCAGGTTCAAAAATGAACGGTGTGTCAGTAAGCTGTTTGTTGTATGCGGACGACGCTGTGCTACTTGCAGGCAATGAGCTTGAACTGCAAGCCCTGGTGTCTAGTATGTATGAGGTATGCAAGCGATACGATTTGATGATGAATGTGAATAAGTCTAAGGTAATGATTTTCGAAAAAGAAGGAACCATGACAGTCTGCAACATTAGTGTAAACGGTGAAAATCTGGAACAAGTGGATGAATTTGTTTATTTAGGAAGTATGTTTACAAAGGATGGGAGGGTGGAGAAGGATACTGAAAGAAGGGTTGGGGCAGGCAACAGAATAAATAGTGCACTTAAAGTTGTCATCGCAAACAAAAGCCTATCCAAAAAAGCTAAGATGACGGTGCACAATGGTGTTCTTGTGCCGACCCTTATACGAGTATATGGAAGTGAAGCATGGAACTGGCAAAAGAAGGATGAAAGAAGAATAAATGTAGTAGAAATGAGATCTCTAAGACGAATGTGTGACAAATAAATATATGATAGGGTGACAAATGCAAGTATAAGAAGTGAATGTGGTGCGAATGAAAGTGTTATGAACAAAATAAGGAAAGGGTCATTAAGATGGTTTGGACACATGGAAAGAATGAGTGAAGACAGAATGGTAAAGAAGGTATATGTAAACGGCGTGAACGGAGCTAGAAATAGAGGAAGGCCGAGGAAAACGTGGCACGATCAAATCAATCAAATATTGAATGTCAGTCACGTGAGGAGTCGGAAAAATCGACGTGCGTGCATGACAAGATGTATGAATGTAGCGGAAGCGAGAGACGTATGTCAGGACAGAACAGTGTGGCGTTCCATTCTTTTTACCTACCCCTCCGGGGAGACGGCGTGATGGTAAGTTAGTTATTTACGTTCAGGAGACAAATACTCTTGACTTTAGAAGTATCTTGTCTTCTTAATGTCGAACCATCTCTAATGCGTTCCTGGTATTATGTTGTATTTTTTATAATATTTTACCTGTAGTCAATAGATGCCTTAAACATTTTGCTGTTTGTAATGTCTTTTGAGTTAATAAACTGATTTGATTTTATTTAAAGATCCTTTCATTATTTTGTTCATAACACTATCGTTTGCACCGCATTCACTTCTTACATCTCGTATTTGACTCAATTCTATTGCATTTATTTGACTTTAATCCTTATTTTGCCAATTCTATCCTTTGCTTCCATACACAAGGGTTGGTACAAGTACACCAGGAAGGAATTTAGAGCGTAAGAAAGTGTTGTAAGCAAAGTTATGAAAGAATTACTAAGTTTGTTTGGACAAAGTTAAGCATGAGAATGGAGTACGGACTTGAGGAAGACTGAAAAAAACGTGGTATGACCAAATCAATCAAATTTTAAAGATTGGTTATGTTAGAAATTGGAACAATCGACTTGTGTCTATGACTCGCCGTATGACTGTGGTGGAAGCTATAGAGGGGTTTGTCAGGATAGAGTAGTGTGGCGGTCCATTCCCTCTGCCTACTCTTCCGGTAAATGAAGTGATGGTGTGTTTTTGTTGTTACCTTTTTGATAAGTTTCTTTTGAGGGTTAAGGGTTACATTCGAATCGGATAAATTATGAAATGTAGCTTATAGAAGATGTATACCAAACATGTGTGTTGTTATACTTACATATTGTCCGGTGTTTTAAATATTGGCATGGAATAAAACTGGGCTTATAAAGGGTTTTTCATTAAGAGCGATAAAACTTTGAAATGAAATAAAACAAGTGAAATTGCCCCATTTTTTTTTATTATAAAGGAGATTCAATTACATTATATTTTTTAAATTTATATATTAGGTCCTTACATATGAAATTGGCGTTTTGTATGGCAGGAACATAAAGTTGATTTTTTTTAAATATAATATATTTATTTAATCAAAGTATGTACCATTGCTATCTATGCACTTTCGCCATCTCATAGGTAGTTCATCGATCCTTTTACTAAAAAAATCATTCGGACGGGAATCAATAAAATCTTTGAAGTCGGTTTGGACTGCCCCATCGGAGTTGAATTTTTTCCCTTGCAAGAAGTTATCCAAATTTCGAAAAAAATAGTAATCTGTTGGGGCAAGGTCCGGAGAGTACGGTGGATGTCTTAGACATTCCAATTGAAGCTCTTCTAATTTGGTAGCCGTCTGTTGTGCAGTGTGTGGTCTAGCGTTATCATGAAGCAGCAGTGGCCTAGAGCGATTAACCAGCTTCGGTTGTTTAGCAGCTAGCTTTTCCATCATGGTTTGCAGTTGCTGACAATAGACATCTGCCGTAATCGACTGGCCAGATTTAAGAAAGCTGTAGTGAACGACACCAGCACTAGTCCACCGAACGCTCACAAGTAACTTTTTTGGAGTCAATTTTCGCTTGGGGCATGGTTTGGCTGGTTCGGCAGGGTTCAGCCATTGCGATGAGCACTTCCGATTATCATACAGGATCCACTTTTCATCACAGATTCGATTCAAAATCCCTTCATTATTGTGCCGGTTGAGTAATGCAACGCAGCAGTCAACGCGCGTTTGTTGATTTGCTTCACTCAATTCGTGAGGTACCCACCTTTCAAGCTTTTTCACCTTCCCAATTTGCTTCAAGTGGATTAAAACAGTTTTTCACTAACACCGCAGCCTGCAGCTAACTCGGACGTGGTTTGCGATGGATCCGCTTCCACAATAGCCTTCAATTCTTCATTATCAACTTTGGTCTCCGGTCGTCCACGGGGCTGCAGGTCGAAATTTCCAGAACGAAAACGTTGGAACCAAAAACGCACTGTGTTTTCTTTTGCGGCACCGTCGCCGTACACATCATTAATCCTTCGAGCCGTTTCTGCAGCACTGGTGCCACGGTGGAACTCGTACTCGTAAATAACGCGATATTTCAAGTTTTCCATTTTGTAAACTGAGTGACGCAATGAAAAAAAACAATTGAGGAAAAAACAAATGAAGTATAATTTTCAAAACACAAATACTTGAGTAAATAGCTGTATAAATTTGAATTTGGAATTTCTAACCAAAGAGAAGATGTTTGAGATCAAAGTTGCCAGTACGGCATTACGCCAATTTCATATGATGTCTTCTTCTTCTTCTTTTTGTCCTGTCACACCTCCGTGGTGCATAGGGCCTCAAGGAATCTTCTCCACCCGACTCTATCGCATGCCTGATGCTTAACATCGTCCCAAGTGAGACCTGCTGCCTTAACCTCGCCCTGCAGGGTTCTTCTCCAGGTGGCTCTAGGTCTGCCTCGCTTTCTCTTTCCCCCCATAGGGGACCAGTCTAGTGCGCCCTGAGCGATGTAGGCTGGGTTCCGTCTCAGAGTGTGACCGATCCACTGCCACTTGCGCCTAGCGACTTGTTCTCTAATTGGCTTTTCGCCTGCCATGGTCCAGAGAACGGCATTTGACACTGTTTGGGGCCAATAGATTTTAAATATTGAGCGAAGGCACCTATTTATAAACACCTGGAGTTTACCAATAACGTCTGCGGTAGACTTCCAAGTCTCACATCCGTACAGCAGTACGCTTTTAACGTTACTGCTGAATACTTGGAGCTTGAGCTTTCTCGAAATGATACCGGAGCGCCATACAGGGCGAAGCATAGCGAAAGCACCCCTTGCCTTGTCAAGTCTGCTGGCTACATCCTCCTCCGTACCTCCTGAGCCTGCTATCATACTACCGAGGTAGCAGAAGCTGGTCGTGGTCAAAAGGGGGACACCGTGGAGCAAGATTGGGGTGGAGTCATTTGTATCATATGATGTAAAGACCTAATATTTTTATTTTTTTATTTTACTTTTACATTTTCTTCACTTCTTCTTCTTCTTCCTCTTAGTTTAGATCGTATGACCTTTTTGTGACGGTGGGCTGTCATCTCTCCATCTCTTCGGCGGCCTTCCTGGTAATCTCTTGCTGCTTGGGTTTTCATCTTTAACAATTTTTGCAATTCTTGTATTCTCCATGCGGTCCACGTGGTCTCTCCAAAAGCGCCTTCTGCTTTTTTCTCATCTCACTATGTCCTCAACACCACAGACAGACCTTATTGCTTCATTTCTGATCCGATCTCTGAGGGTTTTGCCTGCGATGGAGCGCAAGGGTTCGCATTTCTGCTACTCTAAGAAGGTTCTTAGTTCCATTGGTATCGGCTCTGACCCCTATTCCGTACGTCATGATGGGGCGAACGCATGGCTTGTATATCTTGACTTTACTTTTACAAGATATTTATTAATCTCTGATTGATACAAAAAGTTAATGGACTGTAGTTGTCACACTAGGCATGGCCTGTATCGTGACAACTACATAAAATAGTATGTTAGTGGAATTGTTAGTAACATGGCGATTTGTTAGTGATCTTATGCTGACATTGGTAAGAGACTTATTGCAATATGATGATATAATCAAAATTGAATGCTGTGATAATAAATTTACATATTAGGAAAGATAGGAAATCTCTTCTTAATCTAATAGAAAAAACATCTTCTACCTATATGGTTGACCCCTTTATATATTTGGTTAGAGCACGTTTAAATTTCTTTATGTCATTAATAGATTTGAAATTCTCAGGAAGACGATTGAAAATACGGGGCGCGCGGAATGGAAATTGTTTTTGGGCTAGAGCTGAGCGAGAGCGAAGAACTATAAAATTACGATGATCTTGTGGGGCAGTTCTGTTGTGATCTCGAATTCGAAATTTTAAATTTGGGGAAAATAGCTGAATTTTTTTTGTAAAGTTGTCGAATACTAACGATTTTATATTCTTTGAACAACAAGTACGATGGATGCCTAATGGGTTTTCTGGTAATAACACGCAATATATTTTTATGGGACTTAATTAGGGGGTCAATTGTAGTTTTTGCGCAAGCACCCCAGCTCAAGATCCCATAGGTTATCTCATATTGACATAAGGCAATATACACATCTTTACAAAGCTTGGGGTCTAGTATTTCTCGGAGGCAGATGCCTCCGAGAAATACAAGACCAAAGCTAAAAAAGTTAGTTTAGATAAAAGCATATGAAAATGTTCTAACACTTGAGGTGAGTGAAGTTATATGTGAATTCCATCTAAGGTTATTGTCCAAACTTATTTCTAGGTATTTTATACTATTGACCCGTTCCAAAGGAAGACAAGAAAACGAAGTGAGCTGGGTACAATTAGAATTTTCATGAATTATGAGGTTTTTACCAGCCTTAGGTTGGTTTGTTTTTGTTAAACTAAAAGTGAGGTATTTTGTTTTTAATAAATTTAATGTTAAAAGGTTAGTGTCCAACCATTCCTTTACAGAAAATAGAGTTTGATTAGCAGTGTTAAAGACACTGCTCCATGTTTTGGATTCAAAAACAAAAGCAGTGACGTCTGCGAAGGTAATGATTTTTCCATTGAAGGATGTAAAAGCTCATTAATGTAAATTAAACGAAGCATAGGTCCTAGTACGCTTCCTTGCGGAACACCAAATTTGGAGGTCAGTCTATCAGAGAAGTCAACTGAAGAAACGGATTATGATCTATCAATCAAATAAGATCGAAACCAATCCAATGATTTCCAATTCCTTCTAACATCACTAAGAGTATATGGTTAGAAACCATATCGAAGGCTTTTGATAAATCCAGAAAGAGCCATTTATTTTCTCTATCGAGGGATTCGGTGATGTAATTTGTGAGCTGTAATATTGCTAAATCTGTGGAAAGATATCAACTGAAGCCGAATTGATTTTCAGAGACTGTTTTGTTTACTATTATAAATTCACTTGTTTATCAGAGATGTGATTCAATGGTCCAATTTACAAAATAGATTCAAATATATCAATTCGTCAGTATTAAAATATTGAATATTTGTTCGTGTATTATAGTTAGTGCATTATTTTCAATATGTATATCTGTAGCATTACTGAGGACAGTTGAGGTTAAAGTAAAAAATCAGTTTCGGAGTTAACACAATTTGTGTAGAAACCTTTTATTTGCAACTTACTTAAATACATACAACAATGGTCATAATTCTGATGAAGGAATTCGCTCTGCTGCTAGAGTGTATGCCCAGCGAGCGCAACACATGTTAACATATTCAAAAACTAAATTCATCGGAGATCTGCGAATAAGGGACGCCGCTTAAACTGTAGTTCGAGTGAATCTTGTGTACGGGAAGCCAAACATTCTCGTATAATAAGATCTGGCTCGCGCATTTCTGTCGAGATCTCTGAATCTCCGGTAGTTGTTGGTATACTCGTTATTTTGATAATCATTGTCGTCCCTGGTGTAGGTGTTGCGTTGGTTGTAGTTGCGGTTGTAATCAGTGTTTTCGGTGTTACGGTATTGATCCTGGTTGTAGTCATTATCACGAACGTCGGTAGTATCTCGGTTGTAATTTACGTCGTTGTCGTTGTAATTACGGTTGCGGTTGGTATTGTAATTGTAGGTGCGCTGGTTATTATATTCATCATCCACATCATCATCGCGCATTGTGTTCATTTCATATTCCTTGTTGTCGCTGTTCTCGTAAGTATGATACCGCTCGTTGTTCATTTCTAAGGTATCAGTGGGGTTACGGTTTTGATCATTAATCATATTCGTGAGAGTTTCTCTAACCGTATTGTCATTCGTATCTTCGTTGTTATGGTTCACTTGATTATCGTAGAAGTCATAGTTTCTATTCCGATTGTCAGTTACTCCTCCATCGAGGTCGAAGGTGTTATCATTGTAATTTTCATTTTCCCTAACATTGTTAACATCTAAATCCTCAGTTCGCTCCTTATGGTAGATGGTCACATCTGTTAGCATCATGTTGGGGTTCCAGAAGGTTGTCGTGTCAACAGGGCGATCCAAAGGATATCCCAGTGCGTTATCGTCAAAAGTCGTTCTGATGTTATCGTCATAAGTGTTGGTGTTTTCGTTGGTTGTAGTGGTAGTTTGCCTGTTTTCATTTGTAGAACCGAATATGTTGGTTCGGCGAAGTGGAGTAACCACCACGTACACTTGGAACTCCATGCCTCCGGTCTTACCTCTGGGCAATACCAGTCTATCGGGGAAGCCGGTAGTCTTATGAGCGATGTCAACTGTGAACTGTTCAGTATTACTCTTGACGAGGTTTTGGATGTTCCGCATAACTTTACGGGTTGTTGGGCGATCCTCCACGGAATGATAGAATTGGCGAGAGTTGCGAGTAACGGTGTTCATCCCATTCCTCAGATTAATCAGGGTCTTATCCAGTTCCACGAAGTTTTCCCTGTTTTCGTTGTAATTAATTCTACGCCCCGTGTGGTCATATTTTGGTCCCAAGAATATTCTGAGTACCGCATCGGTCGTCCTGTCGGAATTCACGCGAATCCTGACATTGAACGGAAGGTGGTTGAGGCGTACCTGGCGAGCCTTCACAACAAACTGTTGGCGATTATTGTTTAATTCCTGGGCGGTGTTACCAACGGCGTTACTGATATCGGTATCTACTTGCTCGAAATAAGTCACTAGTCTGTCCACGGAAACTCCTTGCACTCTGACGCCGGGGAAGGAAACCTCTTCACGCTTGTAGGGGCGAAGATTATTTTTGAACCTATGGAAGTACTGGACAATCCTATTACTTAGCTGGTAGTACATGGGATCACGTAGAGCAGTTTCGTATTGGGTCATCACTGAAGGATTTTCTGTTAAACTGGAAATATATAAAAGGCAGTTGAGCAATCAGTAACAGAAAATACTGTATGGTATTATGGAAAACACGATAAATTATCAAAATTAAACTTTTTTTACTTACTTGTCAGTAACATCATTCCCGTTGCCCAAAAGTTTATATGCTACCTGTATCCCTCGTAAGTAGTAACGAGTGTTTGGAGAGTCAGGGTTGCCCTCAATGAGGTTCGCTAACCTTTCAATGTCCTCGGGATTTCTCAAAGAAAGAGTAGCACCAGTCTCCTATAAAAAATACCAATTTTAACAATGTTAAGCTGAACGCGAGAAGATTTTTAATTAGTTTTAATTTAAACAATTACACCAGTATGGTTATTAAAGAGACATTATTAAATAAATAAAATGAGAAATTAGCCAAACTTACGGTACGAACGAATCCAGTGTCAATGGCTTCACGAATGCGCCTCTCATAATCTCGAACAGTCGTAAGATCCTGTTGATTGTGTTCCTGGTAAACCACGAAATTGTTGGTCCTTGACGGCATCTCCACTCCATTGAAATGCCTAAGGTTTGACCTGAATCCGGTCTGGATGGGGTTAGACCACAGGAACTGAGGAATCTTGCCCATGTTGTGGGAGAGTCTCTCCAGATAGTAGCGGGCCAGCAGCTGTTGCCGGTTGAACGTGACCATCTCTCCGCGCCGATATCTGTTGACACTGAGTTCTTGGGCGTTCATCCAGATTGGATAAGTGATGGCGCGGTAGTAGTTGAAGGTGTTCAAGTCTACATCTTCGGTGAAGTATGTTAGAACATTTTCTTGGTTGTGTTGATTAAACCACTTTGAGTTGTTGCTAGTGATCACGAAATGATTTCCGACCTGATGAATCCCCTCGGTGATAGCGACCTTGGGCTCGTGCACACCTTGCTGCTGCTTGAGCTGTTGGGCTTTGGTGATCACCTCGGTGTTGAAGAAGTAGAAGGGAAACACCTCGCTGGGAGGAGGGAGAGTCATGCCGCGAGTATCGCGACGGTGGACGACGGCGGTAGTCAAGGCGTAGACGAATACTCCCTCGTTGAGGTGATCGCGAGCCCAGCAGGCGGTCTTATAGAAGGTCTCGAAGTCCTTGGCGTAGAACAGCACGCGAAAGAAGGCGACGGCTTCCTCCAAGTGTCTCCGGTTGGAAACGGCGAACACCTTATTCCTGGGCAAAGTGCCGGTTCGTAAAATTCTCATGAAGTGCTCGACGACCTGTTGGTTCTGTAACAGAATCCCGAATCAATACATTGAACTCAGAATGTCTTTAGGATAGTCTCTGTCATTATTCAGTAAAGAAAAGGGATCTAGCTTACATTATAATTGTTGACATTATTTTGGATGCGGTACTGCCTGCCAATGGTGACTTGGTCTTGATTGGGATTCGGGCTGGTCACCTGGTTCAGCAGGCGGATGATGTCATAATTCCTCGTTAAGAACCTCTTAGTAACTGGAAATTAAAATTGTATGTTTTAACCGATTTTCATGTTAGATTTAAATCATTAACCTCACGTATATAAATAGAATGAGGGTTCCATCTGACACCGTTGATCATTATTCACATCAGGCAGGATAGGGTCAATAAAAAATAAGCATTTAATATCAAGTATAGGTAATCGCGAAGGCTTAGTAACCAAAATTTGTTTGAATACCATATAGTATTTTGGTCCAGACAGTCCACCCATCGCAAAAGACACGGTGAACGGTATGTACGTATAAATAGGCATTGGCTTCCTTGCATTTAGTTTTTCTTTTATAAACAGTTCCCGCATATAAGCTAGAGCCATTCAAAACTATCTAATCTAGCTCTGCTTGTACTGAAATATATTTGAACATTTAAGCCAATGAAGTTACGATCCTTATATGGAAGCGAAGCATGGAACTGGCAAAAAAAGGATAAAAGTAGAATAAATGCAGTAGAAATGAGATCTCTTAGACGAATGTATAATAAATCTGTATAAGATGTGTCAAATACAAATGTAAGTGTTATGAACAAAATAATGAAAGGATCGTTGAAATGGTTTTGATACATAGAAAGAATGAGTCAGAATAGACAGAATAGTGTAAACCACGTGAACGGAGCTAAAAATAGAGGAAGGCCGAGGAAAGCTTGGCACGATCAAATCAATCAAATATTAAATGTCGGTCACATAAGGAGTCTGAGAAATCGACGTGCGTGGATGACACGATGTATGAATGTAGAGGAAGCGAGATTAGTATGTCAGGACAGAACAGTGTGGCGGTTCATTCTTTCTGCCTACCCCTTCGCTGAGACGGCGTGATGGTTAGTTAGTTAGTTAGTAAGTTTATCAAATCAGTAGACTGGTCTTATAAAAATAATCATTTTTAATTGTGGGCGTTTTGATAAAACCCGGTTAAAAAATATAGATAGGCTTCCCGCGTTAAAACAATATATCAAAAACTTCCTCAATTAAAAAGAAGCAAAAGGTAATGATAGGTAATTTTTTTTTTATTATAAATTATTAAGTGTGCTTCCACTTGTGTTTAACGTCGCCCGGTTTCGGCAGCTTGCTGCCATCTTCTGATACCTACATCAACATTTAGGTAATTAGTTTATATAATATGTGCTAGTGGTGGAGGTTTAATTTTTTTACCTATTCTAAATAATACTAAGAAATTTAGATTAAAAATATATTCAATATTCAAGGTAATGTGTATCTTGGATATCATATAATTATATTGTAGAAATATTACCTGACCAGGAATATACAGCAGTCTGTACCGTGGTGCATTCTCTACGCAGACGACATAGTTTTGATTGCGGACTCGGCAGAACAATTGCAAGTAACATTGAATGAGTGGGCAGATGCCTTAGAGTGTAATGGACTACGCATTAGCAGGAGTAAAACCGAATATTTAGAATGTGAATATGAGGACATTGCTACAGATTTGGCTCATGAAAACACAATTCACATTGGCAATACTCCAGTTAACAAGGTGTCCCAATTCAAGTATCTCGGGTCGGTCCTTACTGCGGACGCCAACGTAGACACTGATGTCAAACACAGGACAAACACCGCCTGGCTCAAGTGGAGGTCTCTATCAGGTGTCCTGTGTGATCCAAAAATTCCAATCAGAACTAAGGGCAGAGTCTACAAGACGGCAGTGAGGCCCGCCATGCTATATGGAGCAGAGTGCTGGACCAACAAAAAAGTCCACGAAAGTCGAGTCCACGCTGCCGAGATGAAAATGTTGAGGTGGGCTGGAGGCGTCGCAAGGCTGGACCACGTTAGGAACGAATACGTGAGGGGTAGCTTTAAGGTTGCCCCAATAACGGAAAAATTAAGAGAATCTCGACTCCGGTGGTACGGTCATGTGATGCGAAGAGACAGCGAGCACATTGTCCAAAAAGCCCTCAGCATTCCCACAAAACCAAGAAGAAGAGGTCGCCCAATGGCAACATGGTGGGCCAACATGGAAAAGGAGCTCCAACGCGAGAACCTGACAGTGGAAATGAGTGAAAATAGGAAAGTTTGGCGTTTTCGTACGAGGAGGACCGACCCCAGATGATGGGAAATGGCAAAGAGAAAGAAGAAGAAGATATTGTAGAAATATTTACTTACCGACTCGTTTGTTATTCCTGGTGTTATAATCGTAATTGTCATTATTGTCGGTGTTGAGGTTGGTGTTGGTGTTGTAGTTGGTGTTGTAGTTGGTGTTGAAGTCAGTGTCCGTGTTGGTGGTTACGTCGAAGGGGTATCTCCTGTAGGGGGTCCTGCCCAGGAAGGTGGCGGTGGCCGCCGCAAACAGAGCGAGGAACAGGAAGACCGTCTTCATCTTGACTGTTGCCGTTGACAAATGTGCCTTCTGCTTCCCTGTTCCTGGCATTTATAGCGAACCGCGACCGCTATCTTCCGCCCGCGATCAGGGCTATCTGAAAGCAGTCAACGGCCATTTGAGTTCAAAGCAGTTGCTTGCAGCTATGAGGTTAAAAGTTTATTATTGATTTAATTAATTATTCATTATCGAGTTGCTATCACGTCTTTGTTCCGTACATACGAGGGCAGTTTGATAAGTCAGTGACTTTTTGAATTTCCCGAGCAGTAACTTTAAATGCAATACTGCTCCTGTCAACTGCCATCTATGAATAGACTACTGTACAATTTTGAGAAGGCTGCACCATTTTGTTTATATTTGACAGCCATTGAAAGCAAACAATCCGATGAATTGTAACGAAAATGCAAAAAAGTTGATTTCATGTGCTGATTAAGCATTATTTTTTGCGTAAAAAAACCATCACAGAAACCTAGCAAAGGCTTGATAAATACTATGGGGACTCTGCACCATCAATTTCAATGGTTAAGACGTAGTTTACTGAGTTCTGTTATGGTCGTACCAGCACAAGTGACGCCGAACGTTCAGGTCGCCCAAACATCACGCCAGAAATCGTCGATAAAATCCATAGAATGATATCGGACGATCGGATAATGAAAGTGCGTGAGATGGCTGAGGCTGTAGGCATCTCAACTGAGCGGGTACATCACATTTTACATGAATATTTGGACATGAAAAAGGTATCCGCGCGATGGCTACCGCGATTGCTCACACTTGACCATAAGCGCAACCGTGTGACCACTTCAAAGGAGTGTTTGGTGATGTTCAAATGCAATCGGAACAAGTTTTTGCCCCGATTCGTTATCGTAGACAAAACATAAATCCATCACACTACACCAGAGACCATGGAACAATCAAGAGTGTGGGTTTCTCCGGGTGAACGTGCACCAAAGAAGGCAAAGGTGGGTTTGTCGGCCAACAACGTCATGGCCACAGTTTTTTGGGATGCCGCGGTGTCATTCACATCGATTATCTTGAAAAGGGTAAAACGATCACCGGCAAATATTATTCAGAGCTTTTGGATAGATTCGATATTGAATGAAGCAGAAACGACCGCATTTGACGTAGAAAAAAGTGCTGTTCCATCAATACAATGCACGGGTACACACTTGTGTAGTCGCCATGGCAAAACTCCATTAATTGGACTACGCACTGCTACCCCTGAAGAAATGGCTGGGTGGTAAGAGATTTGGGTCTAATAAAGAGGTCACCACTGAAACAATCGTCAATTTTGAGGGCCTTGAGAAAACAATTTTTTTCGAAGGAAAAAAAATTGGAAAAACTCTGGACGAAACGTATCGAGCAAAATAGAGACTATTGAAAAATGAAAAATACATCCTATATTCAAAAAGTCACTGACTTATCAAACCGCCCTCGTATTTTTGTTTATTCTTGACCTTCTCAATTCTCAAGTCGTGTGAAACGTTCGCTCTGATGTTTTTTATCTTAGGTTTGTTACATAATTAAATGTAAAACTCCATAATTTATATGAATGAAAACGTCAGTTTTCTAGAACTATTATTATATTTTATGGGAATGACATGTTTCGCCCTTCTTAGTTGACATTTGATAATGCCTTAGAAGGGCGAAACATGTTATTCCTATAAAATATAATAAAACTTCTAGAAAACTAACGTTTTTATTCGTATAAATTAATTCCCGTAGTATAAGTTTAAGAGCCGCAATATTGGATCCGCGCCTAACCTAAGGATCCCATTGTTGCCAAATAGTCTTCTAAACTATGACCATTCATTTTGGTCTTCATGTAGCCACATGGTATAGATTTTTAATCATTTATCTCCAGTAATTATATCTTCTTCTTTCGGCTGGCCATTTCTTGTTTACACTTGTATAATTTGTATATAAACCATCTTGTTCAGGGTATTTCTTCATGATAACAGAATCTACTAATAATATTTTGTTTGCAATGATAACTTTAAGTACTCCGTTCATTTATTGCCTCCCCCAACTCTTCTTTCAATAACAAAGTCACCAAGTTGACTGTTCCTATAATGACTTCTCAAAGGCATTTGATACTGTGAACCATGACATTCTTATATAATAGAAAAGCTATCTCAAATTGGTTTCTCTTCTCAACTTATTATGCTTTTCACTAGTTACCTTGAGGGGAGAGTTACGCTTCCTCAACAATCATACATGGTGTCATTATCGCACGTCGTTTTCCCCGGCTCCTCACGTGGCCGAGATTCAATATTCGATTTATTTGATCGTACCACGTTTTCTTCGGTCTTAGGTAGTTCTTGTTCCATTAACATCGTTATCATATAATTTGTTACCATTCTTTTTTCATTCATTCTTTCTATGTGTCCAAATCATCTTAATCCAGAATGAACAATCAGCAACTAACACATGTATCTACGATGAGGGATCTCAGAATCATCTATGAGAGTAGGCTGACTTTTCGTGCACATATCGAGAGGATTTGTGACATTGCACTGAGGATGTTGGGGTTCATCATTCGGACCGGAAGAGTTTTCAGAGATCCCAATGTGCTCAGAGTCCTATACAATGCGTTGGTTCGGAGCAGACTCAAAAGTGGTTCTGTGATATGAAGTCCTCACGAGGCGAGATATTCCGTTATGCTGGAGAGTGTTCAGAAAAAATTTCTGAGGTATCTCTACATGAGGGAGTATGGTAGTTATCCGTGGCTCTATCCCACGGCATTTCTTTTGGGAATGCTCGGAACCAATTCTTTACAGCTTCGAAGAGATGGACATCTCATAACCCATTTCTTTAAATTAATCAGGGGATATTTCGAGAACTCGGCCGTGCTAGAGGGTGTTGGTCTTTTTGTCCCTGATAGATTTCTCCGACAGCGACAGCACAGATTGTTTTACCAACCGGCCACCAGAACCAATCTGCCTCTGGTGACACCGGTGGGAAGAGCAATTAGTCTGCTGAACGCGGTCTCCTCGGAGATCGACGTCTTTTATATTAGTGAAGGTACGTTCAGGGGACAAATACTCTTGACTTTAGAAAGTATGTTGTCGTCCTAATGTCTAACCATCTCTAATGCGTTCATGGTACTTTGTTGTATTTTTATAATATTTTACCTGTACTAAATAGATGCCTTAAACATTTTCCTGTTTGTAATGTCTTTTGAGTTAATAAACTGATTTGATTTGATTTGATTTGAAAAAAAATCTGAGGTACATGAGGGAGTACGGTAGTTATCAGTGGCTCTATCCCACGGCATTTCTTTTAGGAATGCTTGGAACCAATTATTTACAGCTTCGAAGAGATGGGCATTTCATTACCCATTTCTTAAAATTAATCAGGGTATATTTCGAGAACTCGGCCGTGCTATAGGGTGTTGGTCTTTTTGTCCTTGATAGATTTCTCCGTCAGCGACAGCACAGATTGTTTTACCTACCGGCCACCAGAACCAATCTGCTTTTAGTGACACCAGTGGGAAGAGCAATTAGTCTGCTGAACGCGGTCTCCTCGGAGATCGACCTTTTTCAGATTAATGAAGGTACGTTCAGATGAACTCTTCTGTACCGTAAACTCTTCTGTGCGTTTGTCGATTTGCAAAAAGCATATGATCGCGTAGATAGAGGTAAACTGTGGGAAATATTTTCGGAATATGGAATAAGCACAAAACTGATCTCGGCAATTACATCGCTGTACACGGAAAGCACTGCTAGTGTCAGAGTAAATGGGGATCTTACAGCCTGGTTTGATATCAATAAAGGTGTCAAACAGGGATGTGTAATGTCTCCAGGGTTGTTTAATCTATACATGGACAAGTGTATGAAAGAGCTGAAAGGGTTGGAAGCAGGTTCAAAAATGAACGGTGTGTCAGTAAGCTGTTTGTTGTATGCGGACGACGCTGTGCTACTTGCAGACAACGAGCATGAACTGCAAGCCCTGGTGTCTAGTATGTATGAGGTATGCAAGCGATACGATTTGATGATGAATGTGAATAAGTCTAAGGTAATGATTTTCGAAAAAGAAGGAAGCATGACAGTCTGCAACATTAGTGTAAACGGTGAGAATCTGGAACAAGTGGATGAATTTGTTTATTTAGGAAGTATGTTTACAAAAGATGGGAGGGTGGAGAAGGATATTGAAAGAAGGGTTGGGGCAGGCAACAGAATAAATGGTGCACTTAAAGTTGTCATCGCAAACAAAAGCCTATCCTAAAAAGCTAAGATGGCAGTGCACAATGGTGTTCTTGTGCCTACCCTTATGTATGGAAGTGAAGCATGGAACTGGCAAAAGAAGGATGAAAGAAGAATAAATGCAGTAGAAATGAGATCTCTAAGACGAATGTGTGGCAAATCAGTATATGATAGGGTGACAAATGCAAGTATAAGAAGTGAATGTGGTGCGAATGAAAGTGTTATGAACAAAATAAGGAAAGGGTCATTAAGATGGTTTGGACACATGGAAAGAATGAGTGAAGACAGAATGGTAAAGAAGGTATATGTAAACGGCGTGAACGGAGCTAGAAATAGAGGAAGGCCGAGGAAAACGTGGCACGATCAAATCAATCAAATATTGAATGTCTGTCACGTGAGGAGTCGGAAAAATCGACGTGCGTGCATGACAAGATGTATGAATGTAGAGGAATCGAGAGACGTATGTCAGGACAGAACAGTGTGGCGTTCCATTCTTTCTGCCTACCCCTCCGGGGAGACGGCGTGATGGTAAGTTAGTTAGTTACGTTCAGGAGACAAATACTGTTGACTTTAGAAAGTATCTTGTCTTCTTAATGTCGAACCATCTCTAATGCGTTCCTGGTATTATGTTGTATTTTTTATAATATTTTTCCTGTACTCAATAGATGCCTTAAACATTTTGCTGTTTGCAATGTCTTCTGAGTTAATAAACTGATTTGATTTTATTTAAAGATCCTTTCATTATTTTGGTCATAACACTATCATTTGCACCGCATTCACTTCTTACATCTCGTATTTGACTCAATTCTATTGCATTTATTTGACTTTAATCCTTATTTTGCCAATTCTATCCTTTGCTTCCATACACAAGGGTTGGTACAAGTACACCAGGAAGGAATTTAGAGCGTAAGAAAGTGTTGTAAGCAAAGTTATGAAAGAATTACTAAGTTTGTTTGGACAAAGTTAAGCATGAGAATGGAGTACGGACTTGAGGAAGACTGAAAAAAAACGTGGTATGACCAAATCAATTAAATTTTAAAGATTGGTTATGTTAGAAGTTGGAACAATCGACTTGTGTCTATGACTCGCCGTATGACTGTGGTGGAAGCTATAGTGGGGTTTGTCAGGATAGAGTAGTGTGGCGGTCCATTCCCTCTGCCTACTCTTCCGGTAAATGAAGTGATGGTGTGTTTTTGTTGTTACCTTTTTGATAAGTTTCTTTTGAGGGTGAAGGGTTACATTCGAATCGGATAAATTATGAAATGTAGCTTATAGAATATGTATACCAAACATGTGTGTTGTGTTATACTTACATATTTTCCGGTGTTTTAAATATTGGCATGGAATAAAACTGGGCTTACAAAGGGTTTTTCTTTAAGAGCGATAAAACTTTGAAATGAAATAAAAAAAGTGAAATTGACCCATTTTTTTTATTATAAAGGAGATTCAATTACATTACATTTTTTAAATTATACATTTTTATTTTTTTATTTTACTTTTACCTTTTCTTCACTTCTTCTTCTTCTTCCGTTTAGGTCGTATGACCTTTTTGTGACGGTGGGCTGTCATCTCTCCATCTCTTCGGCGGCCTTCCTGGTAATCTCTTGCTGCTTGGGTTTTCATCTTTAACAATTTTTGCAATTCTTGTATTCTCCATGCGGTCCACGTGGTCTCTCCAAAAGCGCCTTCTGCTTTTTTCTCATCTCACTATGTCCTCAACACCACAGATAGACCTTATTGCTTCATTTCTGATCCGATCTCTGAGGGTTTTGCCTGCGATGGAGCGCAAGGGTTCGCATTTCTGCTACTCTAAGAAGGTTCTTAGTTCTATTGGTATCGGCTCTGACCCATATTCCGTACGTCATGATGGGGCGAACGCATGGCTTGTATATCTTGACTTTACTTTTGCATGATATTCATTAATCTCTGATTGATACAAAAAGTTAATGGACTGTAGTTGTCACACTAGGCATGGCCTGTATCGTGACAACTACATAAAACATTATGTTAGTGGAATTGTTAGTAACATGGCGATTTTTTAGTAATCTTATGCTGACATTGGTAAGAGACTTATTGCAATATGATGATATAATTAAAATTGAATGCTAGGAAAGTTGTGATAATAAATTTACATATTAGGATAGATAAGAAATCTCTTCTAAATCTAATAGAAAAAATATTTTCTACCTATATGGTTGACCCATGTATCCTCCCTGTGCTTACATATGGTCTGGAAACTATCACCTTAACTGCGAGGACCATATATAAATTAAAATGTACACAGCGATCTATGGAGAGACAAATGTTAGGCATAAGTCTGAGAGATAGAATCAGAAATGAAGAAATCAGACGCCGGACAAAGGTTGTCGACGTGGTGGATCGTATTGCCAGGCTGTGAAGTGGCAATGGGCAGGTCATGTTGCCAGACAGGGAACAGACAGATGGGCACCCAGAGTCCTAGGATGGAGACCATGGGACATGAAAAGAGGAATAGGCCGACCTCAGAAACGTTGGGCCGATGATATTGTCCCTGTCGCGGGTAGCAGGTGGATAAGAGAAGCCCAAAGAAGAGAAAAATGGAAGAAATTAGAAGAGGCCTACATCCAGCAGTGGAGAGACGGCTGAAGAAGAAGAAGAAGAAGAAGAAGATGGTTGACCCCTTTATATATTTGGTTAGAGCACGTTTAAATTTCTTTATGTCATTAATAGATTTGAAATTCTCAGGAAGACGATTGAAAATATGGGGCGCGCGGAATGGAAATTGTTTTTGGGCTAGAGCTGAGCGAGAGCGAAGAACTATAAAATTATGATGAGTGGAATATCTTGTGGGACAGTTCGGTTGTGATCTCGAATTCGAAATTTTAAATTTGGAGAAAATAGCTGAATTTTTTTTGTCAAGTTGTCGAATACTAACGATTTTATATTCTTTGAACAACAAGGACGATGGGTGCCTAATGGGTTTTCTGGTAATAACACGCAATATATTTTTAAGGGTCTTAATTAGGGGGTCAATTGTAGTTTTTGCGCAAGCACCCCAGCTCAAGATCCCATAGGTTATCACATATTGACATAAGGCAATATACACATGTTTACAAAGCTTGGGAGTGAGAAGCTCCGAGAAATACTAGACCAAAGCTAAAAAAGTTAGTTTAGATAAAAGCATATGAAAATGTTCTAACACTTGAGGTGAGTGAAGTTATATGTGAATTCCATCTAAGGTTATTGTCCAAACTTATTTCTAGGTATTTTATACTATTGACCCGTTCCAAAGGAAGACAAGAAAACGAAGTGAGCTGGGTACAATTAGAATTTTCATGAATTATGAGGTTTTTACCAGCCTCAGGTTGGTTGTTGGTGGTTGATTTACAAAATAGATTCAAATATATCAATTCGTCAGTATTGAAATATTGAATATTTGTTCGTGTATTATTTTCAATATGTATATCTGTAGCATTACTGAGGACAGTTGGGGTTAAAGTAAAAAATCAGTTTCGGAGTTAACACAATTTGTGTAGAAACCTTTTATTTGCAACTTACTTAAATACATACAACAATGGTCATAATTCTGATGAAGGAATTCGCTCTGCTGCTAGAGTGTATGCCCAGCGAGCGCAACACATGTTAACATATTCAAAAACTAAATTCATCGGAGATCTGCGAATAAGGGACGCCGCTTAAACTGTAGTTCGAGTGAATCTTGTGTACGGGAAGCCAAACATTCTCGTATAATAAGATCTGGCTCGCGCATTTCTGTCGAGATCTCTGAATCTCCGGTAGTTGTTGGTGTACTCGTTATTTTGATAATCATTGTCGTCCCTGGTGTAGGTGTTGCGTTGGTCGTAGTTGCGGTTGTAATCAGTGTTTTCGGTGTTACGGTATTGATCCTGGTTGTAGTCATTATCACGAACGTCGGTAGTATCTCGGTTGTAATTTACGTCGTTGTCGTTGTAATTACGGTTGCGGTTGGTATTGTAATTGTAGGTGCGCTGGTTATTATATTCATCATCCACATCATCATCGCGCATTGTGTTCATTTCATATTCCTTGTTGTCGCTGTTCTCGTAAGTATGATACCGCTCGTTGTTCATTTCTAAGGTATCCGTGGGGTTACGGTTTTGATCATTAATCATATTCGTGAGAGTTTCTCTAACCGTATTGTCATTCGTATCTTCGTTGTTATGGTTCACTTGATTCTCGTAGAAGTCATAGTTTCTATTCCGATTGTCAGTTACTCCTCCATCGAGGTCGAAGGTGTTATCATTGTAATTTTCATTTTCCCTAACATTGTTAACATCTAAATCCTCAGTTCGCTCCTTATGGTAGATGGTCACATCTGTTAGCATCATGTTGGGGTTCCAGAAGGTTGTCGTGTCAATAGGGCGATCCAAAGGATATCCCAATGCGTTATCGTCAAAAGTCGTTCTGATGTTATCGTCATAAGTGTTGGTGTTTTCGTTAGTTGTAGTGGTAGTTTGCCTGTTTTCATTTGTAGAACCGAATATGTTGGTTCGGCGAAGTGGAGTAACCACCACGTACACTTGGAACTCCATGCCTCCGGTCTTACCTCTGGGCAATACCAGTCTATCGGGGAAGCCGGTAGTCTTATGAGCGATGTCAACTGTGAACTGTTCAGTATTACTCTTGACGAGGTTTTGGATGTTCCGCATAACTTTACGGGTTGTTGGGCGATCCTCCACGGAATGATAGAATTGGCGAGAGTTGCGAGTAACGGTGTTCATCCCATTCCTCAGATTAATCAGGGTCTTATCCAGTTCCACGAAGTTTTCCCTGTTTTCGTTGTAATTTGTAATTCTACGCCCCGTGTGGTCATATTTTGGTCCCAAGAATATTCTGAGTACCGCATCGGTTGTCCTGTCGGAATTCACGCGAATCCTGACATTGAAAGGAAGGTGGTTGAGGCGTACCTGGCGAGCCTTCACAACAAACTGTTGGCGATTATTGTTTAATTCCTGGGCGGTGTTACCAACGGCGTTACTGATATCGGTATCCACTTGCTCGAAATAAGTCACTAGTCTGTCCACGGAAACTCCTTGCACTCTGACACCGGGGAAGGAAACCTCTTCCCGCTTGTAGGGGCGAAGATTATTTTTGAACCTATGGAAGTACTGGACAATCCTATTGCTTAGCTGGTAGTACATGGGATCACGTAGAGCAGTTTCGTATTGGGTCATCACTGAAGGATTTTCTGTTAAACTGGAAACATATAAAAGGCAGATGAGCAATCAGTAACAGAAAATACTCTATGGTATTATGGAAAACACGATAAATTATCAAAATTAAACTTTTTTTACTTACTTGTCAGTAACATCATTCCCGTTGCCCAAAAGTTTATATGCTACCTGTATCCCTCGTAAGTAGTAACGAGTGTTTGGAGAGTCAGGGTTGCCCTCAATGAGGTTCGCTAACCTTTCAATGTCCTCGGGATTTCTCAAAGAAAGAGTAGCACCAGTCTCCTATAAAAAATACCAATTTTAACAATGTTAAGCTGAACGCGAGAAGATTTTTAGTTAGTTTTAATTTAAACAATTACACCAGTATGGTTATTAAAGAGACATTAATAAATAAATAAAATGAGAAATTAGCCAAACTTACGGTACGAACGAATCCAGTGTCAATGGCTTCACGAATGCGCCTCTCATAATCTCGAACAGTCGTAAGATCCTGTTGATTGTGTTCCTGGTAAACCACGAAATTGTTGGTCCTTGACGGCATCTCCACTCCATTGAAATGCCTAAGGTTTGACCTGAATCCGGTCTGGATGGGGTTAGACCACAGGAACTGAGGAATCTTGCCCATGTTGTGGGAGAGTCTCTCCAGATAGTAGCGGGCCAGCAGCTGTTGCCGGTTGAACGTGACCATCTCTCCGCGCCGATATCTGTTGACACTGAGTTCTTGGGCGTTCATCCAGATTGGATAAGTGATGGCGCGGTAGTAGTTGAAGGTGTTCAAGTCTACATCTTCGGTGAAGTATGTTAGAACATTTTCTTGGTTGTGTTGATTAAACCACTTTGAGTTGTTGCTAGTGATCACGAAATGATTTCCGACCTGATGAATCCCCTCGGTGATAGCGACCTTGGGCTCGTGCACACCTTGCTGCTGCTTGAGCTGTTGGGCTTTGGTGATCACCTCGGTGTTGAAGAAGTAGAAGGGAAACACCTCGCTGGGAGGAGGGAGAGTCATGCCGCGAGTATCGCGACGGTGGACGACGGCGGTAGTCAAGGCGTAGACGAATACTCCCTCGTTGAGGTGATCGCGAGCCCAGCAGGCGGTCTTATAGAAGGTCTCGAAGTCCTTGGCGTAGAACAGCACGCGAAAGAAGGCGACAGCTTCCTCCAAGTGTCTCCGGTTGGAAACGGCGAACACCTTATTCCTGGGCAACGTGCCGGTTCGTAAAATTCTCATGAAGTGCTCGACGACCTGTTGGTTCTGTAACAGAATCCCGAATCAATACATTGAACCCAGAATGTCTTAGATAGTCTCTGTCATTATTCAGTAAAGAAAAGGGATCTAGCTTACATTATAATTGTTGACATTATTTTGGATGTGGTACTGCCTGCCAATGGTGACTTGGTCTTGATTGGGATTCGGGCTGGTAACCTGGTTCAGCAGGCGGATGATGTCATAATTCCTTGTTAAGAACCTCTTGGTTACTGTAAATAAAAAAATGTTATTTTCTCCTTCACTCTGTTTTGTGAATTCATATACATTCAAAAATTCTTTGCTATCTTAAGCATGTTTTGTTGTTTGAAAAGAATCTCTTTTTTTTGGTATAATAATAATGAAAAAGACTTTCTGATCAACATAAGTAAATTGTAGTTACTCACCGACTCGTTGATTATTCCTGTTGTAGTCATTTTTGTAATGCCTGGTGTCATAGTTATACCTGGTGTTATAGGTATTATACCTGGTGTTATCGGTATTATACCTGGTGTGATCGGTATTATACCTGGTGTTATCGGTATTATACCTGGTGTTATCGGTATTATACCTGGTGGTGTCGGTGTTTTTTGTGTTGAAGTTGGTGTCGGTATTGTAGGTGTCGGTATTGTAGGTGTCGGTATTGTAGGTGTCGGTATTGTAGGTGTCGGTATTGCGGGTGTCGGTATTGTAGGTGTCGGTATTGTAAGTGTTGACGTCAAAAGGGTATCTCCTGTAGGGGGTCCTGCCCAGGAAGGTGGCGGTGGCCGCCGCAAACAGAGCGAGGAACAGGAAGGCCGTCTTCATCTTGACTGTTGCCGTTGACAAATGTGCCTTCTGCAAGTCAGCCCCTGCATTTATAGTGGCTCGCGGCCGCTATCTGCCCCCTCCCCCTGACCCCGCGAGACACCGGCTATCTGCATATGCAGTCCGCCAGCTATTTAACTTGCACCGAATTGATTATTATTAATGTATAAAACATTATTTTTTATTATCTTTAACCAGAGGTTAAATCAATAATATATAAAATTACACCGCCTCTAGAATTTTTTTTTTTTTTACTTAACTAACGATATTAACATATTACTGCTACAATTAAAAAAAAATAACTAACTAACTAACCATCACACCGTCTCTCCGAAGGGGTAGGCAGAAAGAATGGACTGCCACACTTTTCTTTGCAGACATATTTCTCTCGCTTCCTCAACATTCATACATCGTGTCATGCACGCGTGTCCTCACATGGCCGACATTCAATATTTGATACAATTCAATTAATTTAAAAAATCATAACGTTACAGAAATTTACTAAATCTTTATAATTACAGGATAAGATTTTTTTGAACATTACGTTACAAACAATTTTATTAAAAAAAAAAAACATACGACTATCGATAAATTTCTTCTTCTTCTTCTTCCTCTTAGTTTATATCGTATGACCTGTTTGTGACGGTGGGCGGTCCTGGGATGATGATGTCCAGCCATATCTTCGGCGGATTTCCTGGTAATCTCTTGCAGCTTGGGCTTCCATCTTTAACATTTTTTGCAATTCTTGTATTCTCCATGCGGTCCACGTGGTCTCTCCAAAAGCGCCTTCTGCTTCTTCCCCATATCACTATGTCTTCAACACCACAGACAGACTTTATCGTTTCATTTCTGATCCGATCTCTGAGGGTTTTGCCTGTGATGGAGCGTTATGATAAATTTATGAACCTTAAATAAAATAAGTTATTAAATATTTAAACAATTAGAAAACAAGACTTATCCTAAATAACTTACAAACCATCACGTCGTCTCCCCGATGGGGTAGTTTGAAGGAATGGACTGCCACACTTTAACCGATGCGGCATTCCAACCTTCTCTATTCGCCCCCGCGTGAGACGCGTTGTGATGGGTTGCGAACCTCATCGCCGCCAATAACCATCTCCTGCGCACAATTCGATCATCCAACGTCCACAAAATAAATCTAAAACAAATAATATAAAAAAAATAACATAACACGTAATATTATTTTTAATGGTGCACATGTCAGCTGGACGATCCGGACTTTTGTGTAATTCAAAATAATAATTAGAATAATATTTGTTTTTAATAATTACTTCCATTTTTGTCTTTATTTCAATGCCACCAGTCTGACTATGCCAACCAATGTGGCGAAACCAGTCTGCGCATCCACCGTTATTTTAATTCACTGTTATTATGCACTTAAAACAATACAACTCCAGCAAGAACTTCAAAATGTCATCAAAGAAATCATTAAAATTGGCATTGGAACAAATGCACATAAAGGGTTGGAAAAAATCACGAAAATTAACTAACTAACTAACCATCACGCCGTCTCTCCGAAAGGGTAGGCAGAAAGAATGGACTGTCACACTTTTACTGATGCGGCACTCCATCCTTCTCTTTTCGCCCCGCGGGAGACGCGGTGTGATGGGTTGCGAACCTCATCGAATGATGTAAATGGGGTACGAAGTCGAGGCAGACCGAGGAAAACATGGCATGAAAAAATAATTCTAATTTTAAAGGTTGGTCATGTTAGAAATCGGAGGAATCGACGTGCGTGTATGACTCGTTGTATGAATGTGGAGGAAGCTAGAGAAGTTTGTCAGGATAGAGTAGTGTGGCGGTCCATTCTCTCTGCCTACCCCTGCAGGGAAACGGCGTGATGGTTTGTTTGTTTGTTTGTTAAATAATAATTAAATAAAACGATGTTTTTTAACTACTTCCACTTTTGTTTTTATTTCGACAGACAACTGTCAAAACTCTCCACATAGACGAAAAACGTTTAAAAAATTTAAAATAATAATACACTTGTAGTTTTTTTTTATCTAAACGAGCAAAAGAGCCTTAGTTTATTTTTATTTCTTGTTTTATAGTGATGTTCATGCTGGTTAATTTTGACCTTCCTTAAGAATTCTTGGGAGGAGTGCCCAGAGGAATAAAACATTGCATAATATCATTTCTTCAACTAACTAACTAAAAACTAACTAACCATCACGCCATTTCCCCGGAGGGGTAGGCAGAGAGGATGGATCGCCACAATGGCCTGTCCTGGCATACCTCTCGAGCTTCCTCTACATCCATACATCGTACCATGCACGCACGTCGATTGTTCCGACTTCGAATGTGGCCGCCTTTTAGTAATTGATTAATTTGGTCATGCCATGTTTTCCTCGGTCGTCCTCGGCTTCTTTTCCCACTCACGCTGCTTGTGTACAACTTTTTAACCATTCTACTCTCATCCATTCGTTCCATATGTCCGAACCATCTCAGGGATCCTTTTTTAATTTTATTCATGATGCAGTCATCTGCCTTAAATTTCTTTCTTATTTCATCGTTCGGTATTCTATCATACAACGATTTCCCGCACATTCTTTATAGTGATCTCATTTCTACGGCGTTTATCCTGCTTTCATCCTTCTTTTGCCAGCTCCAAGCTTCACTTCCATTCATGAGGGTTGGCACTAGAACTCCATTGTGTACTGCCATCTTTGCTTCTTCAACTATCATCATTTTAAACTCTTTCAGGATCACTATAATCCCGGCATATCTGCTTCTCCTTAAAATTATTCTCATTCATTTATTTATTTTGAATGGTTAATCTTTGCATATCTTCTTCATGTGTCAAAAAATAATATGCTGCTACAGTAATTTATATGGGGAAGAATGATTGCGTATTAAATTGACAACACATTCTAAGATAACGCATTTGGAGGTGCCTACCTAGTTAATCTCACCGCTGCCACTCAGCCAAATAATTGTTTTTATATTGTTACGTAAATAAGATATTTGTGAGGTATCTTATTAACTGTTACTAATTGTATAATATTTAAACACGCAATTTTATTAACAAGATTTGGTGAAATATCTTTAAAAATAAATTTATTATATAAAACGGTTTCCACTCTTCTTGCCGAAACTCTATGATACATCAACATTATTGACTGTTAACAATTATAACACTGTTATGATAGCTTCGAAGAGATGGGCATCTCATAACCCATTTCTTTAAATTAATCAGGGGATATTTCGAGAACTCGGCCGTGCTAGAGGGTGTTGGTCTTTTTGTCCCTGATAGATTTCTCCGACAGCGACAGCACAGATTGTTTTACCAACCGGCCACCAGAACCAATCTGCCTCTGGTGACACCGGTGAGAAGAGCAATTAGTCTGCTGAACGCGGTCTCCTCGGAGATCGACGTCTTTTATATTAGTGAAGGTACGTTCAGGGGACAAATACTCTTGACTTTAGAAAGTATGTTGTCTTCCTAATGTCGAACCATCTCTAATGCGTTCCTGGTACTTTGTTGTATTTTTATAATATTTTACCTGTACTCAATAGATGCCTTAAACATTTTCCTGTTTGTAATGTCTTTTGAGTTAATAAACTGATTTGATTTGATTTGATATCACAATTTTAATTATTCCCTTTTTGAGGGTCGGGATAGCTGTTTCGCCAAGCGATGTTGGCATCATCGGGTGTTATATGGCGGCTGTCTTTGGTCTGGAGTAGAATTCACGTGACAATAAAATGGCGATAGATTGGCTACCTATCACATGTCACGAGAATCAATATAATAGCTAAAAAATCAATTGTATACAGTAATTGGGTTTAAACAACCTGTTGTACTCGTATACATAAAAAATAAAAATAAAATAATAAATAAATAACAATAATAATAATAAACAACTCTCTGCAGTTTCAAAGAGATGGTCATCTCATTACCCATTTCTTTAAAGACGGCAACAGCAAGGGGGTGTCAGGACACATTTAATATACCCTAGTTTCCTTCTATGTTCCGCTGTACTTTATTAAATAAATAAATTAATTAATTAAATCGCCTTTCTTTTAGAATTTGTAAATAAAAATAATTAAAATGTGATATCGCCGTCTGGTATTTTCTAATGTGGACAGACAGGTCAAGTTTTTGTATTGATAATAAATGCCTGTGGTGTTCACTAATTAATAAATAAAAAAAGAATTTGATTATAACTAACAGTTATTTTTTTATAAATGTTTAAAACACACGACCTCGATAAATTTCAAAAAAACTTAAATTCGTTTTATTTAAAAAATGGTTCACTTTTGCATAATGCCTTACATGACATAAATCATCACAAATAACCTCCCCTACAACCTTCTAGAAGGAATGTACTGTTTGTGTGAATATTTATAACTAACTAACTAACTAACTAACCATCACGCCGTCTCCCCGAAGGGATAGACAGAAAGAATGGATTGCCATACTTTTCTTTCCTGACATATTTCTTTCGCTTCCTCAACATTCATACATCGTGTCATGCACGCGCGTCGATTTCTCTGACTCCTCACATGGCCGACATTCAAGATTTGATTTATTTGATCGTGCCACGTTTTCCTCGGTCTTCCTCTATTTCTGGTTCCATTTGCATCATTAATATATAATTTTTTACCATTCTTTCTTTATTCATTCTTTCCATATGTCCAAACCATCTTAATGACCCTTTCATTATTTTGTTCATGACACTATCATTAGCACCGCATTAATTTCTTATATTTTCATTCGACACTCTATCATACACAGAGTATCCTCACATTCGTCTAAGAGATCTCATTTCTACTGCATTTATTCTACTTTCATCCATCTTTTGCTAGTTCCATGCTTCGCTTCCATACATAAGGGTCGGTAGAAGAACACCATTGTGCACTGCCATTCTAGCTTTTTTGGATAGGTTTTTGTTTGCGATGACAACTTTAAGTGCACCATTCACTTTGTTGCCTGCCCCAACCCTTCTTTCAATATCCCTCTCCACTCGCCCATCTCTTATAGTAGGTAATATTCACACAAACAGAATTAAAACAATTTACGTTAGATTAGATAGTAAATTTATAAAAATGAAATTTTGTTTAGTCTGGGTACAAGTTTCTAGCCAATTTTTCTTTATCAATTTTGTAATGAACTCGCAAAATGAATATCTCGGTCCATTAGCTTGTGAATTTGTCTAATATTTTGTAGATACGTGGAGACTGTAGCCATGGAAATGTATTACATGAAACAGATGAACACATTTATGAATCGCAAAACAAAAATAGAATTTGATAGATAACATTGTTTGTTATATTGTCTTTATAATATCGTTTTCATAGTAGCACTTTTAGACTAATTTTACTAAGTGATGGTTGAGGTATTCCATTATTAATTTATAAATAATTAATTAATTTATAATAGAATACCTCAACCAATTATGGTGTTCTTCTACCGACCCTTATGTATAGAAGCGAAGCATGGAACTGGCAAAAAGAAGGTTGAAAGTAGAATAAATGCAGTAGAAATGAGATCTCTTAGACGAATGTGTGGATACTCTGTGTATGATAGAGTGTCGAATGAAAATATAAGAAGTGAATGCGGTGCGAATGATGGTGTCATGAGCAAAATAATGAAAGGATCATTAAGATGGTTTGGACATATGGAAAGAATGAATGAAGAAAGAATGGTAAAAAATTATATATTAATGATGTAAATGGAACCAGAAAAAGAGGAAGACCGAGGAAAACGTGGCACGATCAAATAAATCAAATATTGAATGTTGGCCACGATTTCTCTGACGGTGGAGTCAGAGAAATCGACGCGCGTGCATTACACGATGTATGAATGTTGAGGAAGCCAGATAAATAAGTCAGGAAAGAAAAGTGTGGCAGTCCATTATTTGTTAGTTAGTTAGTTAATAGTAAGCACGATTGTTTAGTAGTTTAACTTAGATTGAATTTATATAAATTATATAAATAGGGACAAATTAGTTTTTCCTTGCGAGGGCATTCTCAAACACCCACGTTCAAGAATGCTCTCGCAAGGCGAAAGAAAATTGTTACTATATATAAATTAAATCCAATTAAAAGCACTAAACAATCGTGTTTACTATTATCAACTAATTTTACTGTTATAATAAACATATATAGTGTCAAAAAATTTAAAATCGCAAAATACCGATCAACCTGAAACGAAAAGTCTATGAAGCCTGCGTTCTGCCAGTTGGTACTTATGGTCTTGAAACTGTTACATTGTCCAAACAAAGTGCCGAGAAACTACGAGTGACCGAAAGAGCCATGGAAAGAGCCATGTTAGGAATAAGCCTAAGAGACAGAGTCAGAAACGATACGGTGAGAGAAAAAACAAAGGTCATTGACATCATCCACCGTTTGGCGACTCTAAAATGGCAATAGGCAGATCACGTAGCCAGAAGCTCAGATGAAAAGTGGACAAGAAGACTGCTGACTTGGAGACCGTGGACGGCGAAGAGAAGTGCTGGGCGACCGCAACTACGGTGGAAGGGTGATCTAAACAGGCACGTCGGAATAACCTGGATGCAGTCTGCACAGGACAGAATGACATGGAAGCAAATGGAGGAGGCCTATGTCCAGGAGTGGACGGGAATAGGCTGAGGAAGTAGAAGAAGAAGAAGTGTCAAAATTTTGTGGTTATGTTTACTAACTAACTAACCATCACGCCGTCTCCCCGAAGGGGTAGGCGGAAATAATGGACTGCCACACCTTTCTTTCCTGACATATTTCTCTCGCTTCCTCAACATTCAAATATCGTGTCATGCACACGCGTCGATTTCTCTGACTCCACCGTCAGAGAAATCGTGGCCAACATTCAATATTTGATTTATTTGATTGTGCCACGTTTTCCTCGGTCTTCCTCTATTTCTAGTTCCATTTACATCGCTTACATTTTTTTAGCATTCTTTCTTCATTCCAAACCATATTAAAGATTCTTTAATTATTTTGTTCTTAACACCATCATTCGCCCCGCATTCACTTCTTATATTTTCATTCAACACTCTATCTGGATACGAAGTATCCACACATTCGTCTAAGAGATCTCATTTCTTTTGCATTTATTCAACATTGAAGTTGAAGCACCTTCATCCTGCTCAGTGATAAGTATAAAGTGTCGACTCTGTTTTGTTGCTAACGAAAATATCAATCGTTGTTTTTAATTACAAATAAATTTCACGCCATGGAAATGATAAATTATATCGCGACGTCCGTATCGTGTTCTTATATATAAATAACAGCTCCGATGTCCGTGAAATTAGTTCAATTATAAAGATACCCCTTATATTGTTTGATATTTCGCTAATATCACAATTAAAACACTTCAATGACATAACAATTATATTCCGATTAACAATGGAACCCATTCTTAATAATATTTGCAATCACCTGTTCACACTAATCGATTTAAATAATACTGAAGATATATCGTACTTCAGCTCGTCATGAAAGGGAAATCGAAGAACGTAGAGGGGTCGGCGTAAGACAGCTCTCCTGGCTTTGAAACATCCGAGAATGGACGATAGAGAAGCTTTCTCCCAGGTGATCGTCGACGTGGTGAGGACACGTCAAGAAGAAGAATTAAGACATTTCAGAGTTTGTGGGACCAGGATTTGATTCCTCAGCCAAATGTAACAAGACCCACATTTTTGTAGAACAATCTTTCTCTGAGAGATATAGAAGGTTACCCACTGCTTGCCCTATACTGTTATAGGACACAGCAGCGCTCTTTCATCAGCTTCGCTCATGCATTACCTAGCCTTGTAAAAGCACAATCAGATATACCATAATATCGCCCTGTACGATTCTTTTCCAGGTGGTTTCAGTTTCATTCTGTCTTCATTCGTCCTGTAATGTCCTATGAAGACGTGCAGCTTTCTCTCCATCTCTTTAGTAGTCGGCGGTCCTTTGGAGTCTCGTGCATCACGATCATGGAAATCCTCACCAGGTCCGTGTGGTCCTTCAGGAATCGTCTTCTCTGCCTGCTCAATCTCTTAGATCTTCAATTTTGTAAGATCTTCGAATCTCGTATTTGAGTATTTTATCTCTAAGGGTTTTACCCACAATAGGTCCCAATATTATGATTTTCGTTAGCTTCATTCACTTTAATAAATACAGAGGTTGGACAAATGTTTTTATTTTAACACAAATTTTCACAGTATTCGCAGATAATACACAAAATGTGCAGAATAATGCAATGATAACTACTCGTACACTACTAACTATTCGACAAAGATAACTTCAATAACAATAACCTTTCTGATTTGTTTAATGTCAAACAACATTATTATTGAATATTATTTGACTATGTAAACATTGTGCATATAAATAGTCATGAAATAAATAAATAAAAATCTAAATAATAATTAAATTATAATACATTTTATTTTTACTAACTACTTAAATTTTTGTCTTTATTTCGACAATTAAGATACAAAATAAGTAATTGATTTATCTCACTTCAATTACTGTCATAACATCATTTTGTTCCATTAGCTGGGGTGTATAGAAAGCAATGCGTTTGATTCTCGATATATTTGATGATGCTTTAACAAGGCGAAACTTGTCATTCCCAAAAATATCATAAAGCTTTTAGAAAACAGACGTTTTCAAAATTCGCTTTCGTTTCTTTAAATTCGCTTATATCAGTGTTCACAAAACATTGCATAATTTATATAACGTCTGTATTTGTTATTATTTATACATAATATAATATTCGATAAGCCTAAATGCTGGACTATTTCATAATTATTATTTTTAATTAAACAAAATTTCAGTTTATTAAACACCGAGGATTTAAAACCGTGGTATTAGAATGTATTTTACAATCTCCAGTATGAGCATAAAATAGCTCATTATTATGAAAAAATAATCTGGTCGTATCCGGCTCCAGGCCTAAGACCCTTGGATTAGGAGTCAAGCATTCCATCCCCTAGACCACCGCCTGATTATTGATATGTTTTGGAAATATTATATGTATATTATCTGAAAAACGATACACACTTTACAATATCTACGAAAGATGTCGAGACAGAAATCGGTTGAAAATGTATGTATCAACACTGTATTGAATGATATAAATAAACTGGAGTTGTGTTTTGTATGATTTCGTTATATTGATTACTATATTGATTACCGTGACTTGTGATAGGTAGCTAGTATATTTCCATTTTATTGTCACGTGAATTTTACATCAGACCAAAAGACAGTGTGACAATCACACTTCCATCGCCGGGGATCGAACGCGGGACCTTCGATATGGTAGTCAAAGCTCTTGCCACTCTTTTATAAGATTGAGAGATTGGCATTTAGTTCTATTTTACAGAGCTAAAGTGTATGTTAAACAAAAACGACTGTATGCTTATCGTATTCATCAGTTTAGTATTTTTACTTTTTCTTTTAACTGTGGATCTTGCGATCTGTTATAGCAGGATATCAATCTTGGTCCTGTTATAAAGACGTCCAATTTTCTCTCCATCTCAATGACACTCTGGAGTCTCGTGCAACACGATTTCGGGAATCCTCGTTGGGTCCATCTTCTTAACGTGGTTCTTCCAGAACCGACTTCTATGCTTACTCCATCTCACAATACCATATATATAGCAGGTTCTGAGAATATCTCCGTTAGGTATCCTATATTTAAGGGTTTTAGATTCACGATGTCCTCATTAATAATATGCACTGTTTCAATATTATTCTTCTGTTGAAGTGAATACGGTGCGAATGATGGTGTTATGAACAAAATAATGAAAGGATCATTAAGATGGTTTGGACATATGGAAAAAATAAATGAAGAAAGAATAGTAAAAAAAATATTTGTTAACGATGTAAATGGAACCAGAAATAGAGGAAGTCCGAGGAAAACGTGGCACGATCAAATAAATCAAATATTGAATGTTGGCCACGATTTCTCTGACGGTGGAGTCAGAGAAATCGACGCGCGTGCATTACACGATGTATGAATGTTGAGGAAGCCAGATAAATAAGTCAGGAAAGAAAAGTGTGGCAGTCCATTATTTGTTAGTTAGTTAGTTAATAGTAAGCACGATTGTTTAGTAGTTTAACTTAGATTGAATTTATATAAATTATATAAATAGGGACAAATTAGTTTTTCCTTGCGAGGGCATTCTCAAACACCCACGTTCAAGAATGCTCTCGCAAGGCGAAAGAAAATTGTTACTATATATAAATTAAATCCAATTAAAAGCACTAAACAATCGTGTTTACTATTATCAACTAATTTTACTGTTATAATAAACATATATAGTGTCAAAAAATTTAAAATCGCAAAATACCGATCAACCTGAAACGAAAAGTCTATGAAGCCTGCGTTCTGCCAGTTGGTACTTATGGTCTTGAAACTGTTACATTGTCCAAACAAAGTGCCGAGAAACTACGAGTGACCGAAAGAGCCATGGAAAGAGCCATGTTAGGAATAAGCCTAAGAGACAGAGTCAGAAACGATACGGTGAGAGAAAAAACAAAGGTCATTGACATCATCCACCGTTTGGCGACTCTAAAATGGCAATAGGCAGATCACGTAGCCAGAAGCTCAGATGAAAAGTGGACAAGAAGACTGCTGACTTGGAGACCGTGGACGGCGAAGAGAAGTGCTGGGCGACCGCAACTACGGTGGAAGGGTGATCTAAACAGGCACGTCGGAATAACCTGGATGCAGTCTGCACAGGACAGAATGACATGGAAGCAAATGGAGGAGGCCTATGTCCAGGAGTGGACGGGAATAGGCTGAGGAAGTAGAAGAAGAAGAAGTGTCAAAATTTTGTGGTTATGTTTACTAACTAACTAACCATCACGCCGTCTCCCCGAAGGGGTAGGCGGAAATAATGGACTGCCACACCTTTCTTTCCTGACATATTTCTCTCGCTTCCTCAACATTCAAATATCGTGTCATGCACACGCGTCGATTTCTCTGACTCCACCGTCAGAGAAATCGTGGCCAACATTCAATATTTGATTTATTTGATTGTGCCACGTTTTCCTCGGTCTTCCTCTATTTCTAGTTCCATTTACATCGCTTACATTTTTTTAGCATTCTTTCTTCATTCCAAACCATATTAAAGATTCTTTAATTATTTTGTTCTTAACACCATCATTCGCCCCGCATTCACTTCTTATATTTTCATTCAACACTCTATCTGGATACGAAGTATCCACACATTCGTCTAAGAGATCTCATTTCTTTTGCATTTATTCAACATTGAAGTTGAAGCACCTTCATCCTGCTCAGTGATAAGTATAAAGTGTCGACTCTGTTTTGTTGCTAACGAAAATATCAATCGTTGTTTTTAATTACAAATAAATTTCACGCCATGGAAATGATAAATTATATCGCGACGTCCGTATCGTGTTCTTATATATAAATAACAGCTCCGATGTCCGTGAAATTAGTTCAATTATAAAGATACCCCTTATATTGTTTGATATTTCGCTAATATCACAATTAAAACACTTCAATGACATAACAATTATATTCCGATTAACAATGGAACCCATTCTTAATAATATTTGCAATCACCTGTTCACACTAATCGATTTAAATAATACTGAAGATATATCGTACTTCAGCTCGTCATGAAAGGGAAATCGAAGAACGTAGAGGGGTCGGCGTAAGACAGCTCTCCTGGCTTTGAAACATCCGAGAATGGACGATAGAGAAGCTTTCTCCCAGGTGATCGTCGACGTGGTGAGGACACGTCAAGAAGAAGAATTAAGACATTTCAGAGTTTGTGGGACCAGGATTTGATTCCTCAGCCAAATGTAACAAGACCCACATTTTTGTAGAACAATCTTTCTCTGAGAGATATAGAAGGTTACCCACTGCTTGCCCTATACTGTTATAGGACACAGCAGCGCTCTTTCATCAGCTTCGCTCATGCATTACCTAGCCTTGTAAAAGCACAATCAGATATACCATAATATCGCCCTGTACGATTCTTTTCCAGGTGGTTTCAGTTTCATTCTGTCTTCATTCGTCCTGTAATGTCCTATGAAGACGTGCAGCTTTCTCTCCATCTCTTTAGTAGTCGGCGGTCCTTTGGAGTCTCGTGCATCACGATCATGGAAATCCTCACCAGGTCCGTGTGGTCCTTCAGGAATCGTCTTCTCTGCCTGCTCAATCTCTTAGATCTTCAATTTTGTAAGATCTTCGAATCTCGTATTTGAGTATTTTATCTCTAAGGGTTTTACCCACAATAGGTCCCAATATTATGATTTTCGTTAGCTTCATTCACTTTAATAAATACAGAGGTTGGACAAATGTTTTTATTTTAACACAAATTTTCACAGTATTCGCAGATAATACACAAAATGTGCAGAATAATGCAATGATAACTACTCGTACACTACTAACTATTCGACAAAGATAACTTCAATAACAATAACCTTTCTGATTTGTTTAATGTCAAACAACATTATTATTGAATATTATTTGACTATGTAAACATTGTGCATATAAATAGTCATGAAATAAATAAATAAAAATCTAAATAATAATTAAATTATAATACATTTTATTTTTACTAACTACTTAAATTTTTGTCTTTATTTCGACAATTAAGATACAAAATAAGTAATTGATTTATCTCACTTCAATTACTGTCATAACATCATTTTGTTCCATTAGCTGGGGTGTATAGAAAGCAATGCGTTTGATTCTCGATATATTTGATGATGCTTTAACAAGGCGAAACTTGTCATTCCCAAAAATATCATAAAGCTTTTAGAAAACAGACGTTTTCAAAATTCGCTTTCGTTTCTTTAAATTCGCTTATATCAGTGTTCACAAAACATTGCATAATTTATATAACGTCTGTATTTGTTATTATTTATACATAATATAATATTCGATAAGCCTAAATGCTGGACTATTTCATAATTATTATTTTTAATTAAACAAAATTTCAGTTTATTAAACACCGAGGATTTAAAACCGTGGTATTAGAATGTATTTTACAATCTCCAGTATGAGCATAAAATAGCTCATTATTATGAAAAAATAATCTGGTCGTATCCGGCTCCAGGCCTAAGACCCTTGGATTAGGAGTCAAGCATTCCATCCCCTAGACCACCGCCTGATTATTGATATGTTTTGGAAATATTATATGTATATTATCTGAAAAACGATACACACTTTACAATATCTACGAAAGATGTCGAGACAGAAATCGGTTGAAAATGTATGTATCAACACTGTATTGAATGATATAAATAAACTGGAGTTGTGTTTTGTATGATTTCGTTATATTGATTACTATATTGATTACCGTGACTTGTGATAGGTAGCTAGTATATTTCCATTTTATTGTCACGTGAATTTTACATCAGACCAAAAGACAGTGTGACAATCACACTTCCATCGCCGGGGATCGAACGCGGGACCTTCGATATGGTAGTCAAAGCTCTTGCCACTCTTTTATAAGATTGAGAGATTGGCATTTAGTTCTATTTTACAGAGCTAAAGTGTATGTTAAACAAAAACGACTGTATGCTTATCGTATTCATCAGTTTAGTATTTTTACTTTTTCTTTTAACTGTGGATCTTGCGATCTGTTATAGCAGGATATCAATCTTGGTCCTGTTATAAAGACGTCCAATTTTCTCTCCATCTCAATGACACTCTGGAGTCTCGTGCAACACGATTTCGGGAATCCTCGTTGGGTCCATCTTCTTAACGTGGTTCTTCCAGAACCGACTTCTATGCTTACTCCATCTCACAATACCATATATATAGCAGGTTCTGAGAATATCTCCGTTAGGTATCCTATATTTAAGGGTTTTAGATTCACGATGTCCTCATTAATAATATGCACTGTTTCAATATTATTCTTCTGTTGAAGTGAATACGGTGCGAATGATGGTGTTATGAACAAAATAATGAAAGGATCATTAAGATGGTTTGGACATATGGAAAAAATAAATGAAGAAAGAATAGTAAAAAAAATATTTGTTAACGATGTAAATGGAACCAGAAATAGAGGAAGTCCGAGGAAAACGTGGCACGATCAAATAAATCAAATATTGAATGTTGGCCACGATTTCTCTGACGGTGGAGTCAGAGAAATCGACGCGTGTGCATGACACGATATATGAATGTTGAGGAAGCGATAGAAATGTGTCAGGAAAGAAAGGTGTGGCAGTCCATTATTTCCGCCTACCCCTTTGGGGAGACGGCGTGATGGTTAGTTAGTTAGTTAGTTAGTTTTTCTTCTTTTTTTTTAATTGTATACAACAGGTCTTTAGAACCCAATTACTGTATACATTTTACATACGTATACAACAGGTCGCTTGAACCCAATTACTCTATACCATTTTTTAAAGCTGATATATTGATTCTCGTGACATGTGATAGGTAGCTATAATCTATCGCCATTTTATTGTCGCGAGAATTCTACACCAGACCAAAGACAGTGTAACAATCACACTGCCATCGCCGTGAATCGAACCTGGAACCTTCGCTATGGCAGTCAGAGCTCTTAACACTCTGCCACGAAGGTCGTCAATGTTGTTGATCGTTACAGCGAAAACATCTCGGTCCTGCGATACTTGGAACAAGTTTTCAACTCTTCTAACTCCTGTCCAATCCCTTATATTCCACAACCTGGACAACCTTCTTCTGCCAACTCTCCGCTGTCTCCGCCGTCCTTGCCCATTCCCACTATTTATATTATATAATATAATGCCATCTATTGTTTATTCAACGAAATATTTTTACTCGTTCGATTATTTTACACCAAATGGTGAAATAATTATCTTTATCAGGTATGTTACTATATTTAAAAAATCAAGCATTTTTAAATTAATGATTGTTTGGCATTGACATCTGTTGACAATTAGAGTAATTATTATATTTTTAATAGCGTAACTTTGAATGCGTTTCAAAATAGTTTCATCTCAATCAAATGTGAATACACGCAGAAGTTCGTCGCTTTATTTGTAGAGCTCTTAATAATTATTAAATTAGTTGATGAGTTAACATGTATGATAGCAGGCTCGGAAGGTACGGAGGAAGATGTAGCCAGCAGACTCTAAAAGGCAAGTGTTCCAGTATCATTTCGAAAAAGCTCAAGCTCCAAATATTCAGCAGTAGCGTTAAAAGCGCACTGCTGTACGGATGTGAGACTTGGAAATCTACCGCGGACGTTATTGGAAAACTCTAGGTGTTTATAAATAGGTGTTTTCGCTCAATATTTAAGCTCTATTGGCCCCAAACAGTGTCAAATGCCGTTCTCTGGACCATAGCAGGCGAAAAGCCAATTAGAGAACAAGTTGCTAGACGCAAATGGCAGTGGATCGGTCCCACTCTGAGACGGAGCCCAACCTGCATCACTCAAGGCGTACTAGACTGATCCCCTATGGGGGGAAAGAGGAAGCGAGGCAGACCTAGAGCCACCTGGAGAAGAGCCCTGCAGGACGAGGTTAAAGCAGCAGGCCTCACTTGGGATGATGTTAGGCATCAGGAGTCGGGTGGAGAATGTTCCTTGAGGCCCAATGCACCACGGAGATGTGACAAGACAACAAGAAGAAGGATATTTTTTATGGGAATGATATGTTTCGCCTTGCTAAAGCATTTTGTTAATTTAATTTATTTTTTTAAAAACCCAATTGGGTTATATGGTTACATTTTTAGATCTTACTATTAATTATGTAATGTTTCAGCTAATTTTTATATTGAGTTGTAGTGAGATTCCTTGTGTCTTTTATTATTAAATGATATTTGATAATGTCCCGTTAATTATATTAAAACTTCTAGAAATCAGACGTTTTCATTCTTATTTGTTAGATTACACACCGCGTCTCCCGCGGGGCGAAAAGAGAAGGATGGAGTGCCGCATCGGTTAAAACGTGACAGTCCATTCTTTCTGCCTACCCTTTCGGGGAGACGGCGTGATGGTTAGTTAGTTAGTTATTAGATTTATATTTTATTTGGAAAATTCGAAATTATCTGGAGAGGCAATCTTTTTATTCTGCTAAATACATCATCAGCTCCTTTAAAATACAATAAAACTTCTATTAAACCCCTGTTAACATAAATTTGAAATATTTCATTTAAAAAATTCGGTCAGGGCTCTAACCACTCTGCCACGAAGGTCGTCAATACAAGTATGCATTTAATTATGTGAAAGCGCCTCTTCTATCTTAATGATGGTTAAAGTAATTCTAATAATGGCGAATCAGGGTGAATCTTAATAATGGTGAATCATGGGGCTACGAAATCACCAATTTTTTTCATGTCAGCCATGCGAGGAGTCGACGTGCATGCATACAAAATGTGTGAATGTTTGAAAAGTCTATTTAAGTGTGTAAGGATCATCCTTTCCATCCTCTCCGCGTACCATTTCGAGGAAACGATGTGCTCTTAATTAGTTAGATACCTAAGTATAACATTGTATTATAGAACCCATCTATCCTCAATATTTCAATAATATACGAGTATCCGAGTATACGAGTATGATACACTTTCGAAATTGAAAAACAACGTTGTTAATTATCTACTAAAATATTAAATATCGCGATATGTTTCAGAGGAGACCTCCATCTTCAGGTGTAAATATATAGGTAACAAAAAACTAAACAATGAAAGACTTATAATATCGCATTTAAAAATCGATACAAAACAATGGAATAATACGTTTAAATAATAAAAAAAAATAACAGAGTTTTCGCTATAAGTACTAATAATTATTTTTTATCAGTAAATTTTTTTGAGTATTTTTTAACAGTAATAATACTCGTATATTAAATGATAATATAAAATAAATTTTAATTTGAAAAAAAAACGTATATTTGAAAAGACTTGAGGATTTCCAAAGATTCTAGTTTGTATAATAATTAAATAAAACGATGTTTTTTAACTACTTCCACTTTTGTCTTTATTTAGACAGCGAAGTTAAAAAACATCGTTTTATTTAATTATTATTTAAAATGAACTTCCATCAAGAGATTTCAGTAAAATCATTTGATTCTAGTTTGTTTAATTTATTGCTATTGTTAATTCTGTGAAGAAATATTGTGTCTTTTTTGTCAAAACTAATGGGTGGCCATTTCAGTAATAACAGTATGTTTGGTGCAAGCTTGTTTGTGTTCGTTATTACGTGATTCAAATGTTCTTCCTGTTTTGGCTATGTAAAAAGCATCACAATTACATTTAATTTTGTAAGCACCACTTTTCTGCCAAATGTCTGTTTTTTAATAAATATAATTAAATACGATATAAACTTATTCATATATATCATTCTATATAAATGATACTATATTATTATCTGATTCCAGAAGAAGACTGAAATTGATTTATCGTCATTTTAAACATGTTTTTGGAATAACTTGTTTAATGTGGAGTTTACACTAAGAGTATCAGTTTATATTGTTATACTCACTTCACTATATATTATTAATTGTATTCATTCAATTTTCTATTTATTAGTGTATTGGTCGTCAGAATAACATAATCACACAACATTACATAAAAAATGTTAATTAATTAAAACAAATAGATTAATGAATCATTTTTTTATTCGTTTCTTAAAGCAGAAATCACTTTTTAACATGCATAAGAAACGAAAAGTACAAAACACAAAATATTTATTGAGAGATTGCCAAATTCAAAAATAGACGGTTAAACACGGTCGCGCCTGTCCATCCCATGAAAAGTTCCGTGGTCGAAGTCCATTATGGTATGATCCCTTAGTTCTTGGTCCAATTGGTTTAGTTTGATATCAGTCTTATGAATGATAGTGACATCCCTCAGCAACATGTTAGTGTGCCAGAAAGTGGTCTCGTCTATCTTGCGGTCCAGCGGGAAACCGAGAGCATTGTCATCATACAGAAGCCTCTCAGATAACGCATCGAGATGTTTGTTCCTTCTCACTTCTGTTTTCTTGCCGGTGACATCTTCGGAACCGAAAGTCCTGGTCCTGTGGAGAGGGGTGATGATAACATATATCTGCATGTCCATGCCGCCTTCCTTGCCCTTGGGTAGCATCAGGTTTTCCGGGAAGCCGGTGCGGTGGTTATCCATGTTCACAATGCACTCCTCAGTCCCCTCGATGCATTTAGTAATCTTCTTCAACACCTCGCGTGTGGGTACGATATCACCTCGAGTGGCGAAGAAATCGCGTGATTCGCGAATAATTGTATTCCTTCCAGTCTTCAGATCATACAAGAAAGTATCCAAATTCACGAAGTTAATTCTGTTCTCGTCCATTTTCATCTTGCGGTGGATGCTATCATACTTAGGACCCAAGAAAATCCTGACTATGGTTTCGGTTGTCTTATCGGAATCAATATCCAATTTTACCTTGAACGGAAGGTGGTTGAGACGTTTTTGAATAGCCTTGAATCGCATTGTTTTCAACTTGTCCCCATGAATGATATCGTCCAACTTGCGCGGTACGCAGTTGGTAATGTCGGTATCTTCATAATCGAAGAATGTCACGAGTTTGTCAACTTGGATGTCTCTAACTGTCACTCCATCGAAACCGACGTCTTCACGTTTATATGGCCTGAGATAATTCTTGAACATCAAGACGTTGTTGTAGAATCTCTTCATAATTTGGAAATACACTGGATCATGAAGTCTCGTCTCCAAAGTTTGCATAATTGTGGGATTTGTTTTGTAACTGAAAAGAAAAATTCGCAATAAACAAAACACATTAGTTGAAATAATTTGTTTATCTTTAATTGCAGCATATCAACTTTTTTCAATTTACCGTGTTAATATGCATTTATGTAATCAATAACATAATTCTGAAGTTCAAAAGCTAAGTGATAATGTTGCCAGTGCCCAAAATTTACAGATATACACGTATTTGGTATACTCGTATAATAATTAAATAAAACGATGTTTTTTAACTACTTCCACTTTTGTCAGACTGGTAACACTATTGTAAACTTAGTCCTTTATATACATACAGATGAGGGGTGGTAAACATGGTATTTGGTATATGTTTGTTCACAGAATTTGATGCCAAACATAATCAATATGATCGTCGTAAAAGATTGTCAGTAGAAATCAATTTTACACTTACTCATCAATTGTTTTATCACCATTGCCTAAAATTTTCTTGGCTACTCCCAATACCCTCTTGAAGTATTTGGGGTTCATGTTGTCCCTGGTGCCTTGGAGTATATTGCCGAGTTTTTCAATATCTTCGGGATGCTTTAGAGAGACAAATTCTCCATTCTCCTGTTAAAAAAATATGATTTTCTTATTGGAAACTTGAAGTATAGTTTAATTCCATGAGTGATTAATAATACTAACGGTCATAAATCTTCCGCTGTCAATGGCATCACGGAGACGTGTCTCAAAATCGGTAATGAGGGTTATATCTTGTAAGTTTTCTACAGTCCATATCAAGAAATCATTCGGCCTCGAAGGGAAATCCAGCCCGTTGACATGTTTGAGAGAAGACTTGAATCCAGTCTTGATTTCCTTCTTCCAGAAGAACCTGGGGATCTCACCCAAGTCATTGGAAAGTCTCTCCATGTAGTAGCGGGCCAGAATCTGCTGCATGATGTAGAGGAAGAGCTCTCCACGGCGAGTGGTGATCATGCCGTCATCGCTGCTCATCCACGTCGGGAATGTGGTTTGGAAGTAGTAGAAGAAGGTGTTTAAGCTAATATCTTCCGTGAAGTAAGTCAAGGCATTCTCCTTGTTGGTCTTCGTGTACCATCCGGAGTATTTGCTCTTGATCAAGAAAGTGTCATCGTGTTGATAGATTCCTAGGTTTTCGGCAATATTTTTGTCCTGGATGAGTCCCTGCATTTTCAAGCGTTGGGCCTTCGTGATGACCTCCGTGTTGAAGAACAAGTTGGGTCTGATCTCATAGGGGGCAGGAAGCGTCATTCCGCGGGTGTCGTCTCGGTGGATGATGGCGACCGTTAGGGCGTAGATGAACATGCCCTCATTGATGTGCTCGCGGGCCCAACAGGCGGTTCTGTAGAAGGTGTCGAAGTCCTTGGCGGTGTAAAGCACCTTGAACAGGACGACGGCCTCTTCCTTTTGCCTCTTGTTAGACAAGGTAAAGATTTTATTTTTGGGCAGCATGCCAAACTTGGTCAGTACGATTAAGTGTCTGATTGCATCTGTGTCCTGTAAAAAAGCCGATAAAAAAAAATCAGTTATCACCTATCAATAAACTGTGCATTTCTCTATTATATTCCGTGACCACAGAGAAATGCATAAATGAAACGAGAAAGTGTTTTTTTCTTTCTATAATTAAATTACTCACAGTGTACAAGTCCATGTGGCGTTCCAGGATAAAACTCCTGCCGATTTCCACTTGGTCTTTGTAGATGTTATTAGTAAGCATATTGTCAAAAAGGCGAATCAGATTTCCATTTCTAACCAAAAATTGCTTGTCAGCTGGGAACAAAATAAAATAATATGTTACTTAATAATACATCCTTAAATCAAGCTAAATAAAAAACAAACTTTTATCTATCCACCTTTCATTCATAGCAAATCCGCCTACTTAATTTTTTTTTAAACATCCAAATCTGTTTAAATTTTAATTATACTACATTTAAAAAATAATAATTATAATTTATATTTAATTACTTGTTTCTTCTTCTTTATTTTACTATTTATAATTATAAGTGATACGATCTATATCTATTTTTCACCAATACTTGTTTAATTAAGTAAAAACACGTCTGAAACAATGGCAAGAATAGTACAAATAAATTTGTTTAAAAATATATATTTTTTAAATATCACAAATAAAAATTATTTTATCAAATAGTTTAGAGAATTTATTAAATAGTTTAAATGTTTTATTGAATTGTCTCAATGTATTTTGCGTTTCTCAGTCTTTTTATTGGAATTTATTTATAACCTGATTTCGTATAAATAAATCTAACATGAGAATTTTGATTCACGTATGATACGAGTATATAAGGGATAATAATTGTTTCTTGAATAATTATTTAAAACTCCATAATAATTTTAATAAAAAATACATTACATATCCTGGCGGCGAGCTGCGAAACCGGTTGAAGCTCAAAATCAAGTGGAATGAAACTAAATATACATTATGTAGATTTTTTTTCATTATTTGCAATGAACTTTTACCCAAAAAAAATAATAACGTTAGCCATTTATGATAATAAATCGATAAAAAAAATTATACACTGCTTGGTTTTAATAAAAATGTATGGTAAAAACAAGCAAAAGTTTATTTTGTTATTTGAAATTTCACGGTAGAAATTTATTGTAAATATTGAAAAAAAAAAATCTTTTTAAAATGTATATTTACCAGAAGACGGCAGCAAGCTGCCGAAGGCAATGTTTTTTTTTTAACTTAATATCAATTATAAAAAGATTTTTATCATTTTTTATTCATTTTGAATATCTAATAAAATGGGTTAAATATTAGTCCATTGTTTTACCCGGAACACTTTGTTATGGGCTGATACTTCAACATTATTATCTGTTTAAATTAAAAACTATGTTAATGGTATCACAATACTATTTTTCTGAATTTATATTTGTGACACCTCATGATGCCAACATTGGTTGGTGAAACAGCTGTCGTGAAAAATAGCGTGAATTAAAACAGTTAATAAACTAACTAACTAACCATCACGCCGTCTCCCCGAAGGGATAGGCAGAAAGAATGGACTGCCACACTTTTCTTTCCTGACATATTTCTCTCGCTTCCTCAACATTCATACATCGTGTCATGCACGCGCGTCGATTTCTCTGACTCCTCACATGGCCGACATTCAATATTTTAATTATTTGATCGTGCCACGTTTTCCTCGGTCTTCCTCTATTTCTGGTTCCATTTACATCATTAACATTATAATTTTTTTACCATTCTTTCTTCATTCATTCTTTCAATATGTCCAAACCATCTTAATGATCCTTTCATTATTTTGTTCATGACACCATCATTCGCACCGCATTCACTTCTTATATTTTCATTCGATACTCTATCATACACAGAGTATCCACACATTTGTCTAAGAGATCTCATTTCTACTGCATTTATTCTACTTTCATCCTTCTTTTGCCAGTTCCATGCTTCGCTTCCATACATAAGGGTCGGTAGAAGAACACCATTGTGCACTGCCATTCTAGTTTTTTTTTTGGTAGGTTTTTGTTTGCGATGACAACTATTATTAATAACAGTTAATAATGTTATTAATAAATAAAATTTTGTACTTGAAGTTTAAACTTTCCTGAATCAATACAAAATTTAAGTTTGGATCAATTCATATGATACAAAATATGGTGAATTATTTACTCGTTCATAATTAATTTATATGAATAATTACCAAGTTTGGTTCTTCTAACACCCCTGTGGTCCTCGGACCGCGTGAGGAAGGAGGCGGAGGCCGCCACCAGGAACACCAAGAACAGGAAGGCAGACTTCATCTTACCCCTCGTCGTTGACAAAAGTGATTGTGCTCTCTGTAAAGACCGAGGTGATTTTATACCTGCCTACTATAGTATATCTCGTCGCAGTATCTTCGTTTCGTGTTTACTCTCTGTTCTAATGTGATCAATAATGTTATTGCTGACCTCTGAAACGAAATAAAATATTACTCTGCAATTGAAGATATCGCATTAAAAAGTATCTGACACATTGTTTCAATTTATTATTTATACAATTTTTTTATTATTATATATAAGGTCCTTACATATGAAATTGGCGTTTTGCCCTACTGGCAACTTTGATCTCAAATATCTTCTCTTTGGTTAGGAATTCCAAATTCAAATTTATACAGCTATTTACTCAAGTATTTGTGTTCCGAAAATTATAATTCATTTGTTTTTTCCTCAATTGTTTTTTTTCTTTGCGTCACTCAGTTAACAAAATGGAAAACTTGAAATATCGCGTTATTTACGAGTACGAGTTCCACCGTGGCACCAGTGCTGCAGAAACGGCTCGAAGGATTAATGATGTGTATGGCGACGGTGCCGCAAAAGAAAACACAGTGCGTTTTTGGTTCCAACGTTTTCGTTCTGGAAATTTCGACCTGCAGAACAAGCCTCGTGGACGGCCGGAGACCAAAGTTGATAATGAAGAATTGAAGGCTATTATGGAAGCCAATCCATCGCAAACCACGTCCGAGTTAATAAAATGCCGATAGATTGGCTACCTATCACATGTCATGTGAATCATCAATATAATAGCTAAAAATAATGTGTATACAGTAATTGGGTTCAAACGACCTGTTGTATACAAGAAAAAAAATGATGGAGCGCCACACTTCTCTGTTCTTACATTCCTCTCGAACTTCCTTTGCAGTCATTTATCGCAACACACATCGTTCGTCGATTTTTCCGATTTCGAATGTGGCCGCCATTTATTAATTGATTGATTTGGTAATGACATTATTTTCCTTGTCTGTTTTCCATTCACACTGCGTGTATATAATGTTGTATTCATTCTTCTTTTATCCATTCGTTCCATATTTTCAAACCATCTTGGTGATGCTAATTATCTATTTTTACTAAAAAAAATCAAGCCTTTCAGATCGACGTTGTCCCGCCGTACAAGCAATTTACAAAATTACAATGCAATAAACAACAATTATATTTGTACACAATAGGACGTTTAACCCCAGTTACTGTTTACAATTTGTGTTTTATATTAGCTTTTATGTTGATTCTTATGACATGTGATAGGTAGCTACTCTATCGTCATTTTATGGTGACGCGAATTCTACACCAGAACAAAGACAGTGTGACTATCACACTGCCATCGCCGGGAATCGAATCTTGAAATCTTCGGTGTGGCAGTCGTTTATCTTGCCACTATGACACAAAGGTCGTCAATTTATATTCTACGCATATGCTCTTAAAAATAAGTTTTTAGTTGTAGATCAATTAAGCTAATTATTTAAGTCAATTATTACTAACTGCATTTTTTCAAGCTGATTCGGGGCTCTATTGAGAACCCCTATGTTCTGGAGCAAATAAGTATTTTTGTTCCTAATAATATCCTGCGACAGGATGCTAGTAGGAAAAGCAAATTCGGACGTTGAATCTAATCGTCTCGGAATTGGACTTTTTCAATGTCAGCGAGGCAGTGTTCATAAAAAAATATATTGCGAATTCTGAAAAGAGTACTGCCTCACTGACGTCGACATATTTGGGTTCCTTCTGATATATATGATTTTTGGTTTTATGTTGTTTTACTATTGTGTCCAAATGAGCCGCTTAATGTTTTTCGTTTAATATGCCTCATTTGTGCATTATACTTACTCGTATATAAATAAATAAACAATGAAAATAAAAAAAAACTAGTTGCAAACCGTGAAATATTCAAGGAATTAAAGATTTTCTACTATAGCAAACTTAGTTCACTGTACAATCATAATCAGTAATATGTATTAACTGTTAATGTATTTTTTTTCACTTACGTTTAAATTTTCACAATTAATCGGGTGGTGGTCTAGGGGACAGAACGCTTGGCTCCTGATCCAGGGGACTTAGATACAAGCCTGGACACGAACAGATTCCTTCTTCATAATAATGAACTATTTCTGCTCATATTTAAGATTGTAAAATAAATTCTAATTTCATTGATTTAAATCCTTGATATTAGTCTTTTTTTTAAATAACACTACCAAAATGTTCTCCATTTGTTTTCTAGACTACTGTTATACAACAATAATCAGAACAAATTTCAAAATAATCCAGAAACGTTTTTGGGCATACGCATCGTGGTAATTCTTACTTTTTCGAATTACTTTCGTAGAGAATAGAAGTATTCCTCTCTCGCTCTCCTGTATTCAGAATAATCTCGTTCTCTTTCTTGATGACATCGGATTTTTGTCTATTTAATATTAGTAATGTATTGTTACGGCGGGTATGACTTTTAGGCATCGGGTATGCGATGGAATCGGTAAGAAAGGATCCTCAAGCCCCTATGCACTACGAAGTTGTAACAGGACAACAAATAGAAAATAATATTATATGATTTTTTTTAAAAAGCTGGTTATATTTTTACCGGTCGAATAAAAAAATAAAACGTGCATTCGCGTGTTGTTAAAGTGCGCGATTGAATTTAGTTTGATTCGTTTAATTACATAAATACAAACAGTCTGGTAAGCTTTTGTTACTAAGTACCGTTTATCGCTGCACTTTTTAGAGGTGCCCATTTAAAATTGTGATTATTGGAACAGAATTGCAAAATTTTCAAGCAATGGTGATAAATTACTTACTTTGTTGTATGAGGTCATAAGTTTTCGCCCTCGCGGGAAACAGTCGCATTGTTTACAAAATAATTCGTACAAAAAAAACGGACTAATTCAGAGAGAATTTAAGACGAACTATTCATCGCGCCGTTTCCCCGGAGGGGTGGGCATAGAGGATGGACTGCCACACTTGGGTCATGTGCTAAGGGGGAAAAGATACCACCACCTTTAGCTGATAATCATGGACATAATCGAGAGATGTCGGGGAAATGGTAGAAGGCAGTTATCCTGACTGCGAAACATATGAGAGTGGATAGGAATGAGCAAAGTTGGGGACCTGTTCCAAGTAGCGCAGGACAGAGATACTTTCGCTGCAATCTCTTGTACAATCCACAATATGGAAAAACACAAAGATATGGCCATTGGGAGTAAGATGAAAATCTACAAAACATGCATAAGATCAATAATAACATTTGACGTTGAAGCAAGGGCAGACACAGTCAGGACCAAACAAAGTTCGAGGACTTCCGAGATGAAGATACTAAGAACGATAGCAGGCAAGACATTGAGATATCGTGTGAGTAACACCAAAATTAGATAGGTATGTGAAGTTGTATATTTTTTTAATTGAATTACTAAAACATCAAAAAAAAAATTTGTAATGAAATATTAGGTCCTTACATATGAAATTGGCGTTTTGCCGTACTGGCAACTTTGATCTCAAATATCTTCTCTTTGGTTAGGAATTCCAAATTCAAATTTATACAGCTATTTACTCAAGTATTTGTGTTTCGAAAATTATAATTCATTTGTTTTTCCCTCAATTGTTTTTTTTCTTTGCGTCACTCAGTTTACAAAATGGAAAACTTGAAATATCGCGTTATTTACGAGTACGAGTTCCACCGTGGCACCAGTGCTGCAGAAACGGCTCGAAGGATTAATGATGTGTACGGCGACGGTGCCGCAAAAGAAAACACAGTGCGTTTTTGGTTCCAACGTTTTCGTTCTGGAAATTTCGACCTGCAGAACAAGCCCCGTGGACGACCGGAGACCAAAGTTGATAATGAAGAATTGAAGGCTGTTGTGGAAGCGGATCCATCGCGAACCACGTCCGAGTTAGCTGCAGGCTGCGGTGTTAGTGATAAAACTGTTTTAATCCACTTGAAGCAAATTGGGAAGGTGAAAAAGCTTGAAAGGTGGGTACCTCACGAATTGAGTGAAGCAAATCAACAAACGCGCCTTGACTGCTGCGTTGCATTACTCAACCGGCACAATAATGAAGGGATTTTGAATCGAATCATTACCTGTGATGAAAAGTGGATCCTGTATGATAATCGGAAGCGCTCATCGCAATGGCTGAACCCTGCCGAACCAGCCAAACCATGCCCCAAGCGAAAATTGACTCCAAAAAAGTTACTTGTGAGCGTTTGGTGGACTAGTGCTGGTGTCGTTCACTACAGCTTTCTTAAATCTGGCCAGACGATTACGGCAGATGTCTATTGTCAGCAACCGCAAACCATGATGGAAAAGCTAGCTGCTAAACAACCGAGGCTGGTTAATCGCTCTAGGCCACTGCTGCTTCATGATAACGCTAGACCACACACTGCACAACAGACGGCTACCAAATTAGAAGAGCTTCAATTGGAATGTCTAAGACATCCACCGTACTCTCCGGATCTTGCCCCAACAGATTACTATTTTTTTCGAAATTTGGATAACTTCTTGCAAGGGAAAAAATTCAACTCCGATGGGGCAGTCCAAACCGACTTCAAAGATTTTATTGATTCCCGTCCGAATGGTTTTTTTAGTAAAGGGATCGATGAACTACCTATGAGATGGCAAAAGTGCATAGATAGCAATGGTACAAACTTTGATTAAATAAATATATTATATTTAAAAAAAATCAACTTTATGTTCCTCCCATACAAAACGCCAATTTCATATGTAAGGACCTAATATATGAGAGTCGGGATCAGACAAAGTCTAAGGATTTCCGAGATGAAGACACTGAGGACTATAGCAGTCAAACCACGTGAGGAACACCAGAATTAGAGAGATATGTGAGGTTGAGGATATTGAAAAATGGAGTAGACAGCAAAGAAAGGACTGATACGGTAATGTCCAAAGAATGGACACCACCAGAATCCCTTATATTGCACTACATAACATAATCAGCCTTACGGGACTCGTCCTCGCGGAAGACTTCCTAAAATATGAAAGGACAGCTGGGAAACTACGTCACAGGAGAAACAACCCTCTGGAAAACAAGCCACATAGATGTACAACAAGAAAGAAAAAGAATTTTCTGCGAATCACTTAAATGTGCTTTATTAAAAAATGAACATGTTTATTGTAAAAAATGAAGCATAAATAATCGAACATATATTTTTTTTTCTCGATAAACTCAAGGCGTTAACACTGTGGAATTCCATAATGACGAATTTTTATGAATTAAAACACTGTTTTTCCACATTTTATTTTTCTCGACATGTTTCGAAGGTTTACACCTTCATCATCGGGAGAACGATATAAACTAAACTGTTGTTGAGAAAAATAAACTCAAAAGTTTTAATTCATAAAAATTTGTCATGTTTTTTTTCTTTCAATTCTAGGAATTGGTTTGCAACAAAGAACATTAACATATTTGCTGGTTCTTGGGATACCACTTGGGCCTTGTTAATGTGGTAGTTTCCCGTTGTTTCCCACATTTCTTTATAATATATGTTTAGTTTTATTATACTTTTTTATAGTTTCAACTGGTTTCAGTAGGTCGCTACCATTTTCTGGTGCCATACTTCTAACGAGTATGAGCTTCAATCAAAAGATGCTTAAGAGCTGCCGAAACCGATCGAAAATGTCGGCCATATTAGAAGTCAACGTGACTCGCTGTATGTATGTGGAGATATTTAGAGAACAGTTTCAGGATAGAGTAGTGTTGCGGTCCATTCCCTTTACCTACTCTTTCGGAGAAACGGCGTAATGGTTTGTTGTTAGAAAAATGTTTTTTTTTTTTTATCACTCTTAAAATAAAGTTGTGATTATATTAAATGTGTTTTTTTAAATAATAGCCTATGTATTTTGATATAAAGGGTACAATTCCCGGCAGTGGCAGTGTAGTTGTCACACTGTCTTAGGCCAGATCTAGAAGAATATATGTGACAATAAAATGACGATTAATTAGCTACCTATCACATGTCATGTGAATCAAAATGATAGCTATACCCTTTACATCGATTTGGCTCGCGCTGTAATGATGTAAAGAGCGATTCCAAATAATAATAATAATAATTATTATAATAAAACATTGTATTTAAACAACACTTTTTTTTGCACTTTTCACAAACATGTTACGGAACCGCAGACGTCCTTCCTCAATGCATTTTTTTAAACTTAAGTCAATGTTTTATACCGAGACGGTACGTTTTCGGTACGGAACATGTTTGTGAAAAGTAAAAAAAAAATATCGTTAATACGTTGTTTTTAAAATGTATTCAAATAAATTTTACTAGATTATATTAAAAATAATTGTACATAAAGATACACATAAATTAATAATATAATTAAATGTGATTTAATCATGTGTGAAAATATTGTACAGGTGCTAAAAAAATTGTTCTTCTTTTTTTTTTAAAAAGACTAATACCAAAGATTTAGATCAATGATATTAGAATTCATTTTACAATATTTAATGTGAGCAGAAAATAGCTCATTATTATGAAGAAGGAATCTGGTCGTGTCCAGGCTTGAACCCATGTCCCCTGGAACAGTAGCCAAGCGTTCTATCCCCTAGACCTTTTAATTTTACATTCTCGTTCTCAGAAACAATTTTTATTTTCTAGGCCAATGTATTGCAGTAATTATGACAATATATATACATATATATTGTTTTCATTTCTTAAACCTATTAAGGTTATTTTTTTTTTAATAAAATGAACATATGGAAAACAAAAAAAAGGAAACAAAATGTTTATCTTTGAAAGGTAAACATTTTTCCGATAATCTCTTTCCCTCTCGCATCCTCTCCTCTGATTTCACCACTGTTTAATATTATATGTACATGTTAATTTTGTCTTTTAGTTTAGTTGTTATACTGTCCTGATGAAGCTTGGGTCCAAGCGAAACTAGTTGGCATCAATTATAATAATCATACAGTGGTTAAATACAAAGTTTATTTTATTTATTTAATTAATCTGGATCAACTTTTTCACTTTATGGAGATATTAAAATAATATGGAAGATCATTAAAATACACCGCTAGCCTAGCGTAATTCACAGCACTTTATTATCCATATAGAAAGAGGTGCGAATGATGGTGTTATGAACAAAATAATGAAAGGATCATTAAGATGGTTTAGACATATGGAAAAAATGAATGAAGAAAGAATGGAAAAAAAATTATATATTAACGATGTAAATGGAACCAGAAATAGAGGAAGACCGAGGAAAACGTGGCACGATCAAATAAATCAAATATTGAATGTCGGCCATGTGAGGAGTCAGCGCGTGAGGAGTCAGACGCGCGTGCATGACACGATCTATGAATGTTAAGGCAGCGAGAGAAATATGACAGGAAATAAAAGTGTGGCAGTCCATTCTTTCTGCCTACCCCTTCGGAGAGACGGTATGATGGTTAGTTAGTAAGTTTATATATAAATGTTTTTTTAAATCAAAGTAAATAAATAATTTCTTTAATTGGTTTGAAGTTTTAAGACATTTTATAAATTTGAAACGTCAATTTGGAACGATACATAAAATCAAAACTGCACGAGCAAGTTCATCAATAAGGAAACAGAATTCTATTATGTTTGGGGTATTTGACACTGGACCATTGTCTCCTTGCTGTGATAAAAACTATCTTGATTCAATAAAGTAATAATAAACTTTCAATATTTGTACCTAAACCACTTTATTTGTTAACACCAGCCGGAGCTTCGTCAGAGTGAGAGAATAAACTAAACATAAAATCAGAGCCACTTATGAAAAAAGGAATACATTATTTTTTCCTAATGATCATGACTCACCTCTCTAGCATTCTATTCGTCCTCGCACACACTTTCTCCTATTTCTCTATCCCCCTCAATTCTATATGTCCTTTTCATATGTTGCTCTGATTTTAAAAACTAACTCACTAACCATCACGCCGTCTCCCCGAAAGGGTAGGCAGAAATAATGGACTGTCACACTTTTACTGAGCGGCACTCCATCCTCATCTTTTCGCCCCGCGGGAGACGCAGTGTGACGGGTTGCGAACCTCATCGCCACCAATAGGCATCTCCCGCGCACACTTCGATCGTCCAACACCCACAAAATAAATCTAAAACAAATAATATATAATACAATGATATAAAATAAAATAACAAAATAAAAAAATAAAATAAAAACAAAATAAAAATAATTTAACACAAAATGTTCTTTTTAGATGTTGCACATATTGTCTATTGAATTTATGTTCCAAGAATCCACCGTTTTTTTTATTTGGCACATAATTTATAATAACACATAATGTTTTTTTCGATGTTGCACATGTTGACATGGACGATCCGGACTTTTGTTTTTATTTAATTTATATGACACTATCAAAGGTATATTCATCAGGAACATAAAGATTTACATTCTTCAATACATCAGAGTTCTCGGTGATTCACTTTATTAGTTTGAAGATGTGTGAACCTATCCCAGCATATAAAAACTTATTTGCAAACTATTGGTACAACCATATTGCCCAAGAGAAATGTGGTAGGATATATCTTACCGCATTCCTCTATCCCATATAAAATCTAAACTCTCTTAGAGACGTAGAGACGATAGATATCTCCGACAGCGACAGCACAGATTGTTTTACCTACCGGCCGCCAGAACCAATCTGCCTCTGGTGACACCGGTGGGAAGAACAATTAGTCTGCTGAACGTGGTCTCCTCGGAGATCGACGTCTTTCATGTTAGTGAAAATACGTTCAGGGAACAAATGAATCGTGTTTTTCAGAAGTAGCACACATCCAAGTAACCTCAACTTTACAGGACGGACAAAAAACTGTCCGGTACAAATTTTTCCTACAATATATATATTTTTTGAAATAAACATTTGTCTATTTTACTCCCTATGACAAATGTGTATTGAAAAAAATATATAAATTGTAAGAACATTTTGTACCAGACAGTTTTTTGTCCGTCCTGTAAAGTTGAGGTTACTGGATGTGTGCTACTTCTGAAAAATGTGATTAAATACTCTTGACTTTGGAACGTATCTTGTCTTCCTAATGTCGGACCATCACTAATGCGTTAGTGGTATTATGTTGTATGTGTATAATATCTTACCTGTACTCAATAGATGCCTTAAACATTTATGCTGTTTGTAATGTCTTTTGAGTAAATAAACTTTTTTGTTTGATTTGATTGATTGATTGATAATAATAATAAATACCTGAAGGTAAAAATATATGATAATCCTTTGATAAATATAAATGTAAATAAATATAAAATAATATGTATGTCCAAAAAATCTTTTCTAAACACCACACTTAAGTCAAGCGACAATGATAATAGATTGGGAAGGTTAACAACGTGAAATAAAATAAAGTTTTTTTTAGCATTAAAGGTGTTTATTTTTTTTACATAGTTCAGAATACCAATCACAATTATTCAGAGTATACAACCTCTAGAGGGACACATCATGGACAATTGCTGGTTGAGAGATCTCGGATATTGGGGCTCCACACTTCGTAGTAAAAGATTTGCAAATTTACCATTTATAAAATTTGTCCATAATTCCATACTTGTTACCCCTTAACGTGTGCATTTTGTAATCGTCGAAATCGGTTTTGTCCTTCATGAAGTCCATCTTGTCCTTCATAAAGTCCATCTTGTCCCTTCTGTTGTACATTCTGTTCTCTGTTGAGTCGTACATTTTATCTTCCCTTGAGTCGTATTTCATACCATACTTTGTGTCAAACTTCTTGTTATAGTCCATATCGTACACTTTGCCATGTTTAGTGTAGTCCTTGAAGTCGTGGGTTTTATCTTCATTTGAGTCGTATTTCATACCATGCTTCGTATCAAACTTCCTGTAATAGTCCATATCGTACACTTTGCCATATTTAGTGTAGTCCTTGAAGTCGTGGGTTTTATCTTCATTTGAGTCGTATTTCATACCATGCTTCGTATCAAACTTACTGTAATAGTCTGTATCGTACATCTTGCCATATTTAGTGTATTCTCTGGAGTCAATCATTTTGTCTTCCATGGAGTCATATTTCTTTCCGTAATTCATGCCCTTCTTGTAATTGTCTGTGTCGTACATTCTGCTATCCGTCCAATCAATTTTGTTATCGCCCCTCCAGTCCATATTCTTGTAGTTCTTCCAGTCCTTGAAATCGGTCATCTTACCATTTTTCCAGTCATAAGTTTTGTCATCCTTCCAGTCTTTCCAATCGGACATCATGGTATCCTTCCTGCCGTACATCTTATCATCCTTCCAGTCTGTCCAATCCGACATCTTGGTATTCTTCCATCCAGACATTTTGTCATCCCTCCAGTCCTCCCAATCGTATTTATCGTAATCATTATCGTTCAGCTTTATTTTGTCCATCAGATCCATCATTTTATAATCATCATCATGTTTGATATCTTTGTCAATCAAATTAACTTTGATATCTTTTTTGTGGTAAATGGTTACGTCCCTCATCAACATGTTGGTGTTCCAGAATATGGTCTCGTCAATCTTACGATCCAGTGGGAAACCAAAAGCATTGTCGTCCAGCAGCAATCTCTTGGTAAACATGTCCAGAGTCTTGATCTTCTTATCGTCCACCTTCTTGCCAGTAACATCTTCAGATCCGTAGATTTTGGTTCTGCGAATAGGAGTGATCACCACATATAACAGCATGTCCATGCCGCCCTTCGTACCTCTGGGGATCAAGAGCCTGTCTGGGAAACCGGTGCGGGTGTTGGCCATGTCAACGAAGCACTCATCAGATCCGTGGATACAGCCGGTTAACTTTTTCATCACTTCGTGAGTTGGGGTGAAATCGCCTTTGGTTGTGAAGAAATCTCGGGACTTGCGAAGGATTGTGTTCATTCCCATCTTCAAGTCATAAATGAAAGTATCTATTTCCATGAAGTTAATCCTGTTATCGTCCAACTTCATTCTGCGGTGGAGGCTATCGTACTTGGGACCTAAGAAAATCCTGACGACAGTTTCTGTTGCTTTATCGGATTTAATATCAATTTTCACGTTAAACGGAAGGTGGTTAAGGCGTTTCTGGATAGCCTTGATTTTGAGAGTTTTGAACTTATCGCCGTGGATTATGTCGTCCAACTTTCGGGGTACACAATTGGTAATATCAACAGAATCGTAATCGAAGAATGTGACAAGTTTGTCTACTTGGATGTCTTCGACCATAACTCCATCAAAACCGACATCTTCTCGTTTGTATGGTTTCAGATTTTCCTTAAACTTCAAGACAAAGTGGTAGAGCTTCTTGATAAATTGGTAGAACATGGGATCGCGGCCCGTCGTTTCTATCTTCTGCATAACTGAGGGGTTAGTTTTGAAACTAGAACACAAAAATGGGGTTAATGAACTTACTTTATAACTCCATAATATATATATTTATCTAGTCTCCAGTGATATTAAGAATGCAATGCCTAGTAAAACCAATACAAATCAAAATTTACTTACTCGTCAATGATATCGTCACCATTCCCCAAAAGTTTTTTCCCAACAGAATATCCTTTCTTGAAATATTTAGAATTCACGTTGTCTTTGTTGCCTTGAATAATATTACCAAGCTTCTCAATATCTTCGGGCTTTCTCAAAGTCACAATTTCTCCTTTTTCCTACAAAAGACAAAAGTTTGTTAAAAACAATATATTTTTTATACAATCATTGCTTTAAAACAAATCTAACGAAAGCAATAAAAATACTAACGGTTTCTATTTTTCCCAAGTCAATAGCATCGGAAATACGCCGCTCATAATCCCTAATCAGCATCATATCCCAAATATTCTTATCGGTATACAGGAGGAAGTCATTCGGCCTCGAAGGGAATTCCATTCCGTTTATGTGCCTTAGGGAAGACTTGAATCCTGTTTTGATCGGTTCTGTCCACATGAAATTAGGGATCTCGCCCAAGCCATTGGAGAGTCTCTCCATGTAGTAACGAGCCAGGAGCTGCTGGATGGTGTAGAGGAAGAGCTCTCCGCGGCGAGTGGTGATCATTCCGTCGTCGCTCCCCATCCAGGTTGGGTACGTGGTTTGTAAGTAGTACAAGAAGGTATTCAAGCCGATGTCTTCCGTGAAGTAAGTCATAACAATTTCCTTGTTAGGGCGAGTGTACCATCCGGAGTAGTTGCTCTTGATGAAGATCGTGTCGTCAAATTTGTAGATTCCGAGACTTTCGGCGAATTTTTTGTCTTGGATAAGTCCCTGCATCTTCAAGCGTTGGGCCTTGGTGATGATTTCTGTGTTGATGAATAAGTTTGGCTTTATTTCATAAGGGGTAGGAAGCGTCATTCCGCGGGTGTCGTCACGGTGGATGATGGCGACCGTCAGGGCGTAGATGAACATGCCCTCGTTGATGTGCTCGCGGGCCCAACAAGCGGTCCTGTAGAAGGTCTCGAAGTCCTTGGCCGAGTAAAGCACTCTAAACAGGGTGACGGCTTCTTTCTTTTGTTTCTTGTCAAACAAGGAAAAGATCTTGGATTTCGGCAGCATGCCGAACCTCGTCATCTTGATGAAATCTTTGACAATTTCAATGTCCTATGAAAATATCAATAATCAACAATCAATCGATCAACCATCAATTACTTTAAATAATTAGTAACTCTACATCATTTCATCCATCATTTAGATTGTTTAATTTAAAATACATTTCAATAATTTAATAATACTTAATAGTTTTTAAGGATTAATTGTATCTCAATAGAGACGAAGATGTAAATTATTTTTTGGAAATAGAATATGGTTGTCAAGGCGTTTACAAGACTTATGACTTGGCATTGGTTGGGTTAAGCGATCGCTTTATGTTAACAACATTCCCCATTCCGCCCTTCTTACGACCTTCTTACGCCTCGACCACCATATTCTGTTTCCGAAAACAATTTACATCTTCGTCTCTATTAAGATGATAAGTCCTTAACAATGATTAACTCGCAATGGGTAAAATCCAGTATACATTCAAAAAACAAATACTTAATAGGTTTAAAGTTACTCACGTCAAACTTATCAATGTGTTGGTCTAACATAAAACCCTTGGCGATATCCAATTGATCGTCATTGATGTTGCTGGTCATTATGTTGTTCATAAGGCGAAGCAGATTTCCATTCTTGATCAGGAAATCCTTGTCGGCTGCGTAAAAAAAATACAAAATTTCACGTTTTAGCCAGGAAACAGGACATCCTTTAAAATTTACAATGAAACTTATAACTTTTAGTAAGATCTTAAGTAATACTTTGACCAAAACAATATATACTATCGAGAGTGTTGGATTATTTGGGTATATGGTACACCTAAAATAATAAGCCTAGATTTGGATTTTCGAATCGAATCGAATAGCTTAACTTTTTATGATTTAACGCATCATATGTTCCTATTATGTAACACTAGCAAGCCTAAGACGTGAGGAGTCGAATAAATTTATGTACGTGCATGATACGATGTATAAATGTTGAGGAATCGAGAGAAGTATTTCATAAAAGAAGAGTGCGGCTGTCTATTATTTCTATGTATCCTTTCGAAGAGATGTTAGTTAGTTAATTTTTGTTACGAGTATTTATAGCAATTCAAAACAAAAATTCGAGATATTTATTGTTTCTTGAACAATGATGTAAAACTCCGTATTAAATAATAAATACGAATGAAAAGGTCAGTTTTCTAGAAGTTTAATTATATTTTATGGGAATGACATATTTCGCCCTTCTAAGGTAAATATTTGGTAAAGCTTTAGAAGGGCGAAACGTGTCATTCCCATAAAATATATTAAAACTTCAAAAAAACTAAGGTTTTCATTCGTATTAATTATATAATTCTAGTTATTGTAATCGTTTTTTCCGTGATCAATAATGCATGTAAGTAAAAGCGAAGAATGTGCAACTTAGTGTGGTGTTACTGTAACACCAGGCGCCCCTGGAAACGGCACAAAGTCAGCCAAACCTTCCAACACAATGGCAAGTGAAAGAGTACAAATGGGGCGTTTATAACGCCACCCCTTCGATATATACTCGTATAGCTATTTTTACCATTGATACGAAAAAGAAGAAGCAGTTAGAATAAAAGTTTCAATATTTCACGCAAACAATGCGTTTATTAGGAAAATTAATGCAGTAAATATGGAATAATTAAAAGAAAAAAAAGTATTTTTACCTTTCATGACTTTCATGTAGGACTTCAACTTCCCGTGCCCCGAAAGGAGCGAGGCAGAAGCCGCCACGAAAAAGAATAAAAACAGGAATGCAGTCTTCATGTTGACTCTTGCCGTTGACAAATGTAACTTTTCAGAGACTTCCCGCGCTTTTATACTCTGCTCCAATCTCCGCGCTTTATCCCGGGATAATGGGTGACGTATAATATTACTTGTTTGCCGCCATTCCAACTTAACAACATGTCAATGAATTAACATTGTATCGCTTACATTGTATACGAAGCGAATTTAAAATTATACATTTGATAAGATATTAAATATGTATTTATTGTTTCTCGAACAATCAAGTAAAACTCTGTATTAAATTATTAATGTGGATGAAAAAATATAAGAAGTGAATGCGGTGCGAATTTTTAAGATAATTTAGACACATGGAAAGAATGAATGAAAGAAGAATGATAAATTAACGATGTAAATGGAACTAGAAATAGAGGAAAAGGGAAATTTGGCACGATCAAATAAATCAAATATTGAATGTCGGCCACGTGAAGAGTCAGATAAATCGACTTGCGTGCATGACACGATGTATGAATGTTAAGGAATTGAGAGTTGTATATCAGGGAAGAAAAGTATGGCAGTCCATTATTTCTGCCTATCCCTTCGGGGAGACGGCGTGTTGCGACAGCTTTTTCGCCAACCTATGTTAGCATCATCAGGTGTTACAAATAACAGAACAGAGGTTGAATGGTGTGGAGAGATGAGGGTGTTGATATGTGCTGCTGGAGTGACTCGACTCGATCAAGTAAGAAACTAGTACATCCAAAGAAGCTTCAAAACCTTCGACGACCTTCGTGGAAGAGTGCTAAGAGCTCTGACTGCCATACCAGAGGTCCCGGTTCGATTTCCTGCGATGGCAGTGTGAATGTCACTTCTTCTTCCTCGGGCTATTCCTGTCCACTCCTGGACAAAGGCCTCCTCCATTCGCTTCCATGTCACTCTGTCTTGTACAGACTGCATCCAGGTTATTCCGACATGTCTGTTCAGCTCATCCTTCCACCGTAGTTGCGGTCGCACTGTACTTTTCTTTGCCGTCCACGGTCTCCAAGTCAGCAGTCTTCTTGTTCATTTTTCGTCTGAGGTTCTGGCTACGTGACCTACCCATTGCCATTTTAGAGTCCCTACCCGCTGTATGATATCAGTGACTTTTGTTTTTCTCTCACCATATCGTTTCTGACTCTGCCTCTAAGGCTTATTCCTAACATGGCTCTTTCCATGATTGTCACACGTGAAATTAGACAAGTACTTTTATGTATTATGATGTAGCTAGCAGACTCAACAAGGCAAGGGGAGCTTTCGCAATGCTTCGCTCTGTATGGTCATTCCAGTATCATTTCGAGAAAGCTCAAGCCCCAAATATTCAATAGTAGCGTTAAAAGTATACTGCTGTACGGATGTCTTCTTCTTCTTCTTCAATTTTGGTAGACTTGGGAGTCTGTTATTTCAGGTGGCTTCTCTTGAGACGCTGAACTCCAGCTTCTTCTCCACCGTTTCGGGGGTCTTCCTGGTCGGCGTTGTCCGTTTGGCGTTCCATGGAGAGCTATGTACTCGTATGATATCCTATTTGAGCTCATCCTTTCTACGTGTTGACGCCAGTATCGCCGTCTTTGACGTCCCCATCTGACCACATCTTCGACCTCGCAGATTTCTCGGATTGCTGTATTCCTAACTCGATCACGTAGGGTCTTGCCAGCTATAGCGCGGAGTGTTATCATCTCGGTTGTCCTGAGCATGCTCTTTGTCTTGACGTGAGGATTGGTCGTACCTTGCTGTCAGTCCTCATGTCCTTGTTTCTCCATATGACATCTTTCAGGCAGCCTGCAACCGCTGCAGCCCTATCCACCTGTGACCTTACTTCTCTGGGGAGGTCATTAGAGCTGGTTACTTCGCTTTCGAGATATCTGAATAGGTCCACCTGTTCGATTTCCTCCTGACGTACGGAGACTTCGCATCTCAGTTGATTTCTTGAGAATGTCATACACTTCGTTTTTGGGATGGATATGATCATGTTGTATTGTGAGCAGGATTACTCCTGTACGGATGTGAGACTTGAAAATCTACTGCGGATATTATTGGAAAATTTAAAACTACTTCGCTCAATATTTAAAATCTATTGGTCTCAAACAGAGACAAATGCCGTTCTCTAGACCATGGTAGGCGAAAAGTATATCAGAGAACAAGTCGTTAGACGCAAATGGCTGTTGATCGGTCACACCGTATATCTATCGACTATCGCCACAATGCCTTAGAAAGGCGAAACATGTCATTCCCATAAAGCATAATAAAATTTCCAATAAACAGACGTTTTCGTTCGTATCAATTATTTAATATGGAGTTTTACATCATTATTCAAGAAACAATAGATAAAAATGCACTTTAAATCCGGATATAAACTCCTAGCAGACTTTTAGTTCATCTAGGAACTGCAGGAAGATTGTTCCAGTCTGAAAAACCTGAATAATTATGCACGAGTTCCTATTTTTACATCCATATCTATTTGTTAGACGCAATGAAATAAAGTTATATCCATATTAGATTATTTTTAAACTATTTGATAAAAAACAAAATCAACCCTAATATAAGGAAGCGATCGTGGAACTGGCAGAAAAATGACGAGGGCAGAATAAATATGGTAGAAATATAATCCTTTAGACATACGTATGGTAAAACGATTTTGAAAGGAATTGAATTTCAAATGTTGATATCAGGAAGGAATGTGGAGTGGAAGATACTATTTAAAACAAATTTATAAAAGGATCATCGCGTTGGTTTGTACACAAAGAACGCACGGACGAAGAAATAATGGCTTACACGTTTCGGAGGATACCTCCATTTTCAAGTGTAAATATATATTAAAAACCAAACAAAGAAAGACCAATATAAAGAAAAGCATTTAAAAATCAATACAATAATTTTGATTTAAAAAATAAGTTGGGTAATTTTTATAAGTACTAATAATTATTTTTTATCAGTAAGAACTAATAAATAATATTAAATAATAATAAAACATAATGACAATATAAAAATATAATATTGTAATTTGTTATTGTAAAATGTTATAAAGCTAATGGGAGCTTGGGAGACTAAAAAAAGACAAAGCATTCAAGGAGAAAGGAGTAAAAGGAGGAATTATTAATTGAGGCCACTAGGACAAGAGTGGTCTAACCAACATTTTTTTTTAATTGAGTTACTGGTCTAACCCACACCTATTTGCGACCTACTATAAAAGAAAAATTAATCTAACCACCATTTTCAAGTGGAAACATAGATATCGCCATAAACACTTATTTTGCTCTGACAAAAAATATATAGAGTCAAATGTAGTCTAACCCACCTACTTGATTCTCTGCCAGGTATATAACATTGAATGCAGATCTTTCTGTACAATTAATAAATCACAAATTCTTGGTTAGTGGTCACTTATTCCTACCCTGTGACCAAGACTTCGGTTTAATCGAGAAACAAAAAAAGTGTTTTAAAAATATTTTCATACCCGAAGACTGGAACAGTGTCATTTAAGCAGCGAGAAAGAAAAACCCTTTTAACCGTCGCGTTGCCATGTGGTAAATTGAGTTTCCACTGCCAATTTAAAGTTGATTTTCTTAAAACCTATGGACCCTAATATTATAAAAAAATTGTAATCCTCCATTGAAGTGTTCTCAATATTTCGTAATAAAAAAAAAAGCAAAAAATTACTTCCTTCATCCCAAAAAAAAATATTTTCTAAGACTGCCCTCACCTTCATTCGTGTTAAGGTAGAATTTGTTTTGCTAATATTTACAACTTTATCAAAAGTGACAAATACTTACTCGCTGTTTTGAACGTATTATAAATTATATCTTTGACCTTTTCAATAGGTACGTAATAATACCGACTGGATGAAAACGCAGCACGTAAGTTAATAATATCAGAACTGTGAAAATATTAACACTTTACCAAAAGGGACAAATATTAATACGTACTCGTTGTCTTGAACGTACTATACATTTTGCCTAGGTGCCTTTATCATCGCCCCGCCGGCCCGGCGCTCAGACAAGTTTCGACCCGACCCGACCCGATGTCCCAGTCGCCCGTATGCTATGACGCATTACATATCAGAAATCGCATGGTTCCAGAAAAAAATTAATAATGATATGTTTTTCAAATAATCCATGTATGTTATAGATATCGATCTATTCCTAATGAAATTCCCTACAAGATGACATAAATTAAATTTTGATTCATCTAGTCATATGCTTGATATTTAGATAAAGTTAGCGGTAAACTGGGACCACCACATGGGAGCAAGCGTTTTGTTTTGAACACGGTACGTTAAGGGTTAAAATAATTAATATGACTTCAAGAGAATTCTACTCAACTAAGAACCTGGAGCAAAATATAACCAACAAAAAAATTTCTAATAACAGCAAGATCGAATGGTTGAAAATCCAATGGTTGCAAATTAAATAATGCGAACCGTTCATAATTTTTTATAAGTATACCTAGTAATAACGATGATGTTCCTTTTGAATTACATAATATAAAAAAAACGATCATCAGTACCAATAGCTCAGCTTGAGCTTCTTTATCCGGATGGGTAGGCCATAAGTCAGCCTAAAACAAAGGATCTAATAGAGCTAATGAATTTCATTCCTCCAGTTAACCACATATTTTACCAGAATATTAAAACGGGTACTGCGATGGACGATAAAGACATTATTTCTGATTCATTTTCTATTTGGCATAATTTTCTAGTTTGTATTACTTACATTTTTAATAATTTAGACAATAGAAATTTAAAACTAAACAACTTTTTCATTAATGCATTATTGGAATAACCCTAATTTTTTCAAATTTTTCCAAAAAGTTTTTGCAATAGTGGTCTAACCATCAAAAAATATCCTTAAACTTTATATTTCCCAATATTTCTAAATACTATTCTAAAGACATTCACCAAACAAACAAGGTTTATCACTAAAGAAGACCCTAACCCATATAGTTTTTAAAAAAAGAAATGGTGAAAAAACGTCAAATTTTCAATCGCATTTATCTCCATAGTCTAAATTTGGGGTTAGACCAATTATGGCGGCCTCAATTATGTTTTCACCCAATTTCACCGACTTGAGGATATCTAAAGTTTTTTTTGTTTGTTTAATTTATTGCTATTGTTAATTGTGTGTAGAAATATTGTGTCTTTTTTTATCGAAACTGTGGTCAAATTCAATACAATGGTTAGCCATCTCAGAAAAAAACGTATGTTTTGTGAAAGCTTGTTTGTATTCGTTGATACTATATGAACGATAACGACCTTCGTGGCAGAGTGGTAAGAGCTCTGATTCCCATTCCGAAGGTTCTGGGTTCGATTCCCGGCGATGGCAGTGTGATTGTCACACTGTCATTGGTCTGGCGTAGTATTCTCGTGACAATAAAATGGCGATAGATTGGCTACCTGTCACATGTCACGAGAATCAATATATCAGCTTAAACAAATTGTATACTGTAATTGGGTTCAAGCGACCTGTTGTATACGTAAAAAAAAAAATAATAATAAAAAATAAAAAAATAAAAAATAAAATAAAATAAAAAATAAAAGAATTCCACAGTGTTAATGCCTTAGCTTTCAAAAATAAAAATATATGACACAATTACAAATGCTGATATCAGGAAGGAAAGCGAAACTCACCATTCTAATAAAATAATATAAAATTCTAGAAAACAGACATTTTTATTCGTACATATGATTTAATAGGGAATTTTTCAAGAATTAATAAACAAGTTAATTAAATTTCAAAGGTTTGCCATGTTAAAAATCGAACGAATCGACGTGTGTGTAGTACTCGACGAATGTGGAGGAAGCTAGAGAGGTGTGTTAGGATAGAGTAGGAACGAGGAAACGGCGTGATAGTTTGTTGTCGTATTCTTTTCCAAATTGAGATCAAAAGTCATTCATATCTATCATAACTAGAAAATATTGGCTTTACAATTGTGTAAGAGACAATATAGTTTGAATAATCACATACAATAATGTAAGCACTGTTTTTATTCGTTAATTGGTAATTGCATAATTCCGCAATCAGTTGCTACGAGTGTAATCTCATTCGGGATCCCGAGTTTATATTCGCACTAAAGCAAATATACACATTTTACCTACAAATTAAGTGTTTGATTTGACCTCTTACACTCTAGTCCAGAGTTACCTAAAGCGTGGGACATTTTTTTAATATCGGAAATAAAGTTGTAAATAAAACACTTGTTTTTCATCACTTGAGTATTATATTTTAGACGACTAGTTTCGGAAGCTACAGATGCTTCCATCTACAGGTTTCAATATAAACTGTTTATATTGAAACCTGTAGATGGAAGCATCTGTAGCTTCCGAAACTAGTCGTGTAAAATATAATACTCAAGTGGTGAAAGACAATTATTTTATTTACAATTTAATCATGTTCTACCACAAAGTGAATGCCGAAACAATAAATATCGGAAATAAAGCATTTTTATTTTTCAAATTCCTACTCTTTTATTTTTAACTACTTTTTCTTCTTCAGCCTGCTGTGGTCATCCACTCTTAGAAGTAGCCCTTCTCTCGCATTCCACTCCCACTCCCTTCTATCCTGAGTAATTCGCAACCAGGCACAGGTTTTAATATATAATATTTAATGGGCATGAAATGTTTCGCCTTGCTAAGCATTTTATTTTAACACATGTCTTTTCTATGAAATAAAATAAAATTTCTAGAAAACAGACTTTTTCATTCGTATTAAATATTAAGAAAGAATGTAAGAATAAATTAAATCAAATCAAATCAATTTGAATCTCAACAGACATTACAAACAATATAAGTGTTTAAGGCATCTATTGAGTACATGCTTTATTTCCGATGTGGATACACCGAAGGATGTTACGCATTTCCTGGACTGGCATGGTCAGCATCACAAACGTTCTCCATAGAGCCAGAGTTGACAGAGAGTTGCTGACCAATATCAAAGTCCGTAAGGTGTCCTACTTGGGCCATGTTCTGAGAGGCGAAAGGTACGCACTGTTTCATCTGATCTTGGAGGGTAAGATTGAGGGTCGACGAAGTGTTGGGAGAAGGCAGGTTTCCTGGCTGAGGAACATCCGAGAGTGGACAGAGCTAAGGACCGTTGAGGAGCTGTTCTGGGCGGCCCAGGACAGAGAGGCCTACTCAAGGGTGATAGTCAACGTTAGGGAGACCTGACAGGACACGGAAAGAAGAAGATTGAGTACATGTAAAAAATAATATATTCGAGATGGTTCAACACTAGGAAGACAAGATTACATCTAAAGTCAAGAATATTTGTCTTCTGAACATACTTTTATTAATATGAAAGACGTCGAACCCCGAGGAGACCGCGTTCAGCAGACTAATTGCTCTTCCCACCTTTGTCACCAGAGGCAGGTTGGTTCTGGCGGCCGGTAGATAAAACAATCTATGCTGTCGGTGTCAGAGATATCAATAATCAAGTATTCTTCTTCTTTTGGTGCCGTGCCAGGTCCCCTCAACGTTGGCGATCACTACAGCAAAGGTTTTTGCCATGATGATTCCTGAGAAAAGGTGACCAGAGTGGTTTACCGTTGCCTTCTCTGGTGGATTTTTTTTGTCGGGGTTACCTTCCATTAGCTGGTTGGATCTAGTTTGGAGGCGCCAGAAACTCGCCTTTCATCCCCTCGTCATCTGCTGTGATCAAACGGCTAAGAGTGTGACCCCATTGCCCGGGGTTCGCGACAGGGACGCTAACGAGTTGGACTAGTCAGTAGTGTTGCCGGTGGAATGCAACTGGGCGTTTCGCGGCATTTTATAGGATCACACCCTCCAGCAAGATGTGACTCGCCACGACCCTACTGACAATTCGAATCCCAAACAAGTATTAATGTCTAAATTTAATCAAAATGTAGTTAATATAGATTTAATATTAAATAAAAACATTTGTGAAGTCACCTGTTTATTACATTGTACCAAACAAATGCGATATAATTATTGATTACTTTAATTGATTATTTTTTTTAAAAACATTGTGTAAGTATCACGTTTTATCGAGTGGTTACATTGTCATTTTTTGTTGACACGGTGAAAAATGTCAATTCAATCACTTTTAATATAATATATCTCCATTCAATTAAGATAAGTTTAATGTAAATAATAAGTATAATAAATATTTTGTAATTATTTGTTCATAACATGCGATGAAATTCAGACGTGGTAGGCCTATAGAAGGTTACCCAATGCTTACCTGAAGCTATTATTGGACGCAGCGGCGCCCTTTCGTCATTTTTGCTTATGTTATCCCTAGGTTTTTCTCCCGTCTTTGTGGGACTTACATTAACTGGGGAATGGAACTGTTAACATAAGTCGTGAAACACGTGAAACCGGGTGGTGGTCTAGGGGATAGAACGCTTGGCTCCTGATCCAGGGGACATGGGTTCAAGCCTGGACACGACCAGATTCCTTCTTCATAATAATGAGCTATTTTCTGCTCACATTGAAGATTGTAAAATAAATTCTAATTTCATTGATGTAAATCCTTGATATTAGTATTTAAAAAAAAAGAAAAAGAACATATTAACAAAAGCAAAAGTGACTCCAGGCCACATTTAATCTAATTTAATTTCTTTTCACTTCTACGTCCCAAGCTCACAAAATAGAGCTAAACATGGTATATGAATTTAAAATTCGGAAGGGTGGGACAGAGTACGGAATCTTTAATTATTAAAAATGTATCATTTTCCTAGGAAAATAAAGAAAACACTGGTCATAGAAACCTAGTGCAGGAACAAAGGGAATAAAACATTTTAATGTGTACGCAAGAAAATTCTGACTGCATGGTAGCTCCAAGTTGACATGGATGGGACTTATTCAAATGAGTTTCAAAAGAGACCGGATCCTACCAGACGGTCCTAGAGACACCATACATGAAGAGAGCCGTCTCCAAGTAAATATGATATAGGCTAGAAAGAAGAAGAGAAGATGTGACCAAGTTCAGACATAGCCACCTTCTCGTCAGTTCTGACAAATTCCCAAGCCTTCATTGGTATAGTACATTCTATTTTTCAGCAAAATGTTTTCTTATGCTTTAAAAAAAAATCTTATTGTAATTTATAACATAATCTTAACATTCATCTTCAGCAGAATAAATGCGGTAGAGATGAGGTCCCTAAGTCGTTAGTGTGGTAGAATGATATACGACAGAATCTCAAATGCTGGTATAAGAAAATAATGTAGAGCGGAAGGTATTATGAAAAAAATTATGAAAGGATCACTGAGATGGTTCGGACATATGGAGCGCTTGGATGGAGAAAGAATGGTTAAGAAAGTATACGTTAATGATGTAAATGGAGTACGAAGTCGAGGCAGACCGAGGATAACATGGCATGACAAATTAATCAAATTTTAAAGTTTGGACATGTTAGAAGTCGGAACAATCAACGTGCGTATATGACTCGCTGTATGAATGTGGAGGAAGCTAGAGAAGTGTGGCAGGACAGAGTAGTGTGGCGGTCCATTCTCTCTGCCTACCCCTACGGGAAACGGCGTGATGGTTTTTTGTTGTTGTTGTTGTTGTTTAAAAATGATTGTTAGTATAATTTATAATATTATCTAAACAAGCAACTTGAGATTATGGTATACAATATTTTATTATTGTTCTAAATTGATTTATAATTTCAAAATTTTGTATTTTTATTAGTTTATTTTTTAGTTCATTTATCGCCATTTTACTGTCACGTGAATTCTATGCCAGACCAAATACAGTGTGACATTCACATTGCATCGCCGGGAATCGAACCCGGGACCTTCGGTGTGACAGTCATAGCACTTGCCACTCGGCCACGAAGGTCGTCGTATATAATTTAAGGTTCGTGTTTTCACAGCGCTTGGTATTTCGGCGTTGCTTGAAAACGTTCAAATTCCTTACGAGGTGAAATGTAAACAATCCATCGTGTTCCATTGCTATGAAATATGGGTGCAGAAAGGAAGTTTGCTTCGCGTGCGCTATCGATACGGGAACGGTAAATGTTAGTTAATAGTAATATATGAGAGAGAGGAAAACCCACTTTATCATTGGGTACTGAAACCAATTTATTATTTCTTGATAAATGATGTAAAATTCCAATAATTAATACAAATAAAAATGTATGTAATAATCAAGCCAGTAAAGCCGCTGTCGTGTCAGCGTGTTTGAAGAATCTGACTTAGAAGAACAAGTACATGCGTATCGACAGCAAGGTCAGAATCTATAACACATCGTGCGACTTATCGTGACGTATAATATAGAGACGCGGGCCGACACTATACGAACCAAGGGTCTGAGGAAAAATCTCCAAGATCGTGTCAGTAACGCAGACATAAAAAAACTTGCGAAATAGACGATATTGTTCGGTGGAGTAGATCCAGAAAAAGATACTGGAGGGACCATGAAGCCTCTAATAGATAGTGACAGTATCATATATACAGCCGCTTACGAAATCCCCTCCGGACACCGTGCGCCTAGAAGACCACCTAAGAGACCTCATCATCCCAGGAGACATGATTTCTGTGCCACAGATCGTCAGAAGAAGAAGAAAAAGTATGATTTATAGAAATTTTATTATATTTTATGGGATTGTCATATTTCGCGTTTCTAAGAAATTATTAAATGTCTACAACATTTGATTTTTTAATTGATTTATTTTTATTTTCCAAAAATAAGACAACGAATTTACAACATTTAGGCGAATAATTTCGACACAATGCAGTTTAACAAAAATAATAATAACAATAGGTCTAGAAATTCTTTCCGCATTCATTATTTTGGGTGTTTTTTTTTTTGTACGACAGTTCTTTAGAACCCAATTACTGTATACATTTTACATTACAATTGTGGTATTTACCAGCAATTATGGTATGTACCTATATGATCCTTAAAGGACGCATTTGGAGAATGTCCACATCGACTGACACCTCATTCAAGAGCACCATACCCCGGGTTATTGTATGCTGCGCCAAGACATTTGTCCTGCTATGCGGTATGCACAACAGATCGTGTCTTCTAGCGCGAACATACCTGTCCCTAATAATGTGCATAAAAGTGCATAACCATCTTAACGTAATAATAAGTATTTAATTGAATAATTCTGTACAACTACATATTAAATAAATAATACGAATAAAAATTTATGTTTTAAATAATAAAAGTTTTGTTATTACATTTGATAATGCCTTAGACAAGCGACAATTTATGTGATTCCCATTAAATATAATAAAACTTCTAAAAAACAGACGTTTTTATTCATATTATTAAATTAATAATAAGTAACCGTACAACATACAATTAATTTTCTTTATTATAAATTTGAATTAGTGTACTTAAAGTACATAACTATAGTGAAACTCTTTATAATAATACAACAATGACCCCATGCGTGCCCGTAAACAATGAGAATGTCCGAACGTGTCAACTGTGATGTATGAATGTAGAACCACTAATTAGTTATCGTAGATAAAATCATTTAATCGATCAACAGTCCACTATTTGCCTAAATAAATCTTATATTGTTTTATGGAAAATTAATAAATCAAACGTGTAATAGAGCTTGAATGTAGTGCGAATGAAATGCGAATAATGAAATTCAAATAAAAGAGTTACGAACAAAATAATGAAAGGGTCTAGATACATATAAAAATGGTTTAGATACATATAATATACATATCTACATGAGGGAATATGGTAGCTATCCGTGGCTCTATCCCACTGCATTTCTTTTGGGAATGCTTGGGACCAACTTTCTGCAGCTTCGAAGAGATGGTCATCTCGTAACTCATTTCTTTAGATTACTCAGAGGATATTTTGAGAACTCAGCCGTGCTGGAGGGTGTTCGGCTTTTTGTCCCTGATAGATATCTCCGACCGCCCGAACCAACCTGCCTCTGGTGACACCGGTGGGAAGATCAATTAATCTGCTGAACGCAGTCTCCTCGGAGATCGACGTCTTTCAAATTAGTGAAAGTACGTTCAGATGGGAAAAAACTCTTGATATTTAGAGAGTACCTATTATGTCGCCCTAATGTCGAACCATCTCTCATGCTTTTCTGGTAGTAAACTGTATATTATTTTACCTGTTCTCAATAGAAACCTTAAGCCTTAAGTTTGTAATGTCTATTGATGAAATAAACTTCTTTGATTTGATTTGATTTGAGAAATAACGTATGAAAAAATAATGATAATGAAACTATAATATGTAAATGACGTATACGGAATTACAAAGAGAGGAAGACCGAAGAAAACATGACACGATCAACCAAATATGTCAAAACCAAAATGTCGGCCATACGAGGAGTCGGAGAATCGACTTGCGGGCATAATGTTATACAATATATTTGGTTTGAATGTTTAGGAATCATTTATGTCCCAAAATAATAGTTCATTCTTTCTGCCTAACATTTTGGGTAGATGGAGTGATACTAAATTAGTTAGTAAGTTAGTTTTGTTCAGTCGCGGAAAATTGATTATTTTTCAACCCCTTTCTGAATGTAAGTACGCTGGCCCCACCCTTGTGCCGGCGTGATGTCATGACAGTATTATGTAAATAATAATTACCGTGTGTACAACTTTTATATTATGTAAGTAAAATATCATGTTCCGTATTTATGCCTTCCTCGTGGGTTTGGCGTTACTTCAGGCACACTGTTGATATACGTATCTGTGTCTATAACATATATAATATTATTTAAAAAAATAATCACATACAACGTTTTATTACTAACTAACTAACTAACTAACCATCACGCCGTCTCCCCGAAGGGGTAGGCAGAAAGAATGGACTGCCACACCTTTCTTTCCTGACATATTTCTCTCGCTTCTTCAACATTCATACATGACTCCTCACATGGCCGACATTCAATATTTGATTTATTTGATCGTGCCACGTTTTCCTTGGTCTTCCTCTATTTCTGGTACCATTTACATCATTAACATATAATTTTTTTACCATTCTTTCTTCATTCATTCTTTCCATATGTCCAAACCATCTTAATGATCCTTTCATTATTTTGTTCATGACACCATCATTCGCACCGCATTCACTTCTTATATTTTCATTCGACACTCTATCATACACAGAATATCCACACATTCGTCTAAGAGATCTCATTTCTACTGCATTTATTCTACTTTCATCCTTCCTTTGCCAGTTCCATGCTTCGCTTCCATACATAAGGGTCGGTAGAAGAACACCATTGTGCACTGCCATTCTAGCTTTTTGGATAGGTTTTTGTTTGCGATGACAACTTTAAGTGCACCATTCACTTTGTTGCCTGCCCCAACCCTTCTTTCAATATCCCTCTCCACTCTCCCATCTCTTGTAAACATACTACCTAAATACACAAACTCAACTACTTGCTCCAAGTTTTCACCATTCACGCTAATGTTGCATACTGTCATGGTTTCTTCCTTTTCAAAAATCATTACCTTGGATTTATTAACATTCATCATCAAATCACGTTTTATTACTAATTCACAAAATTGTTAAGGGGCACACCTCCCAAGAATTTTTAAGGAATATAAATGGTAAACATCAATATGAAACAAGAAAGAAAAATAAACTAAGGCTCCCATTCAGAAAAAAAAAACAAATCTCAGAATTCCCTTATGTATAAAGCATTTAAAATTTATGAAAATATACCGGAGGATGTCAAAAGCGTGCAGAGTATAATTTTTTTTTAATAGAATTAAATAAATATGTAAACAAAATGTAACTTTATATTGATGTGTATGTGGATTATTATAATTGAATGTTTAATTGTTTTTTTATTGGAAAATGTGTTGTGTAGATGTGTACTATTTCAAGTAAATAAATAAAATATAAAACAATAGACCCATGTTTTAAAGAAGAAAAAAAAATTTACCTTAAGTATACTAACTAACATTACGCCGTTTCTCCGGAAGAGTATGCAGATATCATTGATAGTCCTAAACATGTATGTGAAAAGTGCAAAAAAACGTTTATTTAAAAAAAACAGTGTTATCAAAAAGGTATTCAAATTTCATTCATTTATTCGTGTCATTTTTGTGTTCGTTTTTCCTCAATTCCGTGCTCCATTTATATAATTACTGTACATTTTTTTTAATTTTCTATTATTTAAATCATTAAACCGTCATTTTCGTTCCGGCATAAATCATGGGAATGCAGTAACGTGTATACCAACTAATATATTATATTTGATAATAATAAAAATTAAAATATATCAATATTCTAGCATTATTTTGGTTGATTGAATTGGAGGGTCGCACCGTAGGATAGGGGGAATTGGAGGCGAGGATTGATGATGGCCAACCAAACCTTGACATGAGCCATAGGGCCATCAAAGAAGAGAGAGAAATAGAGAAATAGAGAGAGAAAGAGAGTAAGAGAGGGGTGGGAGGGAGGGAGAGAGAGATAGAGAGAGAGGGAGAGGGAGATGGAGAGAGAGATGGAGAGGGAGATAGAGAGAGAGGGAGATAGAAAGAGAAAGGGAGAGAGTAAGAGAGAGAGCTAGAGCGAGAGCTAGAAAGAGAGAGAGAGAGAGAGAGAGAGAGAGAGAGAGAGATCAGAGAGAAACAGAGAAGGAGAGAGGAATTAGAGAAACGGAGAAAGAGGGAGAAAGGGAGGAAGCGAGAGAGAGAGAGAGAGAGAGAGAGAGGAACGACCAGATTCCTTCTTCATAATAATGAGCTATTTTTTGCTCACATTGTAAAAATAAATTCTAATATCATTGATTTAAATCCTTGGTATTAGTATTTAAAAAAATAAATAAATAAATAAAAATAATAAAAAATCGCTGATAAAACAAAAACGTATACTCGTATATCATGAGTTAAGTGATCCATAATATTTTTTACAGGAAATTCGACATTATTATATTCATAATACTTTCACCGGCGCGGCGTGTCACACATTCGTTAGATGGTTCCTAAAAGGGAAAATGGTATACAATGTAATTATAAATTGATATACGCGGCCGTTAAGCAGTGGTGTCCTCTGGGATATATTTTACCAACTGCAGCCAATAGTTCATATAGCGTCATAGTGTAATCTAACCTGACATGACACCGGCCGGCACAATCCAACGCTAATGAAGCTAACCCAACCTAACTTGATTACGTACATCAGTCAAGAGAGATAGGCATCTGCCTACCACATTTCAATGGATCATTTAGTGCCATGTCAGCTAAAATTTAACTTAATATTTCAGTTGGCCCGTACTGATTTAAACGTGAAATCAAACAAATCAGATAATCCATTGTTTTGGCGGAAACACTATGATAATTCAAAATTATTCACTGGTTAATTTTTTTACTATGTTCAATGTCAGATTTCATTTATTTGATTTCTATGGAATTGTTTCGTTTTTTTAATGAAATTGATTTATTTAGGTTTTTTGTAACAACTGACAATGCCAACATTGCTGATGAAACGGCTGTCGTGACAATTTAAAGGTAAACAAATTGTGATATTAGAATAGTGTTTCAAATTAAACAGTTAATTAAATAAATTATTACACATATGGACTAAATTAAAAATAATGTCCAAAAAAATATATGTATAATACTCGTACAATACATGTACTAGGCAATAAAATATATATAATGAACCAACAATATCAGTGACGAAACATTATATGTCAAAATACTTAATCCTTGTTATAAAAAGCGAATGCAGGACGAATAGAAGCGCCATGAACAAAATTATTAATAAGATGGTTTAGATAACTGAAAAGAAAGTTGAAGTGAAATCGTTTGAACCCAATTCCTGTATACAATTAAATTTAGCTTTTATATTGAATTCATCCATCAATTAATAAATTAATCATTTAATAACTCCGACAAAGAATGATTTGATGTTATTATATGTTCTGTTTTACTATATGGCTGCGAAACCTGGACGTGAAAGTGAATGTAATGAATCGTTTGGAGGCGTTCGAGATGTGGATATACCGCAGAATGCTTAGTATAGAGAGCTGTTGTCGAGTGTGAAAATTAGAAAGGTCTCATATTAGGGTCATGTGCTAAGGGGAGAAAAATACCACTTCTTTCGACTGTAATATGGGTAAAGTGAAGAGACGTCGGGAGTTCGTAGAAGGCAGCTGTCCTGGCTGCGGAACATTAAATAGTGGACAGGAAATACAAGAGTTCAGAACCTGTTCCAAGTGGTGCAGGACAGAGATGCCTTTGCTGCAGTGATCGCCAACGTTAGGGGGACCTGACGCGGCACCGAAAGAAGAATTATATTGAGTTTTATGACATTTTATAGGTAGCCAATCTATCGCCATTTTATTGTCACGCGAATTCTACACCAGACCAAAGACAGTGTGACAATCGCACTGCCATCGCCGGGAATCAAACCCGGGACCTTCGGAATGGAGCTCTTACCAAAGTATCAAACCGATTTACAAATATAATATATGGCTTGGATAAACCATCAGCTATATCCATGTTGTGCTTGTAATAAGTATCTCTGATACAGTTAGCACAGGCTGGTCACATCACAGTTTATATAACAAATATTTCTCTGGAGATGCCATGGCTAGAGTAATAATCAAATCGTCAAACTCTTCTAAAGTCTGCATCTCTCAAATGAATAAGTTTGAGAAGTAAATCCATATTAAATTCATTTTGTTCTCTTGTAATTATGAATTTATCCTATAAACATCTTTAGTATAAAATATTTGTGAGGTTAATTTGTAAAAATATATTTTTTATTCTTGTTTTTAGCTTAATATTATATGATAGTTTCAAAGGAGGGTATAAATAATAAAATATTCGAAACCGACAACAAATTTTCGACTTGATTGGCCATTCGCAGTAAACCATGGGTACTTTTAAATTCATAATTTATCGTAAGTATTAAATTAATCGCCATTTTCTTTACATAACTTGTGTGTACGCGTTTAATGCTATTCGCTAATACTTGGCATGTGTCCGCTTTATTAATTAAATCAGGTAGGAGCGGTTAGCGTTTCTGGAAATGGCGGGTTTTATTGCCCTTCGTGCCACCGGCGGCGTTCGCGCCAAATATGCAGTGCTACCAACAAAACGGACGGAATTTATCACACGAATAACTTGTACGTTTTAAAATTTCTCTTTTTTCTCACTTATAAACTCTTATATTTAGATACATTAATATGTAAGTGAAAAATTCATCGAGATAGAAAATTCCCACCGCTTACCCGAAGCTGTTATAGGCGAACGGCGCCTTTTGTCAGCTTCGCTCATTTCATTTTCATTTTCATTTCATTTATTGATTTATAGAGATTACAAACATTACAGATGCGTCCAAGTCGTCTGCTACCTTAAAATTACATAATTAGATATACATATTTTCAAAATAACATTTTAAAAAATAACAAAATACATAAATACTACGGCATCAGAGATAACAATCACAACATTGATATTGCATCCCCGAGGCAACTCACATTATCACGAAATATGTCGACCTCCGAGGCGACCCGATTAAGCAATAAGATTGCCCTACCCACAGGCATAACCATTGGCAGGTTGGTTCTGCAGCGCGGCAAATAAAACAATCTGTGCTGTCTTTGACGAAGGTAATTATCGGGGACAAATAGACCTATATCACTCAGGACATCCGAGTTTTGTATAAGAAAGAAGTAAACTCCCTCATTCAATCCCTAGATTAGTTCCTCGTTCATGAGGGACTTACGTTAGAAAGATTATATATAAGAAATCAGGAGGAACTCAGGCCACATTTAATCAACTCCAATTTTCTCTTTCATACATAAGGGTCAATTCCATATTTCAATATAGGCCTTACCCAGGTTTTGTATATTCTAAACTAACTGTCAGTTCTCATATATGTATTATTTCACTTGGTCTTCTTGAGACAACCTGATACCGCAGAAGCTTCGTTGACTTGTCCCATTATTTCGCTGACAATGTCATTTTGACTGAGCAGTCCCAATCCCAGATATAACATAAAAATACATTTAATTATTTTTATGCATCTATCTACCTTTAACACCTTGGTCCTCCTAGTAAGGGGGTTGGGCGTCAGGCCATCAATCTAACCTCGTAAAACAACCAACGTTACGAACACTTCAAGAAAATCGTTTCTTGGAGGAGACTGAGACCCACCAAATAAAATAATCTATTTTTAACATATCTACTTTGCCAAAACTTAAATATTAGATTTTTAATTGTGATTACCCCGAATTAGCCCATCGCGCTAATAATAAATGGAAGTCTGATGACATTTGCCCTTAAGATACTGTTGTGAAACTGTCAAAATTAATGTCCTGTGGCGGAGGAGCTGCAGTGTTATTATTATTTCCGGTCTCCAGACCCACTTCCTGTATTTCAGGGCTGTGCAAAATGTTTATAAATAGGTCCCTTAAAAATTTTATGTTATGAATTGAAATTTCTTAGTACAATTATATATTTGATTTATTTGATAGTGCCACGTTTTCCTCGGTCTTTCTCTATTTCTAGTTCCATTTACATCGTAAACATATACTTTTTTACCATTCTATCTTCATTCATTCTTTCCATGTGTCCAAACCATATGAATGATCCTTTCATTATTTTGTTCATAATATCACCATTCGCACCGCATTCACTTCTTATATTTTCAATTGACACTCTATCATACACAGAGTATCAACATATTCGTCTAAGAGATCTCATTTCTACTGCATTAATTCTAATTTCATCCTTCTTTTGCCAGTTCCATGCTTTGCTTCCATATGGCCGGTACAAGAACACCATTGTGCACTACCATTTTGGCTTTTTGGATAGGTTTTTGCTTGCGATTACAACTTTATGTGCACCATTCACTTTGTTGCCTGCCCCAACCCTTCTTTCAATATCCTTCTCAACTCATCTACTTGCTCCAAACTTTCACCATTCATGCTAATGTAGCAGACTGTCATGATTTCTTTTATTAACCCATTCATCGCCACATGTTTGTAGAAACAGCGCGCCGGTACGCCACGCATTTTCTCCCAAACTATCGAAAAATATCAATCCTTTTTGGTTTGTTAATATTTTAAAATATTCATAGATGTCGTTGTGAGAAAATTGGAATTACTTTTTGAAATACATCTTTCGAATATTGCGAAGCGCGCACAGCTGCGCTTTTGGCGATCGTCTACGTAGAGCGCACATGTGTGCTTACGGCGATCGTCGGGTTAATTATTTTAACGCTATCGTTGCGGTGTAAGGTTTTACAAAATTGGTTACCTTCATTGCCCTTATTATTGAGAGGGACCTTCGTTGCCCTTATTTGCTTTATAATTTGAAGAAAAAAAATGGTATTAAATATTTGTTTTTCGTATTCAAAGATAAACCTTGTATAAATTACTTTGATTTTGAGTGTTTTTGTCTGAAGAACAAGTCGTTAAAATCGTATCTAAAAAATATATTTCTCATTACGAAGAGCCATAGCCCTGAAGGTTTCTGCGTTTATTCGTGAGGGTCGTGCGTGTATTCCAAATTATATTTCAAAAAGCTTTGTAAAAAAGCGGCTTTTCGGAAAATTATTGGTAAACGTTTCGTGGAAAATTATAATCTAAATATATAATAAGCATTTCATTATATGGTGGATATTAATGTTGAAAACTTTACCCAGTGAGTACTTATGTTTAACTCATTAGTCTTTGTTTGAAAATTTATGACCTTAAATATAAAAACTAACTAACTAACTAACCATCACGCCGTCTGCCCGAAGGGGTAGGCAGAAAGAATGGACTGACACAAACTTCTTTTCTGACATATTTCTCTCGCTTCCTCAACATTCATACATCGTGTCATGCACGCGCTTAGATTTCTTTGACTCCTCACATGGCCGACATTCAATATTTAATTTATTTGATCGTGCCACGTTTTCCTCGGTCTTCCTCTATTTCTGGTTCCATTTATATCATTCACATATAATTTTTTTAGCATTCTTTCTTAATTCATTCTTTCAATATGTCCAAACCATCTTAATGATCCTTTCATTATTTTGTTCATTACACCATCATTCGCACCGCATTCACTTCTTATATTTTCATTCGACACTCTATCATACACAGAGTATCCACACATTCGTCTAAGAGATCTCATTTCTATGCATTTATTCTACTTTCTTCCTTCTTTTGCCAGTTCCATGCTTCACTTCCATACATAAGGGTCGGTAGAAGAACACCATTGTGCACTGCCATTCTAGCTTTTTGGATAGGTTTTTGTTTGCGATGACCTTAAATATAATATAGTATACTTATATGTTAAAAGTTTTTTTAAACTTAAGATATTAACACTATTTTTCGCTGTGGACATTTTTATTTATTTAAAACACTGTTTATTCTGCAATGTAAAACAAAATTGGACTAAGCTGGGCAGCTTTCGGAAACATGGGCTACATCCTTAAAAACCGGAAAATACCGATCAACCTAAAACGAAAAGTCTATGAAGCTTGGGTTCTGCCAGTTGGTACTTATGGTTTTGAAACTGTAATATTGTCCTAACAACGTGCCGAGAAACTACGAGTAACCCAAAGAGCCTTGGAAAGAGCCATGTTAGGAATAAGCTTAAGAGACAGAGTCAGAAACGATCCGGTGAGAGAAAAAACAACGGTCACTGACATCATCCACCGGGTGGCGATTCTAAAATGGCAGTGGGCAGGTCACTAAATTGGAGACCGTGGACGGCAAAGAGAAGTGCAGGGCGACCGCAACTACGGTGGAAGGATGAACTGGACAGACACATTGGAATAACCTAGATACAGTCTGCACAAGACAGAGTGACATGGAAGCGACCCGGTTAAGCAATGAGATTGCTCTACCCACAGGCATAACCATTGGCAGTTCTGAAGCGTGGCAAATAAAACAATCTGTGCTGTATTCATACGAGTATGTTACCATGTTGAGGTTGTTGGGAATACGTAGCGTGGTATTTCTCTAAATGAAATTGGACTTTTTGGAATTTTCTCAAGGAGACTGCAGCTTTTAGTGTATTTAGGTAAAAATACGTAAAAAGTAGAGATCCTCACAATGTAAATCATCCAACGTCACTCCAAGTCAGTGATGGTAGGGTGCGGTCACTACTACAAAAATCTGCCAAACTTGGAAGATATACATACAATTAAACAGTTTAATAATAGCTTTAACGGCAGCATTCAGAGATAATGTTAATATTTGTGATATCCGTTATTAAATTGTTTATAAGCATTATTATATTTGCGTTGCGCAATGCACGATAAACGTAGTTTATCAAAAAATATAAAAATGCATAGATATATTAAATCTATCATTAGCAAAACTACTACGTTTATTTTAAATATTGTATCTCAAATATCTTCTCTTTGGTTAGGAATTCCAAATTCAAATTTATACAGCTATTTACTCAAGTATTTGTGTTTCGAAAATTATAATTCATTTGTTTTTTCCTCAATTGTTTTTTTTTCCTTGCGTCACTCAGTTTACAAAATGGAAAACTTGAAATATCGCGTTATTTACGAGTACGAGTTCCACCGTGGCACCAGTGCTGCAGAAACGGCTCGAAGGATTAATGATGTGTATGGCGACGGTGCCGCAAAAGAAAACACAGTGCGTTTTTGGTTCCAACATTTTCGTTCTGGAAATTTCGACCTGCAGAACAAGCCCCGTGGACGGCCGGAGACCAAAGTTGATAATGAAGAATTGAAGGCTATTGTGGAAGCGGATCCATCGCAAACCACGTCCGAGTTAGCTGCAGGCTGCGGTGTTAGTGATAAAACTGTTTTAATCCACTTGAAGCAAATTGGGAAGGTGAAAAAGCTTGAAAGTTGGGTACCTCACGAATTGAGTGAAGCAAATCAACAAACGCGCGTTGACTGCTGCGTTGCATTACTCAACCGGCACAATAATGAAGGGATTTTGAATCGAATCATTACCTGTGATGAAAAGTGGATCCTATATGATAATCGGAAGCGCTCATCGCAATGGCTGAACCCTGCCGAACCAGCCAAACCATGCCCCAAGCGAAAATTGACTCCAAAAAAGTTACTTGTGAGCGTTTGGTGGTGGACTAGTGCTGGTGTCGTTCACTACAGCTTTCTTAAATCTGGCCAAACGATTACGGCAGATGTCTATTGTCACCAACTGCAAACCATGGTGGAAAAGCTAGCTGCTAAACAACCGAGGCTGGTTAATCGCTCTAGGCCACTGCTGCTTCATGATAACGCTAGACCACACACTGCACAACAGACGGCTACCAAATTAGAAGAGCTTCAATTGGAATGTCTAAGACATCCACCGTACTCTCCGGACCTTGCCCCAACAGATTACTATTTTTTTCGAAATTTGGATAACTTCTTGCAAGGGAAAAAATTCAACTCCGATGGGGCAGTCCAAACCGACTTCAAAGATTTTATTGATTCCCGTCCGAATGTTTTTTTTAGTAAAGGGATCGATGAACTACCTATGAGATGGCAAAAGTGCATAGATAGCAATGGTACATACTTTGATTAAATAAATATATTTTATTAAAAAAAATCAACTTTGTGTTCCTCCCATACAAAACGTCAATTTCATATGTAAGGACCTAATATATAATACAATCGTCACGACGCTAGACAAGTGCCAAAATATAAACTACATTTCATATCGCTTCCTCAAAATGCATGCATCGTGTCATGCACGCACGTCGATTTATTGGACTTCTCGCGAGAAAAATATGTCAGGAAAGAAAAATGTGGCAGTCCAATATTTTTGCCTACCCCTTCAGGGAGACGGTGTGGTGGTTAGTTAGCTAGTTATAAAACAAAACATAGATTATTTCCTTAGTAATGTGAAAAAATATTACGCTTGTATAACATAATAAGAAATATATATTCAAAGCATTAAAGTGCTTAAAATTTAAAAAATCATCGATTAAAACTTTGTAATACTTAACCAATATTTACATACGAGTATATAATAATATTTTCAATACTCCACCAACAAGCAATCAATCAAATAATTCATTTATCCCCTCTTTATAATAAATTTATAGTATACAACAAATACTTCTTCTTCTTCTTTTAATAGATCTGACGATCTGTGACACAGATATCATATGATGAGATCCAGCTGTCCTTCCATTTCTCTAAGGCGGTATTCCAGGTGGGCTGTATATGCAAGTCTGTCACCATCCATTCGGGCTACATGGTCCCTCTAGTATCTTCTTCTGGATCTACTTCCATGGACGATATCCTCTGTTTCACAAGTTTTTCTAATGTCTACGTTGCGGACACGATCTCGGAGAGTTTTTCCAGTAATTGATCTTAGGACCTTCATCTCCGATGTTCATAGTAGTCCCTAGGTTCGCACAGTGTCGGCCCGCGTCTCTACAGCGTACGTCATGATAGGTCACACGCATGTTTTATAAATTCTGATCTTGCTGTCGATACGCATGTGCTTGTTCTTCCAGACCAGATTCTTCAGGCATCCTGACACGGCAGAGGCTTTACTGACTTGTTATCGTACTTCAGTATAAAGGTCAACAAATACATCACACAAAAACTTTTAAAAAAATGCCAAGATACATACATTAGAACTAAAACAGCGCTATTTCTTCGTCACTGGTTTAGGATTTTAAAATACAACGTTACTTTTCATATTTGATTTTATGGTAAAGTACACTAAGATCGTATTGTTATCCTGTCCTTGGGATTTTTGTCTATGTGATGTTCGTGTCATGCCGAAGGCAATATGTTTTAGGTTGTGTAACGTAGACTAGTGAAATCGTTGAAAACTTTGCATATTGTGAATATAAATTTGTCGAGAATACTAAAACCCAACTTTCAACGTAACACTTAACTTGCCGAAACGACATAAATATTATTTTGCGACAATCTACAGTGTGACGTTAGTACCCCTATCAAATAACCTATCCTAAAATACACTTTCATATGAAGCGCTTAATTTGTGGTGTGGCATTATCGAAAATAATTTAAATGATTTGTATGCTTTGTTTCTTCTATATTCGCCATACTTTGTGTTGAAGGTGCTTTATTGTCTTTTTCTTTTTTGTATACTCTGTATATATAACACTTACATTTAAATAATAAAAAAATTACATATGTAGACATGTTTCGGACAACCAGTCCTTCAGTGATACATTTTATAAAGATACTTTTTTTTTTCATCACTGAAGAAGGACTGGTTGTCCGAAACATGTCTATATACTTTTAATTTTTTTAATGTTAGTGTTGTATATACAAAGTACATAAAAAAGAAAAAGAGAAATGTACGCTTTGTTTTTACAGCAAGTAAATTTGTTTTATCGAACGAGCCACTTTTATCCTCTAAATGCGTTAACTCCCGAATAATTTATTTCATCAAATGTTTTTCTACCTAAAGCATGGGTTTATTTTTGTATTCGTCTTCTTCTTCTTCTTCCTTGTTGTAGACCTATGTGGTCTGTTCTCCAGAGGGTTGCTCCTCCTGTGAGGTGGATTCCCAGCTATCCTTCTAACTTTTATCAGTGCAATATAGGGAAGTTTGGTGGTGCCTATACTTTTGGCATGGCCGTATCAGTTCCTCCTTTGTTTTCTATTCCATTTTAATATATCCTAAACCTCACATATCTCTCTAATTCTGGTGTTCATCACGCAATCTCTCAGTATTTTGCCTGCTGTCGTCCTCAGTGTCTTCATCTCGGGAGTCCTCAGAACTTGTTTGGTCCTGGATATGTCGGCCCTTGCCTCAACGCCATAAGTATGCCTTATAGATTCTCATCTTACTCTTAATGGCTATATCTTTGTTTTTCCATATTATGCATTTTAGAGCACCAGAGATTGCCTTGATGAATTGGGCTTGTAATTCTTCCCGCAGATCAGCTCCTCAAACCAGTTCTATGCCTAGATACCTGAAGGTTTTGACCTGTTACATGATTGGGATGTTAATAACAATACAACGTTTTAATAAAACAAATTGGTTCGTATTTTTTTAGTGTTCTTTCATATATTTTTTTTACGTATAACATATTATAAGGTAGGCATTAAATGTACTTCGCGGAAAATTTGGACAGGAATTTACAGTAATAATGACATGATTTGCTTAAGATGTATAATATTCGTATCATAGGGTTTCACAGGAATTTTGTAAATATATTTTGCGCAAGGCTCTTAGACAAATGTGTGGATACTCTGTGTATGATAGAGTTTCGAATAAAAATACAAGAAGTGAGTGCGGTGCCAATGATGGCGTTATGAACAAAATAATAAAAGGATTATTAAGATGGTTTGGACACATGGAAAGAATGAATGAAGAAAGAATGGTAAAAAAATTATAAGATAACGATTTAAATGGAACTAGAAAAAGAGGAAGACCGAAAACCTGGCACGATCAAATAAATCAAATATTGAATGTCGGCCACGTGAGGAGTCAGAGATCGATTGCGCGTGCGTTACACGATGTATGAATGTTGCGGAAGCGAGAGAAATATATGTCAGGAAAGAAAAGTGTGGCAGTTCATTCTTTCGGCCTATGGCCTATTCGGCGTGATGGTTAGTTAGTTAGTTAGTTATTTTGTGCAATTGCACACTTTCGTTTAATATTGCGATCTTTACAACGTGATTTTTTTAAATACAACTGCAGATCCGGCATGACAAGTGTTAATAACTTTATTCTCACGTGCCAATGGGCGAATTAAGTTATTTTCGTGGGTAACTCTTATCAACACCAACCTTGTAAATCTGGCCAGCAATCTCCCATCAATCACTCCCTCCCTGCCCTCTTCTGACTCCGCAGCTTACGGGTCACACACAATACGTCATGTGACGTCATCCGGCGCGTAACTCCTCGCGGAAGGGGTGAACTAAGCCGGGACTTAACCCCTCGCCCGCAAGACGATCGTGCGCTGTCACTTGTTTAGAACTAGCTTAAAATATTCAGTTTTGTGACGGATTGTGACAGGAGCTTCTCATGATATGCGGATTCATTGAATTTCGTTTCAAAATTCGATTATACCTCTTAACTAACTCACTAATCATCACGAGGCAAAAATAATGGGTCACCACATTGTTCTTTCCTGATATACCTACTTCTTTCGCTTCCTCAACATTGTGTCATGTACGCACGTCGATTTCTCCGACTCCTCACATGGCTAACATTCAATATTTGATTTATTTATTCGTGCTGTATTTTCATCGGTCCTCCTCTATTTCTAGATCCGTTTACATCGTTATCATATACTTCTTTTACCATTTTTTCTATATGTCCAAACCATTTTAATCCTTTCCTTATTTTGCTAACTAACCATCACGCCGTCTTTCCGAAGGTGTAGGCAGAAAAAATGGACCGGGACACATTTCTTTCCTTACATATTTCTCTCGATTCCTCAACATTCATACATCGTGTCATGCACGCGCGTCGATTTCTGACTCCTCGCGTGGCCAACGTTCAATATTTGAGATTTATTTGATGGTGCCACGTTTTCCTTAGTCTTCCTCTATTTCTAGTTCCATTTACATCGTTAACACATATTTTTTTTATTATCTTTCATAATTCATTCTTTCCATGCGTCCAAACCATCTTATTGATCCTTTAAGTATTTTGTTCATAACACTTATTCGCACTGCATTCAATTCTTATATTTTCATTCGACACTATTATACACATATTTTCTTCACATTCGTCCTAAGACCTAGGTTCTCAAATTGGGCGATAACGCCCCCTTGTGGGCATTTGAGACTTTCAGGGGGGCAGTAGAAGACCCAGAAAAAATAGAGAGCGTGGGCAGATAAAAAAATATAGTCAAAAAAGACAAAAAAAAACACGCTTGTCACGTAGGTGGATCGACGATTTGTCGATTTCTAATAAAGCAAATTAAACTTAAATATTCGTTTATTTTGATATTGTATGTATTGTAATCATTTTAACTTTTTTGGAATAACTTTTATGCGAGGGGGGCGTTGAACGTTTATTTTTCTTGTAAAGGGGGTGGTGGCCCAGAAAAGATTGGAAACCTATGGTCTAAGAGATCTCATTTCTACTGCATTTATTAATATATGTACTATTTCAAATGTCATTGTTTCTCTTGTCTCGTTTATCTTTACAAAAAATACCTGTATCGAGCACGTCGAATTATCTGTCGAAAGATTATTTTGTGTCGAGTAAGAACGCACCCAATTCCATAGATAAAACCTGTTAAATATCCATTGATCGTATACTGAGAAACCCAACAACACTGCGGGGCTTAAACGACCGAAAGTAGGTTCTGTTTTCCATATTTACAATCGTGTGTGCTCCATCTCCCCGCCATCACGCCAAATGGCATTTAGTTGATATTTCTATCGCTAGAGCGTGTCAAGCGCCACGCTTGCCCTGCGTGGCGGTCCACACACGTAGACGCTTCCCGAAAAATCGTTTTAAAAACCCATTCTGATTCACATAGAAATAATTCGTAACTAACTGACTAACCATCGCGCCGTCTCCCTAAAGGGGTAGACAGAAATAATGGACTGCCACACTTTTCTTTTCAGACATACTTCCCTCTTTCCTCAACATTCATAGATCATGTCTCCTCGCGTGGCCGACATTCAGTATTTGTTTCTCTTTTTCTTTTTTATATACTTTGTATAAACAACACTTACATTTAAAAAAAAAATTAAATAACACAGACATGTTTCGGACAAACAGTCCTTCTTCAGTGATACATATTAAATATTATATATTTTATAATATTTTTTAAATTGTATCTTTATAATATGTATCACTGAAATAAAGCATCATAACAATACAAAGTATGGCGTATATAGAAGAAATTCAATATTTGATCTTGCAAATTTTTCTCAGTTCCATTTAAATTTCTAGTTCCATTTAAATTTTTAACATAAACTTTTTTTAACCATTATTTCTTCATTCATTCTTTCCATGTGTCAGATTGACCACACATTCGTTTTAAAGATATCATTTCTAATGTATTTATTCTACTTTCATCCTTCTTTCGCCAGTTCCATGCTTCACTTTCATACTCAAGGGTCGGCACAAGAACACCATTGTGTACTTTGTTCATAACTCTTTCATTATTTTGTTCATAACACTTTCGTATTCACTTTTCATATTTTCATTCCACACTCTATCCTACATAGATTTTCCACAGATTCGTCTAAGAGATCTCATTTCTATTGCACTTATTCTACTTTCACCCTTATTTTGCCAGTTCTATGCTTCACTTCCATACCTAAGAGTAGGCACAAGAACACCATTGTGTACTTTATTCATAACTCTTTCATTATTTTGTTCATAACACTTTTCATATTTCCATTTCACACTCTATCATACATAGATTTTCCACACATTCGTCTAAGAGATCTAATTTCTACTGAATTTATTTTATTTACATCCTGCTTTAGCCAGTTCCTTGCTTCGCTTCCATACATAAGGCTTTCTTAACCATTCTTCCTTCATCCATGCGTTCCGTTTGTCCAAACCAACGCAGTGATACTTTCATAATTTTGTTTAAAATATTATACTTTCTTCCGCTCTACATTCTTTCCTTATACATATGGCACGCTTAATAGTAAACTGACCGATTATGGTTTAGGTCATAATTGAGTTAACATTAGACAGAGGCTTGTGTTAACGCTATCCATTCTTACGTACGATAATCGTTCACAATGTTAACGCTATCCATTCGTATGTGTTTTTCAACTGTTTTTGTTAAAACACCGACTCATGTCAGATTGAGCAAAACTTGCTTTTTGTAGTTAAGCCAGTGTTTTTTTTTTTTTTTTAAAGTATACAACAATTGCTTGAACCCAATTACAGTATACATTTTTATTAAGCTGATATATTGATTCTCGTGACATGTGACAGGTAGCCAATCTATCGCTATTTTATTGTCACGTGAATACTACGCCAGACCAAAGACAATGTGACAATCACACTGCCATCGCCGGGAATCGAACCCAGAACCTTCGGAATATGAATCAGAGCTCTTACCACTCTGCCACGAAGGTCGTCGTGTTCTATTAAGCGTGCGATATCAGTATTTGAAATTCTGTCTTACATCGTCTTACTACAAATACAGTCTTAGGGATCTCATTTCCATCGTTATTATGTAGAATATATACTATTATCTAGAATACTATAAATAATAAAATATTGTGTTTCATTATTTATTCTTTTAACTTCGTGACATTGGCGTTTCCATTAGAATGGTATTACGCAAACCTCGTGAAACGAACACCTATTTCCATAAATGTGTGGGCTGCTAACGACGTGGAAATGACGGAAACACTTTGGAGCTGATTGCGCGGGCAAATTGCGGTACAAATGCTGCCGATAAGTGTGTTATGACTGTTGCCTGCAGGGGAGGCGTCACCCCCTAATGCATGACACCAGCCGTACGAGTATACCACCATCGTATTTTTAATATCTTAATTTGCTTCGAAGCACTTCCCAGATTTGATACTAAGTTCAATTGTTTTTATTTATAACATAACCTAAAACGATACATAATTTTACTGATTAATTTTATCTCAATACAGACGAAGATGTAAACTGGAAACTGAATATGGTGATCGAGGTGTTTGCAGGACTTATGACCTGTCATTGGTTGGGTTAAGCGCACGCTTTATGTAATTACAACATTCCCCATTCCACCTTTCTCATGACCAACATGTCTGCCAAATTTTTGGAAGTTGTATATATGTTAATATCCAACACTACAATTCACATGTCAGTTTCAATTTACAGACCAGCGCCATCTATGAAGATGAGATTTAAGCATTAAGCAGAAGATATTTTTTATAACGCAATGTGAAAGGCTACCGGCATTAACGCACTGTTAGATAACGCCTGGAAATGTCACTCCAATTTATATGTTAACTTGGACCAGTTTTTTGTTTTATACAACATTTTGAATGTATACAAATACTTGTAGACGAATACTGGATTTTATTTACCCATTGCGGGTTATCAATTCAAGGATTAATTCAGGATTAATTCAAGGATAACCCGCAATGGGTAAATAAAATCCAGTATTCGTCTACAAGTATTTGTATACATTCAAAATGTTGCATAATTTTACTCGTAAATACGAGTAAAAATAAATCTGTATCCTTTAAAAATTACTATTTAACTCCCTAACTAACTTACCATCACGCATTTTCTCGGGGAAGACAGATAGGATGGACAGCCACACTATTATTTCCTGTCATAAACCGTCCAAACCATTTTAGTGGACCTTATGTTGTTATTAAAGCTAAAGCTAATGTTTCAAACCTTTATAAACTACGAGTATGTACGTGAAATTTAATAAAAATGTTATTTTGTGTATGTATAAGATATTGTTTTATTATTAATATATTATAAAAACAGGTTATTTGAACCCATTTACTGTATACGCCATTTTATAATATATATAATATATAATAATAAATTGGATAATTTATAGAGCGTCATTTTGATGAATTACTCATCTCAAGGGCGCTGTAGAAAATACTCCGTTTTATGAATTAGTTAAAATTAAACATATTTAGAGTGACGGCTGTACCCAACGCAGTCGATCAACCCTTCTTATCAGGAAAGAATATTTTGAAAATGTGCGTTTTGAGTCTCGATCTAGACTCTGACTGATTCTCAATGCATTTAAGATCTGCTGGAAGATTGTTCCAGGCTCAAGGGCCAGCTACCGCGAAGGCTCGTTCGCTAAAGTTTGTGCTAGGACAGCATTTTGGCACAGTCAATCTACCGATCGCAGAAGTCTTAGCTGATCGCAATGTAGACTGTCTGGCATTCAGGTTCTCGTTGATGCAGAGTTCAGATATATAAGCTGGTGACATACCATTCAACACCTTGAAGACCGTCCAGCAGATCTTGTATTGTATCCTTTCTGGACATTTCAGCCAGTGGAACTCCTCAAGATGCTGTCTTATGTGACAACTCTTCGGCACACCTCTTATCAGTCTTGCTGCTGCGTTGAATGCAAACTGGAGTTTATTAGTTTGCTGTTTGGTGATGTTGGCGTAGACTTCATTGCAGTAATCTAGTCGTGATACGACGAAGAAATTGATTAATGTTTTAAAACTGTCAACGGGAATATTTATTTTTATGGATCTTAATTGCCTTAGATGAAAGAAGCTACTGCTGACTGATGTTAGCTATTGATTATCATGACATGTGATACATAGGTAGTCAATCGCCATTTTATTGTCACGTGAATTGTACCAGACCAAAGACAGCATGGAAATGTTTTTTTTTCGCATTGTCATCGCCGTAAATTGAACCCAGGACCTTCGGTGCGCAGTCAGAGCTGTTGCCACTCTTCCACGAAAGGTGCCACTGTTCAGTTGTGTATCATTTCATATTAAATCCCCGTGTCAGGTTTGCGATATCCTGAATGAAAAAAATATGGTTATAACAAATATATCCACTATATTCAACACTATTGACATTGACCAAAAACGTGTGTTGTTTCTATATTACAATATAAACTATTTATTCTTGAAATACAATATATATATTTTTTTATCCATTGAAAAAAATACAGCTGCAGGTAAATGCACTGTTACTCACACTATTGGCAAGATTCTCCCCAAGACCAATGGATTCTAGTAATATATTTATGTTTAAATTATTATTATTATTATATAGAATTCCTTTTTACATATTCATTGTTTCTTGAAAGATTACGTTAAACTCCATATGAAACAATTAATTCGAATGAAAACGTCTGTTTTTTTTTTTTTAAAAGACTAACCCCAAGGATTTAAATCAATGGTAATAGAATTTATTTTACAATCTTCAATATAAGCTGAAAATAGCTCATTATCATGATGATGGAATCTGGTCGTGTCTAGGCTCGAACCCATGTCCCCTGGATCAGGAACCAAGCGTTCTGTCCCCTAGACCACCACCCGTTTTCTAGAAGTTTTATTACAATTTATGTGAATGACAAGTTTTGCCTGTTTAAGGCATTATCTAGTTTATGATAATGCCTTAGACAGACGATACATATTCTTCTTCTTCTTCTTCGATGGCCCTACAGCCCATATCGAGCCTTAGTATTCTTCGCCTCCAACTCCTCTTGTCCTCCGCTTCGACCCTCCAATCTGACACTCTTAACAATCTTGCTCCATCACTCCCAACGTCATCCTCCCATCGCAGCCTTGGTCGTCCAATTGGTCTTCTACCACCTGGGTGCCACTCCAGCAATGTTTTTGGGGTTCACGATGACGGCATCCTCTGCACGTGACCGGCCCATCTCAGTCTATTCAGTCTGACCTGTGTGGAGAGACTGGGAGCTTTGTAAATATTGTACAGCTCGATACATATTATACGCATAAATTATAATAGCACTTCTAGAAAACAGTTGTTTTTATTAGCTTTATACATCATGGCATGTAAAGAGTATAGCTATTTTATTGATTGTCATGACATGTGATAGAAAGCTAATCTATCTAGCAATTTTATTGTCATGTGAATTCTACCAGACCAATGACAGTGTGAGAATCACACTTTCATCGTCGGGAATCAAATCCGATATTTTTGGTGGTGCAGTCATAGGTCTCGCATTTGTCACGAAGGTCGTTAAGGAATGTGTCATTAATGAATTGTGTTTGTGTTGCAGTGCGCCCAGGGCAAGGCGGCATGGCAGGAAGCAGCGGGGGCGGCGGGGTTCGCTGGAGGGCGGCGCTGCTCCGTGGCTGCGGAACCTGGCCAGACCGGCTACCGGGTCAAGCAGACAGAAGCACATCTCCGGTGGATGAAAAGAAATCGGGTACGTTAACTCATCTGATACTCATCACAATCACATTACACTCTCAACTATGGAATAAATAAAAATTGTTATTGTATGTAGAATTTAGGAGTTTCGTGCATATATAAGGTTCCCACCACCACCCGAGACTGTTATAGGACGCAGCGACGCCCTTTTGTCAGTCTCGCTGCACTATCTAGGCCTGTTCCTTGTCCATCCGGGACTTACGTTAATTTAATTTAGCCTTTTCTTGTCATCAATCAAAAGGATGTAATTTAATCTATTCTTTTAACCTTATATATCTCCCGCGCGGCCTCACATCTCTTTATTATTAAATAAAATCAGAAGTAAATATTATATAAAACACACCTTAAATTAGTATAAAAAACACATTAAATGAAATAAAACACACATTAATACATACTCCTTCTTCTCCTCTGTGAGTGGGAGGATGGGTAGTGAGTGGCTGCAATTGGACCATCACGTTGTGCAGATGCTTTCGGGGCACGGCAATTTCCGTGCCAGGCTCCATGATCTTAGTCTGGCGCCGGACCCGGAGTGTGTGTGCGGCGGGGGGGCCCAGACGGCCCACCACATCCTCTGGGAGTGCTGTCTCCTGCAGAGTGATAGAGATATCATGATCGAGAATGTGACAGTGGATCATCGACCAATTTGGAATAGTGACTTAACAAGTAGCGATAAAAATTATTGTATGTAGAGATAAAACGCAGAATTGAGGCACCAAGAGCTATGTTTATTAAAATGAAATCACTTTTTGCAATGATAACATTAACTTCAAATTCCGCCAGAGAATGATCAAATCCTATGTGTGGTCTGTTTTATTGTATGGAAAATGTATGTGAAATGTTGAAAGCGAAACCTTGAAAGTCAACTCAATGAACAGACTGGAAGCAATTGAAATGTGGCTCCATCGCCGAATGCTCAGAATTCCCTGGACAGACATAGTTACTAATATCGAAGTCCTGAGGCGAGCTAGAGTTGACAGTGAACTGTTATCAACTATCAAGGTTCGGAAGATTTCACATCTGGATCATTATACTGCGTGGGGAAAAGTATCAACATATCCAACTGATATCGGAGGTGAAAATTGAGGAACGCCGAAGGTCCGGTAGAAGACAAATGTCTTGGCTGCGAAACGTGAGGGAATGGACTGGCATCCGAAGTATGGAAGAGCTCTTCCGAGCGGCACAGGACAGGTACAGGTTCGCTGAGGTGGTCGCCAACGTTGGGGGGACCCGACACGGCACTTGGAGAAGAAGAAGATTGTATTTATCGGAATTCTGATTCCAACCAATACAATTGTGTAAAATTAAAAAATATATATAATCTAATGACTTTACTGAAATCACTTGAATGAATTTCATTTTAAATAATAATTAAATATAATTTTTATAACAACTTCCAATTTTGTTTTTATTTCGAGAGTTCCCGGTTTGTCAGGCTAGCTATCATCGATAAACAAGTTAACAGACTAGTCTATCGATACCAGCTGGCCTGGCGAAACCGGTCGCTGTCTAATAAAGACGAAAGTGAAATTAATTATTAAAAAACATCATTTGATTTTATAATTATAATTTTTTTTTAATCTACGATCCCTAAGACGTATGTATGCTAAAACGATAAACGATAGAATTTCAAATGCTGATATAAGGACGGAATGTCGAGAGGAGGAAAGTATTATGAACAAAATTATGAAAGGATCACTGCGATGGTTTGGACATATGAAACGCATGGATGAAGAAAGAATGATTAAGAAAGTATACGTCAACGGTGTGAGGAAAACTTGGCATGACGAGATTAATCAAATTTTAACGGAAGTCAGAAGAATCGACGTGCTTGTGCAATATGAATGTGGAGTAATCTACAGATGTGTGTCAGGATCGAGTAGTGTGGCGGTCCATTCTCGTAGCTTAGCCCTTTGTGGAAACGCGTGATGGTTTGTTTGAAATTTAATATAAGTTCTAGAAAAAAAAAATTTTTCTTTAATATTAAACTATTAATTTTATATTTTAAATTGGTACTTTCTATTCCGAAAAGTGCTCTATTAATTTGGAAGCAATTTATTCCATGCACAGAGTTGAGTGAAAGTCGAGGTGTACACCAAAGTAGGTCACTTGATTTATTTTCCTAAAAAATGTGTTTGACACACACTTCGGTGTACTGTTCATTTAAGACTTCGTGATTTTTCACCGAGCTGAAGGAAAGCTGCAAACGTAATGGACTAGTGGCACGTCTGAGTAGTTTTTACCGCAAATCGCGATCAATTTTATTTTCCTGGCATGTCACACGTATTTTATGAAGTATGTTTATGTAATTACGCACTCTTACATTATTAATTGTCAAAACGAATTTCGTACGTTTTTACTATGCAATTTTCTTCTTCTTCTTCATCTTCTTCCTCTTCCTCTTCCTCTTCCTCTTCCTCTTCCTCTTCCTCTTCCTCTTCCTCTTCCTCTTCCTCTTCCTCTTCCTCTTCCTCTTCCACTTCCTCTTCCTCTTCCTCTTCCTCTTCCTCTTCCTCTTCCTCTTCCTCTTCCTCTTCCTCTTCCTCTTCCTCTTCCTCTTCCTCTTCCTCTTCCTCTTCCTATTCCTCTTCCTCTTCCTCTTCTCTCTTCCCTTCCTCTTCCTCTTCCTCTTCCTCTTCCTCTTCCTCTTCCTCTTCCTCTCCCTCCTCTCCTCTCCTCTCCTCTCCTCTCCTCTCCTCTCCTCTCCTCTCCTCTTCTTCTTCTTCTTCCTCTTCTTCTTCTTCTTCTTCTTCTTCTTTTTCTTCTTCTTCTTCTTTTTCTTCTTCTTCGTCTTCTTCTTCTTCTTCTGCTTTTTCTTTTTCTTTTTCTTCTTCTTCTTCTTCTTCTTATTCTTCTTATTCTTCTTCTTCAGCCTATTCCCGTCCACTCCTGGACAAAGGCCACCTCCATTCGCTTCCATGTCACCTCTGTCTTGTGCAGACTGCATCCAGGTTATTCCGACGTGTCTGTTCAGATCATCCTTCCACCGCAGTTGCGGTCGCCCTATACTTCTCTTTGCCGTCCACGGTCTTCAGTCAGCAGTCTTCTTGTCCATTTTTGTTTGAGCTTCTGGCTACGTGACCTACCCATTGCCATTTTAGAGTCGCCACCTGGTGGATGATTCATCTATTGGCCCTAAAAGTGTCTTGTTTTCATCTTTAATAATTTTTGCAATTCTTGTATTCTCCATGCGGTCCACGTGGTCTCTCCAAAAATGCCTTCTGCTTCTCTCCCATCTTACTATGTCCTCAACACCACAGACAGACCTTTTCGTTTCATATCTGATCCGATCTCTGAGGGTTTTGCCTGTGATGGAGCGTAGGGTTCGCATTTCTGCTATTCTAAGAAGGTTCTTTGTTCTATTAGTATCGGCTCTGACCTCTATTCCATACGTTATGATGGGGCGGACGCATGCCTTGTATATTTTGACTATCAATTAATAGTATATATTCTTATTTTTTTTTTATCATAATTCATACATTATTGATACTATTAAAAAACTTTTTTTTCACTTTAAAATTTTATTACACACTGAGGAAAGACAATCCGAAACATGTTGTGAACGAAAAGTGCAAGAAAGTGTTAATGTAAAATTATTTTACTTTATTATTCAAGAAACAGTTGATGTTCTAAAAAAACGAATAGTTAGCATTCACAAATATGTCATATCAAAAATACACATGGTATTCAGTCAACTATACGTCAATAAAAAATGTAACTTCAAAGTTAAAATCACAATTTAGGTTGAATTATTCACAACAGTTCGTTGAAGTTGTACGAATGGCGGGACCCAATGAAGTGTCCCGCTGTGGCGGCTCTGGAGGTGCAGTCTGCACCAGATTGACAAATGCCTTTAAAGTAAATAAATTATTTATGAACCTTGCACCATTTAAAATTCTTTCACGGAATACTTTTCCCTTCAACTCTCCACACGAACGGGCCATTAAAGAACATTTCCCTCGGTAGTAAACGACCTCACCCGGGTATACTAAAAGCATTACACTTTGGGGGGGATGTAGTTTTCTGTATGTCTATCAAATATTTTTTTATTATTCCTTGGACACATTTAAACATTGCATAGAATATCTGCTTCTGGCACTGTAGGATTAGCTATATAACAGAAGTAACAAATGCTACGGACCTCGCGTTTCTGCAGATCCCTTGTACAGCATTTTCTAAACTTCTTCTTCTTCCCTAAGTCCGTCTGTGAAGGTTGGCGATCATCAGGGCTATTTCCACCTTGTTGACTGCGGCCCTGAACAGCTATGTGGGGTAATCGTCTTAAATTGTGCAGCCAAGAGATTCTTCTCCGATCTGGTCTTCTTCTTCTTGATATTTTCCCCAAAATTATCAGTTGTAGGAGTTGGTATTTTTCTCCTCACATTACGTGACTAAAGTATTGCAGTTTCCTTGGTTTTAGACTGTCAAGCAACTCCATATGCTTTTACATCCGCTGGAGAACGATCTCACTGTGTACTCTGTCTCTCCAAGTTATTTTAAGTATTTTTCTATACGTCCAGAGTTCAAATAATTGTATCTTCTTCAGTCACTTCAGTCAGTGTCCGAGGAGAACTGCAGACACTTATTGATAAAGTTTATAATACTAATTGCAAATATTGTCTAAATCTTAATTAAAAGAAAACTAAAGTAATGACTGTCAATAAAACTCCAAATGCTAAGTTAATATTTCGGTAAACGGTACAAGACTAGAGTGTGTAAACTCATATAAATAAATTACTAGGATGTATGGTCATAGAAGGTTACCCGCTGCTTACCCGAAGCTGTCATAGGACGCAGCGACGCCCCTTCGTCAGCTTCTCAATGCACCATTCCAGAAAAAATAGCAAAAGGCAAAAAGGGTATCTGGCCACATTAAATCCAGTTTAATTTCAATCCACTTCTATGTCACAATCTCACAAAACAAAGCAAATAATGGTACATGATTTTATGACCTATTATAAAATTGTGACAGAATGTGGGATGGGAGAGAAAACTTGGAATGATGAAAAAAAAATTCTAAGTAAATAGAGAAAACAGTCATGGAAACTAGGGGCAGGAACACAGGATTTATGGTCAGTAAGATATGAGAGAGTCAAAAAATTAAATGCCGCATTAGCTGATCCTGTTCTGGCACTGCAGGATTATCTATATAACAGAAGTAGCAAGTGCACATTGTAAAAGTAATTTTCTGAACTTATCATTGGAAATTGAAAATAGACTATTCACTTGTTTTTAACACCATTGCTATTTTTTTTATGATCCCAAATGACGAAAGTGTACTCCTACAGCAAAACAGTGTTTTGTACAGCTATCGAATCACCAAGGATTAAATAAAACATGATTATAGTAGAGGTATACAATTTGAATGTGAATTTCAGACTCAAATATGGCATTCAATCCTTCGTTTTGTCAACACACTGTACTTACATTGTGTTGACAAAACGACATTAACTTTAACATTGTTCTTCTGGTATGTTGTCGTTGTTATCGACTTTTTCGTAATGCTTTTATTTATAATAATATTCAAATCAAATCAGTTCAAATCAGTTTATTAACTAAAAAGACATTACAAACAGGAAAATGTTTAAGGCATCTATTGAGTACAGGTAAAATATTATAAAAATACAACATAGTACCAGGAACGCATTAGAGATGGTTCGACATTAGGAAGACAAGATACTTTCTAAATTCAAGAGTATTTGTCTCCTGAACGTACCTTCACTAATATGAAAGACGTCGATCTCCGAGGAGACCGCGTTCAGTACACTAATTGCTTTTCCCACCGGTGTCACTAGAATTAATAGAAAACGTCTATTTTCTAGAAGGTTTATTATATTTTATTGTATCCGTTTTGCTAAGGAATAGTCAATCTTCTAAAAAAAACAGACGTTTACCTTAATAAAATATAATATTCATCATTTAATATGGTGCTAAACATAATTTTTCATGAAACAATAAAAACTTACTGCTTTTGCTTGGGTACATAGCAAATTATCTTTCATAAAAAATTCCTTCGTTTTGCTTCCCTTGACCCTATTTCACGCCATCGATACATCCCTGAAATCTGCATTTTATTACATAGAATGTTATGTGTCTATTCCACCGATATACCGGGTTGTTACGAATTATTTGTAAATGGTCTTTCATTAAGATATTACCAATATATTTTATTAATACATTCAATGATAAAAAAAATACTCAAAAATTTACGGGTTATTTATTGTTTCTTGTACAATGATGTAAAACTCCATATTAAATAATTTATATGAATGAAAACGTCTGTTTTCTAGAAGTTTTATTATATTTTGGGTGAATGGCATGTTTCGCCTGTCTAAAGCATTATCGTTTATAATATTAGCAAACATTTGATAATGCGTGCGGAGATTTTTATGGTTGGTAGCAACATGTATTTTGGGATCTTAGGAAAATCCATGTAGCTCGTCTTTCTGGACCGACGTTTCGCAGATCGTTGAAGCCTCCATGGAATGGAGACTGAAATGATCTCCGAAACGTTGGTCCAGAAATACGAACTGCATGGATTTTCCCAAGATCCCAAAATACATATTTGATAATGCCTTAGACATGCGAATCATATCATTTACATAAAATTTAATTAAAGTTATTAGTTTTTCATTCGTATTAATTTTTAATGGCAGCAGAAAAAACAGAAAAAAAGCAGGGCCGATGAAAACATGGGATGAACAAATGTAAATGAATCGTGTATACATCTATAAGGAATCTGGAGAGGAATATCAGGATAGAATGGTGTTGCAGTCCATTCTCTCTGTCTAACCTATCTTTTAAGGTCTCCCAATCAATCTTCTACCACCCGGATATTTTTACAATATGTTCATATGTTATTTTCATTGTATTTTATACATATATAAAAGTAAATCTTTATCTACTTACAGTTCTGAATAACTCTGTATTACTCAATCCTTCTAGAACCCGATTGGAGCGACACAACTTTGTAGTTTTATTGACTCGAGAATGTATTTACATATCCTATGAATTTTATATCTTTTTATTGAGCTGTTTTCGTTGCTAATCGTAAACTAGGAAGGCACATACGAAGGAATATGCTTTGCATGAAAACGTTTTATATTAACATAGATTAAAGTGAAATAATCTTATCATTTATTCTATATTAGCCATCACTTTGTGATGTAGATTCACAAATGAATGGCTTTTGAAAAACACTTATTTATACTTTTAAATTTAACTTCATATCCAAAATTATATTTTCCCATTGTTCCACAATCTTAATTAAATGTCGATTATCCCTAGTTCTAAACATAACGCCACCCTCTTTCTTTGTGTGCATAAATAACAACTTAGTCTCGTTTTTTTTGAATTATTACATTGATGAACGACGTCTGCTGTTCGAAACATGATTTTAAAAAGTGTTGTGAAAATACGAAGTTGTTCAAAAATTATTTAAAGATTTTTTTTTCTCTTCTTCTTCCTCAGCCTATTCCCGTCCACCCCTGGACAAAGGCCTCCTCCATTTGCTTCCATGTCATTCTGTCCTGTGCAGACTGCATCCACGTTATTCCGACGTGTCTGTTTAGATCATCCTTCCACCGTAGTTTCGGTCGCCCTGCACTTCTCTTCACCGTCCACGGTCTCCAAGTCAGCAATAAATATTGTATAATTTGATGTATTCACTTTTATTTAACACAAAAAATGTTCCGATTGCCTTATTAACCTAATTGATTAAAAATTACTTCCACCTCTATATTTCATTCCAATAATGAAATGTATATACCAGTGTATCAAGTTGGCGCATATTTAAATGTAAAAAGTATGATTATACGACTCTCTCATACATATTATTTGCGTCTAACTTTCGCTACTTATATTATATTTTCACAAGTGCGAGAGAATAAGTTATTAGACGGGTTTTGTCCTGCGGAGAGAATTCTAACATTGCATGAGTTGGTCTCAGACCTTTGTCATAAGCGGATATTATTATCGATGGTAATCCATCCTTTTTAGGACTTGCCGATGATTTTAAATGTTTAGTAATTATTTATATAAGTATCTGCCTACTTCTCCGAAAATACGACGTTTTTATGAGTTACATTTGTTTCATCTCATGTTTTTTTTTATTATATTAAGTTTTAAAAAACAAATTAGTATTAAATATAAATGTAACGTTAAGAATGCAGAAAACTTTATACGTTTACTCTATTATTTATAGTAAAAAAATAATCATTATTATTTGTTTTTAGATTTAATGGCTCTGGGAAAATTTAATGGTGTTTTGTTTTTAATTAAATTAAACCAAATATGCTCCATTATTATCTACAATGTTTCGCCATTTTTGGGTAGAGCAATTATGCCATCGGTGAAGAACTTCTGTGGTTTCTGGTTGAAAAATTGAATCAAGTTGTTTTCACAGGCTTCTTTTGAAAGCAGATGATTTCCATTAAGAGAGTTCTGCAGAGATTGGAACAAGTGATAGTCAAAGGGTGCTATGTCTGGACTATATGGTGAATGCATCAAAACTTCGCTGCGATCTATGTTTCCTGAGTTATTTGCAATTGACGCCATCTATCGGAAAAAAACGCCACGAACATTTTCCCAGACCCATTATATTGTATTTTAAAGCAAAGTATGTTATTGTCAATGTGTATTTCAATAAATCGAATATTGGAATATAATATTTAATTTATTTTATCGTAAACATATTGTATTTACATGTGCATGAGCATTTATCGTACATTACCAATATTATAAAATATAATAATGATGTAGTCTACTAATACCGAACATTCTGTTATGCGAATAGATAGCATTCAGGCGCTACAGAGCAAGGAATCTTTATGGTCTTGCTAAACGGAAAACTCGTCAATTTTAAGTCAAAACAATGTATTTCTCGTATTTATATCGTGTTTATCTCTGATCGTTAAATATTTTATTGGATAATATTTTTGTTTAATCTACATTACAACGGATGGGAAATTGTAGCGTTTCTGAACTACGAATGTAAAAAGGGTTTTAAACAAAGATATAAAAAAGGAAAAATATTATACTTATCTACTAAACACAACGTTTGCAGATAAATTTAGGCGCACATTAACACGCATAGATTGTATACAGCTAAATGATGATAACATTTAGCTGTATACAATATATATTATACTTTGACATGTGATAAAAATATATCACGAAAATGACTAATAAATTAGTAAATTTTCATTGAGTATTCTATTATACATTTCCATCAGTTTACGAGTTCGTGAAAAGAGTATTTATACTCTCCAGTAAACGGGTATTAATACTCTTCCCGCAAACAAGAATTTGAATATGGAACGTCTGTTATAATCTGTAGTAAGTGTGTAATGGTGTGTTTCAGATCCACGACTTATCTTACGGCGGCTCCTCGTCCGACGAGGAGGAGAGCGCGCGCGCGAGGGCGGCGGGCGCGGCGGGCGGCCTGCTGTACGTGGGGCTGGGCACCGTGGCGCTGGGGCTCGTCATCTCCTTCGTGGGCACGGGGGACAAGGGCTTCAAGACCTACGAGCTGCGCCTCGCCGGGCCCGCACTCATCGCGGCCGGCCTGGCCTGCTGCCTGCTGCGCATCCTGCTCTGCGCCTGCCCCCTGCGCTGTCGCCCGCCGAGGGCGCGCGCGCGCTCCAAGGAGCCGGCGGCCGAGCGCTTGCTGCTGTCCGAGCGCGCGCCCCCGCGCCGCCTCTCCATCGCCGCCACGGCCCTGCTGCTGCAGCACGAGAAGGAGGCCCAGCCCGCCCCCATCGCCCTGCACGAGCCCGTCACGAGCCAGCCGCGGGCCTCCCCGCCTCCTCTTCCTCCGCAGCGCTCCGCTCCGGTGACTTCCCCTCAGACCCCGGAGATACCGAGGCCCCCGCCGGAACAACCGTCGCCGATGATTCCTCTGGTCCTCCTCTCGCAACCGCAGCCGAGAAAAGAAGACTCGCTCATAGAGCTGCAGACGTTGGACGGCTCCAGTTTCGACATATCCAGCATATCGAGCAGCGAGATGAGCATGGACAACCTGACGGTGATCGAGAACGCGGAGCCGGGGGCGTCGGAGCGCGCGAGCAAGCTGGCGCGGGCCAGGGAGCCGCTGTTCGCGCGGCGCGCCTCCGGCCTAGGCCCGCCGCGGACCGTGACCTTCGCGGACACGCCCAACATCATCACGCCGCCCAGCGAGGCGCCGCCGCCCCCCGCCGAGATCGTGCTGACGCCCTCCAAGCTGGGGCAATAGCAAATACTAATTTAAGAGACGGAGAGACGGACGCTTTCGCGCTCGTGGCGGCTCGTGCTCCGACCGATGGGGCCGCCCGCCGTGTGACATTATCGCGCGAGTGTCTCCGAACTCTTACGGACCTTCGCGTCCCCAGGTGTAGTGGTGCGAGTGACGGACTGGGCGCCGCCCTTTTCAAACGCAATAAAGTTACAATGAAAAACGCTTATATCGTAATTAGCTATCGACATACTTATTCTAAGTATCACGTTTAGGAAAATAAATATTTACTGTGTAACGTGACAATACACCATTTTCTCGATACATTTCTGCTATGTATTATACAAACAAATATTTAAACTTTTTTTTATACATAAATTATTAGTAAGATTATGTTTGCTCCAATGATATAAGTTTATGAATAAGGTCACACTTTCATTGCAATAAAAAAATTACTTTGTTTTTTATAGAAAATAACCATGATAATTGTAATCAGTTGCTAGCACAAAGACATGATAACAATGACATGTACGCACTTCACTATCAAGAAGCACAATACTTTGTCTACCAATATACGAGTACACAATCCCGCGGGCCATTGCATTTTTCGCAGAGCTCTTGCGGTAGATGCAATAAAAATACATTATATTATACAACTGGACATGTATTCTGACATTACCTGAACACACTATTTATTTTGCACACAAACTATCTGTTTCAATTAAGTAATGTTTTGTATTTTCAAAAGTAATCTTCCTTTTGAATGAAATAAGTGACATACTAAATATCTATTTTTAGTTTAAGTTTCATGCAATAATAGGATAGTGTTATGTAATAAAATAATTTATATGACTTGTTTCCATATACTAATTAATACACAGCCATTTGTGTATTGCCTCGTGTTTGAAATGTCGTTGTATAAATCTCTTTTCTCCAGTTTTCATAGCACTCTGCATTGTGATAACCTGTAAATTGAATATAGATATTTCAACTTGGAAATATTTTTATATGCATGTCCAAAAAACCTAAAATGACATTGCAAAATGGTGTTCTTGTACCGACCATTATTTATTGAACTGGCAAATGAAGGATGAAAGTAGAATAAATGCAGTAGAAAAAAATCTTATAGACAAATGTGTAGAAAATCTATTATAATTATTTCGTTGATTCGCTCTTTACGTCATTACAGCGCGAGCCAAATTGATGTAAAGGTTATAGCTCTCATATTGATTTTTGTGACAAGTGATAAGTAGCTAATCTATCGCCATTTTATTGTCATGTGAATTCTGCACCAGACCAAAAACAGTGTGACAATCACACTGCCATCGCCGGGGATCGAATCCGGGACCTTCGGGGTGGCAGTCAAAGTACTTACCACTCGGCCATGGGTTCGTCAGATATGGTCATATATGTATGATAGTGTCGAATGAAAATATAAGAAGTGATTGCGGTGCGATTGAAAATGTTATGAACAAAATAATGAAAGGAACATTAAAATGGTTTGGACACGTGGAAAGAATGAATGAAGAAAGAATGGTAAAAAAGTAAAAAAGTATAAAAGGATGTACAAATGTTGAGGAAGGGAGAGAAGTATATCAGAAAAGAAAAGTTTGGAAGTATTATGTATTACTGTACAAAGGTAACATTTAATTTTTATTGGTTTCAATTAAATTCAGGAAATACTTAGTAACTAAGGCTTTCTTTGGAATGTTCATCATGAAAAATGATAATGCATATAGAAAGATACATTTAGGAAGTCTATCACTTTAAGTAAATTTCATTAGTAAATTTATGTGCTGTCCAAATCATACATACATTTTGAAATAACAATTACATGTCACTGTGTGAAGATAACAAGTTATGAATTCTTGGAGAATTGAGTGATTCCTAACAATGCAAGTGTTCCAAAGATTTTTTATAATAATGTTAAACTTATCAATCATTTAATGTGTTTAGAAAATATGATTTTTAGAGCTTGTAGAGTAGAAGAGGTAGCGTCACTTTTATGATCTTCAATTATTTTAATCAAATTAAACACATTTGTTTTACCTTCTGATAGAAATACAAAAGAAAATTAATCTATGTGTTTTGAATTTTCAAGAAGTCCTGAATCTAAATCATATTTAAATATTTCTAATGCATACATTTCAGGGGTGGGGGAGTTGTTCTGTCTGGCACACGACAGAGAGGCCTACGTCAGGGTGAAAGCCGACATCGGCAGAACCTGACATGGCACTCGAAGTAGAAGAATGCATACTATGAAAACCAATTGGCGGTATACAAGTAAATTAACTAAGTGTTGCCAGACATTTTTATCTCGATACATTTCATCAGAAAATATTGCTCGAATCACAAAAACGTTCAATTGAATCACATTGATAGAATTGAGAACAATCAATTAATAAATTTTATCCAAAAATTAATTTAATTGACTTCATTGATGAACTTTCTAACTAACTAATCATCACGCCGTCTCACCGAAAGGGTAGGCAGAAAGAAACTTTTTTTATTTGGACTTTCAGTAATTAATATGAATGATTACTGAATATCTTTGTGAGAAGTTTTTAAACATCCAATGTAATTTCAGTTTCAACAGAATCTGAATTAAAATGTTTTGGGTTCTATTTCCCTGCTGAAGTAATAGCTCAATTTTATCTGAATTACTTAAGTTTTGTAAACGATAATTAAATATGTGTCATTTATGTTTAAAAAGTCTAATTGTTGAGTTACCTATAAATGTGATTTAGATTCACGGACCTTTGGAGTTTCAGCTAATTTAAAACACTTTAATTAAAATGTGTTAGCAAGAACACATGGTAATTTATTGAATACTGAAATGAATTGAAGAGAAAATCTATTATTACTATCAATGTGCATAAATTACATACTTTTCCTATCTAATAGAACATCCTTGTATAGTTTCCACTTAGTTTAAGTGAAAATTTGTGGATAATGTATAAAGTAATAATTAAATAATCAAAATTAAGAGTATTACATTTTTTAATCACACTTTTTTTCCTTTTATTCAATTTGCTTTAAGCTTGCTCAGTTCACACACCAATTGTATCGACTGTCATTTTATTATACGCACAGATATATTCATGGGGTCTTTATAACTAGTTACAATATATCGCACCGTGAGTGTAAAACCGAAACAAGTACAAATATACAGTTTGGAGATATGGGAGTTTAAAGACTTCATATTGCTTGGAAAAACTGTTTTTTTTTTAATATACCAATGATTTTCGGTTTATAGGTATATTACTTTAAACTGAAAATCATTGGTTTAATAAAAAAAAACTGTTTTTCCAAGCAATATGAAGTCTTTAAACTCCCATATCTCCAAACTGTATATTTGCACTTGTTTCGGTTTTACACTCACGGTGCGATATAATACTTATCTGTTCTTACTTCTGGATTCTGGGTAGTAAGATGTAGGTGGACACTTATTACAAGTCTACAATATTTACAATTATAATTCAACCAATAAAATCTTCTGTTTGTACTCCCTTTTGAATGTGATCAGATAATTTCAATTAGTCTATTATTACAGCTCTATTGTGTAAAATAATTCCTATATACCAATAATCTTAAAACCTGTAAACTCTATCTTGTTTCAAAGAGAAGACTTTTGTCTTCTGCTAACTCCATAATGACCCTCAATGTTTATTTTACCAATCATCACTTATGTGTGCGTATACAAAATGTCAACACTCCATTCTGATTTACATCTCAGATCTTTTTATAATTAGAAATCAAAATTATAATGAGCATTGACCAAGCAAGTGGTCAGTTAGAATTAAATTTAATGCCATCAATAGACATATTAGGTTCAACGAAGCTTCATAATGAATTTAAAATTAAGATTCACCATAATAATTCTAATATTTCCCCACAATTCCTCATTTTGCTAAACGTATTCATTAATTCAAGCTTCGACATTTTAAATGTACAGTAAATTTTACAGTTCTGTAATGGTCAAATGTAACAATTATTATATTATTCAAAGTTGTTTAAAAAATGGATTATATAAAATAAAATATTGGTTTTAATAACTGAACTAACTAGAAGAACTTGAATTAATGATTTCATCAAATTTATATGATTTTTTATATTTTAGTAACTGTAGTAATACCCTAAAAAAAACCTATAATATACACTTTTTTTTCTTCAATACTTCATGTATAAAAATATATATGCTTTAAACAAATTATATGAAAAGATGCAGGAACATAAACAAATGAATATATTTCAATACAAAAATAGCGAAGTTCACAAATAATCAAGCCACTTTTGTATGGGGTACTTATCCATTTGTATACAATAAAACACGGGTAGGTACCATCATGTCCATTTTACAATATATATTTTATTAAATTAACATCTGGCAATTAAGGTATGGTATAAAATGGATACAAAATTCTGCCCGACTTGAATGGTGTCTGTATTTATCTGCATAATTTTAATAATTTTAGAGCAATGCTTTTTTCTAATTAAAACAACAGGAAGAGATTTGATTTTTTTACAAATGTTGAATTATTTGGTAAACACGTTTTTGTTTATTTTATCTCGACCAAATGATTGGTACTTTCATAAAGATAACTCCTTAAATTTTCAAATGACATTATTTTAAGAGTATTATGTAGATTCTTGTTACAATATTTTATTTTAAAAACAAACATGCATTGTCTTTAAATTAACATCACATATTTTATTAGCGTAATAAAATTTTGTAAATGATTATATCAAAGCTAATATTGCATTTTTTTAATGTGGACCAAAACAATTACATCATCTATTAAACTGATGTTAATTTGGGGTATTACTGAAAGAGCCAGTCCGTCAGGAATACAAGTCACTCATGTGCAATGAATTTTGCTTTGCTCACCGTAGCCCTTTCGTAATATAATGTATTCATGTTGATTCCCATGTTGTTTAAGCCAATTTTAATCCTGTAAGAAGTAGTCAAGTGGCATGACTGAATAAAGTTTCATCATTTTGTATTTTTACTTTTTTACAAATGTCTCGCAAATGATCCCCTATTCCAATTCAAAGTCCTGGCACAATATGATTGAACACCAAAGCAGATGCATATTTTTTCCAGCACAAAAAGCAAAAATATTATTAATCATTATTCAACTGAATGCATTTGATGTTTAAGAAACGTTTCGCATATGCATCAGCGTTAATAATAATAACCAATGTTTACCTTAATGTGTAGGATAAATAAATAGTGAGAGTGGTGGGCTTGAGGATTAAGAGATTAAGACAAAGATAATGATGATAAGCAGAGCTAAACAACTCACAGACACGGGCCTTCTCTCAGATTTGGAAGTTGTGAATGAATTTGTCTATCTTGGATCGCTGATAACTGACCTGGGGAGGGTGCGAGAGGGAGATTCGACGCAGAACCCAAATGGCTAAAACTGCCATGACAAAGCTCACCAAGATATGGCAAGACAAAAATATCTCCAACAAGACCAAGATGAGACTGGTTCAAACCCTTGTTTTCTCCATATTATTTTATGGTTGCGATTCTTGGACTATGCGAACATCAGAGAAGTCCAAAATTGGTGCTTTCGAGATGTGGTGCTGGCGACGAATGCTGCGTATACCCTGGAAGGCAAGAAGAACAAACCAGTCAATCATTGACCAGCTGGGTATCAAGGCAAGATTCTCGCGGATGTGTTCTCAGAAAGTGCTGAAATATTTTGGACACATGGCCTGGAGAGATCAGCACAACCTTGAAAAGCTCATCATCATGGGCAAAGTGGAGGGAAGGTGACCACAGGGACGACCACCGAGCCGCTGGTCCGATCAAATCAGGGATCTGACTGGTTTCTCATTAGCTGCAGCCTGGAGACTGACGGGTGACAGGAGCGCATGGCGTGCCATGGTCAATGGTTTACAGGATGGACACGACCCTCAATCATGAGGAATACTACTGAGAAGAAGAGAGAAAGAAGTAGGATAAATGTTGTAGAGATCATCGAGAAGACAATGATTTATGATAGAATACCGAATGACGAAATAAGGAAGGAATGTAAGGCAGATTGCATCATAAGTAGAATTTGGAGGGGTGGCGAAACCGTGGCGCATTGTGCATCCTTGCACTTATTTTTTTTTTAAAGGTGTCGTAACTGAATCCATCTAAATAATTTTAACACCAAAGTCTTCTCAGTTGAATTCGTACAGCCTTCGATAATGTTATGAATGTAGAGATCAGCCCATCTCAATCTAATTAAATTACCATCTTTGCTAAAAAAAAAATTTAATTGAAATCCTGTTGGATAATTAAATTCAGCTTCTACCATTTTAAATAATTATCTTCATAATACAAGCTAGAGAGATGTCAGGATAGAGTAGTATGGCGGTCCATTCTCTCTGCCTACCACTCTGGAGAAACAGTGTAATGGGTTGTCGTTGATTTTTTTTTTCAAATAAAACACCACACACCACGGATCATTTTACATATTTTATTACAAACTTGATTAGAAAATTTTACATATTTATAATGTACAAAATAAAGAATTTTACGTATCTGATATTCTTGCAGCCGCTAAGCGCACTAGCTGTGGACATGAACTACGATATACGTCGCATTAGTCATAAAATAATGCTTCTTTTTAAATAAATTGGTTTTCTATTTTGTATAGATTAAGCCATTGTTTTACATTGAAGAAGAAACATGCAGAGGATGTAGAAATCTCCCTTAATAAACATTTGGCAAGAGGTAAACAGTGTATATTATGGACGCTATTTGAACATTGTAAGATATACATTCGATTCACTACTATTGCTTTGTCTCATAAGAACTAACGTGAAAAATTAAAATTGACGATAAAAGGAAAATATAATTATTTAATAAAATGAAATAACCAATATCATAATAAATATAAAGATAAAGAAGGAAACACTTTAATCAAAACTACCCTATTACGGATAACAAATGCACAAAAACCTTTTATTCTGGCAGTGGTCGCTTGGTGAAACTTAATATTATTATAATAGGAAGATAGAATATATAATGATATATGAAATATAAAAAAAGGATTTACTATTGTTAAACATAACCTATTCATGCTCTATTTTCACTTTGACACAGAAAATGTACATATTTTTGTCATGTTAAATTTTCAAATGATAAAATTATTGAAATAGAAAATTGATGAAAATTTTTATTGTTATCATATAAAACAGAATTTAGATTTTAAATGATTATGCGCCCTTGAGGTGATTACATTACAAAAACGGCACTTTAAAACTTAGCATATTATTATTATGATCCAAACCCAAAATCCCGAAAATAGGAGTCACCGACTTCTAAACCACCTGAAAGCCCCCTAAATCCTTTTGAAGAATTCGGCACCGAATGGGGGGCAGTACTACCTCCTTTGGGAATCTATGCACTAATCAATACAAGGATAAAATTTTGATTCCAATCAAAAACTGTATATTTTATTAATAAAATTATACAACCCCGATTTTAGATTTTTTGAGGGACTGTAAAAAACCTTAAATGGAGAAAAAAACACAAAGGGGGGGTTCTGAAAAAACACATTTTAATTTTTTTTTTTTTAAATCATGTAGATTATTTTGTTGCATATTTTTTTTGTATAAGATGTGATATAGACTGACGAGTTACTCTTTTAAAATCTCTTCCAGTTTTTTGTACATACTTCGACGTTCATACTCCGTACATACTCCGCGCTATAGCTGGCAAGACCCTACGTGATCGAGTTAGGAATACAGCAATCCGAGAAATCTGCGAGGTCGAAGATGTGGTCAGATGGGGACGTCAAAGACGGCGATACTGGCATCAACACGTAGAAAGGATGAGCTCAAATAGGATACCACACATAGCTCTCCATGGAACACCAAACGGACAACGCCGACCAGGAAGACCCCCGAAACGGTGGAGAGAAAGCTGGAGTTCAGCGTCTCAAGTGAACCCGCCTGAAATAACAGACTCCTGAGTCTACCAAAAGTGAAGAAGAAGAAGAACTTCGACATTGTTATAAACGTACGTTTTTTCACCATGGGACCACATTGAATTGCACTTTTTTCAATTGATTCCTGATTTTTTATTACAGCTAAAGTAGTGATAGCTATCTCCAAATTCAGATGAATGAGGATGTAAAAATGAAGAAAAGATTGTAACTTAACAAATAAAACAAAATAAGAAATGTATAAACTATATGAAATATGTAAACAATGATTGCGAATATCAAAAAGAAAGAAGCGTTACAAATCGAGCCGAAAAACGGCTAAAATTGAAAAATATCGGCCAATCATCACGTTGCTTGCCATACGCCGACCAATCATAACGTCACTCGCTGATCAATCAGTCGAAATAATGAGTCTATTGTGCCAACTCATTGTTAAGCGCGCATAACTCACGTATTTTGAATATTTTCAACGTAAATTGCGGGAAAGCAAACGTAAAGCGGGTAATAAATGTACTAAAATATATTTAGGAATGAAATAATTACATACAAATAGTGTAAAATTCGGGTTTCACTGTATATGGGTTCATTGGTGGTGGTGTCTGGGGAGCTCTAACTATTAGAATAATTAGATTATGTATCACAAAACATTTCAATATTATTTCAAAGACTCAAGAAGCTTGATTACTTGAAGCAGGACCTGAGACCCACATCTCTTATCACTTTGAAAGGCACAATTAAGCAGGTAACTAGGTATACTAATAGAACCACAATATTGTTATACATGCAAGCTTTTATTTTTTTACCAAAGGATTTCAATGTCACGTAGTTACTTCATGAAATGACCCTTGAAAGTGAAGAACCCGGTTCAAAAAATTCCATGAGTTCTAGAAACCGGTTCTTCAATACTAACTCATATCTCTTACGATTAGTGATGTAGATAACTCGTTGTGATTATGGTATCAAAATTTACATATATAGCTATGTTCTCTCTCCGGTTTCAATCTAGCGATTGGTCTGGAGCAAGGCAACGCATCTCCTCTTCCACTCCGCTCGATCCTCGGCAACTCTCTTCAACTCCGCATAAGAGGTGCAGCCCATATCTCGGTAAATCTGGTCTAGGTACTCTTGGCGAGGTCGTCCTCTGCCAATCGATCCCCCGACCATTCCCTCCAACACATTATGCAGGAAACATTCGTTTCGCAACACATGACCAATCCATCTTGCGCACCTCTCTGCTATGGTGTTCAACACGTGCCTACTCTCTTCAACTCTGCTGAGAACTTCTTCATTTGTAATGTGGTCCCTCCATGAAACATGGGCAACTCGTCGATAGGTCCACATCTCAAATGCCTCTAGCCTTTTACGCTCTCTTTCGCCCAGGCACCAAGTCTCGCAACCGTACAGTAAAATACTCCACACCAATGTTTTCAAAAGTTGTTTTCGGAGGTTCAGGTCTATGTTGTTGGACTCGAATATTTTATATTTTAGATTTAGCTATGTTAGAAAAATCATTAAAATGTAAAGATTAACATTTCAATTAATACATTTAAAAAGAGATGCATGAAGAATAAAATAAACTTATTACCTTATCTATTAGAGACATCATAAACTTGCACATTATTATTTTTTGTACACAATTAACTACATATTTAAACAAATAACACTTATTTTTAATTATCAGTATAGAAAGACAGACTAATAAAAATCAAACTATTGGAAGTTAAGGAGTTAACACTGTGGAATTCCATTGTAAATTGAAATTTGAAACACAACAATGAGGACTAATAACAGTGCGGAAAAACACACATTTACAAATCAACATAATAAAATATAATGACTAATCATTAAAAATTACAGGGACTAATAACACTGGGGAATAATTGATTTTTAATAGTAATAATACTCATTATAAGTAAGTACATAAATTCATTTGAAAATAACTGGTTTAAATTATGGCAAACTAAAAGTGGAAAGGGTATTAAGAGAGAAAGGAGTAAATGGAGGAATCTGATAATTAATAATGTGTTCTCCCAACTTCGCCGACTTGAGAATTTCCAAAGATTCGAGCTCATAATTTTGAGTGATTAGTCATAATATTGTATCTATATATGAGTCTTTCTAAATTTATATTTTAGTTATACATATACTTACACCTGAAGATGGAGGTCACCTCCGAAACATTGTAGTGTTTTAATATTTTTATCATTATTTTATAAAGATATTGAATAAACTAAAGTGGAAAATATACTTTATAATATGTATTTGAATTTATTCTTGATTTTTAGTTTTGACTGGTTTCAGCAGCTTGCTGCCATCTTCTGGTCCTGACAAAACTGCTTGAAACTAAAAACCAAGTGGAATAAAACTTAATACATTTAAAGGAATTTATATTTTCATTACTTACAACATTCATATTTTTTTCAATTACTATTTTTGAAGTCAATAAGTAAAGGGTAACTAACATTATTTCAAAATGGATTTTTTTTTTATATATAAACATTTACCTAATTCGATGCCAATGTAAAAGGCGATTCATAAAAATAGCAAATGGGTTTTGAACATAATCCAAACATATTTTAGTGAACTACTTAGAAATTCATATAAAATTGAACAGGATTAAATACTTAAATGGTAAATATTAAGAATAAATATTCATGCAAGGGTAATATTTTTATAGGAAGACCATGCGACCACTGTCAGATGAACGGGAGGATTCCCTTGAACATAACCTAACCTTCATTGACATAATTAATTCTTAAAATTATTGCCCATCCCGGAATTCACATTATTTATATACACCACCAATTTATTACAGGACCAACAAACGTAAGGAACCCTTCACACGGTCAAGTGTTAATGCAGCAGTAGACCGATTGGTACACTGAATAATGATAGGATAAAATAAAACAGAAGCACATACCAATGTGTAGAATTTTTAGAGTATTAGAACTCTAGAAAAATTATTACGTCATGGGAGGTTAATAATCAAGAGCCCACTCGTTTTCTTGTATGAAGGAGTCCACCACCTCCTTCATTGTGAAGTTGGGTATTAACTGATCCGCAGTTAACTTCACACGGGTCACCGGATCGAAATGTCCCACTCTCTGAAAAAAAAATAGAGAAAGGCATCACATAAAATTCTACACGAATAATCAAGCACGGTTTTGTTACGCTTAAGAGTCAATTTATCTCAACATATCATATCTTCATCATTAACCCTTTAATCCCACATGGCTTATCATTGCCTCAAAGTTTTCATACAATTTTAACAGATATATTTTTAATCAAGTGTTCTGATTTTATATATTATATTCTAGTTTATGTTCTGATGAGGTTCGCAACCCATCACACCGCTTCTTCCACGGGGACGAAAAGAGAAGGACAGAGTGTCACATCGATCAAAGTGTCGCAGTCCATTCTCTCTGCCTACCCCTTCGATGAGACGGCGTGATGGTTAATTAGTTAGTTATTTTAAATGTTTTAAAACATTTTTTTTTAAATTTCATAGGATCTTTGTGGTTAGTCATTTGTATTTAATAAATACATCAAATAAAAATAATATTTTATATATTAACCACGGAATTGTAAATACATATATATATTGCAATAATCTAAAAAAGACTGCCCACACGACCAACATATGAATGATACATGAATAAACAATACCAAGGATTTTTTTGCATATTTCTTGCAAAATGAAAAGAGAATAATTAAAAAAAAATCTTTCTTGAATTCTCCGGGTGTAAAGTATTTATTATTTAAAATCCATTGTATTAAATACGAACCTCCAAGAATACCTGTAATACCAATATTTAAATTCAGAAAATTTTACATAAATATTTGAAGATTATTTTTGTATAGAATCATGTTTACCACCCCTGATCTGTATGTATATAAAGGACTAAGTTTACAATAGTGTCACCAGTATGTCGATGCCAGCAAGCCTGGCGAAACCATTCGCTGTCTAAATAAAGACAAAAGTGGAAGTAGTTAAAAAACATCGTTTTATTTAATTATTATTTATTATTTCTTGAACAATGATGTAAAACTCAACATTAAATAATTAATATGAATGAAAATGTGTTTTCTAAAAGTTTTATTTTATTTTAGGGGAATGACGTATTTCGTATTTATCAAATGTAGCTATAATAAAATCAAATGCATTTCGGTTTAAATACCCAAGCTCATGGAGCAGAATACGATACCAAAGGGTAATCAATGTGGCATAATACATTGTTAACAATTATTACAGGACTGGAGAAAAAAAAACATTGTGTGAAAGTATTACATGAAAATAATTCAAGTATTTATGACTACATATGTATACAATGCTTACATTGACAAAGAATACTAAATAATATTATTATTTGATGTAATTTAAATCATAAAGATGCCATCTAGTCTGGCGAAACCGGTCACTAAATAAATCCAAAAATTGGAAGTAGTTAATAAAAAACACTGTTTTATTTGATTATTTAGCTTCCATCAAGAAATTTCAATACAATCATTAGATTATCTAGTTAATGTAATACTAAATTCCCGCTAAACAATCTTGGTACATATTTCCATAACAGTCACTATTTTCCGAGGAATGGTTGTTGAACAAATATGTCATTATCAGCCGTGCAATCAATTATAGGTGATAGAACATTTCAAACCTTTGATAAGTATCAAACATTATTAGATAAACCTAAGATTACAAGAGATAGGTTCAATACACATTTCTTAAATTTAAAATGCAACACAAACATATAATCTAGAAAATAAAACAATAACATAACGGATACGTTTATATTTTTTTTTACATGTACAAGGTAAAACATACTACATAATCGTAAAAATACTATGATAAAAAATGTTCATATTTTGATTTTTATGACTATTTAGAGAGTGCGGGTATGTAGCAACCAGTGACGATACTCCCATAGAAGCAGTGGCGGTACTACTATAGAAGCCCAGAAGCCCGACTTGCGTAAGAAATTTTGAATCAAAACCCCTAAATCTAAGAAATCGTTCCTCCGCATAAACCAACAACCCACCAAATCACATTCCAACAATGTTCCCATCAGACGTAAGATGAATAGCCACAAGAGCTGAACCCTTGTAAGCCAGAAGAGTACGCAAGCCGGGCTTCTTGGTTTCTATGGGAGTACCGCCACTGCATAGAAGCCCAGAAGCCCGGCTTGCGTAAGAAATGTTGAATCAAAACCCCCAAATCTAAGTAATCATGCCTCCGCATAAACCAACAACCCACCAAATCACCTTCCAACGTTCCCATCAGGCGTACGAGGAATAGCCACAAGAGCTGAACCTCGGTAAGCCAGAAGAGATTTTGATTCAAAATTTCTTACGCAAGCCGGGCTTCTGGGCTTCTATGGGAGTACCGCCACTGGTAGCAACTAAAATAAGATGTCTCACCTGCAGGTGCTCCTCGATGTCCTTCCGTTCGTAAGTAATGCCGCTCGGGGTGATGACTGGTTCATTTAAAATCTCAAAGCTAATCTTGCCGCACAGGTAATCGGGAACATCACGTTTCTATAACACAATATCATTGTTAACTACATACGGGTTAACCGAGAAGCGGATTACCTGGGACACTTGAGTCATTGAAAAAAATAGTATAAAAAAAAATGCAAACAAAAACTCAAATCTGTCACAATGACATTGAGCGTTTAGTTCACATTTGTACCATCGCCAACATACGTTTATGGCTCTATAGTCATGTCATAAAGTTTTGAGTTTGTAATAAAGCACCTGCAGCGTAGTTCATACTCATAAAACATTGGCGTTAATTTTATTTTACTGTGAAAAAGTGTCTATAATACACACATTCATTATACACATTCCTTCCTTATATCAGCATTTGAAATTCTGTCTTACATCGTTTTACCACACATACATCTTAGGGATCTCTTCTTTACCACTTCATCCCTTCGACTTACACTTGTAAGAGTCCCATCTAAATATCTGTTTGGTTTATTTCTACATTTGAATTTGAAAGGTTAATCAGGTGCAAAAGGTACAGAACTTGTAATAAAATATTTTATTAAATATATATAAAACAAAACTTACTCGTCTTCGGTCGTCAATTTTTGCAAAAAGATTGTTTAATTCACTTGTGTAGTTATTCTGCAAGAAATATAGTTATTTGTTCAATTAATTCATTATTAATTATGACTTACATAGATAAATATGTCGGAATCAAGAGACATTTAAGAAATGCAATAAAATGAATTGGGTAATTTACCAATATTTTAAAAATTAAATACTCTTCAAAAGTTGCTGAGGCTTACCGCTTGCTGTTCGATCTCTTGACTTTTCTGTTGAATTTCTGCTTCATTAATGCTATTGTCGATTCTCAGTTCACTTAATCTCTTCTCTGTGTCCTCGTTTATTAATCTAGAAATTAAATTAAGATCCGAAATGAAGTTCAAGATATTTACAGTCGAACCTCTCATAACGAGCACCTCTCATAATGAGTAATTCGCATAACAAGAAAAAAGCGAGTGAGCTTTTGACAGACAGTCTACAGTCAACGAGATTGTGTCTTTGGCCAATACCATGGAACTAGAGGTGGATAACAATAATATTGATGAGCTGTGGAGGAGCACAGTCGAAAGCTGACCACCGAAGAGCTTATGGAGTTGCATTGTGTTTCACAGCAAGAAATTATGGAGGAGAGTTTGTTAGAGGAGGAAGTAGCAGATCAACAATTTTCTGGCGCAATAAAAGAAATTTTGCATAGTACATTGAGGAGCATCACCTTAATAAGAAGGTGGCTATGCGTTCTACAAATTTATTCAATGATAATCATATGACACATATTCACCAAATTTTGAAGCGTGGGCAAAAACAAATGTCTCTAGACAGCTTTCTATATAAAATATAAATAATTATTTGTCATAAATTGATAAATATTGTAATAATTTATTTATTCTTTTTGCAAATCGAAATCACATTCCAGTTTTTTGGTACGCTACTTAACAATTTATAAGTATGTATTTTATTTGAATAAATGTTAAAATAAAATAGAATTTTTTTTTAACGCATTGTCCGTGGCAAACAGGGAAACTTATTTTATGGACAACCCTCGTAATAAGAATGAAAACGTCTGTTTTCTAGAAGTTTTATTATATTTTATGGGAATAACATATTTCGCCATACTAAGGCATAATTAATATATATTTTTTTAATTGTAAATATAAATTAATTGAAAAATATTATCTGTAATTTTTACGGTTTTTAAAAAAATTGAAAAATTAAATGCCATGACTTCATTTCATCCATACATTCCAATAAATACTTTAGTAAACCAAAACATGTCATTCCTATAAAATAAAACAAAACATATAGGAAATAGACATATGTATTCATTAGTATTAATTATAAAGTATGGAGTTTTACATCAATGTTCAGGAAACAATAAATAAATACTTATGCGCTTATATTGTTTGTCTACGACATAATTTTTGTGATTTCAATATGTCTATGGCATTTTTTTGATTTAAACTTTTTAAATATAAACAAAATAAATATACTAGTTTATAATATGCAGAGTTTTCTTGTGTTAAATGTTATAAAAATGTGAAATTTCGATTTGTTTTTAATTGGGAATTGTCCCCATATTTTTAAAAAAAATCTGTTTATGTAATAATAGCCATAATGTATATATTTTTCAATTTATATCAGTGTAGTTTATTTGCGAGTTGCTTGAAATCAAATACGTCAAAGCTATACTACGTGATCAACTTTCATCAAATATTTCAGGTTAAAAAAAAAGGTTTTCCTAAAACACAAATGAAGAAATTAATTAATTTATCAAGTCTTTGAAAACTGATATGATAAACTAAAAATATTTATGTATTTATGACATACGAATTACTGATAATAATTGACATTCAAGTCTATGCGAGTTTATTTGACCTTTAGCATGTTATATTTAGCTCCAGATTTAAAATTACATTTGTTCTAATATATTATGGCTTCATTACCTGAGGTAAACCATTACACAATATAATATACATGGGGAGTGTCTCAGAATGCTCTAATTTATATTGTAAATTAATATAAATATGGGTGGTGGTCTAGGTGATAGAACGCTTGGCTTCTGATCAAGGGGACATGGGTTCGAGCCTGGACAACGACCAGATTCCTTCTTCATAATAATGAACTATTTTCTGCTCACATTGAAGATTGTAAAATAAATTCTAAAATCATTTATTAAAATCTTTGGTGTTAGTCTTTTTTTTTTTTAAAAACTCTGAAAATTGATAAACTAAAAAGCTAATTTTGTGATGTGATATAAACACGAACCATAACTATAAACTACTACATTATAACTATTTCATTAAAGGCATTTTGTAAAAATCTGTGTTGATTATTCAAATGAAAAATATCTTTTTAATTCACCATTTAGTGAAGTGCTTTTTTTTCCTTCTTAAAATCTATTATGCACACATAAGAAAAAGATGTTTATTATTTCTTGAACAATGATGTAAAACTCAATATTAAATAATTAATATGAATGAAAACGTCTGTTCGCTAGAAGTTTTATTATAATTTATATGAATGACATGTTGGGCCTGTCTAAAGTGGGTGATAGACGGGCGAGCAAGTACGCGCACTTATGGCTCGACGACCTTTTTCGCTCGTGTGTCACCGTAAGTACGCGTACTTTAAAACCGCCGAGTAAGTTCGTCGGCGATCCAACCGGTTTGAAATCTTACTCGTAGCTCGTCTTGGCTCGTACGTGTGGCAGCACTGCGAGCCGCGAGCCGCCATTTTGTTTCTTTCGCCTTCGTCTATTGTTTTTAGTTTTTGAAATGTAATACGATATAATTCCTAAATAACACAAAGCTTCTTCCTGGACGACATCGCGATATTGTTTGAGTAAGTTTTTGAAATGTAATACGATATAATTCCTAAATAACACAAAGCTTCTTCAGTGGACGACATCGCGATACGGTATGAGTAAGTTGGCGCGTGTACGTCGAGTCAAGTAAGTTCGCGATCTTAAAAACCGCAGACTTTAAGTTCGTACGTCTATCACCTAAGTTGGCGCGTGTATCGCCGACGTCGAGTCAAGTAAGTTCGCGATCTTAAAAACTGCAGACTTTAAGTTCGTACGTCTATCACCACCTTAATGCATTATCAAATGAGTCACATGTGATCAGACTAGATAAAATTCTTAGACAGGTGAAACATGTCATTAACATAAAAAATAATAAAACTTCTAGATAAACAGACTTTTTCATTCGTATTAATTAAGAAAAATAAAACAAAGACTTATTTTATATCAACACTTGGCAAAAATGTAAAATTGCCTTATTTATATAAATAAAATGAAAAAAAATTATCATATAGATATAATAACTAACTAACTAACCATCACGCCGTCTCTCCGGAGGGGTAGGCAGAAAGAAAGGACCGCCACATTGTTCTGTTTGACATACTTCTGTCGCTTCCTCTACATTCATACATCTTGTCATGCACGCACCACGATTTCTCCGACTCCTCACGTGACTGACATTTAATATTTGATTGATTTGATCGTGCCACATTTTCCTCGGCCTTTCTCTATTTCTAGCTCCATTCACGTCGTTTACATATATCTTCTTCACCATTCTGTCTTCACTCATTCTTTCCATGTGTCCAAACCATCTAAACGACCCTTTCATTATTTTGTTCATAACACTTTCATTCGCGCCACATTCACTTCTTATATTTGCATTTGACACTCTATCATACACATATTTACTACACATTTGTCTTAGAGATCTTATTTCTACTGCATTTATTCTACTTTCATCCTTCTTTTGCCAGTTCCATGCTTCACTTCCATACATAAGGGTCGGCACAAGAACACCATTATGCACTGCCATCTTAGCTTTTTTGGATAGGCTTTTGTTTGCGATGACAACTTTAAATGCACCATTTACTCTAGAGATTATTAGTGGTAGAAATAAACATTGCATGAATCATTATCTATGTAGAATATCAGCACTTACTTATTTAGATAAGATTGTAATTCTATTTCTTGAGCTATTCGTTTCTCTTCTTGAATGTTCCACCGTTTCTTTCGGGCAATTCTCAGCTGGGCCGCTATATCATCTCCAAAGTTTAATTTCTGTTCTTTAGCAAGATCATTGGCTGGAATTTAAAAAAAAACTCATAATTATTATTATTATTATTTTGTTGAATCGCTCTTTACATCATGACAGCATGAGCCAAATCGATGTAAAGGGTGAGTTCATAGTGATTCTCGTGATAGGTAGCTAATCTATCGCCATTTTATTGGCACATGAATTCTACACCAGATCAAAGACAGTGTGATAATCACACTGCCCTCGCCGGGAATCGAACCATTCCCATTAACTATAACAAAACCTGTAGAAAAAAAAAAATTTCATTCGTATTAACACTTTTTTGCACTTTTCATAAATAAAAAGTTTTGGGATACAGAAGCTATTCCACAGTGTAGAAATTTCAAAGATTAAAATTCCTATACTTAGGAAGGTCTTTTGCTTCCTGAAACATGTTTTTAAAAAGTGCTTTGTGAAAATACAATGTTTTCAAAAAGTTATTCAAATGTGAATCCACAAAACAAAGTGATGGTGAATATAGAATAAATTTTACATCATTGTTCAAGAAACAATAAACAAATAGCTCATCATTATTATGAAAGAACTGGGTTGAACCCAAGTCCCCTGGATCAGGAGCCAAGCGTTGTGTAACCACTCAGATTAACATTTTTATTTAAACTCTTTTCAAACTCATCAGTTAGTAAAAATTTATTAAAACTAGATTATTTTAACATTTACCCCTGTGTAGATGTTTGATGGCCTCGTCAAAGCACTCCAACTCAATCAGACCCAAGCCGAGGAAGAAATGGCCCTTGACATGCGTAGCGTCCATGTCCAGAGCGCGGCGGCAGTCCGTGCAAGACGCCTCCCACCGCTTCATCTTCAGCTGGCATAGTGCTCGGTTCGTGAAGTATGTAGCCACCGATGGATTTTTAATCTAAGAAATGAAAAAACAATCCAAACTCAATGAAGAAATTCAGTATTAATGTCATTTGTGTCAATATTATAATACTTGGAATGTTTGTTTTGTAAACACGTGCGTATAATTGATAATTATTATTCTAGAAATACAACACCTCTGCGTCTTCGTGCCATTTGGTTATTGCATTTATCAACAATACTTTAAGAAACATATTAAACATAAATATATATGCTAGATTGAGTAGGCTAAGATGGGCTGGACATGTGGAGAGAATGCCGTAGTCTCGAGCAACCAAATAGCAGATAATCCTTGAGGAACATCCGGGTGGAGAAAAAGGATCGGTAGGCCTAGTCTCTGATGGGAGGATGATGTGAGAGACGCTGCACAACTACTACAAATGAGAGACAAGAAGGCTGCAGCAGGTAACAGAAGTGCTTGGAGACGAGGACTTTAGTATTTTTTATTAAAATAAAATGTAAGTTTAATGAAGACTACATTGTAATAACCGGTGGTAAAAATTAGAACTATCCGTAATGATTGTGGTTCTCTCATGTAACCACAATGCAATAACAACTTTATTGGCTATTGTGACCTAATAAATTAGAATACAAATCGCTTACTCATTCAAAAAGGTTCACATAGAAAAACAACCTCAATATTAATTCTATACGAACTCATTAATCAAAACTTCTTACCTTTGAAAATTACATTTTTTTACCAGAAGTATCTAAACAAAACAAACCATCACGCCGTTTCGCCGTAGGGGTAGGCAGAGAGAATGGACCACCACACTACTTTATCTTGGCAAACCTCTCTAGCTTCCTCCATCCATATGAGTCATACACGCACATCGATTCCTCTGACTTCTAACATGACCAACCTTTAAAATTTGATCAATTTGGTCATGCCATGTTTTCCTCGGTCTACCTCGACTTCCTACCCCATTTACATCATTAACGGATACTTTCTTAACCATTCTTTCTCCATCCATTCATCATTAAATCATTTGACTTGCATACCTCATACATTCTCGACACCAAGACTTGTAATTCGTCCGCAATATCCGCAACGAGAACGGCATCGTCCGCGTAAACCAGACAATTTACAGACAGATCGCTCATCTTAGCACCAGCATTTATACCTTTAAGTTCTTTCATACACTTGTCCATATACAGATTGAACAACCATCACGCAGCCCTGCTTAACACCCTTCGTGATATCAAACCAAGGCGTGATGTCTCCATTTACCCTAACACTGGCAGTGCTCCCTTCGTAGAGAGAAGCAACCACCCGTATCAGTTTTGTGCTCACTCCGTATTCGGACAGAAGTATCTAATATAAACAAATACCTTGGCACCCCGGAGATTAAACCTTTGCAAATAGTAACTTCAGCACTGCAAAATGGATTTCCCGGAAAAAACTTTCCTATCACATAATGTAGACAAGATAGTGAAAGAGATATCAGAAGTTCACAAATAAATAAAAAATACCTAATTAAACCCTAAACCCCGCTTGGAACATTATTTCTGGCATAAATTTAAGTTTTAAGTTAGGTGTATTTATATATTAGATGGTATATATAATCTGCAGGCGATAAACTCGCGCATTAAACGAATTCAAATAAAATAATAAAGACAGAAATAAATCAAAAGTCTACCAGTTATATTTTGTAAATGTCAATAAAACGGCCCAATAACATCACTCAATTAAGTAATCCAACAAAACTGCAATATTTTGATTTTTTAAATATAATTATAAAAAACACTATGATCTCTGCGTGACATAGGTAAGCAATGTTTGCAATTCGCGAAACATAATCAGTAACCACAAACTGTGAGTCAGGAGATATGAACCTAATGCGAATTAACTTTATTGTGTGACGTTATTAACTTTTGATGGAGCAAAAATTTATAGCGTGGAAAAAATACGAACAGACACAAAATAGGCTCAAAAATAAATAAGAATGACAAATATTACGACAGCAAAAATAAAATTACGTATTTTTTTAACAATCGATTATTCTTTCATTTAATCATACAAGATATTTTTTTAAATTAAATATGTTATGTACTTACGATAGCTTTTGTATAACAGTTAAGGGCGTCCTCATATTTCCTTAAACTAAACAATCTATTTCCCTGTTCCTTCAACTCTTTGTCAGAAAGATTGACGGTCGAATACATGTGCTTACTCATTTTTATACGAAAGGTTTTACGCACCACAAGCGAGAAAACTATAAATCAGTATTCTGTAAGCAAATATAATCAAAATCGCATCAAAACATTGTATTTTGACACAAAATAATAATTATTCACACAGGTACCAAACTAATAAGCACAGATCAATCTAGTATTATACAGATTGGTCACTCCAATAGACACATAAATTTATTCCTTCATCCATAGACAAGCAAATTTTACACTTAGGGTGAACAACTAAAAATCTGATATAACGTATTTTTTATCTTCTTCAAAATCTCTCTTATAACAAGGTAGTCAGCATTATTTATATATTTAAAATAAAATGGACCCTAATATAATTTAGACATTGAACACAGATATTTTGCAGTGAAATGGTGATAAAGGAAATAAATAACAGCACTAAAAAGATTCTCTAATAAAGCTTAACATTTCTTTATATCACGGTAGAAAAATATAAAAATTTAGCTTTAAAATTTTATTAAATCTTTAGAAATCAAAAAATGTAAAAGGGGAAGAGAAATAACTGAGATAAAATTATTTCTTTATTTGTGATTAAAATCATGAAATAGTTTATTTGATTTCAGCAAATCTGATTATTAATCTTTATGTCCAGGCTAGAATTTTCTATACTTTGGAAGACTTAATTAAAATACAAGCTCAACAATAGGAGTGACAAAATGCAGCCTTGTCTAATTCTGAATATTTTATTATGATTAAATTAATAAAAAAAATCGCCTAGTTATCTAGACACAAAATCTAATAATTCTTGGGAAAAATTAAGATATTTCCCTGAAAATGTTCTTCGAAGTATAGTTAGTCTGGTCTTCGTTTCGTTCAAATACTCTTGTTTGATAAACTTCCCCTGGTTTTGACCCATTTCATTGGATATCATTGCTTTGAAATGAGCCCTGAGGGCTTTAGAGAATGTATAAATTAAAAACACTGTAAAACTAATGATAATAACATTTTCTAATGCGTTTGCAAGCAAAGCATGCCATTCGCATAAAATATAAGAAATTTCAAGAAATTTCATGTTCGCGTGTATTCATTATTACAAAACATTGCTTCATTTGAAACAGTGTCGTAGAAAAAATAGACAAATCAAATAGAAAGAATAGATTGGATTTTTATTGTTTTCCCGCGTTTTTTTTTCAAACTGAATTAGAATTTAAGGTTTGTTGATATTACGTTTATAGCACCGGAATTTGACATTAGTGTACGAGTACGAGTATATTGCAGGTAAGGTAATGTAGGTAAGTATTTTTTGTAGGTACTATTGCCAACTTTTATTGTAAATAATGTGATGAGTATTGAAGTATTAAATATGTATTCACTCCATAAGTCATCTAATGTTTTTTTTTTACTTTCGTGAAGTTTGTGAGAAACGTGATTCATTTATTATTTCCTTAATTCGAAACTCTGAAAGTGTTAATTGCTGAGTAAGTACAAATTAAATACGATGTATTACTAGAATATGTTTGTATTGTAGCTGCTATAATGAAATAGTGTTTGCATTAAAATCTTATAACATAATATTTATATACTTTTTTTGTAATGGCCTTCAGAAATTTTAAAATGTTTGTTTTCTTTTGAGAAACTAAGTATCTCTGCGTGTTTAAAATAGTTGTAATATTTTATTTTATTTATAAGTAAATATGATACCTTGACATTAACTGTATTGTTTATTTTGTAAAAATGTTTGACAATTATAAATATTTACCATCCAATACCTTTACCAATACATAACAGTTTCTTGTCAAATACAGAGGATAAAAATACTAATACTGTAAAATATATATGATCGTGGTTGATATATTTTTAATACCAAATGTGACTTAACAAAAGAATAATTTAGTAGAGCACTTTCAATTTCTCACACCGCGACAAGATGAACCTTAAAATTATGACCAATTTGCACCCTTGTATTAATTGTAGAGGATTTTATACAGATAAGAATGTTTGCGAAGAGTTATTTATTATATTAAATAACCGCCATTCTGAGTACTCAATATAATAATCCATCTCCAAATGAAAATTTATAAATAGAATACATTAACGTACATATAATACTTTTTAAAATAAAAAGTGCGAACAGCAATATAAAAAAATGACAATTTTCTTGCCCTGTCGAGAAGTTCACATTATTAAAAATAATTTATAAATTGAATGTTATTTTTTCTTTAATATATATTTATCATGAAAGAGAATTTTAGATTATTAAATATTTGAATAAATAAATAAAAATCTATTTAAAAAATAATATTTTATTTTACGCGACAGCTGTTTCATCAACCTATGTTGACATCATCAGGTGTTACAATAATAAAAAATAATAATTAAGGAGTTGGTGATATTTAAAAAATATAATTCAGGGGTGCTTACGCTTAGCAAAAACCGTTTATTCTAAACATATACTTGGGAAATTGAAAAAAAACTTATTTTATTTTCCACAAAATATTTATACTTGGGAAATTGAAAAAAAAACTTATTTTATTTTCCACAAAATATTAAAAAAACACGACATGTTTCGGAGGATACCTCCATCTTCAGGTGTAAATATGAGTACATAATAAAAATTAAACAAGGATAGACTAACATAAAAAAACGCATTTAAAATTCGATACAATTTTTTTTATTTAGAAATTAATCCGGGCTAATTGTTATAAGTACTAATAATTACTTTTTGCCAGTAATAACTAATAAATAATATTAAACAATAATAATACATAATGATAATATAAAAATATAAAATTGTTATTTAGTAAAACATACATTTAAAAAGACATTATTTTTATAGAAATTAATTAATGATTAATTTGCTTATGATTGGGAATGGGAGCTTGGGAGATTAAAAGTAGACAAAGTATTTAAGGAGAAAGGAGTAAAAGGAGGAATCTGATTATTAATTATGTTTTCACCCAATTTCACCGACTTGAGGATTTCTAAAGTTTCAAGTTTGTTTAATTTATTGCTATTGTTAATTGTATGTAGAAATATTGTGTCATTTTTATCGAAACTATGGTTAAATTCAGTACCATGGTTAGCCATCTCAGGAAAAATAGTATGTTTGGTGAATGCTTGTTTGTGTTCGTTGATACGTATTTTAAATGTTCGTCCTGTTTTGCCTATGTAAAAAGTATCACAAAACATTTAATTTTATACACCACTTTTTTGACAAATATCTGTATTTGTTTAGAATTTAAAAAGGAGTTGGCCAAGGTTGTTTTGTGTGTAAAAGACTGGTTTAATGTGACGAGGGAGTGATTTTTTTTTATTTCGTTCAATTTTGTCAATCTATAAAAAAACCTCTGAATGAGAAAATGGTGTTTTGAGGCTGTGAATATATGTATGTGTTGGTGAAATTATTTTTATGTTTTTTTAAGAAGTTTATTTTTTAATATTTTGTGGAAAATAAACTTTTTTTTTCAATTTCCTAAATATATTACTATGGAATTCCACAGTGTTAATGCCTTAGCTTTCAATATAAATGTTTTGTTCAATCTATACATTATGATATGACTTTATGCGAAAACAAAAATATTTCTAATAAAACCAAGAAGAGATTGGTACAAATCCTTGTATTGTCCACATTATTTTGTGGTAGCGAATTTCGAACTATGCGAGCATCGAAGAGGTCATAAATTGATGCTTTCGAGATGTGATGCTGGTGACCAATGCTGTGCACACCCTGGACGGCAAGACGAATGGACCAGTCAATCCTTAGCAATCTGAGCAGTATGCTCTCAGAGAGTGTTATAATATTTGGTCACATAGCCCGGTAAGATCAGGATAACCTTGAAAAACTTAAAATAATGAGTAAAGTAAAGGGAAGGTGACCACAATGAAGCCCTGACTGGCCTCTCAATAGCTTCAGCCAGGGGACTGACCGGTGACAGAAGCACATGGCGAACCATGGTGGATAGATTATGGGATGGACAAGACCCTCAGTCACGAGGAAGCCGACTAAATAAGAAGAATTTAAAAAATATATATTTTTACTGATAAGTATATTTTTCTTGAAATGTTTCGAAGGTATTATACCTTCATCGCCATATAACTAAATTCTTCTTCTTCTTCATCTCCTTATAGACCCTTGGTCTGTTCTTGAAATCAGGGTGGCCTCTCTTGGGAGGATGACTCCCAACTATCTCTCCATCTATTCGGCGGTCTTCCTGGGGACGGCAGTCGGCAGGAATCTGATGCGCCACAGTGCGTGGGATTCTGGTGGGATCCATCCTCTGCACGTGCGAATTCCAGTATCTTCTGCGTTGTCTGCTCTGGTCTCAATGCAATATGTCAGTATAGGCCTTACGCATGTTTTATATATTCTGACCTTACTGTCAGTTTTCATATACTTGATTTTCCATATTATATTCTTGAGACAACCTGATACCACCGAAGCCTGGTTGACTTGTCCTATTGTTTCACTTAACTAAAACTTGAACTAAATTAACCAAATGAAAATTAGAAAAGGCCAGAAAATGGCAAAAGAGAAAATAAGATTGATATTTTTGTTTGGAATATTCAGATTATTAGGATGAGCACTTGACTTTATCAAATGTCGGTTAGTTCAAACGGCTCGCATTGTTAAGAATAGCTATGGCAAGCATTTTATGTGGTACCCAATTGATCTAAATTGGCTGAACTAGAGTTGCCGTCTGCTCGTCTATTAGGACTTTCCTACTGCGTGTACTGGCGCGTTGTCTAGGACCTGGTGTCGAGGATCTTGGAACTAGGCAGATAGGTCAGATTAATAGTGCTAGAGGTCACCGAACAAGACAATGCATCCCGCAGTCAACAAAGACCGCTCATCATCAGAAGACAATATTCTATACTACTTTGATAATAGTGTTAGAATTTTGGATTTAAATGAATGTGTAGAATCATAATAAAAACTCGAAGAAAGAGTACGAAAATAATTTGAATTCAAGAGGGCAAGAGTTACTTCGATTATCTTCGAAAGTAATTCGATCATTTTGAAATGCGCACAACGCGCATGCCCGTGAATATTTTTGGATTATTTTGAAATTTGTTCTGATTATTGTTGTATGACAGTAGTGTTGAAAACAAAAGGATAGAAAAGTTGGAATTTTCAATTGTGAAATTTTTAGAGAGTTTAAAAAAAAATACATTAAAAGTTAAAAATTATTACGATTGTAGAATGAACCGAGTTTTTAAAGAGTAGAAAATCTTTAGTTCCTAACTAACCATCACGCCGTCTCACTGAAGGGGTAGCAGATAGAATGGATTGCCACACTTTTCTATCCTGGCATGCTTCTCTCGCTTCCTCGACATTCATACATCGTGCCATGCACGCACGTCGATTTCTCCGACTCCTCACGTGGTCGACATTCAATATTTTATTTATTTGATCGTGCTAAGTTTTTCTCTTCCTAATTTCTAGTTCGATTTACATCGTTAACATATACTTTTTTTACAATTCTTTCTTCATTCATTCTTTCCATGTGTCAATACCACCTTAATGATTCTTTCATTAAACAAACTTTCGTATTATAATAAATTTATTGATTCGTTGGGACTAGTAGAACAATTTTTCACAATGTTATGTTTTATGAGGTTTCTTATTGTGCTGCTAATTTATAGTTAAACTGAATTAAAAACACCTGTTGTGTTTTATCGATACAAGGTGTTTTTTGATCGATTAAAGTGTCTTTTTTAGACATTATTTACAGAGTCGATAGTTTAGGCAATTGATTAATTTCGTCACAATCTGTTGGACAATACATGCCGCCTGTATCCCGAATCAGACCGCTACACAAACACGTAGAATGCAAATTAACTTCCGCACTCTTTGTCAACCTCTGGCGGAAGTCGCCAATAAATTTAGATCGTAGTATGGCGCAGCTTTTCATTTCTTCTTTTCATTTATTTCAGCGCTGCGGCTCGGCGCTCAGCATCTTGTATGCTCAACAACAAGTCATCTCAGTTCTCTTTGCGATTTTCGTATGTAAGCATCCAAGAATGTTTTCTTAGGGCAAAACAAATGTTCGTTTATTTGTGTTGGATAAATTAGTTAATCTAATTCAATTAGAATAATAAGTACACATATCTTAAGCAGCAACTGTATTTATAAATCTTACGATTCAAGTGACAATTTCAAAACTATTTTAGTTATTAACGTAACGTTAGTTGAGGAAACTTCGTACAAAGCGCTGATTGATTATCTTGAATATATTTAATTACAGTGCGTGTTGTATTCTGTGATGAAAACTGATCATGATCAAAAAACAAAATGTTGTTAACCAGACAAAAGATTCAGGTGCACCGACAAAATCCGGACAAATGGACGATCATGGACATAGAGAGATGCAGATGGAAGATGTTAAAAAACAATGCACAAAGAAAAGGTAAGAAATTAATTTATGTAAAATTTCTTCTATAGGTATTTACCATTACTTTGGTGTTGCAGATACATTTTTGTACATAATCAAAATAATAAAAAAATCTTTTTAAAATGAATATTTCGTTAAAAAAATTTAAACACTCGTAAAAAATTTACTTTTAAATGACGATTTTTTATGAATTAAAACACTGTTGTTTCCACTTTTGAATTTGTTTTTCTCGGCATGTTTTGAAGGCGTTTATATCGTTCTCCCGATGATGAAGGTGTAAGACTTCGAAACATGTCGAGAAAAATCAACTCAAAAGTGGAAAAAATAGTGTTTTAATTCATAAAAAAATCGTCATTATGTGTATCACAGTGTTAACGCCTTAAGTTTATCTAAAATTAAACTTTTAAATTATAAAACTTTGTTTGTAGTATCACGATTTTAATTTTTTTTCGCGACAGCTGTTTCGTCAACCTAAGTTATGAGACATTGGGTGTTACAATAATTTATCAACCGTCAAAATTTTATTTTCGTGATTTTTCGAACCTTTGTGTATTTATTACTATGTAAATTTGAATAATTTCTTTGATATAATTTTGAAGTTCTTGCTGGAGTTGAGTTAGGTATTACCTAATTACAGTTAATTGAAAGAACGGTTAGTTACTATTTATAGGGCAAAAAACACATAGTGTGATTAGTCATAGTTATAATGAAGTATGCGAAATCTGTTGACAATTTTACAAATAAATATAACAAAGTTGGGGAAAAAACTTGTGATTAGAAAGGACAATTATATATAACAGAAATAAAAACTATTGTCACAGTTAATTTTAATTAAATTAAGAAATTACAAATAATATTAAAAGAGAACATAATAAAGATGGAAAAAACAGCATTTTGGAGGAACAATTACACATAATATAAATTCAAATACGATGAGTAATAAATACGATAATACTACATTAAGGACGATAAACTTGAGAAGGAAGCATATTACATTAAAAAGAAAAAGGGAACAATTGTGGAAAGTAGTATTAATATTTTTATAAGATTGTACAATGGAAAAGTTTTTAATGTATTATATTATTATATATTCTAAGGGAGAATAAGCTGGAATTTAGCTTTTATAACATTCAATTCACATTTCTCTGCTTTTAAAATATCTCAATTTTCAATTATTTAGAATCGTTTGCTATATGCCTTAAACATTTATGCTATTTGTAATGTTTATTGAGTTAATATATGCAAAAAATGTGTTTTTGATTTCGAAATGATGGTCGAAATTCACACAATAATTCGCCATTTCCGAAAAAAATTCTGTTTCTGTATAAAATTTCCTGTGCATTTAACCTCTTTAAAAATGATCGGTCCGTCTTTCCAATATACACAGCATCACAATCCTCACAATTAATCTGGTAGATTCCACTTTGGTTGAATATATTATGTTTGTCTTTAGGATTTCCAAGAATTTGTCCTTAATTGTTTTGAAAAATAAAATAAAAAAATTGTGATACCATAAAAAGAGGTTTATAATTTAACAGAATAATTTAAGTATCATAGTGTTTCGGCTAAAAAACTGGACTATTCGAATCTGAAAATATCTGAAAAAATATATTTTTAATTTATTTTTATTTTCATTATTTACATTGGACTTCTACCATGAAATATCAAATAACAAAATTGATTCATTTTTGAACAATGTTTTTTTTTTATATTTACTTTATAAACACAAAACTTTATTTTATAAATATTAAGGGCTGTGTTACAAAGCATAGTAAAATATTGTAAAAAAAGTTATGTAAAATTCTTTAATATTATATTTAATATTTAATAAAATGTTTATTTTGTAAACTAACTAATCATCACGTCGTGTATCCGAATGGGAAGGCAGAAAAAATATACCGCCACTCTGTTATTTCCAACAACATTGTTAATTCTGGAACAGCGGATATTTCAAAAACAAAACAAGACTAAACAATTTGTAGATATTCTCCTAACATCATTATAAAGTCAAGATATTTGGTTAAAAATCCATTAAATCGTTCAATAAAAAGCTTTGTTAATTATGGAACACCGGGTATTTCAAAATCAAAACAAAAATAAACAGATCCAAAGGAAATGACCAAAATCATTATACCTTTATATATTGTATATTTAATCATTCAATCAAAAGCGTTGTTAATTCTGGAATACCGGGTTTTTCAAAAACAAAACAACTTTGTAAATATTGTCCTTAAATCATTATTAAGTCAACATATTTGGGTTAAAAATATATTTAATCATGCAATCAAAAGCGTTGTTAATTCTGGAACACCGGGTTATCACACAAACACAAACACCAAAAACACACCAAAATCAAACAAAAACAAAAAATAAATAAAAAATGTGTTAAAATTGTCCTAACATCATTATAAAGTCTACATATTTGGGTAACAATATATATAATCATGCAATCAAAAGCGTTGTTAATTCTGGAACAGGTATTTCAAAAATAAAATAAAAATAAACAATTTGTAGTTATTGTAATAACTTCATTATAAAGTCAAAATATTTGGGTAAACATACATTGATGGCTCTATCTCACGGTATTTCTTTTAGGAATGCTGGGGACCAACTCTTTGCAGTTTCGAAGAGATGGACATCTCATAACCCATTTCTTTAGATTAATCAGGGGATATTTCGAGAACTCTGCCTCTGGTGACACCGGTGGGAAGAGCAATTAGTCTGATAGACGCGGTCTCCTCAGAGATCGACGTCTTTCATATTAGTCAAGGTACGTTCAGGGGACAACTGTTGACTTTAGAAAGTATCTTGTCTTCATAATGTCGAACCATCTCTAATGCGTTCCTGGTATTATGTTGTATTTTTATAATATTTTACCTGCACTCAATAGATGCCTTAAACATTTTGCTGTTTGTAATGTCTTTTGAGTTAATAAACTGATTTGATTTTATTTGATTTGAACTCGGCCGTGCTGGAAAATGTTGGTATTTTTATACCTGATAGATATCTCCGACAGCGACAGCACAGATTGTTTTACCTACCGGCCGCCAGAACCAACTTACCTCTGTTGCCACCGGTGGGAAGAGAAATTAGTCTGCTGAACGCGTATATCATATTTATGAAAGTACATTCAGAAGACAAATACTCTTGACTTTACTTACTTACTAAGACAGCCATTGTCGACCACTGCTGGAAATAGGCCTCCCCCATATTTCTCCACTTGTCTTGTGGCATTTGCATCCAATCGCCAACAATTCTTCTAGTGTCTCAACCTGAACTCAATAGATGCCTTAAACAGTAATAGTGTTTGTAATGTCTGTTGAGATTATAAATTACGTTATCAAATTACACTGATTTTGATTAAAATCATCTAATTTAATGCATTGTTACGACTGGAATACCAGGTATTTCAAAAACAAAACAAAAATAAACAGATGCAAAGGTAATGACCGAAATCATTATACCTTTTACTTATATACGACCCTTCTCTCCATAAATCCCTTTGAGACGAACAATAAAACATGTATAGTATTTATTTGATACCACTGACCCTCACAACCCAAATCAAGGGCCACAGTGGCGTATGAAAATCATTGTAAAATTATTTCAAATATATTTGGTTATGTTTACTTGTAATAATTCCATGTTTTGACTATAATATTAAAACCATATATACCAAGATAATTAAATAACAGAAATTGTATTTGAAAATTCATTTGTGAACATTGATTTGTCAAATTATTATTGGAGTTCTATTATAATAGATAAGTGAGAATTGCCAATTTTATTAAATAAGTTTTTGTGTCCGCACTTTCGTTTTATTTATTGTTTATTGAACAATAAAAAAACTAATTAAACTCTATATTAAATAATTTATACAAATTAAAACGTCTGTTTTTCTAATAAAAATTAATATAGTGTATTTTTTAAACTTTGGTAAAAAACCAATACTTTAACATATTAAAAAACTGAATTAAACGGTTTTTAACACTTTTAAAAACCACTTTATTATGAGTAAGTAGCGCCAACCGGTTTCACTCTGTAACGAGCTTCCTCGCGGCTATACACAAACATATCAGGCTAAAATAAGTATGGTTTATACCATTAGCTCATCCATCCAGGGAAACGACAAGTGTATGGCTTCTGACATTAACTTCTGGCTAACAAACACAAAAAAAATATTACAAAAAATGTATAATTCAAATAATGCTTTCAATCATTAATCATTAATTAAACATCGATGAATACACAATTATCACTCCTCTTCTTTGAATTATACATCTTGAGTATCTTGAACCCAATTCCTGGAATTATTATGATCCTCATATTAAATTACAAAAAGGTAAATTACAGTGGCAGAGAGTGATAATTGTTGTATATCACATAATTAAAATATTTATTAATAATGAATGAATCGAATAAATCGAAGGAATGTATGGAAGCATCTTCCGAGTGAATGGTGAAGAAACGATATTTAATATATGTGGATAGAGCACGAAATATATTATCGAGTATGAAAACGACGCGGTAGACCCAACCAATCTAAAAGTTTTGGATGTTTTCGTGTGAGCACTTAATTTTTAGTGTAAAATTTTAAGAAATAATTTAAAGACTTAAACATTTTGTTTTAACATAAATTTATTATATTTTTCTAAACTACTGACGGGTTTCAACATAAGCGTAGTTTCATCAAGGCAACAAAACAAATTGTTCAGAAGTTTAAAAAAAAGATAGAACTGGTGTCAAAACAAAATATTTAAGTGTTTCATTTATATCCAAGTGTTAAAAATGAAATGCTCGCACTCGTGAAGGTACACGTTTATTTTCACGTAAACAAAATAATTGCAAACATAACTTGTTAAAACAACTCGTTAAAACAAAATCTACAACTCTACTTTTTGCAAATTAATTTGGCGCAGCACTTCATTAGTACGCTGTGACACATACTGGCGCCATCTATGAAAACCTTTGTAACTAGTCCTGCTCTACGTTTTGGACACCAAGCTTTAAAAAGTATAATACATTTAGAAGTTTAAAGATCCTATCACACAGTATGAACGTAATGGTGTGACGGTGTATCCTGTTTGCCTACTTCTCCGCTGAAATTATGCGATTGCTGGATAATTGGTGTCTCAATTTAGTAAAATATTTAAATGAATTATGCATTCGTTGGTTTTGAAATTCATTTTTAGAATATTTATTGTTTCTCGTAAATCGATTTAAATCTCTATATTTAGTATTTATTATTTTCTAGAAGTTTAGATATATTTGAAATGAGTAGGTAATATGTGTCGCATAGTTAGGGCATTATTAATTTGTTAACACATAGTAGGTAACACTCTTGCAATTCGAAATAAGTCACTATCAACAATTATTATTGAATTGAATATTTTTTATCAATGTTACGTAAAAAAAATATTAGATATCTTATTTTTTGACATCAAAATGATTACCTATTAAAAATATTTTTTTTCCTTGTATACAACAGGTCGTTTGAACCCAATTACTGCATACAAATTTTATTTTAGCTATTATATTGATTCTTATGACATGTGATAGGTGGTAGCCAATCTTTCGCCATTTTATTGTCACGAGAATTCTACACCCGACCAAATACAGTGTGACAATCACACTGCCATCGCCGGGAATCGAACCCGGGACCTTCGGTATGGAAGTCTCAGCTCTTACCACTCTGCCACGAAGGTCGACATAACATAATTTTAACCTATATTCTTTATATACTTTTCATCTTAATACAAATCAAATTGTTTTGGAATCCAATGATTTTACTAGAAATTATGAAAAAATACTCAATACCTAGTTTTTTTCTTCTTCTTCTTCTTCCTTGTTGTAGACCTATGTGGAATGTTCTTCAGAGGGTTGCTCCTCCTGTGAGGTGGATTCCCAGCTATCCTTCCATATTTTAGGAGGTTCCACGAGGATGAGTCTCGTGAGGCTGATTATGTAGTGCAATATAGGGGAGTCTGGTGGTGTCCATTATTTGGACATGACCATAACAGTCCGTTCTTCGCTGTCTACTCCTTCTTATAAGATCCTCAACCTCGCATATCTCTCTAATTCTGGTATTCCTCACGCCATCTCTCAGTGTCTTGCCTGCTATCATCCTCAGTGTATTCATTTCGGAAGTCTTGGTCCTGACTGTTTCTGCCCTTGCCTCAACGCCGTACCTAGTTTTAATATTTAAAAATCATAAATAAGTTATATAGAAGAATCTTCTTCTTCTTCAACCATCTTCCCTCCACTGCTGGATATAGGCCTCTTCCATTTTCTTCCACTCGTCCCTGTCTTGTCCCTTCAGCATCCGGTCGTTCCAGCTATTGGGCAATGTCGTCAGTCCATATTTTGGTATCCACCTAAAAGATAGAAGAATGTACGACTAATAAAATAAATTGGGTTTTATCGATTTTTTATGATTTTTATTTGACATACAAATATCATTTTCAGATTTATGGAATCGTGCATACATGCATTATGAGCCACCACTGATTGATGGGGTTTTGAACAAAAAAAATGTACTAAGATGCTTAGGTACAATCACCTTGCACAAAACACTAATGATTTAATAAAAGTAGATATCGAAAAATTCAAAGATTCTAAAACGGTACTTTGCAAAATTTATAACGAAGTGATAAATGAAATTTAAGCTTGTTTATTATAATTTTTTCAATGCAATGCCATGAACTTGTTTAAGGATCGTGAATCAATTGTTATCTTCCGTTCATCTATCAACGATATTATTCGTCCGCAACGCAGACTTAAGAAAAACTTGCGAAATAGAGGATATCGTTCAGTGGAGTAGATCCAGAATAAGATACTGGAGGGACTATGTAGTCCGAATGCATGCGCTTATGAAATCCCCTCCGGATACCGCCCACCTGGAAGACCGCTTAAGAGGTGGAGGGACAGCTGGTCCTCATCATCCCACTAGCCATGATTTCTGTGCCAAAAACCGTCAGATCTATTTAAAGAAAAAGAAAAAGATCAATTAATGGAAACTTAACATTTTAAATTATGGATTGCCCACAAAACAGCGCTTTGGGTCATTCTTGTGTGTAAAATGACATTTTTTTTAAATTAAGATATTTCATAGAAATCCGATATAAGGAACAAAAGTAAAATCATTATGTACTGCATAAATACATTAGAGGTGGAGAAGGCATGCTCTCCAATTACAGAGGTTTAGGGCCCGAATGTCGAGTTCAATTAAACAGGTTTATTTTTTATATTAATAATAATTAAAGAGGTTTTAGTGCCAAGGGGGTGGGACCGAAACTATTCTGCCAATCATAGAGTTTTGCCAATTACCAGGTTCCGATTATCCAGTTGCTACTGTATATCATCATCATCAGCCGTCTGTCATCCACTGCTGAATATAGGCCTCTCCCAAAATACGCCACCGCCCCCTATCCATTGCCGCTTCCATCCATCCATGTCCAGCAATCTTCTTCAGATCGTCGGTTCAGCGGGCAGGGGGACGTCCAACTCTGCGGAATCCTGTACTGTATATACATATTTTTTACTATTCCTTCTACGTATAAATCGCAAAAACGTTTTTAATAAATAACACAACGGAGACGTCACAAGAATAGTCATTTTAGTAAAATGTTAAGTGAAACATGTTTAAGATGTTACAAATATATTTTTATAAGATTTCTAAATAGTTTTTGTTATCATAATTTCATACTCATTAACTTACACGCTTCAATTATTTTATGCATCCATTGTTTCGCTTTGAATTATCTTGTAATGGCTATATTCTCGCTCCCGTATTTGACAAACAAGTGAGATAGCGTAGTTGGAGGAGAAGTGGAGCGAGTCCCCGAATTCGCTTATCTCTACAAGAGCCCATAAACGAGTTTTGGTTTTCGAGTTCGTCCATTTGTCCATTAGCCCAAAAGCTCCCCAAGTTCAGTGCAATTTGCCGAAAGCCAGATAATGGTCGCCACCAAAAGTCCGGCGCAGGCGCCCTGGTGAGTTTCAATATTCGAATCAAATACAATATTTCTTCTATTTTCACCATAACTTTGTGTTGTAGATGATTAATGTTTATATAATTTATTAAGGATAATGGCGTTAAAACTTTACATGTTAATAATAGAAATATAACTTTGAACAATCTGGAAATTTTAGAAATTAAAAAAGGAATTAAAAATAAAGAAAATATTATAAATAATCAAATAAATTTAACGTCGAGTCCAATCTTTGATTTATTTCCTTTCTTGTAAATTAATACCTGAACCCAAATAATAACTTTAAATTATTATTTTAAATTTTTTAATTGATTCATAATATTTGTTTTAACAAAAGCATAAACGTTCCAAAATAAATCATTGTCACATCTGTCAAAACTGACCACATTTGTAATTATTTTATAATATTTTAGATATTTATATTTATATAATACCACTGATGAAGGGCTGGTTAGTCCGAAACATGTTTGGTGTTTAATTTTTATTTTTTTAATAAAGTGAGTGTTGTATACTAAGTGTAAATAAAAAAAGGAAATAATCCAAACATGTAACTATTCGCAATCCTATTACGAGTATAAATTATTCGTACATACTTAATTACTCATAATTTTGTAACTAGGCGTGAAAAGTGTTTTTTTTTCCTACGACATTTGAATGCATCGGTAATATTGTACATATTTTAATGCTTTCTATCGTTTCTTCTATGTGTTATGGATTCATATTTGAATAACTTTTTGAAAACATTGTCTTTTCACAACATTTTTTTGCACTTTAAAAAAATCTACACTGCGGCAGGGCTTCTGTGTCCCGAAACATGTTTTTGAAAAGTGCAAAAAAATCTTGTGAAAATACAATATTTTCAAAAAGTTATTCAAATATTTCTATCGTTATGTTTTTTGGGATCTTCGGAAAATTTGTGTATCTTTCTGAACCGACGTTTCGGAGATTAGTTGTTTCGTTTGGAGATTGATTTTTCTATCGCATTATTTACGGTTAATTTTAAGTTAAAATCAAACATCAATCATATTTTCAATAATAAACATTTTGATTACAATCTTTATTTTATTATTATCTGGAAAACTCTTGCAGCTTTTCTTTTGTAGTGGGCACTGGAGTGGGATAAAATCTTAAAAAGGATTATTATATATCTGATAAAATATAAAAGCAAGGTGTTGAGTCAATATAAAGTGCAAGTTTAAAAAACATACCATTGTTTGAAGATGATTTGTGTGTGTGATAAGTGCACGGGACATGCAAAAAATTAATAACAATTCTCTTGTTTAAATGATAAGTTTATTATTTATATGTTTTATATAAATATGTTTTTAATCGCGTAAACTCTTGTCACAATAGCTAAGCATTCTATTGTACAATAAAATAAAACGAGTTAAAGAGTTTTAAAATACGAGTAGAAGTAGAAGTAGTCTACGTTCCGTTTTATAAACAAAAAATATTGAATATTATGTAGGTCGATCTTTAATCCATCGAATGGGCTTTCTAATACTATAAATATTTATTATAAAATACCATGTCTTAACTGAATTATTTAGTATATTGTTTCTTAAACGAAGACGTAAAACTCCATATTAAATAATTAATACGAATGAAAACGTCTGTTTTCTAGAAGTTTTATTATATTTAATGTGAATGACATGTTTCACCTGTCTAAAGCATTATCAAATGTGATTTCAACAATTAATTCATAAACTTTATATTTAAAGGCATTTTATAAAAATCTGTGTTGATGTTTCGAATAAAAAATATCTTTTAAATTCACTTTTTGTTAAGTGCTTTTATTCTTCTTAAAATTTGTTTGCACACATAAGAAAATGTTGTTTAGTATTTCTTGAACAATGATGTAAAACTCCATATTAATAATTAAAAAAAATGAAAACGTCTGTTTTATTATATTTAATGAATGACATGTTTTACATGTCTAAATCATAATCAAATGTGATTTCAACGTATGTTTCAACGTATGTAAAGCATTCACGTACTCAATTGATGCCTTAAACATTTATGCTGTTTGTAATATCTTTTGAATAAATAAACTGAATTGATTTGATTTCATTTGAAAAAAACAATAAATTAATAATGCCTTAGGCAGACGAAACAAGTCATTCACATAAAATATAATAAAACTTCTAGAAAGTTCTCTTGTTTAAATGACTACTTCTTTCGTATAAATTAGACGTTTTCTTTCGTATAAATTATTAAATTATTATTTAGCATTTTCATAACTAGGTAAATTATGAATTTGGAAACAAAAATAATATTTATAGTTTCTTACATATTCAATTTACGTTCAATTGAAACCTCATTAATTATTGTATAATAGTTTCATAAATAACATCAGCGCAAAACCTTATAATTAATGGAACTGGTAAAAGATGGATGAAAGTAGAATAAATGCAGTAGAAATAAAATACTTATCTTACATGAATGTGTGATAAATCTGCAAAACAAAGAGTTTCAAAGTCATTCAAGAAAAAATATAGAATGGTAAATAAAGTACCTATATGTTAAAGTACATAATGTATACGGAACAGAAATAGAGGAAGACCGATGTGGCACTATCAAATCAATCAAATATTAAATGTCGGACACGCGAATAGTCGTAGAAATCAACGTGCGTGCAGGTCACGATGTATGAATATAGATAAAAATAGAGAAGTTTTTCATAAAATAACAGTATGGCGATCCTTTATTTCTGCCTAACTCTTTCGAGAGATGGCGTGGTAGTTAGTTAGTTAAATTTCCAATACATACTTGAATTTTAATGATCAATTAATTTTTAGCGGTATCATATTTAAAAAATTTAAATACTCAACAAAACACGTAATTTTTTAAAACATATTTAATTTGAAATGAAATCACTGTTTTTTTTAATACATATTTTATTTTACAGGATAAAACTTGCATTCTCCATACTGCTGGTACTGGCAGTTGCTATGGGGTGTGCGCTGTTGCTGATTCCACAACCAGAGGAAGCTCAGACAGCGAGGAGGATACCAGCCCGATACACGCAACCAGAACTCCTCACACCCGAAGACAGGGAGCTCTTCAGCGACATCAGAACCTCGTTCATCCCGACTGGATCCATCGCGCTGCCGCCGGCCGACGATATCCTGAACTACGAGAGACACAGCGAGATCCATATCTTCGAAACGGACACCAAAAACCAACTGACAGTTGAAACCAATAAAATATACAATTGGATAGATAAAATTACTTCTAAAGAAGAAAATATCGAAGAGAGAAGATACGTAATAGATAATTTTGATGATTCGTTAAAAATCAACAGTGATGAATTCATAAATCAATTCAATAAACACAACCAGCTGAAACCGGATAAAGATATGAAATCGTTTTTAAATGGTGATCGAACGAGTGATGGACTTAATTCGAAGATCGTTGATGAAGGGCTGCTGGCGATTTTTGAGAGTTTGAAGAAAACGGAAGAAGGTATAAAGTCCAGCAACTCTTTGAGTGTTTTGAGACAAAGGCGAGAGTCAGCACCGGAAAACCTTACCGCCAGCCCGCACATGTGGCAGGAAGGGCAAAAACTGGAGAACAGCACGATTCATCTAGATAAAGGGTAAGAAAATTAACGTATTTACTGATTTGTGCGTCTGACTTCTTTTGCAGATAAAAAATTGGTCTCGATCTACTGTTGGGTACATTTTCAGCTCAGAAAGATAATCCAAATTCATCATAATATTACGTACATTTAGTAAGGAACAAAATTAAAAAAGTTTATTAGACACATTCAAATAAGATTTGCAAATCTAGTGGTTGTTTAGTTTAGACGATAGAACGCTTGACTCCTGATCCAGAGGACTTAGGTTCGTGCCTGGACACAACCAGGTTCCTTCTTCACTATATTATTGAAGATTGTAACATAAATTCTAGTAATTTGGTGTCAGTCTTTTTTTTTTAAATTTAATCGGCTATAGTTTGAAATCATTTTTGTTTACTGCAAATATAGTCAACCGCACTATACTGGTTAACTATTTTTTTATTTACGAAGGGATTTAAATTTTGGCATAAAACAAAATCACAAGAAAACTTTGTGGCATTGTAATTTCACAATGATTTTGCACTTTTCACAAATATGTTTCAGACTGCAGACGCCCTTCATCGATGTAGAAATTTTATTAATAAAATATTGTAAAATCGTTACTTATATTTTAGATAATAAGGGGGTGCAGTTAAGTCTACAGGTGGTTGGGGGAGTAATTGATTAGGATTGTAGGAATATATGAATAAATCAACTATTAGACCTGAAGTTAAGTTTATTTGGTTGTTTATAATATTTTTTTTATTTGTAATGACTTTTTAAGTTTTATATTCTTGGTTATGTTACGTTTTGTTTCTTTTAACAACTTGCAAAATTTCAACGCCTTATCGTTATTTAAAAAATGATATATATCTATAAGGTGGTTGGCGAATTTGGGAAAGTTATTATAAGAGACATTTAATGTTCTCTTTTATTTTTAAACTAAATATGCGCGTTGTTTTATCTATAAAACTTTTTGAACAATCATTACATTTCTATTTCTAAACTCCATTTTTAGTTTGTTATATAACTTTATTATTTGTTTAGTTTTTTTAACAATAATAAAAGCCTCATATTAAGTATTTAAAATTTATGAAAAGGTAGTTTCCAGATTTTTTATGGAAGTTTATATTTGAGTATGCCCTAGCTAGGCCAAACATGTCACTTCCGTATAACACAATAAAAATTGATGATTTTTTCAATTATTTTCTAAATAGTGAAAACATGGGTGCAACATCAATGCAATTTCCTTTTATAAATAATATTTGATTTATTTTTCTTTACATTCTGTCATAACTGCTGTACTCGTATAGAGGTAATTTATGTTTAATAAAATAGGTGTTAGTCACATTATGTATGCAAATGTTTTGAATCATTGCTATTGTACATTCGGTGCATTGTTTAAATACCTTTTTTTTTTAATTGGCTTTTGATTTGCAGAATGATACACGCTCACGATCCAGAAATTTCAAGAAATGAAACAGAAGAATCCATCACAGACTACCTCACAAAACTCGCAAGGTAAATATGTTTTTTTAAATGCACAGTATGTATAAGTACCGTCATCGATTCTGGTTCATTCATTAATAAACACTTGTCAGATCTTTTAGGTCTGGCCGTACTTAGTTAGGGAAAACACAGTAATAAATATGTACAACTGAAATTGCATATATTTGTATCGACTAATGTACAAACATAATTTTATGCCTATAAGTTTCCATGAGCATTCCACTATATTTAAAAAATAACGAAGTAAAAGAATATAAAAAAAGAGTACTGAATCAAAATATACAAATTAATCAATGATTTCGAAGGCATTTACTTTGAAAGTATTCAATAAATTAAAATATGTAGGTATATTTACCTGGGAGTCATAAATTCTGAAGTGATTTTTCATAAATGTCATAAATGAGTTTTGTACATATGACATTAATGCAAAATAATCAATTTGTAAACGCTTAAGGAACCAAGAAATTAATAATATTCTGTTTAAACTTATATTTCTTAGATGAAAACGTACGTTTTCTCAAAGTTTTATTATATTTTAAGCGAGTGATTAATGTCCTAGTTAAGGGAAACATGTGTCTCCCAAAAAATATAATAAAGCTTACAGAAAATGGACGTTTTCATTAATATTAAAAACGTAGCACGGGGTTTGACATGATTGTTCACGAAACAATAAATACTTAAAACTGAGTTAAACATTGTTATTTATACGAGTATATATGAGCAATAAATAACATTGCATAACTAACTAACTAACTAACCATTACGCCGTCTCCCCGAAAGGGTAGGCAGAAAGAATGGACTGTCACACTTTTACTGATGCGGCACTCCGTCCTTCGGTTTATTTTGTGGATGTTGGACGATCGAAGTGTGCGTGGGAGATGCCTATTGGTGGCGATGAGGTTCGCAACCCATCACACCGCGTCTCCAGCGGGAGCGAAAAGAGAAGGATGGAGTGCTACATCGGTTAAAGTGTGGTAGTCCATTATTTCTGTCTACCCTTTCGGAGAGATGGCGTGATGGTTAGTTAGTTAGGTTAGCGTTATTTAACGAATTATTTATGTGTATAAAAGTACTACAGAAAGGCGCGCAATGTCAAGGGGACTATAATTCAAACTCTCTAACTAAAACAATAATTGAACTTGAAAAGTTTAAACGAATGACACGCCTTCAAGTCAGCGGACTTGACTGGACAGCGGCAAGGTCAAAAAGTTAATCAATAAATCTGTTGCTACCACTTGGCTCGAGTGGCGGGCCCGCGCGACCTGCTCCGCTGGTAGCGAGGAGTAAATGGTTGCTTATTACTGCATCATCTGATGAGGCAATACGAGTATTCCTTCCCTCTCTGCCCCTGACACCGCTGCGATACATCTGGGATTATGTAAGCCGATTGAGATGAGCTACATAATTTGCAATTGGATCAAAAGAACTTTGCGTAGCGGATTCATTGATGTTTTTTTTTTTTACTTTGTACACTCTTCTTCTTCTTTTTGTCCTGTCACACTTCCGTGATGCATAGGGCCTCAAGGAACCTTCTCCACCCGACTCTATCGCATGCCTGATGCCTAACATCATCCCAAGTGAGGCCTGCCGCCTTAACCTCGTCTTGCAGGGTTCTTCTCCAGGTGGCTCTAGGTCTGCCTCACTTTCTCTTTCCCCCCATAGGGAACCAGTCTAGTGCACCCTGAGCGATGCAGTATACAACACACTTTATTATCTTTCTTCTTTCTGTGTCATGTCAGGTCTCCCTAACGTTGACTATCACCAAGTGATGACCTAGGGAAAAATATCCAGAGTGGTATCCCCTTGCCTTCTCTGGAGGATTTTCTGTCGGGGTTACCTTCCCTTAGCTGGGTGTATCCAGTTTTATGGCGCTGGAAGCTCGCCATTCGACCTCTCTCTATCTGCTATGGCACTAAGTAATATGTGCCACATTGCCCGGGGTTCGCAAGGTCTTTAAAAATACCTCTCGTGGACGCTAGAGAGTTGGACTTGATAGTTGTGTTGCTGTTGTAAATGCAACATGGCGTCTTACGACATTTTGTAGAGGCATGCTTTCCAGCAAAACAAACCCCATCGCAGCCCTACTACCCTTTTGAACCCCAAGATATTTATTGTAAAAATTAAAATTAAAAAACATTAAATTTAAAGTCCAATATTTGATTTATTTCATTTCAACTCAACAACAACAAACCATAACGCCTTTTCCCCGCATGGGTTGGCAGAGATAATGGACCCCCAAACTACTCCATCCTGACATACGGCTCTAGATTCCTCCACATTCATACATCGAGTCATACACGGACGTCGATTCTTCCGGCTTCTAACATGACCAAACTTTAAAAGTTGATTAATTTAGTCATGCCGTGTTTTCCTCGGTCTACCTCGACTCCGTACTTCATTTACATCGTTAACGTATACTTTTTTACCATTCTTTCTTCGCCCATGCGCTCCATATGTCCGAACCAACGCAGCGATCCTTTCATAATTTTGTTCATAATACTTTTTTTCGCTTTACATTCCTTTCTAATATCAAGCATTTGAGATTCTGTCGTACATCGTACTACCACACATACGTCTTAGGGACCTGACCTGCTCTCATCTTTCTTCTGCCAGATCCATGCTTCACTTCCATACAAGGGTAGCCACCAGAACTCCATTATGAATGGCCATTTTTGCTTTTTGATAAATAACTATCTATAAATAAATTGATAAACTCCAATAAGAACTTTAAATGATTATTTTTTTAATGATTCAATATATTTGTTATAACAAAAGCAAAAACGTTCCGAAATAAATCACTATAAGGGGTTAGAAAGGGAGGAGAAAAACAAGTATTTTGAATATTTTTTGTTTATTTATTATTTGTCAGTAATTTAATTTATTTTATGAAACCAACAAAACGAAATTATATTATTATGTTTTAACTTGATTTTACCCAAATTTGAAAAAAAATATAAATCACATATGAAGTTATCGTCATATTTGTTGGACCCTGATCCAAAATGCGGTGACCATTATATCTTCTTACAGGTTCATCTTAAATCATTCAAATAAAAAATTTAAATATGTATTTAAAAAATATAAAAATGTTTACATTATTATAGAGTTTACCCAGCTGTACTACTCGATGTACTAGTGATGAAACGTATTAAAATTATTCAGGTCGTACGCGGAGACGCCTGACCCTAATTGAAGGGTCGTAGACGGCACAATAAACATTCTTGGCAAATCCCGTAGTAGAGACCAAAATATTCCGGCAGGTTCCGTAGCAAAGACTAAGATTAAGCCAGCCTGGCGTCTGTAGCAAATGTAACCAAAAGGCCCTGGATTTTGTATTATAATAAAATTTAATTAAACACAACTTTTAATAACTAACTAACCATCTCAACGTCTCCCCAAAGGGGTGGATAGAACAAATGGACCGCCACACTGTTATTTCTATCATACTTCAGTCGCTTGCTCAACAATCATACCTCGTATAATGTACACACGTCGATTTCTCCGACTCGGCCGACATTCAATGTTTGATTTATTTGATCGTGCCAGCATTTCCTCCGTCTTCCTCTATTTCTGTTTATATCATTAATGTTTTCTTTCGTACTCTTGCTATTGAAATTCTGCCATATGTTTTACCAACGACACTAAAAAGACTATAATAGATCTGTGATTTTTACATCCATACACGACCCTATTCCTTTGTACAGAGGCATTATTACTGCTCTCCTTCAGTCGAGCGGCGTATATTCCACTTCCAAGTACTAGTTAAAGAGTTTACCCATCCGTGCAGATACCACTTCGCCACCGCTTTTAAAATATTTAATATACATACGTCGAATTATACACACTGTTAAAGGTTTTCTTTGTATTATATTTCCTTCAAACAACATTACACTACAAGCTGCGCGTGTCAATTAGCGCGCAAATCTACCCGTAGACAGTGTATTTATATGTTTCTTCTTTCAATTTTTAGGATGGAATTAAAGGATAAAATAGACGACACACTAATGGATGAAGCAGTGAGAGAGATTGTTGAAACAGCTAAAATTCAACTTCTTGGAGAAGCTAAAATACCAGAGTCACCTATAGAAGAGGAAGAAAGAGGTACCTATATTCATAGATATTACGATTGTTTAAAACTCAAAGCATTCATAAACATTCTTTCGTTTATCTTGTTGAAGTTTGAGAACTAGTCTGTTCATATTCAGTTCATATCTTTGAAAACTAGGTCCATAGCCAATCTTCCCAATGCTTAATTAACTCTTGGTATTACTACCGTAGCGATGCTCATAACGATCAATGTTGATAAGGCAAGAAAAGAATGTCAAGAAAGAACAGTTAAGCGGTCCATCCTTTCACCCAACCCTTCGGGAAAAAGCGTAATTGTTAGCTGGTTTAAATAGGAATTCAAGGTGGAATAAAAACTTAATGAGAAAAATATAGCATAGGAATGATTTAAAATATGTAATTCTTAAAAAATCATACTGCCACCTCGAATTTGTGCTCCATTAACATTGTTAACATTTATTTTCTTCGCGATTCTTTCTTCATCCATTCTTTCCATGTGGCCAAATCAGCTTAGTGATCATTTAATTTTAAAATGAATAATATGTATTTAATTATTCTTTGATTTCAGAAGTACAATCGTTTTGGAATAGCAAAGGTGACCCAGAAACGATACGAAAAACCCAGGCTAACATAATGAAGCGCCACATGGACCTCACTGCTAACCCTTGTGAAGACTTTTACCAATATGCCTGCGGTAATTGGCCACAATTAAACCCTATTCCAGCAGACAAAGCAGGGTAAAGAACATTAATTTTAAAACTAAAATATTATCTAAAAAAATGTTTTATGTTATTGTAATTTCAGGTTTGACACATTCGAGATGCTGAGAGAAAATTTGGATATTGTCTTAAGAGATTTGCTATCTTCTGACAAGCGAGATCGCTCTTCGGAATCGAGTGACTCTAATTTTGATGGAACAACAAATTTTCTGAGAAATAATTTCAAAAGGAAAACATCCGGTGAAGGTGTGAATGTAGAGGATAGTGATTCTGATACACACGTTGGAAGGGTACCCAGAATGAAACGAGGATTAGAACAAAACGAAGACAAACCGCATGCAGATGCTTTGAAATGCAGCGATTGTAATAATAGAAGAGCTCTGCCTAAAGAAATGAGAGGAAACTATAAATCTGGAGAATTCGAACACCGGAGAGTTGTAAGAAAAACTTTTGAAAACGGTGCTAGTGTAGAAACAAGCAACCAACCCGGACAAGTTGAGAACAGATTTGCGAGAGATTTGTCTAAAGCTAATAAGAAACGAGAAAGAAGGATCATTAAAAGAAAAGCATTTTACGATTTCGATGGAACCGTGAACGACGAAAACAAAGTAAAATTGGAAAGGCAGGATATTGCAACTGAAAAGGCGAAATATTTATACGAGTCTTGCATGAATTATGAAATCCTAGAGCAGAGGGGACATCACCCGTTGATAGAGTTGCTGGATTCTCTCGGGGGTTGGCCCATCATAAATCCAAACTGGGATGAATCGAAATTCGATTGGATAGAGCTGATGGCGAATCTGAGACTTTATAACAACGACATACTTCTCTCTGAATGGGTAGGACCGGACATTAAGAATTCGGACGAGTTTGTGGTGCAATTCGACCAGACCAACTTAGGTAGTATACTTGGCAATAAGACTCACTCCAAAAGGAGCTGTAAGTATGTTTGAATCGTCTTAAATGAATTTTTGAATGATTTAAGGGTTGCCGACTCGAGATTACTTCATCCAGCCCGCGAACAATGTCTACTTGGAGGCATACAAGAACTATATGATCAAAATAATAACATTGTTGGGATTAGACTTCGAGGAAGCGGTGAAAGGAGCGGAGGAAATTATTGAATTTGAAACCATGTAATTATGTCTTGATTATTTAACCAATTCTAATTTTAAAAATTTGTAAATTGGACAGTTTTTTTAATTACCTTAAAGCTAATTTCCCAAGCGAAACCGGTTGGTGTTACAAAATAAAGTGGTGTTGATACAAATTGATAAAAAGTGTATTCTTATTTTATTAAAGTTTTTTTTTTCGCTTTTCGTTTCATTTTTTTTTTTTTTGTCTGTTGAAGGTTTTATACCTTCAAAATCGAGAAAATCATTTAAACTGTTAAATTTGTCGAGAAAAATATTCTCTTAAGTCCAAAATGTATTTTTAATTGTTAAATAAAACAGTAATAATAAAATAAAAACACTTCTTTCGATAGAGAAAATTAATTACAATATTTTGGTACAACAAGCACTGTGACCAATTAGAATTTGTGTCACATCACGAAGGTAAACGTTATAGGGATCGGATGAATGCCGTCAGAAATATTGGCTAAATGATCTGAATAGATGGTTAGAAAATACGACTGTTGATATCTTTAGGTTAGTTATTTTCTTAGTTATTTTTTTAAAAGTAATTATGTTATTATGATAAAAAAAAAGTATAGCAGTGAAGTTATAATGTTTGAATATTGTCAAAAAATAATTCTATTTTATTTCAGGTTGGCTAAAATAACATCGGCAGGAGAAGACAGAAGAAATATCTCCGAACTTTATCAGCGTCTGACTGTCGAAGAGTTGACAAATATGATACCGAAAATAAATTGGATAAAATATCTGAATATTGTGTTCAGTAGACCTGCGAGCCCAAATGAAACGGTGGTCATCTTCGCTTTGAAATATGCAGAGGTAAATTCAATAAACAATGTGTTTGGTAATTTTAAAATACGTTGTTTTAAATAAATTCACATGTTGTATAATTTGCTAAAAATATATATTATATATACTAAGGCATCAAAGGTTTGTTTATTTGTATATTTATAGGAATTAGTGACATTGATAGAACAGACAGAACCGAGGACTGTGGCAAATTATCTTCTATGGAGATTCGTGCGTCACAGGGTTAATAATCTTGACGATAAGTTTCAAGAAGCTAAACAAAGGTACATCATTTTGATTACTATTAAATATACGTATTAATTAAAAAATTTAAATCTGAAATTAAATTAAGTAATCATGAATATTATTACTTAAACACAAACCGAAATGAAACCATTTATTTTTTCTTTGAATTAACACATATGTTCAAAATAGCCATAATTCAGAATATTTTCAAATAAAATGTCTACCTTTACAAACAAACAATCACACCGTTTTCCCGAAGGGGTAGTCGGAGTAAATGGAACTCTACACTTCTCTTTCCTGACTTCTAAAAAGTATTGACTTAAAATTAGCCGTTGAATGTTCATATAGAGTGTTTATTTAGGAATGTTCATAAATAATGTTTATTTCTTCTTCTTCTTCTTAAAGTGCCCTGTCAGGTCCCCCCGACGTTGGCGATCACTCTGGTAAACTCTTCCCTATCCTGCGCTGTCCGGAATAGCTCCTTCACAGTTTCGATTCCCGTCCATTCCCTCACATGCTCCCTGCCCCCCTGCGGCCCTCCAGGGTTTATTTAAGAAAGTTTATTTTAGAATATTCATAAAAAAATGTTTATTTAAGAATGTTATATTCCACACAAAAATTCGATAATACTCGATAATTTCAAATATCAATATTTTTTAACGAATTTCGTATTGATGAAAACGTGCGTTTTCTAGAAGTTATATTTTATTTTAATAAAGTGGCATGTTTCAATTCGCTGTGTAATTTTTACATTTAGGTTAATAGTTAATGCTAATCGAAACATATCACTCTCATAAAATATAATTAAACTTTTAATAAACAAAAGTTTTCATGAATATAAAAAATGTATGTGAAGTTTTTACATCACTGTTCAAGTATCAATAAATTGGTTATTTGAGTTTTTGTTATTGTTGACATGTGTCATTATGTAAGTGTGTGCGTTATTCGTAAATTCAATTTTTTGGAACAATTTCTTTTGTTTTATTACGAAAATCATACTGTTTGAAAAAATGTCTTAAACGATATTTTTACAGGTTTTACTACATTCTTTTTGGCCGAGAGCAAGCCCCTCCGAGATGGAAGAACTGCGTAGCGCAAGTCAATTCAAACATGGGAATGGCTTTGGGAGCAATGTTTGTAAAGAAATACTTTGACGAGAACAGTAAAAATGACACACTCATCATGACCAGAGAGATACAGGAATCTTTCAGAGAACTGCTAAACATGACAACATGGATAGACGGGGAAACCAAAACTCTGGCCACGGACAAAGTAGACACCATGACACTGAAGATCGGATATCCTGACTTCATTTTAAATTTGGACGAATTAAATGAGAAATATAAAGAGATAACTGTTCAGCCGAATACGTATTTCGAGAATACACTCAATATACTGAAACACTTGACGAAAACGGAACACGCAAAGTAAAGTAAACTTATATGATATTGTGAGGACATAACAAACTAACTAACTAAACATCACGCCGTCTCTGTAAAGGGGTAGGCAGGAAGAATTAACCGCCACACTGTTCTTTCCTGACATACTTCTCTCACTTCTCCAACTCATCGATTTCTCCAACTCATCGATTTCTCCAACTCCTCGTGTGGCCGACATTCAATATTCGATTTATTTATCGTGTCACGTTTTATTCGATCTTCCTCCATTTTCCAACTCCGTTTACATCGTTAACATATCGCACCCTTAATAGTAAACTGACCGATTATGGTTTAGGTCATAGTTGAATTAACATTAGACAGAGGCTTGTATTAACGCTATCCATCTATTATTCACAATGTTAACGCTATCCATTCGTAGTACGATAATCGTTCACAATGTTAACGCTATCCATTCGTATGTATTTTTCGACTGTTTTTGTTAAAACACCGACTCATGTCAGATTGAGCAAAACTTGCTTTTTTGAGTTAAGCCAGTGTTCTATTAAGCTTGCGATATGCTTTTTTACCATTCTTTGTTCATTCATTCATTCCATGTGTTCAAACCATCTTAATGATCCTTTCATTATGTTGTTCATAACACCATCATTAGCACCGCATTCTTTTTTCTATATTATCATTCGATACTCTATCAGACATAGATTTTCCCCCACATTCGTCTAAGACATAGGTTTCCAATATTTTCTGGCCCACCGCCCCCTTTACGCGAAGATAAATTTCCTGCGCCCTCTCTCACAAAAGGCGACAGACACAAATGGTTGGGAACTTATGATTTACACGAAACATTATTAAAATTGCATTGTAAATATTGAAAATTATAAATAAAAATACGATAATTCTTTATAGTATATACATTTATTTTTTTTAATTCAAAGCAAACAATAAAAATGTTCTTATTATCCGAATTAATGTAGATTTGAATGTAATGGAATCTTTCAGTTCAATTTCATCCACTTCCCGAACTACCGAATTTCGTGAATTTTTGCACACGTGATAAAAATTATTACAATACATACAATTATAAAAATTAATCAATATTACAGTTTAATTTTCTTTATTAGTACGTGATTAGTGTGTTTTTTTTTTTCTTGTTTAGACTATGTTATTTTTACCTTCCCACGCCCTCAATGTGCCATCTCAATGCCCCCTATTTTTCTCTGGGTCTTCTACTGCCCCCTTGAAAGTCTCAAACGCCCACAAGCGTTAGCGCCCACTTTGAGAACCTAGGATCTATGAGATCTCATTTCCACAGGATTTATACTATTTTCTTCATTATTTTGCAAGTTCCATGCTTCAATGGAATTAGTGTTTTTTTGTTAAAGATTTTTGTGTTGTAGACTCGGGCAGGCCGTAAACAAAACTCAGTGGAACACGGCTCCCGCGCTGGTGAACGCCTACTACAGCCGGAACAAGAACCAAATCATGTTCCCGGCGGGCATTCTGCAGCCACCCTTCTACCATCGCTACTTCCCCAAGAGCCTCAACTTTGGAGGCATCGGAGTAGTCATTGGACACGAAATCACTCACGGGTTTGACGACAAAGGAAGGCTTTTCGACAAGTATGGAAACCTGCATAGGTAAATTGAACTAATATATTATAGCAAGATACTCCATTGTTTTGACGGAAACACTACAATAATTACTGTTAAAATTTAAAACACTGTTATAATATCACAATTTCATTTTATTCACTGAGAGTGTCGCGACAGCTGTTTCGCCAACCGATGTTGGCATCATCAGGTGTTACAATAAACTAGTTCAGGTGTTACAATAAATATTATAGTTACAATAAGTTTATTGTAATACCTGATGATGCCAACATCGGTTGGCGAAACAGCTATCGAGACACTCTCAGTGAATAAAAGAAATTGTGATATTATAACAGTGTTTTAAAATTTAACAGTAATAATGTTAAAGTATCATAGTGTTTCGGCCAAAACAATGGGACTACAATAATTTAATATCTTTCAAATATATCATAACCCTTCTTTGCACGGAGTACCAAATTTGTTACAATCAAAAAATATCTATTAATATTTGTATGGAATATTTTTATTTCATACATATTCTCATTTTACCCTAAACTCTACATTTCCATTAAGCCATCGCTAGTGGTGCTAGTTTACAAAAATATCAAATTTAATTTGATATTTGGTTGATGGTTAAACTACTTCGATTACTGCCAACTTATTAGACACATTTTGACTGAAAAAAAGTTATTTTCAATATATAAACAATAACTACATCGTTAGATGAGTATTTATATTGTATCATGTTCAATAATTTATTGTGTATAATAATATAATATGCGATGAAATTTTATCAAATTTTGCTTTCTAGTAAATTTGTTTCAAAAACATTTATATAAATAAACAAAACACATTTTTTTTAATTATTTAATTTCAAGTTTTAAATTTATTTTAAATTTAAAATATTTTTAAATTAAAAAAAAAATATTTTAAATTCAATTTTAAAAAAAAAATTAAATGATTTTTTTTAAATTTTTTTTTTAATTTCAAATATTATTTAATTTTTTTTTTCTATTTTAAAATTTCAATTTAAAAAATCGTGCAATGAGGAGTTTAAACGTTATGTACTAATACGAGTATTTATTTATATACAAAACAATGCCCGTCAGCCGAAAAATACTCTTACCTCTTAAATATAAATTTGAAATTAAATTTAATAAAAAAATTATTTTAAAATTAAAATTTATTATTTTATTAAATTTAAATTTTTTTTAATTTTAATTATTAAAAAATTTAAAATTTTAAAACTTGCAATGAAGTGTTTAAACGTTATGTACTAATACGCGTATTTATTTATATACAAAACAATGCCCGTCAGGAATAGCCACATGAGCTGAACCTCTATAAGACAGGCTGAAAAATACTCTTACCTCTATTGTGAAATTGTTATGAAAAATTAGATAAACTAAAAACTTCGTGAGAGTTCATTTTCACTATTGCTTGAATATTGATATCCATATCAAATAACGTTTATTGAAAATTTTCAAAACGAGAAGCCTAAGTTATCTGTCAACAATAATAACGAAAATATAACTCTTTAATCCTTATAATAAATATATATAATGTTATAAAATAATTTAATAACAGTAAATTTATTAAAACCTTATTTTGTAGGTGGTGGCATGATCTGGACATAAAACTTTTCCACAAAAAGGCTCAATGCCTCATCGACCAATACAGCGAGTATACCGTCTCAGAAGTGTCCATGTCCTTAGACGGTGTAAATACGCAGGTACCGAACAAAAATATATTTTTAAGTATTTTTTTTAAATGGGGAACCATTTTGTTATTAAGTTGTACAAGAGATTCCCGTAAAATATACATACAATTCGTTAATGCAAGCTAAATTGCAAGGGGTCAAAGGATCTCTAAACAAGGTTTTCATTTTGATTGCCCTCGTATCTATGTATTCTTAATTAAATACATTTTTTAAATAAAAAATATGTCTGTTGTGCAGGGAGAAAACATAGCAGATAACGGAGGAATAAAACAAGCTTTCAGAGCTTATCAGTACTGGTTAAAACAAAATGGCGACCAAGACGAAACATTACCAGGATTGAACGCAACCAACACGCAGCTGTTCTTTTTAAACTTTGCTCAGGTATTGCACATCAAGTTCTCAAAATTTAATAGTTAGGATTATTGAAGCTATTGTAATTCACGGTATTCCAAAATGAATATAACTTTTTGAAATGAAGTTATTGTACAATGCAAACACCTCATGATAAAACTAACTTTTTTCTCATCTAATTTATGTGTATATTATTTATTTTATGGTAAATGCTTAAATTCCCATCGCCATTTCAACAATCATCCCATCAGACGTAAGAGGGTTAGCCATAAGGGCTGAACCTTCTTATGCCAGAAGATATAAAGTCAAATCCAAATTTAAGTCCTGTAGTAGGTACGATCCAAAACCATAAAAATATATATATTTAAACCATATTTACTTATTTCTTCTATGTTCGCCATACTTTGTGTTGTAGGTGTTTTATATTTTTTCTTTTTTATTTACTTTGTATACAACACTAACTTTAAAAAAATATTAAATATCAGCCATATTTCGGACATCCCGGTCCTTCCTCAGTGATATTATAAAGATATTTAAAATATTATAAAATTGTTTACAAATATGTTCAGTTTTGACAGATGTTAAAGTTTTATTTTGGAACGTTTATGCATTTGTAACAAATAGTATGAATAAATTAAAAATAATAATTAGAAGTTCTTATTGGGACTCAGGTAATTACTTACAACAAAGGAAATAAATCAAAGGCTTGATGGTAATTTTATTTGATTATTTATAATATTTTCTTTGTTTTTAATTGCTTTTTTAATTTCTAAAATTTCGAGATTGCTCAATGTTATATTTCTATTATTAACATGCAAAATTTCAACGCCATTATCTTTATTAAATGAATGATATTTTTCAATGAGGTGGTTAGCAAATTCATAAAAAATATTATTAGAGAGACATCTTATGTGCTATTTTATTCTTTATTTAAAATTACGCCTTGTTTACAAAATACGTTTATTTTAACCGTGCCTAAAACTAGAATGATATTTTTTTGTTTGGAATACAGTGTACACAATTGGATATTAACAATTTTTAACAGGATTAAATCAGAAAATATGAAAAATAATGCTCATTTGGAAAGTCATTTTGATTTCGATTCACATAATTCAGATTATTATTTTTATGTTACCTAATAATTCTCAGGTCTGGTGTGGAGCCATGCGGCCTGAAGCAATGAAGAACAAATTGAAAACAGCCGTTCATAGTCCAGGGAAGTTCAGAGTCATCGGAACGGTTTCCAATTCGGAAGACTTCGCTAGAGTTTACAACTGTCCTGTGGGAAGCCCGATGAACCCCAGCAAAAAGTGCAATGTTTGGTGAAAATATGTCACTATAGGCCGCGTAAAGCTGCAAACGCCGTCAGTTTATTGTCACAATCTTAGACAAGCCCATATATCTGTGTGCCGTGCGTCTAATGACCACCATATAATTAACAGAACTTATATGATATATTTCCTTGATTGTGTAAACCTTAAAAAATGGAGAACATACATCCTTAAAAAGCATGTAAGCGACCAAAAAAAAAAACATTTTCTCTATGATCTTATGTATGGGTATCTACCTATAGTCCCCACCGACTACAACGATCTTCGAAACGTCGCGTTGCCCGAAAATAATACGAAGAGACAAGGATATACAATCCCAAACCTAACTGGTCTTCCATTCCTTGACAATAATGTATCATAAACCTCAAATCCCCCCTCGCCCTCTTTCGGAGGGACACTCCGAGCCATATATTTAGCCCCATCATAAAACAACTACCAAATCACATTCCAACAATGTTTCCTACAGACGTAAGAGGAATAGCCATTAGAGCTAAACCTCTGTAAGCCAGAAGATCCAAGTCCAAGATCCGAGATAAAATATTTCTAGCAACCGTGAAAATCTGTACAAATAACAACATTGTTTGAAACTTTTATGACGAGAATAGCGCTGCAATCAATGCTGCCACAACGCCAGCAGTATAGGAGTGTGGATATACGAGTACATTTGACATAACGTTATACTTAGAAGTAAAGTAAATTATTTTAGCGATTTTTCTCGAAATATTTTAACGAATTCAGTATGTGAGTTAATTGATTGCACGTAATATATGTCGGTTAACGATTGTGCCTTGCATTGCTGTAAAATAAAACTTTTTAGCTGCAATTTGGGTTAAATTAATTATTACCAACAGTCTGCGTAAGGATTTATGTGAAAACATTGGATTTAATAATTATAAAAGGGGATGCTTGTGTCACTAAATAGTTTAGCGACATCTGCGCATTTTAACACCTAACCAGAAGATTGGACTCGTTATTTTTTATAAGTAATCCATTTTCAATTTTGAATAAATGTTATTTTGTCTTATCGTGTGAATCCTGTGAAATTCAGTATTTGAATAAATGGCTTTTTATTTACTTATACAATCCATAAAACATTCAATGGAAAATTAAGTTCTTTCTGTTTTTGTCACGGAAAGCTGAACATATATAATTATTTACAATATTGAAATACAAAGATTCATCATAAAAATATGTATTATTTATTAAGTTATTCAACAATACTCACTTTTAATTCGTGTCAAAAAATTTCCTTAGTTATAGGTCAACAAATTAAATTTACATATTATTTCTAGAAAGGCAGACAGTGGTGAAAATATTCGTTCACGGACTACACTGTGCATGTTCCTATCCTGGTGATCATTAGTAGATAATATTATAACAATTAAGACATTTTCATTCAAACTCGAAATGTGATAGCAATGCAAGAAATTGATTGAATAAAACTGTCAATAATTGAAGGAAAATTTATATTTTTAAAGACAATGATGACAGACAATAAATATGATGACGTTAATAAATAGATTTTATTTTTATTATTGTGATATTTTGTATTAAAATATGAAATAACAATAAAAACACTTTCAACTTAAATTGCGTTTATTTTAATAATAAATAAGTCAATTCTTCACTTATTATGTTGTTATGGAATTGCGCCATATGGAAACATCCTCAAGTTGGTAACGGGTACAATAACATGGCGCAAAATTTAAATGACGGATTTAAACTTCTTATCAGTGCGATTAATGTTTTTTATTCTCAAGCAGTACACGTTCCAAACTGTTTTACTAATTGTTTCTAACGCCACGCAAGACTTATTTCATTATTTTGATAATTAATGCACAAAAATGTTCTTATTAGGTACAATGACTCATTGCGCATGTTCAAATCAAGTTGGTTGTCTTTGGCGAGCAGCATGCGACATCGATATTTGAAAATTAAATAGTTCACATAAATACGAGATAAAGTTCAGAGAGAAATTATTGCCAGAATAAAGAGCGATAGGTTATCGTATTTTTTTGTTCTCGTACAAGCAATAATGAATCAAATAAATCAGTATACATCTATCTTCAGCTAAATAACAACATGTCGAGGGGCAACTAAGTGACAGGAGGGCACTTTGTAAATTTTTAGTAACCAATTTGACAGATTGATACGAAAATGGAGCGGCCTTGCCTGATGTTACTCTCTGTCTCGCTTCAGCACATTGGGAGGACATGCGCCAAAACGAGTGCTATCTCATTCAGGCGTAAATGCGGCGTGCCGGTGAGCGAACGTTATTATATTTTTTTGTCGTTTGAAATTCCTTCAGAGGTTGGTTTTTAGTTCCGTGCGCATGTGGTGATTACAAGCGCAAATTTGGCGGTTTCTGAATTTTTAGGCATGTACGCTATTTTATTCCATTATTTATTTTAATATTTTAAAGTTTCCATTCATTAATATATGATAAAAATGTTTTGATACGTCTGCTACCGCCAGTTCGAAATATTAGAAATAATATAATAAAATTTAACAATTTACCCACTGCATACTAGATACTTTATTATTGATAAATAGCATTCACGCATTTCACTTTTCAAATTTCTCCTTGTACCCAATTGCCTTACTTTGATAAAATGCTACAGTATAATTAACTTTGTCAAGTCTGCACCGTTAAACAAGAACTATTTTTTTTAAGTATACGTTTAAATTTGGATTCTCTTATCAGAATCTTCCTGTTTTCAAATCCAACATTTTTTGTTTTACACCACTACCCACTCAAAGTATTATTTTTTTATGTATATTATTATACATTGTGAATGAATTTTTCATGGTGCTTTGATAATGTTTAAGTTTATTAAATTTACTAAATTATTATGCAAATCGACTATTCTATACAAGTGACATTTTCGAATATATCAAATATTTGGCTCCTTTAAATTTTTGTATTGAAACTCAATCACCAAGATACAAAACTATTTTCTATGTATAACACATTTAAAGTTTTGTCATGGTTATCTTGTGTTATCCTAAGTTATTAGAACATTATCAAGTTTATTCAAATGTTTACTTAACAATGAATTGTAGGTAAGCATGCAAAACTTTTATTTACTTTATTACTGTAGTATACACTTGATATATTTATGTCATTGTCATTTTCCAAATTTATTGAATAAATTGTGCTCTTATTTGTCTAGTAAAATTATTTAAATTTGTATTTATTGATTATAGCTGCAGAGTCAATGATGTGTATATGTTTGTATGAGACTTTGCGGGAGAGTTTTGCTTCATATAAAACTTGATAACAAAATGTTGTATTTTGTTGAAAATTATACACATGTTTGCGTCATTAATCAGAGAGGTTATTTAAAATGTTTTTGTTAACACAGTAAGCACCGTTTGTATATTGGTTAAGTTTGGATGATCTTAGAATTATTATTTACATATAGTTACGATGGATGGACAATGGATATGGAAATGATTAACAGTGCTTTATAAATTATCGAATTTATTTTTATTATCCCATTAGATTCAGTAGGACACATTCTTCTAAAAAATATATAGGAGTACAGATGTTTGGGTTTGAAAAAAATCTGAGTGAAGATAGAGCCCAGATTTTGAAACCTTGTTTCGAAGACTTGATAAAAGACAAGTTCGGTTTCTTCAGAAATTAAATGATGTTAATTTAATAAAAATAAATAATATCTCAAACAAATTTATTACAAATGCATTGTTAACAGCAACTAACTGTTTTTTATTTTATTTAATTAATAATAAGAATGAAAATGTCTGTTTTATAGAAGTTTTATTATATTTTAAACGAATGACATTTGATTAACGCCTTAGCAAGGCAAAAGCAAGTCATTCTCATAAAATATAATACAACTTCTAGAAAACGGGCATTTTTATGTGTTTGAATTATTTAACCACTTAATGCTTTTGAACGAGCAGTGTTCGCGCGCGGCGCATGTATCGTATCGCGCCAACCCGAGCACTGCTCGCTCGTTTCGACTTGTTTGTGTTACATAAGGTAAACTAACAAACAGAGTTCGCCTCTGTTTGGAACTGGACTATTTTTAAATTATATAAATTCTTTAATTAAAAAATAAAATCACCTGATATTTCTGATTCTATTGTCGTAAAAAAAAAAAAACGAGCATTAAGTGGTTAATATGGAGTTTTATATAAATTTCAAGAAATAATAAACTGTTTATTTAGTCTTCTCCGCTAGTTTCAATCCAAGGAATTGGTTTGCAGCAAAGTGTACCCTTTTTTGCTGGTTCTTGGGATGCCACTTGGGCCTTTAATGTGGTAGTTTCCCATTGCTTTCCACATTTAGAAAAAAATATCTTCCTACTAGAAAGCTAGATATTGTTTTATGATGCAATGTTTTCTAGAAAAAGAATTTGCAGACAAGTGTAAAATTCATAATGCAAATATGAAATCTAATTGATTAAGCAACCGTCCTGGCATTAGAAATCTTTAAACTTTAAAACCAGCAGCGTCCTTTATCATTTGCTCAGTTGATTACGATTGTTTTACTGCACAATATTTATAGACGTTCTGAGTGATATCTAAAATTTTAAAAAGGTGATTTAAGTTCTAAATCCACTTTTTGTTTTATTAACTCAAACATGCTTTGTGTTATTTTTTAATATTCTAAAGGCAGAAACATACTATTAACACGCCACGCCACCCGATACCAAGTGATGCGTGTTGAGTCGAATCAAATTGTATTGTTTTCTATGAACAGAATCACACTACGAACACCCGACGCGACGCCATGCGCGCACACGCCACCCGATCCAGACGAGCTAGATCGACGTGTTGCCGGTGGTGGGAGTAAACACGCCACGTTGCGTGTTAATAGTATGTTTCTGCCTTAACTCATTTAAGTTTTCATATTTTTTCTTCTTCTTCACCTTATTCCTGTCCACTCCTGGACAAAGGCCTCCTCCACTCTGTCTTGTGCAGACTGCATCCAGGTTATTCCGACATGTCTGTTCAGGTCATCTTTCCACCGTAGTTGCTGTCGTGCTACACTTCTCTTTGCCGTCCATGGTCTCCAAGTCAGCAGTCTTCTTTTCCATTTTTCGCCCTGCCCATTGCCACTTTATAGTCGCTCCCCGGTGGATGATGTTAGTGACCTTTGTTTTTTCGCTCACCGTATCGTTTCTGACTGTCTCTTAGGCTTATTCCTAACATGGTTCTTTGGGTAGTTTCTTGACACTTTCATGTAGAGTAATGTAAGCCTTTTTATGTACATGTACTACATACATACTTGTTTTTGCAGTAAAATGTATAATTTCATAATCAATATATGAGCTGAGGAAAAAAAAAACTATTTACCCCTTATTTTGCTAAAAGAATTAGCGCCTGTTTGAATATCCAGAAAAATCGGGATCCGGAACACCTCCGGTCCCAATTAGTCCGGATAAACGAGGTTCTACTTACTGTATATAGATTTTTACCAGCAAGGACACAACTGTGATTGATGTGTCAAGAATAAAAATAGTGTTGAAAGTTCTTCTTCTCCTTTGAGTCTGTAATCAAGCCAGCTTCTCTTGTCAAGTTTACTCCCAACTATCCCTCCATCTCTTTGACAGTCTTCCGGGGGGATGGTAACCAACAGGAATCTGATTTTCTTCACTGCTGTTGAAAGTTCTAGAAGTAAATATGGTTCTAATGTTCGGGTTACAATGTGTTATTGAAATGTTCGGTGTCTCGCTGATAAGCCTGGAGAATATTGTGCAGACGATGCACTTGATGCCCCCCTGCAAACGATAATAAATAGATTACCATTTTTCTAGTGTGCTTATTAGTTTTCGACTTCGGTGCTAAACACTCGTTTGAACGAACACTTGTGAATTTGTCTAGTCCATCTAGTATTCCAGAAGTTTATTTTAACATTTTAAAATTAAACTTTTCCATCAAATTGAAAATGGTAAGGCAATTAGTTTTTCTTTCCCTTTTTTCTTTTCCTACATGATTAATTCAAAAATACTTTTTTTTTCTCTTAAAGTGCCCTGTCAGGTCCCCCCGACGTTGGCGATCACTCTGGTAAACTCTTCCCCATCCTGCGCTGTCCGAAATAGCTCCTCCACAGTTCTGAGTCCCGTCCATTCCCTCACATTGCGCAGCCAGGATATCTGCCTTCTCCCTGCCCCCCTGCGGTCCTCTATTTTTCCCTTCAATATTAGATGCAGCAGGCGATACTTCTCTCCTCGCAGAACGTGACCCAGATATGCAATCTTGCGGACTTTGATTAATGTCAGCAGCTCTCTATTTACTCCTGCACGATTCAGGACTTCTGTGTTCGTCACTCTGTCTGTCCATGGGATCCTGAACATTCTTCGGTGAAGCCACATTTCAAATGCCTCTAACCGGTTCATTGTATTGTCAAAAATACAAATATTCTAAATAGACCAGCGCTGAAGATTATTCTATAATAATTTATAATATAACTAACTAACCATCACGCCGTCTCACCGAAGGGGTAGGCAGAAAGAATGGACTGCCACACTTTTCTTTCCTGACATTTCTCTCGCTTCCGCAACATTCATACATTTATAATATACAATAAAATAATCCATGGTTTTGGCGGAAACACTATGATACCTCAACATTATTAACTGTTTAATTTGAAACACTTATAATATCGCAATTTTATATTTATTTTCTATGAAATTGTCGCAACAGCTGTTTTAAAAAAAGAAATTTAATAAATGAATTGCGATATTATAACAGTATTACTAATTAAATCGTCAATCAATAATTTTCTACAGATAATTATTTTAGGATTATAATACTAAGGATTGTATACAATAAAAAAGGAAATTTATTTGCAACACATTCCTAAAAAAATATTTAATAATAATATATTAATTGAATATTTTATATACATACTTAATATAATAAAACTTCTGGAAAACATTTTCATTTGTATTAATTGTTATGTACCTGTATTTGGAAATAAAAATTAGAAATGAACATAAATGATACTTCCATTTGGGAAATCCTAAGCACATAAGCCACCGACTGGTGCCAGAAATACTCATTACTCTTTTAAATTATGTTTAATATTCTGAGACTAAGTTAAACTTTTCCTATTCTACTTTCTGTTTTGTTCTGTCTGAAATGTTTCACTTTGCGAAGGTATAATCAAATGATAATGCCCTAGCATGCCAAACATGTCACTCCATGGATTATAAAGAAAACAGACATTTTCATCAAAATCAGTAATTCAAATTCAAAGTTTTTTTGAAAATTGTCCATTTCGGGAATCATTAACAATTTCGTAGAGCCATTTACACATGCTCAGATATGTTGATAAAGACATGTATGAGCATAGCTTAACTGTAGGAACCAATTATATACTCTGAATTATCCATTCACGTTTATTGTGTATTTTTCTTGTGATAACTTCTGTTTGACTGCAGATAATACTATCTGCTGAATATAAACAGTCTCTTCTTTACCCGTTTATTTAAAAATACATACATATACTTCATGTTTTCATTATTATTTAACACTTGAAAAACAAATATATTATTTTTAACAGTTTCTGATTAGCTTTACTTATTCAGAAAAATAGGTATAATTCAGAAAAATAAATATCAGCTGCCGAAACCAGTCAAAGATACAAACATTAGTGAATTTTAACTAAATATGCATTTTAATTTTAATTTTATTTTCGATATTTAAATAATTATGAGTCTATGATTTATATCAATTGTTTTCAAACTGTTCTGGAAGCTGCCGGTAGCTTGCACTGCTATGTTTGGATACTCGCAAAAAAACATAGTATATGGTATTTAGCAATATTAATTATTTGACCATGAATCTAACTTAAAATAAATGCGGATATAGATATATGTAAAAATATTTTGATAACCGAATTTGAACCAAGTGATTTATTTTGTGAATACCAATTTTCACATTTGTCATATAATTTAACTTAAATTTAAAACGGTAAAAAAAAAATTGTTTTATTTGATTATTATTTGAAATGAACTTATTAATAATCATTTGTTTATTAAAATCGTTTGTTTATTCAAATGTGTATTTTGTTTAATTAATTGCTGCATTATGCAGTTATATTAGAATTTGAGAAATAAACATAAAATAGGTGTTAGATATAATGAGCAAATTGCTGGGTATTTAATATGTTTTTTTAAGTCTAATTTTTATAAAAATATATATATTTTTAATTGAAATTTCTTGGTAGAAGCTCATTTTAAATAATGAAAATAAATAAATAAAAATATACAAAATAACTTCGACCTGTTTCGGCAGCTTGCTGCCATCTTCTGGTGTTCTAACACCATTCGAAAAGAAAATTTATATCAATTTTGTATAATATTTTTTAACTACCACATTAAAGAGTGTGTTTTTAAATCGACAAATAAGTTAATTATCAAAATATATTCCGTTTTTATATTTGAAAATTATTTATTTTGAATACCTTGCTAGCCTTATAGACTAACTGAAATTCGTAATCGTAGTAAATATTTGGCCATTCCTTATAATCTGTTTAATTTTTTGTATGTTTAAACTATGTAAATTTAAACCCCGGTATATATGGTGGATGTATCTGTGGTATTATCTCACTGTTAAAGTTTAGAGCCAGCTTATTACGCGACTAACACCTTTGCGGATTTAAAATGGTGTATACTATTGTTACTTGTGTCACAATGTGAGAAATCTTTTAACTTTACACTAAGCTTCAAATGTTTTATTGTTACAATTAAACTTTTTGATACTATTAGAACTTACCTAACAATGAAGGCATCTCTTAAGATGAAAATGATTTTTTTTTTGTGTTCTCAGGGTAGTATTCTTGTACAGGATTATTGTCTGATTCAATGAATTTATATTGTATCATGTATTTTAAATACAATAGTTATGAGATTATTTTTATTTAATCTTTAATATAAAATTTGTGTTAATTCATTAAAATACTTAAAATTCTCAGGATTGAATATTGAGGAAAACGGATATTTTTTAAATACAAATTTTATCGTGTAAAAGAGACAATAATGAGGAAAAAAAAATAATGTCTATATTGCATATTTTTATTTTTATTCTAATTCTCATCAGAATATGGAAGCTGCCGTAACTGGTCAAAACTAAAAGTACAATTGGAATAAAGGCTATGTATGGAAGTGGAGCATGGAACTGGCAAAAGAAGGATGAAGGTAGAATAAATGCAGTAGAAATGAGATCTCTAAGATGAATGTGTGGTAAATCTGTGTATGATAGAGTGTCAAATACAAATATAAGAAGTGAATGCGGTGCGAATGAAAGTGCTATGAAATAAACGACGTGAAGGCCAAATAAAACATGGCATGATCAAATAAATCAAATATTAAAGTCGGTTACGTAAGGAGTCTTAATAAATCGATGTGCGTGCATGACACGATGTATGAATGTAGAGGAGTCAGGAGATGTATGTCAGGACAGAACAGTGTGGCGGTCCATTCTTTCTGCCTACTCCTTCGAAGAGACGGCATGACGGTTAGTTAGTTTGCTTATATATTTTTTATTATTATTTACAATAAACTTCTTCAGCTTGCTAAGGCATTATCTAATGTTTAATAATACCCTAGTAAGAGGAAATATGTCTCTATCTTATTATATCATAAAAGTTTGTTTGAGTCTAGAGTACACATATATCTATAAACTAACAAATATGCTTATTTTTCCTTTTGAGAATTATCAACTTTTCCCTTTTCTAAACAGCTGCCATGCCTATTTCAAGATACAATAATCATTTCTTTATAACAGCTATCTTTTTTATTGCATTTTTTCCAAGAACAGTCTGAACTCGATACCATATCAATAGAATATTGTGTCAGGTTTCTTTGTTCAATTTCAAATGGTATTTTGTAAGCTGCCATTAACTTGGCCTTTTAGTGATTGAGGTGAGTGACAATATTGAAGATCAGACGAGATAAAACCCCCAGTTTTTTATATTTATTAAGCACAGTAGCATTTTTTATCAAGTGTGTAAAAACTAACTAACTAACCATCACGCCGTCTCCCCAAAGAATGGACTGCCACACTTTTCTTTCCTGACATATTTCTCTCGCTTCCTCAACATTCATACATCGTGTCATGCACGCGCGTCGATTTCTCTGACTCCTCACATGGCCGACATTCAATATTTGATTTATTTGATCGTGCCACATAAAAAAATAATTCATAAAAACAATTTCTTAAAAATAAGGATTCCTTAAATATGCCATAAAATTAGGAATGCTGAAAAAAAATACAATTTAGAGGAATAAAAATAAACATAAATCAAATAAATATTTAAATTAATAATTGAAACACAAGATTAGGTTAGATTTTCACGAAATTCATTAGATGTGTTCATTTTATAGATATAAAATAACAAAACACTTTGTATTTAACCACAGTGTGGTATTTAAATTGATGCTAACTAGTTTTGTTTGTACCCAAGCTTCATCAGGGCGATATAAGAAATGTTCCTTCATCACCCTGAAGAAGCTTGGGTATAAGCCAAATTAATTAGCATCAATTATAATAACCATATACCATGGTTTTATTATTTTAATTTTATAAATTTAAAATGTCTGACCACAAAGTGAGTGCTTTATATGAAAATTTAATGTGTTAGTTTTGAATAATACTATTATTTTATTTCATTTATATCTTGTCCATTGAAATTTTTTTGTTGGGTTATATTTTGAAGACATGCATCTCAGGCTATTATTTGTTTACTGTTTAGACCCAGTTTCAAGTAAGCTCCAGGAAACTCTTCACCATGAGTTCAGATAAGAAGAATCCCCTGAACACGGACTTGTGGGAGTCGGACCCCGAGCTGTTTGATCTGATCCAGAAAGAAAAGCGGCGCCAGGAATCGGGGCTGGAGATGATTGCCTCTGAGAACTTCACTTCCCTGGCCGTCCTGCAGTGCCTCAGCTCCTGTCTGCACAATAAATACTCCGAGGGCTTGCCCGGATTGAGGTTAGGAAATTAGATTATTTTTGATATTCTAATTAATCCAAAACAGATTATTTGATCACAGAGTGCAAAATTGTATTTGTATTATTTATGAGATAATTAATTTAATTAAAAAAATATATTCTTCCCTTTTCTTTTGAAAGTCTTCTCTTACAAGGCGATGTTCTCAGTACAAGGCCATTTTTATAAAAATGTTGATGTACACTTTAAAGATGTGGATACAATAGATAAAAATGAGAAGCCTCTATACATACTTGTGCATTATGTCAGAAAACACTTCAAGATTCATAGGTGAGATGCCGGTTTAACAGACAAAATGGGAAAACTCACAGATGAGTCGCCCGCGGCTATATGGTTAAAATAAAAAAGAAGATAGGTATTTATAATAAAAAACAGTTGATATTTCCGTTCTTCTTCTTCTTGTCCTGTCGCACCTTCGTGGTGTAAAGGGCTTTAAAGAACCTTCTCCACCCGGCTCTATCGCACGCCTAACATCATCCCAAGTATGGCCTGCTGCTTTAACCTCGTCCTGCAGGGTTTTTCTCCAGGTGCCTCTAGGTCTGCCTCACTTACTCTTTCTATCCACAGAGGACCAATCTAGTGCGCCCTGAGCGACGCAGGTTGGGTTCCGTCTCAGGGTGTGACCAATCCACAGCCATTTTTGTCTAGCGACTTGTTCTCTGATTGGCTTTTCGCCTGTCATGGGCCAGAGAACAGCATTTGACACTGTTAGGGGCCAAAAGATCTTGAACATTGAATGAAGGCACCTATTTATAAACATCTAGAGTTTTCCAATAACGTCTGTGGTAGATTTACAAGTCTCACATCAGTACAGCATTACGCTTTTAACGCTACTGTTAAATTTTGATGGTAGTTTTTACAAATTATGGTTATATTGCATAAGCAAATCAAAAATGATTCTCCCTTTAAAGTAAAAATGATTGTCCAATGCATTATTTCTGACTTGGCAGATTACTATTATATATTAATTTTTGTTAACCATAGTTATTCAATCATTTTACTGTTGGCCATATACGTAAAATATTACCATGCTAATGAAGTAGTTACATCACTCCGTGGACAAATTTTAATTCCGAATATTTTATTTTATTCATTTCTTGGAATCAATGCAGTTTTAACAGTAATAGTCCAACAAACTCCTAAGGGATCTCTTTTCTACTGCATTTGTTCTGTTTCTCCTGCCTCATCTTTTGATTCTGTAGTTTGAAGAATATTAATTAAAATGTTTTTCATAAGTTCCTCGAATATGAATATAAAATAAATTGATATTTTTCCATTGTCCAAGTAAACACAATTGTTATTTACTTGATATTGAAATATTTGGAAACAAACCGTGTCTATGGTGACAACATTTTCTTATAATAAATTGATTGTAATCTCTGTTTGATCTACTGGAGAAAATTGTTTACTCAAGTGTATCACGAATTCTCAACGGTTGTTCCAAATACACAAAACTTGTATCAAAATATCTATTGTATTGCCAATATTTCAAAATATCTATTCGATTTCACTTGGAGCTATGTTGCTATTGATGATGCCTATAATCATGTATTTACAGCTAACCATCATGCCATTACTCCAAAGTTGTACACATATATGAGGCCACTAGGACAAGAGTGGTCTAACCAACATTTTTTGAAAATTTGAGTTACTGGTCTAACCCACACCTATTTGTGACCTACTATAAAAGAAAAATTAATCTAACCACCATTTCCAAGTGGAAACATAGATATCGCCATAAATACTTCTTTTGCTCTGACAAAAAATCAAAATATATGGAGTCAAATGTGGTCTATTATAAGTAACCATCAAAAAATATCCTTAAACTTTATATTACCCAATATTTCAAATACTATTCTAAAGACATTCACCAAACAAACAAGGTTTATCACTAAAGAAGACCCTAACCCATATAGTTTTTAAAAAAAAAATGGGGAAAAAACGTCAAATTTTCAATCGCATTCATCTCCGTTGTCTAAATTTGGGGTTAGACCGCTCTTGCCCTGGCGGCCTCATATATGACACACACTTCTATCCCGACTCTAACCTCCTTAACATTCATACAGCATGTCATGTACGTGTGTTAATTTCCTTGAATAATTGCATGGCCGACATTAAATATTTAATTGTATTGGCCGTTCCATGTTTTCCTCAAATTTTTCCTTATTCCTCACTTCTTTTCTTCATTGATTATGTCCATGAGTCCATACCTTATTGTACCTTTCATTATTTTGGTTCTTACGCTTCCATTTGCATTGCATTTATTTATTATTTCTGCATTTGGCACGCTATCATATTTACACAGATTTTATTATTATTATTTTATTGAATCGCTCTTTACATCATGACAGCATGAGCCAAATCGATGTAAAGGGTATTATAGTTATCATAGTGATTCTCGTGACATGTGATAGGTAGCTAATCTCCATCACTATTTTATTGTCACGTGAATTCTACACCAGACCAAAGACTGTGACAATCACGCTGCCCTCGCCGGGAATCGAACCCGGAACCTTCGGGGTGGCAGTCAATGCACTTACCACTTGGCCACGAAGTTTGTCTAAAAGATCTCATTTCCACAGGGATTATTCTACTTTCATCCATCATTTGCCAGTTCCATACTTCACTTCCATAAATAAGGGTCAGTTTGAGAACACCATTGTGGCATTGTCATTCAAAAAATTTTTTTTTGACAAGATAGACTTGTTTGCGATGACAACTTATAAATGTAAATAAACTAACTAACTAACTAACCATCACGCCGTCTCTCCGAAAGGGTAGGCAGAGAGAATGGACTGTCACATTTTAACCGATGCGGCACTCCATCCTTCTCTTTTCGCCCCGCGGGAGACGCGGTGTGATGGGTTTCGAACCTCATCGCCACCAATAGGCGTCTCCCACGGATACTTCGATCGTCACAACATCCACAAAATAAATCTAAAACAAATCATATAAAATACAATGATATAAAATAAAATAAAATAGCAAAATAAAAATATTATATATATAAATGTAATGCAAGTTTGTTTTGGTTAACATGAATGGTTTGAAAATACTAAAAAATTTACACATTTATAAGGCTTCAGGAATGTTTTTAATATAGTATAATACATCCAAGGGCTACGAATATTGCAACCACATCCATTTATATATTTTTGAAATTTAATGTGTTTGATACATATACATATAATTTATATATGTCATTAACACGCTATAAGAGTGGTTATGGAATTGTATATACGAGCATATAATAGTTTAAAGACATTATATTTTTATTATTTATATCATTTATTTTTATTTGTTATTTTATTTTATTTTATATCATTGTATTTTATATAATTTGTTTTAGATTTATTTAGTAGACGTTGGACGATCGAAGTGTGCGCGGGAGATGCCTATTGGTGGCGATGAGGTTCGCAACCCATCACACCGCGTCTCTCGCGGGGGCGAAAAGAGAAGGATGGAGTGCCGCATCGATTAAAGTGTGGCAGTCTATTCTTTCTGCCTACCCTCTCGGGGAGTCGGCGTGATGGTTAGTTAGTTAGTTAGTTTAGATGTAAATAATGTTTATTTTTATTTGAAGGTATTACGGTGGCAATGAGTACATCGATGAGATTGAAATCCTCGCGCAGAAGAGGTCTCTGGAAGCCTTTAACTTGAGCCCCGATGAGTGGGGCGTCAATGTTCAACCTTACTCAGGTACATTTTGTTTATTTATCTATTTGCCAATGCTAAAAATGTAATAAATTAAAGAAATCACGCCTTAAAATAGAATATATTTGATTTATCAGTAATCTCAAAGAGTTACGGGGGTGTATTCTTGTCTAGATGCTCGAATTATAGGTGTTTTTTCGGGCACTAAATACATACACAATGGAGTTCTAGTGCCAACCCTCATGTATGGAAGTGAAGCTTGGAGCTGGCAAAAGAAGGATGAAAGCAGGATAAAAGCTGTAGAAATGAGATCACTAAGAAGAATGTGCGGGAAAATGTTGTATGATAGAATACCGAATGATGAAATAAGAGAGAAATGTAAGGCAGATGACTGCATCATGGATAAAATTAAAAAAGGATCCCTCAGATGGTTTGGACATATGGAACGAATGGATGAGAGAAGAATGGTTAAAAAGTTGTACACAAGCAGCGTGAGTGGAAAAAGAAACCAAGGACGACTGAGGAAAACATGGCATGACCAAATTAATCAATTGCTAAAAGGCGGCCACATTCGAAGTCGGAATAATCGATGTATGAATGTAGAGGAAGCCAGGACAGAACATTGTGGTGATCCATCCTCTCTGCCTAGCCCTGCAGAGAAATGGCGTGATGGTTAGTTAGTTACCAACCCTGTAATTATTATTTACAGCTATCAAACAGATGGAATGAAAAATAAGTGTGGTCAGTTCTATTTAAAGTTACATCTGCTATATTCAAGGTTAAACAATGTCAGGTGAACAATTATCATAAAATAATTATAGTTACATAATTAATACAAATTATTGTGGCGATGAGGTTCGCAACCCATCACACCGCGTCTCTCGCGATGGCGAGAAGAGAAGAATAGAGTGCCGCATCGATTAAAGTGTGGCAGTCCATTCTTTCTGCCTACGACGAGACGGCGTGATGGTTAGTTAGTTAGTTAGTTAGTTAGTTTTCGGGCAGTAAAAAAATAAACAATAAATGCTTTTAGCATCCATTTCTCATTAATTATTGATATTTAATCAGTATATTGATATTTAATCAGTATAAAAAAGTGAGATTATATTAAAAAAATCTCTAATCCAAAAAGGTGCAGGCCGTCAAAGTGGGGACTCTCGAAAAAATAGTACTTCCTGGTTGACGGGATTCCAGTCCTTCCAGTGATATGAAAAAAAAAATCTTTAAAATTCTTGAAAAAGAAGGATGTAGTTATCGCATGACGTAGTTATTTGTAGAGATATGAAAGTCATTTATTAGCAATGTGTTCTAGTTACAAAGCATTTTGATAATGCCTTACCAAGGTGAAACACGTTTTTTCCATAAAATATAATAGAACTTTAAGACAACAGACGTTTAATTTGTATTAATTATGTAACTATAATTATTTTATGATAATTGTTCACCTGACATTGTTTAACCTTGAATATAACAGAACTTTAAATAGAACTGACCACACTTATTTTTCATTCCATCTGTTTGATAGCTGTAAATAATAATTATAGGGTTTGTAACTTTTGATACAAATGCAAAAAATGTATTCATTGAAAAAATAAATTCACTAATGCCGTTTTTCTCCGGAGGGGTAGGCAGAGAGGATGGACCGCCACACTGCTCTATCCTGACATACCTCTCGGGCTTCCTCTGTATTCAAAGATGCACGCTCCTCGATTTTTCTGACTTCAAATATGGCTGCCTTTTAGTAATTGATTCATTTGGTCATCACATGTTTTTCTCGGCCGAGGACGGCTTCTTTTTCCATTCATTCCATATGTCCAAACCATCTAAGTGATCCTTTTTTAATTTTACTAATAATGCAATCATCTGCTTTACACTTCTTATTTATTTTGTCCTTTTGTATTCTATCCTACGTCATTTTCCTGTACATTCTTCTCAGTGATCTCATTTCTATGGCATAGATTCAACTTTCATCCTTCTTTTGCTTGCATAAGTGTTTGCACTAGAACTCCATTATGTACTGAAAAATAATATTAATATTATCGAAAAACTACAGTTGCCATTCCTGGGATGTGTTGCTAATTAAACACATATTCTTCTTGTCCTGTCACACTCGAGGAACCTTCTTCACCCGACTCTATCGCACACCTGATGCCTAACATCATCCCAAGTGAGGCCTGCTGCTTTAACCTTGTCCTGCAGGGTTCTTATACAGGTGTCTCTAGGTCTGCATCGCTTCGTCTTTCCACCCATAGGGGACCAGTCTAGTGTGCCCTGAGCGATGCAGGCTGGGTTCCATCTCGGGGTGTGACCGATCCACAGCCATTTGCCATCTCTGATTGACCTGCCATGGCCCAGCATCTGACACTGTTTGGGGCCAAAGATCTTGAATATTTCAAATGCATATATTTAGAGTTAATTGTGTTTTTTTTATTTGATTATTTATTATGTTATTAATGTGTCCGCAGGGTCCCCCGCCAACTTTGCGGTGTACACGGCCATCGTGGAGCCTCATGGCCGAATCATGGGCCTGGACCTACCTGACGGCGGCCATCTCACCCACGGCTTCTTCACTGCCACCAAGAAGATTTCGGCAACGTCCATATTCTTTGAGAGCATGCCGTACAAGGTAAACCATCTAATTACATTATAACCCTAAATTGTGGCTATAATTTTCTCTTATACAATATCATCTTTACAAATAGCTCAATGAATCAAATATAATAATAATAAATGGACTAATAGTGGTGAAAATGCCCTCTATGGTACCTTTTTTAGAATTGCTGTAAAAATATTACACAATCATCCTCAACTGTGAAGAAAGATTCTCCTTTTCCTTGGCATTTACGCACTCAATATTTTCACACTATCCTTACCCTTGCCATTTACGCACTCAATATTTTCACATTATCCTTGCTCTTGCCATTCACGCACTCAATATATTCACAGTGTCCTTACCCTTGCCATTTACGCATTCAATATTTTCACCTTGGCCTTGCCATTTATGCACTTATTATTTTCACATTGTCCTTGCCCTTGCCATTTACGCACTATATATTTTCACATTGTCCTTGCCCTTGCCATTTACGCACTATATATTTTCACATTGTCCTTGCCCTTGCCATTTACGCACTATATATTTTCACATTGTCCTTGCCCTTGCCATTTACGCACTATATATTTTCACATTGTCCTTGCCCTTGCCATTTACGCACTATATATTTTCACACTGTCCTTGCCCTTGCCATTTACGCACTATATATTTTCACATTGTCCTTGCCCTTGCCATTTACGCACTCAATATTTTCACATTATCCTTGCCCTTGCCATTTATGCACTCAATATTTTCACATTGTCCTCTTACCCTTGCCATTTACACACTCAATATTTTCACGTTGTCCTTACCCTTGCCATTTACACACTCAATATTTTCACGTTGTCCTTACCCGTGCCATTTACACACTCAATATTTTCACGTTGTCCTTACCCTTGCCATTTACACACTCAATATTTTCACATTGTCCTTACCCTTGCCATTTACACACTCAATATTTTCACGTTGTCCTTACTCTTGCCATTTACACACTCAATATTTTCACGTTGTCCTTACCCTTGCCATTTACACACTCAATATTTTCACATTATCCTTGCCCTTGCCATTTATGCACTCAATATTTTCACGTTGTCCTTACCCTTGCCATTTACACACTCAATATTTTCACGTTGTCCTTACCCTTGCCATTTACACACTCAATATTTTCACGTTGTCCTTACCCTTGCCATTTACACACTCAATATTTTCACATTGTCCTTACCCTTGCCATTTACACACTGTATATTTTTACATTGTCCATATCTTTTCCAAATATTGAGTGCAAAAAATAAGTACTTAATATTTTCACATTATCTTTATCCTTTTCATTGTCCTTATCCTTACCATTGTCCTTATCCTTTCCATTGTCCTTATCCTTACCATTTACACACTCAATATTTCCTTATCCTTGCCAAATATTGCATGTGTAAATACGCATTTAATATTTTCACAATCTTTATTCACAAACAAAACGTGGCACAATTAAATATTAAATGTCGGCCACGTGAGCAGTTGGAGAAATCAACGTGTGTGCATAAGAATGTTGAGGAATCGAGAGAAGTATGTCAGGAAATAACAATGTGGCGGTCCATTCATCCACTGATTAACTGTATACTTGTCAGGTTGACCCATCGACGGGTCTGATAGACTATGACAAGCTGGCGGAGACTGCCAAGCTGTTCAAGCCTCGCGTCATCATTGCTGGCACCAGCTGCTACTCCCGCTGCCTGGACTACAAGCGCTTCCGACAGATTGCAGACGACAACGGCTCCTACCTGTTCTCCGACATGGCACATATATCTGGATTAGTTGCCGCCGGTAATCTAAAACTTGGTTTATTTTAACAATGTGTCTTCAAGACTAGCAGAGGGCCACTGTGGATAGTAAATCTAATGCTAATTATTTGAAATCACTTTGTACTGTACACAAGCTTAACACATTCACTCCAATTCCATGAAATCGAATTACTTTGAAATCCCAATGATTGTCTATGAGTTAAGTTTTATTCTATGTGAGCTTAACTTTTTTCAAATTTGATTAGCCATCAAAGCAATAAATTATGTATGGTCAATACGAGGGACAAAATACCCAATATGGAAATCAGACACCGAACAAAGCTTGTCAATATAATGGACCGTGTTGCCAAACTGAAGTGGAAATGGGCAGGACATGTCACCAGACAGGGAACAGATAGATGGTCACACAGAGTCTTGATGTGGAGACCGTGGGAGGGAAAAAGAAGCATCTGTTGATCCCAAAAAAGGCAGGCTGACAACCTAATTCCATTCAGGGGAAGATGGATGAGAGTCGCATAGGATAAAGAAACGAGATTGTTTAAAGAGCCCTATATCCAGTAATGGAGAGTCGACTACAGAAGAAAAGGAAGATGTATGGTCTATAACATATAACTAACTAACGCCGTCTCTCCGAAAGGGTAGGCAGAAAGAATGGACTATCACACTTTCACCGATGCGGCACTCCATCCTTCTCTTTTCGCCCCGCGGGAGACGCGGTGTGATGGGTTGCAGCCACCAATAGGCATCTCCCACGCACACTTCGATCGTCCAACATTCACAAAATAAATCTAAAACAAATCATATAAAATAAAATAAAATAACAAAATAAAAATATTTTAACTTATAATACTGAATTATTTATAAATATGTTATAGTGTTATACTGCTGCACATCTTAGCTTGTATAATTAATAAATAAATAAAAACACACAGCGTGGGACTTGAACCAGAGACCAACCGGCCAGCAGAATAGCAAGCCATCCGCTCAGCCACCTAGCTATTAAAGCTAGTGGCGACATTTCTAATATATGAATTATTAGAAATCGTAAGTACATTTTGATGAAAAACATTATGAATTACAAAATACGCGATATTTCGATTTAACGGTAGAATTTACTATGAAAAGTAAATTTTTGAACCGAGCAAATTATGAAAATTTCAAATTACGAAATATCGTTGATCGAATTAACGGACTTTTACTGTATAAGCAAACAGTAGCCTTTTTTTCTAAAAATTGGCTGGCTATTGCACTTTCTCACTCTAACTATGGACAACTCTTAGGGTGTACTATAGGGTTTTTCATCCTGCTATAGGTTCAAAAGTGCTTGAACTTTGAAATGAAATAAATCAACCTGTCTAAGTGATTTGGCCACAATTTTTTTAAAATTTTAAAAGACATTCAATGTCATTATGTAGCCGCCGTGGCTTCGCTGCGAGTAGTGTATCCTGGTGTATAAAATTCCATCCCGAAGTCAATTTCCTATGTCATGCCCTTCTTCTTCGATGGCCCTACAGCCCATATCGAGCCTTAGCCTCCAGTATTCTTCGCCTCCAACTCCTCCTGTCCTCCGCTTCGACCCTCCACTCTCACACTCGTAACAATCTTGCCCCATCTCTCCCAACTTTATCCTCCCATCGCAGCCTTGGTCGTCCAATTGGTCTTCTACCACCTGGGTGCCACTCCAGCAATGTCCAGCAATGTATGTCATGCCCTCCTCCTATAAATTCAAACGCCTCAAAAAGAGTATAATAATATTTCTCCCAAGATGCGTCATAGTATGAGTGTTTTTATTTTGTTATTAATAAATATTTAATTATGAATATGTTGGCAGGCGTGATTCCAAGTCCATTTGAGTACAGCGACATTGTGAGCACCACCACCCACAAGACTCTGCGAGGACCCCGCGCCGGGGTCATCTTCTTCAGGAAGGGAGTTCGCACAGTCAAGCCCAATGGCGATAAGGTTATTAATTTTCATGTACATATATATATTGAGCGCACTGAAATTGAGTCATGTCTATTTTGGAAAGATTATAATTTTTATGTTTTAGCTTTGTCCATGATTTTTATTTTTCATTTTAACCCACGATGATGTACAATTGCATTCCTCTTGGGCATGCTGGGGACCAATAGTTTACAGATAAGAAGGGATGGGTGCACACTTACCCATTTCTTCAGACTTATCAGGGGATTCTTTGAGAATTCCGTCATCTTGGAGGCTATCCATCTTTATGTTCCGGATGGTTATCTTCGACAGCGTCAGCACAGACTGTTTTATCTCCCAGCATGCAGAACCAACCTGCCTCTGGTGATGCCGGTGGGGAGAGCAATCAAACTGCTGAACATGATTTCTCATTCGTGAAAGTACGTTCAGAAGACAAATATACTTTCATATTAGTGAAAGTACATTCAGAAACTCTAGCCTTGGAGTGAAGATCAATGGAGTCGTTATAAATAATATCAGATATGCTGACGATACAGTCATATTGGCTGAAAGTATACCTGATCTCCAAGAGCTCCTAAATAAGATTGACACGGCTGGAGAAGAATTGGGTCTGACAATAAATGTCGCTAAGACCAAGTGGATGTCGTTTGGAAGACTTGATTATTCTGGATCATCTTTGCGACTAAAAGGAGTAAATATCGAAATGGTTGACCAGTTTAAATACCTCGGCAGTATCATTACTAAAACACTCGACCCAGATACAGAAGTGAAATGTAGAATAGAAGTTGCACGTGCTGCATTTAATAAGATGAGACCCTTCTTCTGTGACGATAATTTGAATCTTAAACTTCGACAACGAATGATAAAAGCTTACATATGGTCAGCTCTATTATACGGAAGTGAAACATGGACTCTAAAAGTGAACGTAATGAATCGGTTGGAGGCATTCGAAATGTGGATACACAGAAGAATGCTTCGTATACCTTGGACCGAAAAGGTCAGTAACGTCGAAGTACTTAGGAGAGCCGGAGCCAAGAGAGAGCTGTTGTCGAATGTCAAGGTGAAAAAGGTCTCATATTTGGGTCACGTGCTGCGTGGAGAGGGGTACCGCCTCCTCCGACTTATATTGGAGGGCAAGATAGAGGGAAGACAGGGAGTTGGCAGAAGGCAGATGTCCTGGCTGCGCAACATTAGAGAGTGGACCGGAATGGGGACGGTGGATGACCTGTTTCGGGCAGCGCGGGACAGGGAGGTTTTCGCCGGAGTGATCGCCAACGTCGGGGGGACCTGACACGGCACAGGAAGAAGAAGAAGAATTCAGAAGAGAAATACTCTTTCTTGACTTTGGAGAGTATCTTGTATTCCTAATGTCGAACCATCTCTCATGCGTTCCTGGTATTATATATTTATCATATTTTACCTGTTCTCAATAGATGTCTTAAACTATAACAATTGTTTCTAACATCTTTTGAGAAAATAAACTGATTTGATTTGAAAAAAATTGACCCTGGTACTGATTCTCAAACAGCAAAAGCATAAAAATTTCAAAATCAGAATTTGTTACATCACTTATGTAAAGACTTCTCTACCTAGCGCAGCCCGGAATAACCCTGTTTTTAGGCAGAATTATGAATGTTGTTTCAATAAGTCAAGAGGAATAGTCCTAATTTTAATTAAATAATCTGAGCAGACAATCCACCTTCACCTCACCGATGAGTTTCAATATTTCAGCAAAGATTTTATCTGGACTACATGCTTTCCTATTTTTGGATGTCTTTGATGGTATTGTATTTTAATATCTTTATTTATTCAATTCAGATTTATTATTATTACATATTAACCCATTGGCTTACCATATTAATTTTATTTTTTCTTACTTTGTATCACCTAGGCATCGTCAAAGGCAGGGCTACATAAAATACTATTTTATTACTAATTGACTTGTTTTGCCAAGCTAAGGCTTTTATTTGATAATGCCTTAGTGAGGTGTAACATGTCATTCCCATAAAATATAATAAAACTTCTATAAAACAGACGTTTTCATTTGTATTAATTATTTAATGTGGAGTTTTACATAATTGTTTAAGAAACAGTAAATAATTTTTTTCATAGGTGTTGTACGACCTTGAAACCAAGATCAACCAGGCCGTATTCCCTGGCCTGCAGGGTGGACCGCATAATAATGCCATCGCTGGCATAGCCACCACCATGAAGTTGGCTAAGACTCCTGAGTTTGTCGCATATCAGAAACAGGTATACACTCCTATTTATTTTATTTAAATAATCTTTATTTATTGAAATTCTAAAAATAAATCAACCATCCGGTTCAAAGAGACCCAAGAACAGATGAATGTTACCGAAAAGCCAGCTTTAGTTTTAGAATATTATGCCACTGATTTTTTGACACAAAATATTTTCTTTCGTTTGAAGCACTTAGTTAGTGGTGTGGGATTATTGAAAATAAATTCAAAAACACTTTTCTATTTGTTTTCACCACTTTTTTATACCTTCATCATCAGGTTCGTAAAAACTCCTAAACGTGCTGAGTAAAATAAACTCAATGATAGAAAATAACTGTTTTAATTCATAAGAAAATTTTGTAAAATTGCCGTAGATTTTCTTATCTTCACCTTTGCCTGTTCTTTTTTATAATCAGGTTGTGCTGAACGCCAGGCGTCTCTGCTCCGGTCTCTTGGAGCGGGGCTACAAGGTTGCGGCCGGGGGCACTGATGTGCACCTGGTGCTGTTGGACCTGCGGACCAATGGCCTCTCGGGGGCCAAAGCTGAGCGCATCCTGGAGCTTATATCCATTGCCTGTAACAAGAACACGGTTCCCGGAGACAAGAGCGCCCTCAATCCCTCGGGTGTCAGATTGGGTATATTTATTATTCAAAATCTTTACCAGTTTTACCAGTCGCTGGCACGCCACGAAGCCTATCTAAACCAGTCATTGTCAAAATAAAGACAAAAGTGGAAGTAGTTTTTCATGAAACATTGATTTATTTAATTATTATTTTTGTTTTTAATCTTTAATTACAAGTACTTAATTTGTCACATTTTCAGGAACTCCTGCCTTAACCACAAGGGGATTAAAAGAAAAAGACATTGATAAGGTTGTGGATCTAATTGACTCCGGACTGAAACTTGCACTAGAAGTTTCAAAAATATCCGGCCCTAAATTGGTGGACTACAACAAGGTTCTGTCAGAGAATGCCGAAGTCAAAGAGAAGGTGGAAAAATTGAAGACAGAAGTCGAATTGTTTAGCAAATCTTTCCCCATGCCTGGGTACTCTGATTTTTAAGGTGTTTAATTCCATAAATTTTATATTTATAAGTCTCCTCATTTGTTATATTGTACTTTACTTGTGATTTTCACTTAATAAATAAAAGCTATTTTTTTATTATTATTTTTTCCATGTTTATGTCGTATTGGGTGCTTCTAGATATGGGCTATTGATTCATCTAATGATAGACTAAACAAAAATACATTTCTACAAAAAACAAACATCTGTAGTTGGGCTATCATTGTAAAAAATTACTTTAAGAGGGAAGATTTCATTGAAAAATCTTTTGGAATAAGACAATTAACCCTTTTGTCAGTAACAAAAATGTCTAGGTCATTCAATTACTGGGGTACCCACCACAAGTACAATCTAGTTATTGACATCATATTTTCAGTTATTTATACAAGAATATCTTAACATGTCTTAAACGCAGGGGTCTTGCATTCAATATTAAATAGCATTAGAGGCACGATTTTTATGGCAACTTTATCTTATCATTGATCAATTATCTTTTACCAACCTACCCTTAATAAATGTAGAAATCCAAACAGTTCTGGTTATGTCTGTGTGTATTAAATATTTAAGTATTGATTTATCACCAAAAACCATAAAAACAATTAAGAAATTGTCAGAACTAGAATTTTATGTACAACACACAGCAGAAACTTTAATGTATCTTTGAGGGCTTGGATTTTTTTATATATAATGGTGAAAAAAATGGAGGTGGAGCATGGGGCATTGAAGTAAATCAAAGGGTTGTGGCAGCGAGACAGGAAGAGACAGCGGAGCTTGACGGGGTGGGTTCAATGGCGGCAGGAAAAGCAAGGATGGAAGGGAGGGGGGGGTCGCCAAGATGGTGGAGAATCAGAAGGATGGTAGCAACGGCAGAAAGATATTAGTGATCTGGCTATGTACATTGTGTGTCGAAAACAAAATCAAAATTTCAGTTTTACATTGTAATCATTGCCATAATTTTTTTTATGGTGAAATATTTGAATTTTAGCCATTTTGAATATATCCGAGTTTTGGAAATTATTATGGTCTTCATTGTAAGGTAATTAATGTGTGTGTGGGAGGTACATTTCAGATCAAATTCAAACCTATCGATCCGGCTTTATGGGCTTCACAATGTGAAGCGCTACGCCTTAGCACCTGAGAGGTGATATGATATCGTGCCATAACACTTTGGCAAGCTTTTATTATAATGAGTTGCTGGCTGTATGGTATTATTTCCAAGTAGCTAGGCCCATGTTATTTGTTATGGAGTATAGGATTATTATTCCGTAGTGCACACATTAATCACCCTGCAGATGGCAACTGCAATGATTTCCAAAATGTTTATAATTTGACTTTGCTCGGCAAGAATCTATCGCAAATTGATATCAGCTGACTAAATTATTCAGGATGTTTTATTTCTATACAAAAAAAACGTGTGTTTACTTACGTACGCATGTAAGAACTATACTTCTTTGGCGTAACAAAAATTTTGGTACAGGTTTTTTCTTCTCATTAAAAAGTTTTTACAAATATTATTATGCAAAATATTTGAAATTACCCCAGCAAAATATAACGGTTCGTTGGTAAAGGGTGTCCGGTGGCAGAATTAGGTTTTAAATTTCAAATTTCTTTGTAACGGCTAAACGGAGGAGCATGGAGGGGGCCGCGTTAGCTTGGTCATTCGTGCGGATTATTTAATCACGATATCACAGTGGACGAGAGAGCAACGTGACTTTGCAATCGAAGAGTATTTAAAGGCTAATGATTCATGTGCAACTGCGCGTCGAAGATTTAGTACGCGTTACAAAAGTGTAGATTTGATTCGATCATGGGTGTGGAGGTTCCGGGCAACAAGTTCGACGGCAAACGACCCACGGCCGGGGCCCAGCAGGACGTCGAGAACAAATCAAAACATTGAACTCGTCGCGAACAGTTTGCACGATAATCCGCGTCAGTCCGTGCGCAAGAAAGCGGCTACCCCTAGGGCTTTCAAAAACTATTGTGCACGAAATATTGAAGAAGGAACTTAAATTTCACCCTTTTAAGATTCAAATTGTGCAAGTGCTAAAACCTAATGATTACAATTTAGGTAAAATTTTCTGCGAGACAATGTTAGAGCGATTTCGTACGGTTAACACTATCTTTTGGAGTGATGAAGCCCATTTTCATTTAAATGGAAGTGTAAATAAGCAGAATTGACGTTTTTTTGTGAATGTATACTTATACTTGTATACGAATCCTGGATTTTCACCCATGGTGGGTGGTTAATTCAAATTTAATTGTATCTCAATAGAGACGAAGACGCAAACTGGAAACTGAATATGGATGATCAAGGTGTTTACAGGACTTATGACCTGTCATTGGTTGGGTTAAGCGCACGCTTTATGTAATTACATGAAGCGTAATTACATAAAGCGTGCGCTTAACCCAACCAATGACAGGTCATAAGTCCTGTAAACACCTTGATCATCCATATTCAGTTTCCAATTTGCGTCTTCGTCTCTATTGAGATACAATTAAATTAGAATTGACGTTATTGGTCACCTAAAGGACAGAACCCACGGTTTAAACATCAACAGCCAGTTCAGTCCCAAAGTGACAGTTTGGTGTGCATTGTCAAGCAGTTGAATAATCGGACCCTATTTTTTTTTTAAATCGTCGAGGGCAAGCCATTACTGTGAACGGGGTTTCTTATCGGCGCATGCTTAACGATTATTTTTGGGCAAAAATGAGAGAACATCCTGCCTCCCTCCCCTTCACACACATGGTTCCAGCAAGATGGCGCCACGCCTCACACTGCTAGAGAGACGATGGCGCTTCTTCGTGATTTGTTCATAAACAAATTGATTAGCCGTTTCGGTGACATCCCCTAGCCACCCAGGTCCCCAGATCTCACTCCTATGGACTTTTTTCTGTGGGGGTACCTCCAAAGTAAAGTGTTTGAAACCGACCCCGCGACCATCTCTGAACTGAAAGGAAATATCGTTCGTGAACTTATTGGGGTGCGCGCGCTGCTTTCAATTTTCATCGTCAGTCTGTATCCACCCACTGCTGTACGTAAGCTTCTCCACCCCCACGCCATCCCTCTCCGTCTCTCGCCAGTGTTCTTCAGGCCCTTCCCGCCGTCCGCACAATATCATCGCTCCACCTGGTGGACTTCTCGACACTTCTTGACTCAACTTGGCCTACAATTAATATTTTTCTGGCTCTTCTGAATTTTCCATCATTCCGTCGGCACATGTCCAGCCCATTGCTACTCTCCCGTCTTCAAATTTACCCTCTACTAAACACGCCAAAAGAAGTATAACTTCAAAAATATAAAGTCACACTTTACGTTTTATCTCGCCGATACAGATGACCCAATTTATACCCTTTCGCGAATTCTTTATTGCTGTCGTGTTAGTTCGAGGATGAACAATTTAGAATTTTTTTAAATGGTAATACTAAAAAATCTCAGAAATTACCTATTTGACATTTTATACTTCTATGGAAAAATAAAGTGTTTCGATTCCAAGGAGGAACGAATTGTTTTTTTGTTAAACAGCTGTTTAAGCGTATAATTTAAACTATTGTCGACGTTTTCGCTACATGTAAAGCTATAATATTTTTGTTTATGCTGTCATTAAAGTGTTTTACGGTGTATGTATTATCAGCTTTCTTTTTCTGTGTAATAATATCTTTTTAGAGGGTAGTGCAACTCGTTTATGCCCCTTTTGTTGAGATAAATTAAAGGTAATAAGTTAAGCAATCTAGCGATCTTTTCTCAAATTGGAAAAAAAGAAGCATGAAATACAACGTAACTGGCCACATTAACATTCTTTCGTTAGAGAGTTTTTTGGCTATCGATTATTATGGTCATTGTTAAAAAATATACATAATAATAATATTTTGTCGTATAATTCGGCGTGATTCTGAGTATGTATAATTTGATTTTAAATATTAATATTACATTATGTATAAGTTATTTTCGTCACAGTTCATTTTGCCAAAAGTTCAAGGCAACACATTCTATAAATACATCTTTAACATCGCCCCCTTTCGTTGCATCAACGTCAATTTACTTATTTTTATACACGGATTACGCGAAAAAACTGTAGTAATTTTAATATACATGCATATATTTAAACACGTTTTTCATCATTTTTTATTACATTATTTTGTTTTGTTACTTTGATCTGATTATAGTTTATAAAATGATTATTTGCTTTTTCTGCGTTTTGTTCACTCATTTCCACAAAATTCCAATTTTTATGTGTGATTTTCGTATATTTTTTCAGCTTCTATTCCACTGACCGGATGAATATTGTTATTTGAATAATATTTATCTCAATTTCAAGTATATTTGTTAGATTAAAATGCATGTAAAATTTCAACTATAAAAGATGTTAAATGGGTCAAGCCACATTTTTGGAAGGAGCAAAAAATATTTGATATTGATGAAAACATCATTTTTATTTAATGCTGTAGCAAGGCGAAACATGCCACTCCCATAAAATATAATAAAACTTCTAGAAAATACTCTACAATATTTTATATGTAGCAATATTTAATAATTCAAGACAAATAAATACATCATATGGTAATTATTATTTACTTAGTTTATTGATATAAAATGCCACAATGTATTTTATGTTTTGGATTTTAAAGATGGTTGTTTTAAACCTCCATATAAGTTTACACAGTTGGTTAGCATGATCTAAGTCTATAGTTATACATAACCGCATTCCTCTTGGGCATGCTGGGGACCAATGGGTCTACGCTTACCCATTTCTTCAGACTTATTAGGGGATTCTTTGAGAACTCCATCATCTCAGAGAGTATCCATCTTTATGTTCCGGATGGTTATCTATTCAATATGAATAAATGTACAAATATTTATAAATATTTTTAAATCGAATATGGTACTAAAATTAAGTATCTAACACAATATTCAAAAATGGAATATTTTAACTGATACTCTTCTATTGTTAATTGTTTATTTTTTTTTATAAACTTTTAACATAAACAATTTTTAATCCAATATCTTCTTACCACATTCTACAAATTTTATTACTGCCATTGTAAAGATTATAATTCAAAGTTGAACAAAAATTACGGATTGGCCCTTTTACCTTTCAACAGAGATTCAATGTTAGCTAAACATTATCTGACTAACTGAATAATTGCTCCATGATAAATGTTTTATGTATTTTCATTTCAGTGCAAAATTTCAAAATTGAAATGGTTATCATGTGAATTATCATTCTGCTTCCTTCCTTTACGGGATAACCGACGGACATCTGCTGAAGTTTTTTTAATATGACAGAACTTGCGGCTTGGTAAATATATATATATTTTTATAATATAACGCTTATTTTATCAGATATCTTTCGCTTGTTATCTTGGTTGCCATCATCATTGCAAATAAATAATAATTTTAATGTAAACTTAAAATCAAGCAAAGTGTGTCGCATTTGCTAACAGAAATTTACCAGAGAAAGCAAAGATGACAATGCATAATCGGTGTCTTTATATATCCTCGTGTATGGAAATATATTGCGCAACTAGTAAATTAATAAGAGTTGAATAAATACTCTGCAAATGTAGTTATCTTAATGAATTTTGTGACCAATAAATGATATAAGATAAATTTATAACTGTTTAGTGAATTGATTTATAATTGTTTTAAAGAGTTTTAGTACCGACCCTGATGTATGGAAGTGAAGCATGGAACTGGCAGAAGAAGGATGAGAGCGGAATAAATGATATAGAGATTTAAATGTATATGCAGTAAAATCCGATTATCGATTATCGTCTGGTGCACTTGATGTCACCAAGGGAGCTCAAAATATTTTCTTGGACTTCGTCACCGAATGTAACGTCTATAAGTCAATAAATCAATTAAAGAATTCACCCTCCATTGGCCCAGACTTTGTTCCAACTTTTGTGTTGAAAGGTTGTAACCATATCCTTAAAAAACCACTGTCGATAATTATCAATTGTTCACTACTCACGGGTGTCATTCCGGAACTCTGGAAGATTTCCAAAATCTCTTCGGTATTTAAGAAGGGTACCAAATTGTGTTTTGAAAACTTGTTGAGGCAGTAAACCATAATTTTATTAATCCTCGAATTGAACCCTTCTCTATACAACATTTTAACCATTCTTCTCTCGTCCATTCGTTCCATATGTCCAAACCATCTCAGGGATCCTTTTTTAATTTTACTTATGATACAATCATCTGCCTTACATTTCTTCCTTATTTAGTTGTTCGGTATTCTATCATATATAGTTTTCGCACACATTCTTCTCGGTGATCTCATTTCTCCTATTTTTGCCAGCTTCAAGCTTCACTTCCATACATAAGGTTAATTTTAAAATGTAATTAAACTAACTTTATAGACAATTACTATTAAAAAATGTTTTGATGTAAGCTTACTTGTTTTTTTTAAATATATAATATAGTTCACCGAAAAAAAAGCCCCATCAGATAACTGTAAAAGTGGACTATGACCCAAAAAAGTTATTATTGACTTATGTACTGGGGTTAATTTTTGTAAGGGGACAGTTAGTATTATTTACCTCCAGTCGATTACCTCCATTGATAATATTGTTAACTGGAGTCATAGTAATAAAATGCAATTCAATGTCTCTAAGTGCGTTAAGCTTACCTTATCTTTTACTAGAGCATTGAGAACTGTGTATCATAGATATACAATGAACAACCAGCAACTAACACATGTATCTATGATGAAGGATCTCGGAATTATCTATGAGAGTAGGCTGACTTTTCGTGCACATATCGAGAGGATTTGTGACATCGCCCTGAGGATGTTGGGCTTCATTATTCGGACCGGAAGAGTTCAGAGATCCCAATGTGCTCAGAGTCCTATACAATGCGTTGGTTTGGAGCAGACTAAAAAGTGGTTCTGTGATATGGAGTATGGTTATCAGTGGCTCTATCCCACAGCATTTCTTTTAGAAATGCTTGGAACCAATTCTTTACAGCTTCGAAGAGATGGGCATCTCATTACCCATTTCTTTAAATTAATCAGGGGATATTTCGAGAACTCGGCCGTGCTAGAGGGTGTTGGTCTTTTTGTCCCTGATAGATTTCTCCGAGCGACAGCACAGATTGTTTTACCTACCAGCCACCAAAACTAATCTGCCTCTGGTGACACCGATGGGAAGAGTAATTAGTCTGCTGAATGCGGTCTCCTTGGAGATCGACGTCTTTCATATTATTGAAAGTACGTTCAGGGGACAAATACTCACTTTAGAAACTATCTTGTCTTCCTAATGTTGAACCATCTCTAATGGGTTCCTGATATTATGTTGTATTTTTATAATATTTTACCTGTACTCAATAGATGCTTTAAACATTTTGCTGTTTGTAATGTCTTCCGAGTTAATAAACTGATTTGATTTGATTATTATTATTATTATTTTGAAAAGGGGACAGTAAGCCAAAAAAGTTGAGAATCTGGGGTCTAAACCAACCAATTTAAACCATTAAAAAATATATTGTTTTTATTTATTAGGTGTATAACTTTGCTTCCGCCGTTTTGCAATAGATGGCAGTAGCGGTAAGTGGTAGTTGGAATAAATAGATCATAGATGTCATACAATAAGCTTAAGTATTTGTAAACATAATGCCATCGAAATATTAGTCGATTTGTGTCTGCATCATAAAGTTATTCCCGATTAAACATGTCAGCTTACGAGCCAAATTCTCATCATTTGCGGGAGGTTTTAATTTTATGCTTTAACATGAAGAAATCTGCGGCTGAGGCTCATCGAATGCTCTCAAATACCTATGGTGAGGCCGCTATTAGTGAAAGAACGTGCCGAGAGTGGTTTCAACGTTTCAAGAACGGTGATTTTAACGTCGAAGACCAGCATGGCGGTGGAAGAGAGAAGGTTTTCGAAGATGCAGAATTGGAGGCATTACTTGATCAAGACTCGTGTCAAACGCAACAAGAATTGGCAGGATCATTGGGAGTGACGCAACCAGCCATTTCAAAACGCCTGAAAGTCATGGGAATGATTCAGAAACAAGGAAATTGGGTGCCGTACGAGTTGAAGCCGAGAGATGTTGAACGGCGTTTGTGTGTTTGTGAACAGCTGCTTGCAAGGCAAAGACGGAAGGGATTTCTGCATCGCATTGTGACTGGGGACGAGAAATGGGTTCATTACGATAATCCCAAGCGCAGAAAATCATGGGGATATCCCGGCCATGCTTCCACGTCGACGGCCAAACCGAATATTCACGGTTCCAAGGTTATGCTCAGTATTTGGTGGGACCAGCTCGGCGTAGTGTATTATGAGTTGTTAAAACCGACTGAAACAATCACAGGCGATCGTTATCGAACGCAATTAATGCGTTTGAGCCGAGCATTGAAAGACAAACGGCCGCAATACAACGAGAGACATGATAAAGTGATTTTACAGCATGACAATGCTCGACCCCATGTTGCGAAAGTGATCAAGACATACTTGGAAACTTTGAAATGGGAAGTCCTACCCCACCCGCCGTATTCTCCGGACGTTGCTCCCTCGGACTATCACTTGTTTCGATCAATGGCACACGGCCTAGCTCACCAGCACTTCCGGTCTTATGAAGAAGTAAAAAATTGGATCGATTCGTGGATCGCTTCAAAAGATGACCAGTTTTTTCAACGTGGGATTCGTATGCTGCCCGAAAGATGGGAGAAAGTAGTGGCCAGCGATGGACAATACTTTGAATCATAAATGTATAACCAGTTTTTTACGATAAAGCCTCGAATTTCGGAAAAAATACGGCGGAAGCAAAGTTATACACCTAATAATATTTTACCTGTACTCAATTAAGCCTTAAACATTTTGCTGTTTGTAATGTCTTGAGTTAATAAACTGATTTGATTTGATTATTATTATTATTATTTTGAAAAGGGGACAGTAAGCCAAAAAACTTAAGAATCTGGGGGAGAACCAACCAATTTAAACCATTAAAAAATATATTGTTTTTATTTACATTGGTGAAATTTGTTATATAAATAATTGTCACACTGTCTTTGGTCTGGCAAAGTAATTGTCACACTGTCTTTGGTCTGGTATAGAATTCACGTGACAATAAAATGGCGATAGATTGGCTACCTATCTCATGTCACGAGAATCAATATAATAGCTAAAAAAATAAATTGTATACAGTAATTGGGTTCAAACAACCTGTTGTATACATAAAAAAAAAAAATAATAATAATAATAATTTGTTATTGTGCTATTTCATCATGACAAGTTAATCACATCCACCATCCAATGTAATCTCAAAATAGATTTTAAATTGGTTTAAATTATTTTATAGACAGGATGCTATCATATTATCGAATTGATCATATAATTTTTGATGTGCAGTAGGTAAACATTGCAACTCATGTGCTTTATCGATGCTTTGCAATGTTATTGAAGATAAAAATAGCATTTGTAGTTTCAATCAAAATATTGCTTCAGAATATTAGTCTTATCTGATCAAGATAACACACCTGATAATTCAGAGTTATTGTTCCAATCTACAAATGGCTCCATTTTTCAGTACTTATGCATTTTGATAAAGCAAGCTGGCATCAGACACGATTCTCCAATTTATTTACATATAAAAATGTTATAGTGTTATTTATATTATTATGATGATATTTTTAAAAACGTGTTTGCAGACAGCATTCGATATGTGTAAATGGTAATGCAAAATCTGAAATCTTTATCTTAAATATAACAAGCAACTCCTTATCACTTTGTAAATTTTGTTCCAATTACATTATCACCATTTGTAATTAATACAAATGAAAATGTCTGTTTTCTGGACGTTTTATTATAATTTATGGAAATGTCATGTTTCTTGAAACATGCCTTGACAGGGGAAACATGTCATTCCATAAATTATAATAAAACTTCTAGAAAACAGACATTTTCATTCGTTTTACTTATTTAATCTGGAGATTTACATCATTGTTCAAGAAACAATAAATCACCATCTGTATTTACCAATTAAGAAATAGCACACCATTTTTAAAAACATTATTATTCTATTTTGTAGTCTGCATTTAAATTTCTTTTTATTTTTGCCAGATTAAAATCAGAATCTTTATTATGTTTATATAGTATTGGATTTTGTTTTTGGATGAAAGTAGGCTGAGTTTCCATACTCACATTGAGAGAATATGTGGAGTTGCACTGAAAATGTTGGGATTTATTCTCCGAACTGGTAGAATTTTCAAGAATCCCTATGTTTTGCGAATTTTGTATAACTCATTGGTCCGGAGCCGGCTCGAGTGTGGCTTGGTGAAATGGAGTCCCCACGAGGCGAGATACTCGCTCATGTTGGAGAGGGTTCAGAAAAGATTTCTGAGATATCTCTACATGAGGGAGTATGGTAGCTATCTGTGGCTTTATCCCATTGCTTTCCTCGTGGGCAAGCTGGGGACCAATAGTTTACAAATAAGAAGGAATGGGTGCACACTTACCCATTTCTTCAGACTTATCGGGGGATTCTTTGAGAATTCCGTCATCTTGGAGGCTATCCATCTTTATATTCCGGATGGTTATCTTCGACAGCGTCAGCACAGACTGTTTTATCTCCCAGCATGCAGAACCAACCTGCCTCTGGTGATGCCGGTGAGGAGAGCAATCAAACTGTTGAACATGATTGCTTCGGAGATCGATGTCTTTCATATTCGTGAAAGTACGTTCAGAAGACAAATACTCTTGACTTTGGAGAATATCTTGTATTCCTAATGTCGAACCATCTCTCATGCGTTCCTGGTATTACATATTTTTTATGTTTTACCCATTCTCAATAGATGCCTTAAACTATAATTGTTGTTTGTAATATCTTTTGAGAAAATAAACTGATTTGATTTGATTTGATTTTGTAGGTACCAGAAAAAAATTGGCACCTACGATAAACAAGAATGGGAGACCACTATAGAAGAACGGATCCTACATGGGCTCAAACAGGTTCCACTCAAGTCTGCCAAGTTGAGAGTTGATCTCATCGATGTGGACCTCATCAGAGGTAACTGTTTTTAAATTTTATCTTACTAACCAACTAACCATCACGCCATCTCTCCGAAGAGGTAGGCAGAAAGAATGGACTGTCACACTTTTCTTTCCTGACATATTTCTCTCGAATCCTCAACATTCATACATCGTGTCATGCATGCGCGTCGATTTCTCTGACTACTCACGTGGCCGACATTCAATATTTGATTTAACAATGTTTTCTTCTTCTTCTTCCTGTGCCGTGTCAGGTCCCCCCGACGTTGGCGATCACTCCGGCGAAAACCTCCCTGTCCTGCGCTGCCCGAAACAGGTCATCCACCGTCCTCATTCCGGTCCACTCTCTAATGTTGCGCAGCCAGGACATCTGTTTTCTGCCAACTCCCCGTCTTCCCTCTATCTTGCCCTCCAATATAAGTCGGAGGAGGCGGTACTTTTAACAATGTTTTAACAATGTTTTTTTTTTTTTTTGTATACAATTACTGTATACAATTTTATTTTTAGCTATTATATTGATTCTCACGACATGTGATAGGTAGCTAATCAATCACCATTTATAGTGTACACGTCACGTACGTTCGTATGTTTAGGGCGGTTTAACAAATTTTACATCACTATCATCTATTGATTGTGGGCGGTGTTTTTCAGGTTCGTCATTCCCAAAGGCCAAACCGGTGCAGGGCGTGGGTACCGTGGTGCGGCTGGCCCTCGCTCGTGTGCTGCTCCTGCCGCTGTGGCTGCGCTGGTGGGCGGTGCACACCTCCCCCTCCGCCGCCTGCCTGCTGCTGGCCCTCTGGGGGCTGCAGGCTGTCAACACGGTCCTCTATCTGCTGGCTCCCGCGGACGTGCATCTCGATGTATGATCATCTTTTCAACCCAGTCCTCTATTTTGTATTCTTTAACCCTTACCACTCCATTATTTTTTGATATTGTTTGTCAGGCAACACTTATTTAAATAATGTCAAAATATTTTTATCATCGTTAAAATTTAATTTGTAAAAAAAATACATTCTTAAAAAAAAAAAACAATTTACAAAAAACATTATGGACTACTTATAGTTTTGCATAGTATGGTACTTTTTAAAACAATCTCCAGGATGGAGACCAGGTTTTCTGGAACAGGTCTCACAAAACCACACTGTTTCCCGTCTTCCCACTGGAATCTTTATGTTACTGCACACAGTATAGTCTTTAGAACCTTTGTCCAGTTTCGTAATGAAGTGGGGCTTGTACTCTAATCGCTCCTCTGCATGACGTATCACGCGAAGTTCCCGCCATTTTAGGTTATGTGAATTTGCAAGGATTATTTTATAGCAAAATAAAAACGGAAAACAGTCAAAATCTTATTAAAATGTGAAATTAAATGTTTTTTAAACGAATAATCACAAGAAACAACGACACGTGTCAAGTTTTGCGCGCGAAGATACACCGCGCGCGCAAGTCTTATCTTGTCGGCCGCCAGCCGACAACTGAGTTGTAGCGTACATATAGCCATGTCGGCTGGCATTCTACAAAGGAGTGGTAGGGGTTAATCCAGCCTTTCCCAGTTAGTGGTACGCATACCCCTGGGGTTATGTGAAGTTGCATTGAGTTATAAGGACCAAATAGCACTTGACCATTCTCTGTCTCAATTTTAAGTTGATGTTGTCATTGCAGAAGAATGGTCCCATATGAATATGGCCCTCGTGGTGATTGGCCGATATCTTTCAGTTTTAGCCGTTTTTGTCCTATCATTTGGTTTTCGACTCGATTTGTAACACTTTTGACATTCGCGATCGTTATTTACGTTTTTTGTTTTGTTTTATTCTTTAGGTTTATTAATTTTCTTCCTTTTTATATACTCATTCTGAAGTAATGTCTCAACAAAAAAAACTTTGTCTAGCTTTGGAATTTCTCCGAAAACTTTGTGAAAGAAATATTGCTAATTTATAGAAAAAAAATTATGGCTAGACGAAAGATGCCGAGTATATATCGCACCGTGAGTGTAAAACCGAAACAAGTGCAAATATACAGTTTGGAGATATGGGAGTTTAAAGACTTCATATTGCTTGGAAAAACAGTTTTTTTTTTAATAAACCAATGATTTTCGGTTTATAGGTATATTACTTTAAACTGAAAATCATTGGTTTATTTAAAAAAAACAGTTTTTCCAAGCAATATGAAGTCTTTAAACTCCCATATCTCCAAACTGTATATTTGCACTTGTTTTGGTTTTACACTCACGGTGCGATATATGTAATGAAGGTATCCTTTTTACATAGTGTTCTCATTTTATCGCTTTGCACTTTTTTACCACGTGATATTTTTAAGAGAAATACGTAATATATAGATATCTCGCTTGCACTAATGTATGTAAACACTCAAACCTGATTCTTTCTCATGTGATATTTCACTTTATATTCATGTCTCGTTTGTATTATTAGAAATTGTAAGTACATTTTGAAGAAAAACATTACAAATACGCGATATTTCGATTTAACGGTAGAATTTACTACGAAAAGTCAATTTTTGGACCAAGCAAATTGTGAAAATTTTGAATTACGAAATATGATTGTTCGAATTAACGGACTTTTACTGTTTTTGATATTTCTTATAAATAATTTATGGAAAAAAAATTTCAGGCTACAAGCATACTAGTTCCTCTGTTTCTTATGGCTGGCTTGGGAGTTGTCCACGCTCTCATCGTCAGCACCACACAACCTCTTCACAGGTAAAACACTGATTCTTATAGATGTATTTATTGTGCCATGAACAAATCTAAAAATAGTTCATATAGTTTTTAATTTTTTCATTGTCAGTGTGACAATCGCACTGATGGGAATCGAACCCGGAACCTTCGGTATGGCAGTCAGAGCTTTTACCACTCTGCCACGAATGTCGTTTTTAAGTAGAAAGTAGAATAAATGCAGTATAAATTAGATCTCTTAGACGAATCTGTGATTCTGTAAATGATAGAGTGTCAAATGCAAGTATAAGAAGTGAATGTGGTAAGGATAATCAAGATTGTTTGGACATATGGAAAGAATGAATGAAGAAAGAACAGTAAATAAAGTATGCGTAAATGACATACATGGAACTATCAAAAGTGAAAGACTGAGGAAAACGTGGCACGATCAAATCAATAAAATACGTATTAAATGTCAGACACGTGAGGAGAAGGAATTCGAGCATGTGCATGATACGATGTATGAATTGTGAAAGTACATTATTTCCGCCTGCCTCTTGGAGACACGGCTTGATGGTTAGTTAGTCAGTTAGAGTTTTACATGTTTTAGAATTAATTGTATCTCAATAGAGACGAAGATGTAAATTATTTGGAAACAGAATATGGTGGTCGAGGCGTTTACAGGACTTATGACCTGTCATCGGTTGTGTTAAGCGATCGCTTTATGTAATACAACATTCCCCATTCCTCCCTTCTTACAAACACCACGTCTGACAATTATTTTTTGAAAGTTGTATAAATGTTACCATGTTGAGAAACATTTCACATTTTTTAGTTCAATCTACACTAGCGCCATCTATTGATATTCGATGTAAGCATTAAGCAGAAAATCTTTATTAATGTAATGTGAAAGGATATCAACCCAATTATCACACATTACCAGACAACGCCTGGAGAAAACACTCCAATTTTTATATGCTTTTAACTTTTGACCAGTTTTTCAACATTTTGTTTTTATTTGTCTACAAGTATTTGTATACATTCAAAAAAACAAAATGTTTTACATGTTTGTTCAAGAAACAATAAACATGTTTTATCATCTTAAAAGTTTAAAATTAAATTAAGTACGGATTTTCTTATGTCAATGTTTGTTTTAAGAATCCGACCTATCAACACTGACGAAGGAAGACAGCGGTGCAAGCTGTCTGTTTCACCAGATCAAGGAATATTAAGGTAACTCTTCTGATATCATTTAGTTACAATCAATGGTTCCTTCTCCCAGGTGTATACTAAATAGATGATTTTGTCTTTTAACAGGGGGGATATTCTACTTAGTGATGCTTCATCATTGGTGCCCCCCAATTCTCAAAATGATTCATTTTCTTCAATGGATAAAAAACTGGCCACCGCTTCGACACAAACCTGCTGCAAGGAAGATCTAGAGATCCCAGCTAAAGAAGAAGAATGGGGAAAGTCTTTTGGGATCCCCATCGTCAGGTTGACCCCCCCGCCCGTAGCGGGGCAGAGCGTTTCCTTCGTTTTAGGAGGACAAAAACTCGTGCGGCAGCCTTCCGCCGAAGATGAAGCGGACCGTTTCCCGATTCAGGAAGAACGGCGGAGAAACGTGTCGCCTAGAAATCAGACGGGAAGTGCAGAAGGTGACGATGGTTTTGAGAGTTTAAACGGAAATAACTCGAATGGCAGCGACAACGGGGACGAGTTTGATTTCAACGCGGACGTTGACGAAGTCAAAGACGGACACGAAAGCGACGAGGAGAACGACGAAGAAAACGACGATGAAATAGATACTGAAACCGTGAATCTCTGTGATAAAAGTATACCCAGCGGTATTCTCTATAAAAGTAGTCTAAGAAAACGATTTAAACTATGTTGGGATGAAGAGGAGGAGAAAGCGAGTAGTGCAAAAGAAGAAGAAAATTGGTTTGATAATGTTTGCGTGCTGGAGGATGTGTCCATAGGCTCGGAGAGCACTGTGCGGATGAGGGGAGAGCTGCGTGTGTGCAGCGACGGCGGGAGTTCCACCACGCTGAGTGTGGAGCCAGAGACACTGGAGCGGAACGGAGCGCGGAGGCGCAAGCCCGGAGTCCGTCCCCGCAACTGGATGCAGGGGCTCTTGGGACAGCGGACAGATGGTCCCACTAGGAAAGTGAGAAAAGTAAGTCTGCTCAAATTGAAGATTGTTAAATAAATTCTAATATCATTGATTCAAATCCTTGGTCCTTGGTGAAATCGTGTGGATTGGTATCGTTCAAATTAGATAATTTAGCTTGTTTACTATTCTTTCAAAAATGGGCCTCCAGACTCCTCATCTCTAAAGATGATTTCACATGATGTTCAACACTATAACCTTCCATGCTAATTTGCCCTACGCTACTGAACAATTCACAATCAATTTTACGGATGTTGCTTTTACAACATGGTCGCTACAACCTCACAAAGTTGGAGCTTCCCTAATGAAAGAGTCTTTACAATCGATTTTTTTTTTCTATAGGAATTTGCATCGTGCCAATTATCAAGTGAGGAAGAGTGTGATACAGCATCAGCTTCAATGGGGGCCTCGCAGCACACCGACTGGGTTGGGCAGACCACCAACAGTGAGTTCATTTCCATCACAAGTTATATTTTATTATGCCTTTGTGGCGCGGGACAGAGATACTTTCGCTGCAGTGATTGCCAACGTTAGGAGGGAAGAATGGTTTCAATGGAAAAATTGTTGAGGAAGTAGAGGAAAAGATGGGATAACCAAATTAAACAATATTTTTTTTTTTAGTAGAACTAATTTTGTTTGATGTTATTTTTAGTAGAGATGGCGCTCGAGTCGATTAAAATGACAGCTGTTAATTATCAGAAGTTCGTCATGATATTACTGCAGGTGTATTCAACCAAAAATTTAAATCGTTAATGGATTTCATAGTTAAACATCATGTATTCAGAGAAACACATCGTTTAATTCATATATATTATTTATGTATATATGCACTCAAATATAGCAATAGCGAAGCATTGTCAGGTCCGCTCGTAAGTAATAAAGTGAAACACATTAAACTGTAATACAAAAATAAATGCATATTTCTAAATATTTTATTAGATTTGTACCGAAACTGAATATACAATTTAGAAAATAATTTGTTAAAAACTGTTTGTTTTACAACCTTGACGAAGCTCCGGCGTGAACAAACTGTTTGGTTTGATAAAACAAAAATAAAGTGGTGAAAAAACAAGTAGAAAAGTGTTTTTACATTATTTTCAATAATGCCACACCACAAATTAAGTGCTTCAAACGAAAGTATGTGAATAATTCTGATTACATTTAACTCTTATTGTACCCTAGCTTTTGTATATGTGCGCAGATTCCACATAAAACAAGATTCAGCATGTCACCTCACATGTGCCATACGATAGAGTTCTGTTGTCACGTCAGAGGTGACTTTCGTCCGTTAAGGGTTAATACAATACGATAGTTGGGAAGATCTTATATAAAGGATAGTGCCTAGCAGAGAAAATTACAGATGGTTGTATGTTTAGGTGAGGAATGCAGCTACAGCTCGGAGCCGGAAGAGTCGGAGTGGGAGGGGCGTGGCACAGACCCAGCCTGGGAGCCGTGCGCCATCCTCAGCCCTGCCAGTGACAAGGGTAATTACTTATTCATTGCGTCCTTGCCATCCTCACTCCTTGTCATTACTTATAAAAACGTTTTAACAACAGCTGTGATATTTAACCTGTAGATATGGACAAGTTAAGTTAATCTATATATATATGGACATTTAATCTATGTATATAAATGATTACATCATCTATGGACCCAGATATGCAAGTGAAGTGCAGGATCGAAGCAGCCCGTAGTTCATTCAACAAAATGAGATCAATATTCTGCAATGCCAACTTGAACTTGAAACTAAGGCAGATATTGTTGAAGTGCTATGTCTGGTCTGTATTACTCTATGGCTCGGAGACTTGGACCCTAAAAGTGCACACTATGAATCGGTTGGAAGCATTCGAGATGTGGTTGCACAGGAGAATGCTTCGCATACTGTGGACAGTTTTCGTCAGCAATTTGGAGGTTTTGAGGAGAGCCAATTGTAGTAGACTACTGCTAAACGTTAAGGTCCGTAAGATTTCAAATCTGGGTCACATTCTGCGGGGAGATAAATACAGTTTGCTCCAACTGAGGGGCAGCGTGGTCCTGGTAGAAGGCAAACGTCTTAACTGTGCAACTTAAGAGACTGGACCGGGATGAGACATGGGGGGGAGATTTTAGAAGTCGGAAGAATCGACGTGTGTGTATGACTCGCTGTATGAATATGGATAAATCTAGATAGGTGTGTAAGGATGGAGTAGTGTGGTAGTCCTTTTTCTCTGTCTACCCTTTTGGAGAAACGGCGTGATGTTTAGTTATTGTTTATTTTTAATTTTTACGATATATATATTCATGGGTTATAAAGCATCCAATTGTGTAACTGGTTACGATATTTTGTGTTACAGTGTCCTGTACGATCTGGAAATGTGGCCGGATACTAAAGGCACCACTTTCTGCCGTGGACATCAGCCGGGCTGTGGTGCATCGTGCCGAGAGGGCTTTGGCGCGGGGCTCCTCGGGGCCATGGCCCGGACCTGCGCTGCTCGCCCCCTTGCTAGCCGTCACCCCTGCTGTAGCTCGCCTCATACAGGTGCCTCTCTCTACCTCATACAGACACCAGACCCTGGCCAACCTAGATTCACAATTCTCATTTACGTATTTGGATCAGCAACAATTAAAGGAATAAATTTGAAGTGTTTATTAAGTATCGTGGCAGTGTCATAACAGATAAAATAGATTCTGAAAAAGAAATGAAGTGCAGAATAGAGATTGTGATAGGCGCTTCAATATAAAGTGCTGCAATTGATTATCAAAGAAAATGAAGTGTTAGGAGGTGAAGAAATTTTTGGATTTAGAATCACGTTTTGTTTTCAGGTGCTCGTGGACAGTGAGGCTGCGAGCGCAGAGAACATTACTCCGTGGGATCTGCCCTACATATTCATCACAAATTCTCCTTTTCACTTCTTGTGTGCCGCATTTGGAACGTCTATTTGGTGAATATTCTCAACATTCAAAAAACTGACTAACTTATCATCTCGCTATCTTTCCGAAGGGGTAGTCAGAAGGAATGGACTGCCACACTATTGTTTCCTGACATACTTCTCTCACTTCCTCAACACAGACGACCCAGAAAACACTGTCATGCGCACGTGCAGAGGATGGATCACTCCAGAATCCCACATGCTGTAGTGCATCAGTTTCCCGTTGGCTACCTTCACCCTGTAAGACCACCAAAAAGATGAAGGAATAGCTGGGGGTCAACTTCCTAAGAGAGAGGCCAGCCTAACAATAGGAACAGACTGTACAGGTCTAAAAAGAAAAGAGGAAAAAGAAAATGACATATATGTGACAATAAGAATGATGACAGATTAGCTACCTATTACATGTCACGAGAATTAATATGATAGCTATACCCTTTACATTGATTTGGCTTAAGCTGTAATGATGTAGAGAGCGATTCAACAAAATAATAATAAGGATTAATTGTATCTCAATAGAGACGAAGATGTACATTTTTTTGGAAACAGAATATGGTAGTCGAGGCGTTTACAGGACTTATGACTTGTCATTAGTTGGGTTAAGCGATCACTTTATGTTAACAACATTCCCCATTCCGCCCTTCTTACGACCACCACGTCTGACAAATTTTTGGAACTTGTATAATATACTACTATTTTTAAAATAGTAGCATATATACAAGTTCCAAAAATTTGTCAGACGTGGTGGTCGTAAGAAGGACGGAATGGGGAATGTTAACATAAAGTGATCGCTTAACCTACTACTATTTTTAAAATAGTAGCATATATACAAGTTCCAAAAATTTGTCAGACGTGGTGGTCGTAAGAAGGGCGGAATGGGGAATGTTAACATAAAGTGATAGCTTAACCTAACCAATGGCAGGTCATAAGTTCTCTATTGAGATACAATTAATCCTTAAAAATGATTAACCCGCAATGGGTAAAAATCCAGTATTTATCTACAAGTATTTCGCACCTTCAGGACGAAAACGACTCAACTCGAAAAATCATATTGTTGGGAAATCGCAAAAGAAGAATGTAAATTGTGACACTTTCGTATTATTTCTTCGATTGTTTAGATTTCTTTAAAGTAATCGCAGTGTACTTACTTTAAAGAAATCGAAACAATCGAAGAAATAATACGAAAGTGTCACAATTTACATTCTTCTTTTGCGATTTCCCAACAATATGATTTTTCGAGTTGAGTCGTTTTCGTCCTGAAGGTGCGATTTGTACACATTAAAAAAATAAAATAAAATAATAATAATAATAAACTTTTCTTTTGAGGTTCATGGGAATGTGTTTGGATTTTAGTACACTGATCGCACACTACTAAATAAGAATGCCAAAAAAGTTTAAAATCTTTAAAATGTGTTTTTTTGTTTCAAGGGAGAGAATAATCAACGTAATTGCCCTGCTGATGCGTCTGGGTCTCGGGGCTCTGGTGCTGTTCCTGCTCTCGGTGGCTGAGCGCGCATTTCGCCAGCGCTTCTTCTACGCCAAGCTCTTCTCGCACCTCACCTCCGCCCGGCGCGCCCAGCAGTCCCTGCTGCCCCACTTCCGCCTCAACCGGGTGCGCAACATCAAGACCTGGCTCTCGGTCCGCTCCTATCTCAAGGTGAGTTGTGCGCGAAGTTGCTTCAAGGGGTACGTGCGGCAATCTCTTGACCAAACTAACTAACTAACCAACCATCACGCCGTCTCCCCGAAAGGGTAGGTAGAAAGAATGGACTGCCACACATTAACCGATGCGGCACTCCATCCTTCTCTTTTCGCCCCCGCGGCAGACGCGGTGTGATGGGTTGCGAACCTCATCGCCACCAATAGGCTTGACTAAGATAATTTAATCAGTAAAAAACAATTACGCAGACAACATTTTTCATGGCATACCTTTGTGAGAGTGGATTTTCTGCCATGACAAACTTAAAAACTAAACATAGTCACAGACTTCAACTCGAAGATGACTTGAGACTGAAGTTGACCAAAAAGCAACCAGATTTTACATAGTTGTGCAAAGAAAAACGTGCACATTTGTCACATTAAACTGATTTTCATCGTCAGTATCAATTAACATACTTTTTAACCATTCTAAAAAATATTTTAACATTATAAATATCTATACTCTCAAAGCATATTGGTAATAACTGTATGTAATTGAAATAATATGTAACAATTTAAAGGAGCAGATTGTATTAATTAAGGTTTATATTGTATATAAATATATACTTTAACTCAGTTATATAAACAACAGCTTGCTTGATTCTTGCTACATTTGATAATGCCTTAGCAAGGCGAAACATTTCATTCCCATTAAATATAATAAAACTTCTAGAAAACATATGTCTTCATTGAGCCAAAGCGCAACTCCCGGACAAATTTCGGATATCGGGCTTTCGCAGTGGCAGGTCTGTCTTGCTGGAATATGCTTCCTGCACGCCTCAGATGCATTGACAATCCGACAGATTTTAAATCTCACCTAAAAACCCAACTTTTCAAAATATCGTATAAAATGTAAACTACGGTTATCTGATTGCTGGTGTCACACGCAGCTCCCATGACTAAAAACATTGTCAAAGTGCCCTTGAGGTGAGCTATTCATGATTATGGCGCTATACAAATTAGCCTAATTATTATTGTTATTATTTATTCATATTAATTATTGAATATGGAGTTTTACATCATTGTTCAAGAAACAATAAATAATAAATACATAATTGAAGTTTTTTATATTACTCCAGAGACGTGGACCACAGCGCTCGGTGGATGTGATTGTGTCAGCTGCTTTCTTCATGATGCTGCTCCTAATCTTCTATCTGGTCGTTGAGCTGCTAAATGTAAGAGGAACACATCTTTTATATTTTTAAATTTCACTGCCATCACTGCAAATAGAAATTTATCAACTGAAGGAAAGATGGCAGTGAAGCTTTTATTCTTCTTCCTTTATTGGTTTCAATAATATGATTCTTGCTTGTGGATTTTTCAACGATTTTACTAGCTGTTATAAAATTTTATTTCTGTATTTTGTATATAATTTCAACTCTATAGAGCTGAGTCAACCTCTGGGATCCATGGGCTATCTATATATGTTCCGACATTCGCCTTACAGCTGAGGAAACCATGGAAAACCTCAACCAGAACATTTAGGGTATGATTATGGGGAGAATAAGATGTTTGAAAATGTTTATTATATATGGACAAATGTGTACACTTAATATAAAACTAACTAACTAACCATCACGCCGTCTCTCCGAAGGGGTAGGCAGAATGAATGGACTGCCACACTTTTCTTTCCTGACATATTTCTCTCGCTTCCTCAACATTCATAAATGCGCGCGCGTGTCATGCACGCGCGTCGATTTCTCCGACTCCTCACATGGCCGACATTCAATTGTAGCGGACAGCTCGCGGCATTCGACGCCCCGCCGCCGAATTTAGTATTAAGATATCATTTACTTTAATAAACATATTAAGAAACCTGCGATGAGATGTCTATGGGGAGAAAGTAACTGTTCGTACATTCGTAGAGCGGGCCGGCGGACCGAGCGAGCCGAGCGAGATGGAGAATCTCTAGGGTCACAGCTGGAGATTCTCCCATTCGCTTCGATGGCCGCGAAATTTCGGTCGCTCCCGCCACGGGCTTACGAATTTATGTTACTCCCGCCCCGTATGTCCGAATCTCGAGATTTATTCGTAGGAATATGTATAAATGTATATTGTATCTAGATTAAATAAATAAGACGGTCGCAGGCGTTAGATAGCGACAGGGCGAGGCGAGAAAGACTGGAGGTGCGTGTTACGTAACGTGAAACTCGGAGAGTTGCGCAATTTGTCCGCGGACCGGCCCGCGGCGCAGCCTCCGTCTGCGAGGCGGCGCTGTGAGACGGCCGCGCGAGATAAAAGCCGTGCCGACTCTCCGACCAAACAGAGATCATTCTACAGTCGCCCAAGTTACATCACGTTCACGCACTTCGAGAGTCTTTGTCAAGACTCGCCCGTATCAGCCTGCTACCGTCGTCATTCATACAGTTTACTCTTTTATTTGGACCTTGGCCACCACTTCCCCGGACTCCGCACCGATTTGCACTACCCAGTGTATCATCACGCCGTTTTCCGGAAGAAGCAACATCTCGTGAAGCAAGCAGCAGTCGGCACCTAAATAAATAATTAGTGTTTCGAGGCAGAGCACTTCCTGTCTCGTACATTTTGGTCCTTCGCGCCGGATCAGCCTTGCCAGCACGAGATGTCGCCTTCGCTTCGTTCCGGCAAAGGAGAGCCCAGTGGACGCACTGGACCTTCCGCTGCCCACGAAGATGCTGCATCCGCAGCCTCCACCGCAGCCTCAGCTGCCGCCGCCGCGTCCGTAGCCGCGCCTTTACAGGCGCCTCCTACGCACGCTGCTCTTTCGGGCCTACAGCCCCCTGCTGCCGCCGTCATCGCCACGGAGCAGCCCAGACCCGACTCCCGGGTCCCCACCAGTGGCCAGACGTCTGCAGCCTGGATGCAGGAGGTCGTAGACCTCGAAGGGCCCTCCTACGCGGAGGACAGATTCCGCCCGACAGCGGAAAGTTCTCAAGTCGCCTACCGTTCGGTCGGTGGGGCCGCCGCCGCGCCGCTGTGCGCCGCGAAGCCGCCGCGCACCCCCAAACCGTGGCCGACGCGAGATTCAGAGGACGAGGAAGATGAGGAGGACTCGGAGCCCTCCTCCGTGGATACCATTCGCATGCTGCGAGAGGAACTGCGAGCGCAGCGAGAGGAGCTGCGAGCACAGAGGTCGGACGCCAGCGCGGCGGCCGAGCGACACGCAGCGCAGCTCGCCTCGGCGGCCGAGTCTCACACCGCACAGATCGCGTCGCTGATCCACGCTCTCTCCGAACGACCCCCGACCCCGGAAGTCCTGCCGAACAAGGATTGGCAGGACCCGCGGCAGCAGCCTGCGGCAATTCCGGATAGTGCGCCTACGATGACCAGGACGGGCCGCGAGGGACCACAGCCTCCGGCGTCCTCGCAACCAGGCGCACAGAGAGGAGCGCAGTGGGAAGATTCGCGACCGTGCGCGGTCGGAACGCAGTCCTACACAGGCGCTCCTACCCCGTTTCCGGAGGGAGTGACGCATTACATGCGGGCCGAGCCCTCCGATGCCCGAGGTGTTCCAGCCAGCTACCCGGAGAGGTGGCAAGCGCCCGCGATCGTGGCGCCTGGGCCGGACACCGCCCGATACGAGTGTCTGGCCGCGAGACCTACGTGCCCCACGGCGGGGCACCGAACGAGCGCGAGATAATTCGCGAGACCGACCCAATCGCCCGTCTTGCGGCCCTGATGACGGAGGCGATACAGGGGTCGCGGAGCGGCAGTACACCGCCGCTCAACTATGCAGACCAGAGTGGGCAGATGGCGACCCTGATGGCCCGGCAGTCCATGGCAAAGGATCTCCCGATCTTCAGCGGCGATCCGATCGAGTGGCCGAGCTGGTTCGCACAGTACCAGCAATCGACGGAGACCTGCGGCCTGACGCACGCGGAGAACTTGATCCGCTTGCAGCGCGCGCTCAAAGGCCGAGCGCGGGAAGCTGTGGCCGCGCTACTCCTACAGCCGGCGCAGGTGCCAGAGATAATCGCCGTTCTGGGCCGCCGCTACGGAGATGCCCACGCGATCGCCAACCTGCTCATGGAACGAGTCCGGAGGCTGCCAGTGCTTCCGGAAAATGCGTCCAACACGCAAGTGATGGACTTCATCTCCACGGTCCAGAACCTCGTCGCGTCCCTGAAGCTGCTCCCAGTGGACTACCTGTCAAACCCGGCCGTCCTGCACGACTTGACAGCGAAGCTGCCTCTCGCGATGCGGATGGATTGGCTGGGGAAATATGCAGACACCGAGGGCCCTGTGACAGTGCATCATTTCGCCGCGCATCTGGGGCGTCTCGCGGACGCCATGTCGAAATGCGGCCTTCCCGTGAGGGCCCCCGCGACCTCGAATCCGCGGCGCGATACAGTCCTCGCGACGTTCGGGATGACCACCGGCGAGGAGAAAACAAACCGGAGCGAGAGGGCCCGCAAGCGCCCCGCGAGAGCCGCGAACGCGCCGCAGAACGCCGTCGATTACGCAAACCGACCGCGCGCGGGCGAGACGCGATCCGCCAAAGTTAATTGCGTTATGTGCCACTCGGGGGCCCACAAACTCCGCGAGTGCCCCGAATACGCGCGAAGTGACGTAGACCTGAGGTGGAGCATTATACAGTCAGCCGGCGCGTGTGCACGCTGTATAAGTTTTCACAGAGGGACGTGCGACAGGACATGCAGCTATGCAAACTGCGGCGGAAATCACCACGCCTCGCTGCATTTTGAACAGCGATCGGGGGCCACATGCGCACTCCTACGTACACGCGAACGCGGAGAGGAGGATAAAATCTTCATGAAGGTGGCAGAAGTGAGAGTCAGCGGCCCAAAGGGAGATCTATCAGTGCACGCCTTGCTCGACGAAGGATCTACCGTGACACTGATAGACGCCGCGACCGCAGAGAGCATCGGGGCGACCGGCCCCACGAGAGAGCTCCACTTGCACGGCGCGGTCGGGATGTGTACCGCTGACGATGACTCACGATACGTGAGCCTCACACTCCGCAACAAAGAGGGAAGCGAGTTCGCGTTAGAGGCCCACACCGTTTCCGACCGAGCCTTTCCAGACGAGTTCCTGCCGGACGGGCGCATGGTGACCCCTCGTATACTGGTGGGGATGGATAACGCCCATCTCATCATCACCCGGGAGGTGAAGGAGGAGCAGGGACCAGGCGGAAGGCTACGGTGCCGCACGACCCTAGGATGGATAACGTGCGGCGGACCTCTGTCATCCGGAACCAGGCAGAGTGAGGAGGGACCGAGCGGAGGGAAGACTCGCGATAAGACTCCGAGGCACGGCCTGCAGGGCCCGGTGCAGTGCAGTACGTCGCGAGGACTCCACGACTCCGCTAACGACCGAGAAACGCAGGATGAATTGCGTCTCGCGAACGGAGGGAAGACTCGCGGCAAGACTCCGAGGCACGGCCTGCAGGGCCCGGTGCAGTGCAGTACGTCGCGAGGACTCCACGACTCCGCTAACGAACGAGACGTCAATCTCGCAAACGTCAATCTCGTCGTCAATCTCGAAACCGAAAAGCGCGCCAAAACCGAGACGGCCGCGATTCCCGCCGCCAGACCGGCGCCTCTCTGCGATAGGAGCGCTTACTCGGTGCGCATGCGCGAACCAGAGGTACGATCGGCCTGTTGCGACAGACCGACGCTAGCGGACTCTGCCGGCCGCCAGCGAAACATACCGCCGGGCGACACGACGGCGGGAACTTACATCGAGAACGAGATGACGTGTGCCGCGTTCGCCGAACCAGAAGCAGACGTCATCCCGGAGGGTGAGACACCTCCGGCGATCGACTACCTCCCGACGGAGGGAGGACCCGATGCATTAGCGCCCTCTGAGCGCTCAATATGCCCTCCTGTCGCTGCCTCGCAGATCGTAATCTCGATCTTGGCTGAGATTGCAGCCCCCGCTATAGCCGCGGAACCTCCGAGACTAGAGTCCCTCCCGACGGGGGGAGGTCTCGATGCATTGGCGCCCTCCGAGCGCTTAATATTGCATCCTGTCGCTGCCTCGCAGATCGTAACCACGATCTCGGCTGAGCCTGCAGCCCCCGCTATAGCTGCGTACCCTCCGAGACTAGAGTCCCTCCCGACGGGGGGAGGTCTCGATGCATTGGCGCCCTCCGAGCGCTGAATATTGCATCCTGCCGCTGCCTCGCAGATCGTTACCGCGATCTCGGCTGAGTGCGCGGCCCCCGCTATAGCTGCGGACCCTCCGAGACTAGACTTCCTCCCGACGGAGGGAGGTCGCGAGGTATTGGCGCCCTCCGAGCGCCCAATACTGAATCCTGCCGCTGCCTCGCAGATCGTTACCGCGATCTCGGCTGAGTGCGCGGCCCCCGCTGCCACTATGCAGCCTCTACGCAGCCCGCCAGATGCACAGATGTCAGGGGACATCTCGCCGGTTACCGCAACGACCGAGCTACTGCCACTCTCGCGCCCGCTGCCACCCACTGACGGGATAATCGCGCCCCAGAGAGTTAGCGGCCCCGCCGCTATCCCGCCGGCCGCCGCGAAGGCGGCCCCACTCTCCGAGCGTGCGCGCGGCCGCCTCCCGCGCCTCGCCTGCGATCGCCGCAGCCGCGATCGCCATGCAGACGACAGCTCGTCACCGAACCGTTGGCCGCATGCCCCCGCCTCTGTAGATCGCACTCGCGATCTGAGTGACGTAAATTGCGTCATCACCGAGCTCGCTGACGCCGGCCGTACCCGCCGGCCCGCCATCCCTGCTGTTACTGGGCCGCCAACGAACTTCTCGTCGCACCCGCCTACTGCTGTGCTGACTGCTGCAGATTTCTCCCCGACCACATCGGCCAGCCGCGTAATCGAACCGCGGATCGTCAAAAGGATGACTTGTCTTAACGACCGTGTATGCGGCCGCCTTTGCAGCTGTGACGTCACCGACGTTCCAGACGCCGGGCGCTTACGATTGGCCGCCATAGCGATAAGGGAGAGCGCTATGCGTGTGACGCATCACATGAGCGGTACCTACTGCACGACGCTCGAATACTGGTGGATCGAGATCAGCGAGTGCGCGACCGCAGACAGCGGAAGATGGGCGACCCCGAAAGCGCTTCACGCGCCGACCGATACATGGTTTGGCGGCCCCAGCCTTCTCGCGCGATTGATAAGCGATCGGCCGTGGGAGACATATCCGCAGAGAATGATTTCTGCCGACGACGCGCTAGGGCTGCGGACAAGCGCCGTAGGATCCTGGCCCGAACGAGGGGATGATCTGCGAGAGATCAACCGCTGCATCTGGACCGCAGCATGGAGGCTGAGGTACACACGCCTCACGACTCACGTCACGCGCCTAGGACCTGTGACCTCCCGGAGCACCAATCCGGGACCTAACGTGACGCTGAGAAGGACGCCCGCACCTAACGCCGCGCGCCTTACAAGCCGCGAGTTAGCTGCGAACCCGAATCGCGACCCGCGGGTTCGCGATCGCATAACCGAGCGAGACATAGAGCTGCGCCTCACACTTGCGACGGCTCCCCAGATGGGGGGAGCATGGGAGCTCCCCGCGAGAGCTATGCGGATCACGCTGACAGCCCAGGAGCGAGATCCCCAGGAACAGATGACCAGCCAGCAGCTAGCCGACATACTCTGGCGCCAGTGGCCCCATGAGTATGAACTCACCGTCGCCGTCTTGCAAGGATGGCACCAGCTGTGGCCTCCCTTGCAGCCCGGGGACTTGGTGCTGCTGACCGACCCCGCCCTGCCGCGCAACTCCTGGCCGCGCGGGCGAGTGGTCGCGGCCGAGCCTGCAACCGATGGCCAAACACGAAAGGTGACGGTGCGGACGAGCACCGGCACCTATGTGCGACCGACTACCCGGGTCGCACTATTGCGAGTCGCGGAGGGCCCCACGCGGACCTCCCGGACGACCAACCTGACCTCCCACCCTGCGGCGGCGTCTCGACGCCAGCCGCCGAGCCCGGCGCCAACCAGCGCCGCTAAACGCGCGCCCGCGACCTTTGCGGTCCCCGGCGCGGCCCCGTTGCCGGCCGCCTCCGCGACCTCGAGCGCGGGGCCCTCCGGACCACCCCCCGTGCCATCCAGAAGAAGAGGATCCGGCCGTCGAGGACTCCGACGCCCCCGAGATGTCCTTCGAGTAGTACAGCGGAGCTGCACGGGGGGAGTGTAGCGGACAGCTCGCGGCATTCGACGCCCCGCCGCCGAATTTAGTATTAAGATATCATTTACTTTAATAAACATATTAAGAAACCTGCGATGAGATGTCTATGGGGAGAAAGTAACTGTTCGTACATTCGTAGAGCGGGCCGGCGGACCGAGCGAGCCGAGCGAGATGGAGAATCTCTAGGGTCACAGCTGGAGATTCTCCCATTCGCTTCGATGGCCGCGAAATTTCGGTCGCTCCCGCCACGGGCTTACGAATTTATGTTACTCCCGCCCCGTATGTCCGAATCTCGAGATTTATTCGTAGGAATATGTATAAATGTATATTGTATCTAGATTAAATAAATAAGACGGTCGCAGGCGTTAGATAGCGACAGGGCGAGGCGAGAAAGACTGGAGGTGCGTGTTACGTAACGTGAAACTCGGAGAGTTGCGCAATTTGTCCGCGGACCTACTCGCGGCGCAGCCTCCGTCTGCGAGGCGGCGCTGTGAGACGGCCGCGCGAGATAAAAGCCGTGCCGACTCTCCGACCAAACAGAGATCATTCTACAGTCGCCCAAGTTACATCACGTTCACGCACTTCGAGAGTCTTTGTCAAGACTCGCCCGTATCAGCCTGCTACCGTCGCCATTTCATATACAGTTTGCTTTTATTTGGACCTTGGCCACCACTTCCCCGGACTCCGCACCGATTTGCACTACCCAGTGTATCATTACGCCGTTTTCCGGAAGAAGCAACATCTCGTGAAGCAAGCAGCAGTCGGCACCTAAATAAATAATTAGTGTTTCGAGGCAGAGCATTCCTGTCGTATTCAATATTTGATTTATTTGATCGTGCCACGTTTTCCTCGGTCTTCCTCTATTTCTGGTTCCATTTACATCCTTAACATATATTTTTTTTACCATTCATTCATTATTTCCATATGTCCAAACCATCTTAATGATCCTTTCATTATTTTGTTCATGACACCATCATTCGCACCGCATTCACTTCTTATATTTTCATTCGACACTCTATCATACACAGAGTATCCACACATCCGTCTAAGAGATCTCATTTCTACTGCATTTATTCTACTTTCATCCTTCTTTTGCCAGTTCCATGCTTCGCTTCCATACATAAGGATCGGTAGAAGAACACGATTGTGCACTGCCATTCTAGGTTTTTTGGAACACTTAATATAGGTTAAGACTATATGGATATTCACTATATTCACAAATATTTTATTTATTTAATGTCTTTTTTAATTTATTAGTGATGCTGGTAGTCAGGCTGGCAGTGAAGCTTAGACCTGGAAAAAGAAGGATGAAAGTAGGATAAATGCTGTTGAAATTAGATCAATGAGAAGAATGTGCGGGAAAACGATGTATGATAGAATACCAATCGACGAAAAAAATAAGGGAGATGATTGTATCCTAAGTAAAAATAAAACGGATCACTTAAATGGTTTGAACATTTGGAACTAATGGATGAGAGAAGAACGATTTAAATGATGTATACAAGCAGTGTGAGTGGAAAGAGAAGCCGTGGACAACTAAGGATAGCATGACCAAATGAATAAATTATTAAAAGACGGTGACATTCGAAGTCAGTAGAGCGTGCATGTTACGATATATGAATGTAGGGGAAACTCGAGAGGTATGTCAGGACAGAGCAGTGTAGCAGTCCATACTCTCTGCCTATTCCTTCGAGGAAACGGCATGATGGTTAGTTAGTTAGTTAGCTAAGTGGTTTAACTCTTTTCGGTCTCAAAAAAAAAATTACACTAGGTCCACAATAGACTAACTAATTAACCATTTCCGGAGGGGTAGGCAGAGCGGATGGATCGCCACATTGTTCTATCCTGACAACTCTCGCGCCTTTTCTACATTCACACATCGTGACATTCACTCTCGTCGATTATTCCTACTTCAAACATGGCCCCCTTTCAGTGATTGATTAATTTGGTCTTGCCATGTCTTCCTTGACTTCTTTTTCCATTCACACTACTTGTATATATCTTTTCAACCATTCTTCCCTCATCCATTCATTCCATGTGTCCAAACCACCTTAGTAACCCTTTCTTAATTTTATTTATCACGCATTCATCCGCCTTACATTCATTTCTTACTTCATCATTAGATATTCTATCATACATTGTCCACAATAGAATTACAGTATTTCAAGAGAAACTAATATTTAAATTTTTTTTAAATAAAAACTTGATTGTGAAAAAAATGTGAGCTTGCATTTCAACTCAATAACACTAACGATGAAAAAAATATCAAATGACTCTCAAGAGGTATGCCAGGATAGAGCAGTATGGCAGACTGCCTACCCCTTTGCAGAGACGCTGTGATGATTAGTTATTTAGTTGGTTCTATTATCTTTTTTATTTAAAAATTTCATAATAATTTCATTTCCGACACCCGCACAAACACAGAAACCTAATGTTGATGTACAATTTTTCAGGAGTCGAGTCAGACAGACACCTGCAAAGCGGCAGAGGCCCTGTGCTGGGCCATAGCGCTGGGGGTGGCACTGCTGCGGCTGGCGGCTCTCGGCACTCGCGCGGCCCGCAAGCACCGCTGCCTGCCGGTGCTGCTGACGGAGCAGATCAACCTGCACCTGGCCATGGAGCGCCGCCCACAGGCCAAGGAGCGCCTCGCCGTTGCCAACAACGTTCTCAAGCTCGCGGCTGACCTGCTCAAGGTTCATCATCTCATCCCATTTTATTTTTAATTATTCCATGTATGGACAAGTGTATGAAAGAGCTGAAATGGTTGGATGTAGGTGCAAATATGAATGGAGTATCAGTAAGTTGTCTGTTGTATGTGGACGACGCTATGCTACTTGCAGACAACGAGCACGGGAACGGGATCCGCGGGAGAAATTCGATACTGAATTCTGGGTCATTTTCAGGGATATTTTTCGTCAGTGACCTTTTATTTTAGCTCATCAACGACTCCCGGTCAGTAGTCCGGAAAAACAAATTGGTCGCTTCCAAATTCTACTGGCCGGGCTTTTGAGCTAAGAAAAGGAAAGGTCGCCGCCGAAGTCTACTGACCGGAAGTCGCTGATGAGCTAAAAAAGTAAAGGTCGCCATCGACTTCCTTCTAAAATTTAGAAGTATTATAAGTCGATGGCGACCTTTTTTTTTTTAGTTCACTTGGGAAAAATCGGAGGCTGGAAATTGTTGGCGACCTTTCTTTTTCCTATCATTCGAAAAATCAATTAGGTAATCAATCAGAAATATGAATAAAAAAAATTGTATCCAAAGGGTTAATATGTGATTATTAAATTATTTCAGGAGTTGGAGAGTCCGTTTAAAATATCAGGTTTGAGTGCAAACCCTTACCTCTACACCATTACCAAAGTGGTCGCCCTCTCCGCGCTATCCGGCGTCCTCTCCGACATATTCGGCTTCAAGCTCAAGCTGCACAAGATCAAGATCAAATAAACCTGACACACGTTCTTGGTTCAGAGACTGCTCTTGCCATAATCGGGAACATGCACATTTTTATTGAGTTTGGCGAAAAAAAATTCACAAAACCTCGTCAAGTTTTACATTTATGGTAGATTCGATTATCGGGGATTTTTTTGTTTCAATCCTAGAGGTTGTTTTGCAGCAAAGTCTATTAACATCTTTGCTGGCTAAAAATGCCACTTTTGTGTGACCTTTTTAATGTGGTAATTTCCCGTTGCTTTCAACTGTTTAGCTATTGATTCTCGTGACATGTGATAGGTAGCTAATCTATCGCCATTTTATTGTCACTTGAATTCTACACCAGACCAAAGACAGTGTGACAATCACACTGCCATGGCAGGGTATTATTTGATATCAAACTCATTTGCAGCAACAGGAAGATATCAAATTAAAACGAAATAAGAAATCTTTTTGCTATCCTTGTTTATTGACAGTTACTAATTGAAATATATATTCTTGAATTGTTATAAGCATCCTGCCGAACATAAGTTTTCATTTTTGATTCGCTTGTATCATTTATTATTTCAAAAAGTATTGTTATCCATTGATTTATTTATTGGAATATTTTGTTTTTTTTACCGATTACTATGATGAAAAGGCTATCTGTAATCAAATCAAATCAAATCAAATTGAATTCTCTTCTCAGTTGATTATGTTTTTCATTAGTTACCTCGAGGGGAGAAAACAATTTGTCTCATACGGAATTTTTCAATCGGAACCTTTTCTTGTAAATTCAGGGGTGCCACAAGGTTCAAACTTAGGGCCACTCCCCTTCACTTTCTTCAAAACTGATATTGCGAAGCTGATAAACTTTTCGCGATTTCTTTTATTTGCCAATGATCTGAAATTATTCTTGGAAATTAACAATCCTGAATTGTTTTCTCCCCTCGAGGTAACTAATTAAAAACGTAATGAACATTTCACAACCGAGGCTCATATTAAAATTAAACATTTTTTTTCAATGATTATCCCGGTATTTCAATTTAACGACCCTCAATAATCAAGAGTCTACTGTAATAGTAATATGCGGGTTTTAATTGTATTTATGATATTTTCAATGACCGAATTTCTAAAATGATTACATTTAAATTCATTAGAGAATTTGTAAAATATAATAAATTTGTTAATTTTAATCATCACTACTTTTATTCAATACAATAGACACTCTCTTAACCAGCCTTGACGGGACCAACCCAGGGCCGGATATCGAAAAAGCCGGTTAAAGAGAAGGTAGTGAAAAACACATTTAAAAAAACACTTTCGCAAGGAAGAAAAGAAAACACAATTTTTTCAAAACACTAAGAATACAGAACTTTTATTCTGTATTAGAAACTCACACATTAAAAATTAACATTTCACAAACTGTAAAAAATATGTACAGGAAAAAGCTACACATCACTCCAAAAAAATTGTAAAAAGAAGGCCTACAATGGATTAAATTTTTTTTTTATTTTCTGCTGCTTGTGTTAAAAGCGTAGTCACGCCATTTCTTTATGAACATTACATCTACTGCGGTAGAATCCTTCTGCTGCTAAATGTACAACGCCGCCACCTGTAGAGCCTCTTTTCCTTCGTCATGGCTAACCGTGTTGTCTTCTTCCGCGCCGCCAGATGTTCAAGTTGCTACTTGTCTCCTAGACTTCCTAGAAGAGGCCGGTTAAAGCGGTGGGACGGTTAAAGCAGCGCCGGTTAAGAGAGCGTCTACTGTATGTGTAAAAAAAATTGTCTGTGTCTAACTGCTACTTCAGCAAAATCACACTACTTTTGTTTTAATTGTAAGTCGAAAATATCAACATCACACAAGCTTTTTATACTAAGAAATTAAATATTTTTATCTTAGTACTTGTATATTTATTGTATGAAATGTTTTATTTGCTTTTTATAGAGAGATAGCGGAAGATCAGTGAGTCAATAGCTGATATTAAACGCGTGTGTGAATATCATCTCAAAAATTCATTCAAGAACACATATTTCAAATGTATTTATTACAATTTATTTCCTTTGTGTACTGTGTTAAAAATTGTATTTTAAAAAGTGGGTATGTATTTTTTATTATTTTATTTACTGGCAATGTTAAAAACAATTTGTATGCACTGTGATTATCTTTTTAATTTTAATGTAACATGCAAAATATATATTTTTTTAATCGGTAAATATCAATATTTTCGACAGTAGTTGAAAAACATCACTATTTCGCATTAACGAAATGACAGGTAATAAATAACTGATAATATTTCAACACAAATGAATTTACACATTGAATAGTGCATAATATGTCCCTCGTAGTTTACAAGCCGTTCTTCTATCATCCTTTATGTGTGAAAGGGAAGCATGAGCTTCCAAAATATAGTTGCAATGAGTCCTCAGACGAATGAGGTAAATTATTGTATGATACAATGTGAAACTCTAATTGTGAAAGGGATCTCTATGATGGTTAATTTGAATAGAACAATTTTTTTTTTTAAATGCATGTGATTGTGTATGCACGAAAACATGACACTACCGCAAGTTTTTTGGGGCACCATCCCTTTTACAAGACCAGTTTTTCGCGTTCAGGCTGTTTAATATTTTAACATAGCAACCAATGACATGAGGACTGTCAGCAAGGTACGCATTTATAAGACCTGTGTGCGACCAATCCTCACATACGGCATTGAATCGAGGGCAGACACTGTCAAGACAAAGAGCATGCTCAGGACAACCGAGATGAAAACACTCCGCGCTATAGCTGGGAAAACCCTACGTGATCGAGTTAGGAATACAGCAATCCGAGAAATCTGCGAGGTCGAAGATGTGGTCAGATGGAGACGTCAAAGACGGCGATACTGGCATCAACATGTAGAAAGAATGAGCTTAAATAGGATATTATAGATAGCTCTCCATGGAACGCCAAACAGACAACGCCGACCAGTAAGTCCCCTGAAACGGTGGAGAGAAAGCTGGAGTTCAGTGTCTCAAGAGGACCCGCCTGAAATAGCAGACTCCTGAGTCTATCAAAAGTGAAGAAGAAGAAGAAGAACCGATGACATTACTGCTTACGCCATTAAATTATCGAATAAGTAGTGGCGATGTGATTAGAAAATTTATCTTTTAAGATAGCCATGAGATGAATTAAAATCCAGATTTTAATATAGTTAACTGCCGCCTGAATCCCCACCAAATGCTTCTGAACCTACTGTCGCCTCCCTAGAAGACTAGTGCCCTCTGGAGGGTGATGCTACCCACTTTGGGAATCTGCACTAGCATATCAATCAAGTTTTAAACATAGTCCATGTCAGAAATTGTTAAAATTGACATGCGTGTATAGCCGCATGAATGTGAATGTTATGGCGGTCCATCATCTCTGGACGTGATGTTAATTTAGTTAGTAATATGGGACACATAATTAGTTTAATTTAGAAGTTGTAACATTAATCATAAAATATATACCTCATTTTTTAAAGTAAAGCAACCCGAATTCAACATATAATATAAAACATTGAAAGACACGGAGTGCCACGCATCCTACTGGGGATCTCAAGGAGTAATTCTTGTTTATAGAAAAACGTATTACTGCGTCAAAAAAAGAAGAAAAAAAATCGTATAACACACCCATTCAGTGTTTTAACACGTTGACTGCCACGGTAATTTTCAGGATTCCGGTGTAAAAAGCCACTTTAATTTAATCATATTACAATTATAGTGCATATTAAACAGTGTCATTTATTAATAAATTTTCTAATAATATTAGCCAACTTTGATTTAATGTTCTCCCTGAGGCTATCTATTCATATTTATTCTAAGTTAGTTGTAGTTGGCATGCTAGGCAATAACGCAAACTCGAGTTGTCTTGTAGTTGGTATGCTTGGCAATAATGCAAACTGCGAGTTATCTTGTAGTTGGCATGCTAGGCAATAACGCAAACTACGAGTCATCTTGTAGTTGGCGTCCTAGGCAATAACGCAAACTTACGAGTTATCTCATTGTTGGCGTCCTAGGCAATAATGCAAACTACGAGTTATCTTTTAGTTGGCGTCCTAAGCAATAACACAAATTTACTAGTTATCTCATTGTTGGCGTCCTAGGCAATAATGCAAACTACGAATTATCTTGTAGTTGGCGTCCTAGGCAATAATGCAAACTACGAGTTATCTTTTAGTTGGCGTCCTAAGCAATAACGCAAATTTACTAGTTATCTCATTGTTGGCGTCCTAGGCAATAATGCAAACTACGAGTTATCTTGTAGTTGGCGTCCTAGGCAATAACGCAAATTTAAGAGTTATCTCATTGTTGGCGTCCTAGGTAATAATGCAAACTTTGAGATATCTCGTTGTTGGCAGTAAACGTGTTAATTCGACTAGGGGCAAAATGTATTGTATAGTATTATACAAGTCATTGTATATCATGTCTATTTTTAATCTACACATTTTGATGCTGTCAGTTGCATTTTGTTAACACCACAGGGCAGTCTTAATGTTAAATCATTCACCTATTTATTGTAATTGTGTCCTTCCTCTCCATGGAACAGTTCACAGATTAAGGTTCATCAAGTCACTTAGATTGTTTGATATTTTTATGAAACGAAATACGCTTGGGTTACCTCAGGAAGTTTTCTTTTATAAATAATAACAATAGTAGAATTGAATGGTTTATTACTACATATTTGATAGTTATAATAGTATGCTAACTTTTAAGGCACTGTTTTCATGGTGTAATCACCTCAAGGGGGCATTGAGATGTGTTTTTTAATCTAAAAATAAGCACTGCATCCGATATTCGCAATCAGTTAGAAAATAACTTCATATTAAAAACAAATAGAATTTTAATTCGGGTATGAAAGATGATAAAGATTTATTTTCAGCTTGCATTAAGGTATACTTTGTTCTTTTGCAAACAGATCTCAATTTTCCTTCCCTTTGCCATTTCTCGCGTTAGGTGGGGTCGATCATCGTGACATGATTTCTCCAGAATGCCCTGTCTTGGGTCAACTTATAGTCGAGTTTATATTTCTTAAGCTTAGCTATGATAGATGATCCCTACATTGCAAAGGGTCTTCCTATGACCCTCTTATCCGTTGGGATTTGAAGTGGAGACTTTATAATAAAGTTGTCTTCTCGGCGTATAATGTGGCCAAACATATTTTGGCTTCCTCAACCTTATTTGTTATGATGCTGCCACAGATATGCTTATTGTGCACTTTGATCTATCTGACCATCGAAAACGCTAGATTAGTCTGATGACGCCTTCAGCCCCTCTGAGCATCTTTATTTTTATCAGGTTGTGTGCTTTTTTAACTGCCTAACGCATTGCAGATCGTAGAACTGTCATTTTTATACTAATAGACTTCAATGACTTTATTGAATATCGAATCTAATATTTAGAAAGTAAATCCTTTGGGAACCTTACGATATTTTGTTTCATAAAAATGACTTTATCGTAACATTTTTCTCTCTTAGCTAGATGACAAATTTTTTATTCTTATGAGCTATAATAGTGAATTCAGAGTATTTTAAAAATATTTTCTTATTTTTAATAGGAACAATATGAAAGTTTATTTTTCTCATGCATTATTTCCCTTAAAATAAGACTGGGTCTAATCTTTTGTTGAAATTTTGATCTTCATTTACAAAAATGCATTAAAGTTTACCGTGAATCAAATTTTATTCATGTGCAATAATTTTTATTTAGACACATTAACCAGGTGGTAATCTAGAGGATGGAACGCTTGGATCCTGATCCAGTAGACTTGGGTTCAAGCCTGGACATAACTCGATTTGTTCTTCATAATAATTAGCCATTTTCTGTTCATATTAGAGCTGGTATAACAAATTTAATACCATTGATTTAATTCCTTGGTGTTAGTAATTTTTTTAAATATATATACATCTATTTATTATTATTAATATCAATAATTTTTTTTTAATTGTGTATTTTAATTCATTCATCTTTCAGATGTTAGCAACTGTTTTTTTTTTGTGGTTGGATTTATACATAATACAAAAATCCAAAAATTTCATACAAAGGATTATATTCCAAACAAATGTTCAGGGAAATAAAACATTGGTTGTGTAGAGAAAAAAACCTTTTGCCGGATTGGTATATTTTTGGGTGAAATATGATAGTATCCCTGTACGTGTGGGACCAATGAGTGGATTGAAAATAAGTGTTGCCATATTTCAATTTATTGGTATTTTATTAAATTTTGCAGTTTTTTGCAATGTTAACAAGTTTGGTTTTCAATCATAATTTATTATTTTTCCTAATAATTATGTTTCTAATTGAAGTATTCTTTTCAATTCTGAATCTAAAAACATATATAACGTTTTTATTATGCATGTATATTTTGAGATGTATGTTTCTAAGATAAATCCAAAGAATATCTCTATGAATTTATCTTATTTTTTTTTTAAATAATTTGTAATACTACTATCATTCCCATTAAGTAATCACTGAACACTTTTATTTTGAGATGGTAAAACTTTAATTAAATCAAACAATAAAAATCTGTTAAAATTATTCTCAATTTAAAAATTACTAATATTACTATTATAGTCACTTCGGTATTTACCTGTGATGATTGCTCAATATCCACTACACCTTTAATATCGAAACTATACTTTTGAATCTAAAATAATTATTAGTATTACAGGTTTCTTTTGTAGCCCTTTATTAAATATGTTTCAATGATGATCTAAAGGCGTGAACACTGGAATTTGACATTTTTATAGGAATTAAAACACTGTTTTTCCCACTATTGAAAGGAAAGTAAAAAAACAACGTTTCAATTCATATAAAAATTAAATAAATTTTAAAATACAACAAATTGTCATAACTCGTATAATCGAGGGGTAATTTACAATTATTAAAAAAATCTAGCTATTTACTTACCCAAAATATCAGTACATTTTTTTATAAACTTGCGTTAACTATGGAATTTGATAATGATTTTTTTTTGTGAATTAAAACAGTTTTTTTTTTTTTTTCACTTCTGAGTTTATTTTTTAGAGATCGGGAGGATAATACAGACTTTTTTTATCCGAGTTATAAAGTATGCCGAACGCCAAAATTGTACAATTTTTTTTGATTACGTTTAAATAGATTACCTGTTAACCGAAACACGTCTGAATTCAGTAAAAATAAAAAGTATTGTAAAACAAAGTATAATTATATTTATTCAGATATGAATCCACAACACAAAGTAAAGGCAAATATAGAAGAAAAACATTACAAATGTGTTGAGAAGAATTATTTATTTATTCTGCATATATAAATGTATTTTTATAATGTTTATACCGTGAAGAAGCCTGGTCACAAATGAAACATCTCGACACATTCTTAACTCAAAATTAGAGTATTTTTTTGCAACTGAACTTCTTTTGTTTTTTTTATCATTATTCTATTGTATAGTTTGATTATACAAGATTGGGTGCATAATTAAAAAAGTCTATTTTGTATTCCATGTCTCAAAGACTTAATCTGAGGTATCAATCAACTACTGCATGTGTGTGAGTAATAGATCTTTTAGGAATTATATATTTATCGTAATATAATAATGTAAAAACCTTTCTTTGTGTGATATGAGAGGTTTTTATAATAAATAGATCATATTATAATTCTATTTTTCTTAGTTCATATTTGTTTTTAGTTAAGTACAGCGAAATATTTTTAACATACATATACGCATACATCACTTTGTCAATGTAAGATTCGATTGTAGTTCCTTAATGTTGTTGTGTATGTTGATTCAATGTTTGCAAAACGTAGGTTATTAGAAATTAGTGAATTCTTGTTGCATGCAATGCAGGAGCTTGTTTTTACGTCGTGGTAAAGTTATATATTGCTTTGTAATCATTATCGTTGATTTTTTAATATCATAAAAGGGTTTGTGGTGTTCAAGTTATAAAAGTTTTAGAAAATATTTCGATATTGTTGAGGATAGCATTATTATTGAAACATGAATCAAATAGTTGGCTTGTTTTTAATTTTTTTTAGTTGATATATAGTAAAATTGGGATATGTTTTTATTATAAAATGGATTCCTTCTGCAAAAAAAGTATTGGTTGGTTATTACATTTTTTGGTAGAATTTCATTATAAATAATGTAAATTAAATAAAAAGGTAATAAACATTTAGTTTCGGCATCTCAGCGCCATCTATTGGCCATTCAGAAACTAAATGAATAAATAAAATAAAACTAAATATGTATTATAAAGTATTTTTCCTTCATTATTTATATGTATTAGAGTTTGATTACAAAAGAAATAAAACACGTCCAACTTTGTTATTTCCACCAACAGTTTAAATACATTTTGACTCTTTTATCTTCAATATTACAAAGATAATGCTGTATTAATATGAGGAAGAAGAAATACAATTATCACAACAATATAATAAATATGTCCTTTAGTGTTTTTGATTATAAATTTAACGCAATGAACTACAAGTTGTATTCTCATTTTAAGATCTTTAATTATATTTTAGGTGTGCTTTCTCATGTCATTTTTATTTTAAATTACAATACAAAAAACGAATTAATTTATCATATGACATATGTATGTGTAAAAATGTTTTATTTGAAGTACGATTGCAATTTTAATTTGTTTTAAATATTGTTACTTCATCCACTACAGTTTGTACCTTAAATTATTTTATTTGATTTCAGTTTTGTTACTCCATCTGTATAGTTAACCCTTACCACTCCTTTGTCGAATGCCAGCCGACATCGTTATATGTACGCTACAACTCAGTTGTCGGCTAGGGGCCGACAAGATAAGACTTGAGCGCGGTGTATTTTCGTGCGCAAAACTTGATATGTGTCGTTGTTTCTTGTGTTTTTGACTGTTTTCCGTTTTTATTTTATTATAAAATAATCCTTGCAAATTCACATAACCTAAAATGGCGGAAACTTCGCGTGATACGTCATGTAGAGGAGCGATTAGAGTACAAACCCCACTTCATTGCGAAACTGGACAAAGGTTCTAAAGACTGTACTGTGTGCAGTAACAGAAAGATTCCAGGGGGAAGACGGGAAACAGTGTGGTTTTGCGAGATCTGTTCCAGAAAACCTGGTCTCCGTCCTGGAGATTGTTTTTAAAAGTACCATACTATGCAAAACTATAAGTAGTCCATAATGTTTTTTATTTGAAGAATAAATCATTACAAATGAATTTTTAACATTTTTTTTTTTTGTAACTACCTACCTATCAATAATTATTTTTTGACATTATTTAAATTAGAGTTGGCTGACAAACAATATAAAAAAATAATGGAGTGGTAAGGATTAACACACTATACCTATGTACTGCTGAAATATGTTAGTAATATGCGCAATAAACTGATTCTAAACTCTAAATTCTGATGAACTGAATAATAATTGGTATGAACCAAAGTGCAGTGAAGCTAAAGTGTAGTTGTGTATGTACAGGTATACTTTATTTGCAATCACAATGAATATTTATTCCAGAGGCTAATTCTTTGATCTCAATTATGTTTCGAGCCATTGTCCTCTTGAGTTGTTATTACTTGCTCACTTCCGATGGCTATAAAACTTAAATCTTGATCTTGATCCTTAGACTTACCATGATCCAATTCCTTTTTATACGGCATTTTTATCATTTTGTTTTATCCACACATATAACAGTTGGGCTGAAAATTTGGTAGGCTAACATAGTAAAACCCATTTTTTTGCTAAAATTCTATTTAATAATTCAATAAAGTTGCCTTCGAGGGCGATACAACGATAATAGCGGTCATACAATTTTTTTTATACCATTTTTACAGTACAATTTATCTTCAGCCTTAAAATAAGCCTCAGTTTCGGCGATTACCTCTTCATCAGTGCTGAATTTGAGGTCTGCAAACAGGAAAAGTCACTCGGGACCAGATCTGGAGAATACGGTGGATGGGAAAGGAATTCTTAGCCTAATTCATGCAATTTTGCCATCGTTTTCATTGATTTGTGACACGGTGCATTGTCTTGATGAAATAGAAATTTTTTCTTCTTCAAATTCACTAACACACGAAAATCCATTTTTTTTCACAATAACAAAAGTAAATTCACTCACAATGCTTTGACAGCTGTCAAATTTATTTATTATTTCTAGTAATGCCATCTATGTGCCAGCCTACGAACTTTTCAGCCCAACTGTTTCATGTGTTTTGAGAGTACCAAGTTTAAAGGTGGTACATTATTTTCCACAAAGAAGTTTTCAAATATAAAGAGATTTTACATAATCAAAAATAAATTATGGAACCTAATTATCAATTGACCCTGTGTTTTTATTTATTTAACATATTCTTTTAGTTTCAAACCTAGGGATTGGTTTGCAGCAAAGTTTACTAACATTTTTGCTGGTTCTTGGGATGCCACTTGGGCCTTTTTAATGTGATAGTTGCCTGTTGCTTTCCAAAATGTGATAGGTAACTAATCTATCGCCATTTTACTGTCACGTGAATTCTACTCCAGACCAAAGACAGTGTGACAATCATACTGCCATCGCCAGGAATCAAACTCGGGACCTTTGGTGTGTCAGTCATAGCTCTTACCACTCTAATACGAAGGTCGTTGTATTTTACATATTGCTTATTTTAATATTATACATAAATAGGTGGGTGTCATTGGTTCAGTTCTTTATTTTCTTTTTTGTTTAACCTTCCTACCTTCAGGTAACTTTCTGAGAAACTGTTTTTTTTATTAATTAAATTTAATTATATATTTTTAAATTACGAAACACCGAAAACTCAACTACATACTTCCCCTGCCCCCTGTAAAACTATCATACTTGTGAAGACTTACTCGAGTGTTGTTGGCGCATGCACGTATCCCTAACGGTTTGTAGATTTTAGGTACATTATTTTTTCTCAAGCGCGTACGTGATACGGGATAGCGCAGAAACGTGTGCGTATCACGTACATTCATATATCTAGGGCGGTTAATAAATCTGGCAATCCTCCTAAATTGATGCAGTCCAATTGTTCCACCATCTCGTTAAAGCGCCCTTGAGTTTACCAATATTCAGATAGGATTTCATTAGCTGCTGTATATGTGAGTTGGTCACTATCCTTTCGGTTTACATGATCACTCCAGTATCTTCTTCTGGATTTACTCCACCGAACAATGTCCTCTATTTCACAGGTTTCTCTTATTTCAACGTTACGGCTACAATCTTGAAGTTTTCGCACTAATATATTATCTTACATCTCAGATGTTCTTAGATCGATTCATAAGTCTTAACAATTAAAAAAATTATTTGGGCAAAAACAAACAAACCATCACGCCGTTTCCCCGCAGTGATAGGCAGAGAGAATGGACCGCCACACTACTCTATCCTGGCAAACCTCTCTAGCTTCCTCCACATTCATACAACGAGTCATACACGCACGTCGATTCGACTTCTAACATGACCAACCTTTAAAATTTGATTAATTTGGTCATGCCATGTTTTCCTCGGTCTGCCTCGACTTCGTACCCCATTTACATCATTAACGTATACTTTCTTAACCATTCTTTCTCCATCCATGCGTTCCATATGTCCAAATCAACGCAACTATCCTTTCATAATTTTGTTCATAATACCTTCTGCAGCTCTACATTCCTTTCTTATATCAGCATTCGAGATTCTGTCGTATATCGTTCTACCTCTTTCTTAATTCTATTTCGCAGTTCTTGTTGAATTGTTTTATTACTGAATTGAAGTTTTTTTCCTTGTATTAATGCAGCTGATTATTTTATCACACCTTCATTAATATTGAGTACAATCTCAATTGCTTTTTTTCCTCCTAATCTATTTTTCCTATCATTATGTACATGAACTTTTGTCAATGCTAAATGCTATTGTCATTTAATAATATAAATAACAATGCAAGTCGCAGGTTAAATGGCTTCACTTTTTGCTTGCATGTCATCGGAATGTGTTATAATCGTATTGTAATTTTAATCGTAAAAAAATCACAAAGCTAATATTATCACAAATGCACATACATCAATATAAATATAGTATTATCGATTGTTGAATCATTTGCATTTTACAATAACCATTTATTATCATGAATGACATCACGGCGTTATATATTTATTTTTAATAAACAAACGGTCATTGTAAACTCATTTTTAAAAAATACCATAAAAATAATCGGTGACTTTTTTATAAATTTAAAACATTGTTTTTTCCACTTTTGAGTTTATTTTTCTTGACGTGTCTCAAAGGTTTACACCTTCATCATCGGGAGAACGATATAAACTAACTAAAATTATTGCAAAACGATTGCAAGAACCCAGAAACATATAAAACATATGTTAGTTAACTTAGGTAAGTATCAGGGACATAACAATACAAATACGAATGGGTTAAATTTTGAAAGGGATTTTTTGGGTGAAAGTTTTGAGTTGAGGGTGTTTTATTGGTCTAAAGCTATTGATTTAGTAAAGGGACAGTTCATATTTTAAGACAAAACAAAGGCCATTGACACACAATTTGCAATAATTTTGGTTAGGTTATATCATTGTCCCGATGACGAAGGTGTAAGTCTTCGAAACAAGTTGAGAAAAATAATCTCAAAAGTGGAAAAAACTGTTTTAATTCATAAAAAAATCATTATAATGGAATTCCACAGTTTTAACGCCTTAAATTTATCTAAAAAATATTGGTATTATATTTTTTATTGTGTAGCTACCGGCATTTGCTTGGTACAGAGTACTTCTGAGTACTTCGCCACTTTATCCATCAGTATTTATCTTGTTTGTGATGTCGGCATCCAATGTTCTATCATTTTGAATGATTGATCCCGGGTACTTGAAATCTGACGATCCCTGGAGTCACTTAAGCAACAATGCATCATTTCAGTTTTCTGGCAACTAACTCGCAATTAGGCCCCCTCCAGGACCACTCTCCATTCCTCAATCATCAATTGCAGATCCTCTCACTCTTCGCTGATGAGAACAATGTCATCTGCATACAGGGGATTCCATGGAGCGGGACGTAGCACCTTCCCTGTTACAAAATTAAATAGGACCCAGAGGTTGTGGTAAGCCCAAGTTGACGTGGATGGGACTTATCAAAGAGTCTCAAAAGAGACCATGTCCCACCAGAAAATACACAGGACAGAGAGAAACCAGAGACGCTGTATGATAAGAGCCAATACCAATTTAAGAAAAAGATTGTTTGGCTACCACATTAAAAATAATCATACCTTCTTCTTTTTCTCTTTCATCTTGGTCCGGGTCGTACAACTTGTTTGTGATTGTCCACTATCCTGGGATGTCCATATTTTTGGTGGCCTTCCTATTAATCTCTTGCTGCAGGTTTAACAATTTTCGCAAGTCTCCTATCTTCCATGCAATCCACATGATCCTTTCAAAACTACCTTCTGCTTCTTTTCCACCATACTATCTCTTCAACCATATGCTTGCAACAAATAAAACTGCATTATTTGCAATCACCATGACAACATTTGTAAATACTTTTGTTAGGCTACGGGTACACAGGTAGGAACCTCGCTTGGTACTTAGAGCTGTGCTGTGAGCTAGATGCCATATTTTAGTAAACCAATTGTAATGGCCAAGAACACACTACGTCTCTATAGTAGCAAGCATAGCACCTAGCTGTGCATTAAGGGACACAATTAGTTGTGACCTTAACTTTATATTACAAGAAACATTTGGAATAACGACATGCAAACTACTACACTTTTTTTTATAAATTTTCATTGCGTAGATAATTTTATAGTATTTTTTAATATAACATATATAAAAACACATTCAGCTTTTACAGACCGTTTGTTATTACTGTGTATAATAAATAAATGGTTAGCAAATAAATATTTTTTTTTTCAAATTTATTTTGTGTACAACACTCACATTTATTAAAAAAATTAAATATCAAACATGTTTCGGACTAACCACCCTTCATCAGTGATATTATATAAATATTTAAAATATTATAGAATTGTTTACAAATATGGTCAGTTTTGACAGATGTTAGATAACATCTGTCAAAATGACCATATTTGTAAACAATTTTATAATATTTACATAATATCACTGATAAAGAGCTGGTTAGTCCGAAACATGTTTGATATTTAAGTTTTATTATTTATTTTAAATAAATGTGAGTGTATACAGAGTATATAAAAAAAGAACCATTAAACATCTACAACACAGAGTTATGGCGAACATAAAAGAAAAAAAAGTTAATAAATGTTTTATTATTCAATGATGAGTACTTTGTTGTCATTGATATATTTGCATTTGTGGCAATGGCTATGCTTGGACTTGGACTTGGATCTTCTGTCTTACAGAGGTTCAGCTCTAATGGCTATTCCTCTTACGTCTGTAGGAAACATTGTTGGAATGGGATTTGGTACTGGTACTGTAAATGTGATCAATTTTATGTTGAGAATTTCCGCTATTTTTCAGCGTATTGTTTAGGCTATAGTTTCCCAAACTTGTTGGACCCATAGTCACATTTTAAGTTTTTTATTTTTGCACAAGGTCTCTTGATAAATTTCCTTTATTAAATGAAATAAAACATTAAAATGCAGGGAACTATCTGTATCACAGGTACCCAAGCATTTCAATAAAAATCTACTGTAAATCTATTTATAATTATAAAGTTGAAATTTAATAGATTATCACATGTATCAGAAATGCTTTCTATTTGGATAGTTTCTTAAATTGTTTATTCTAAAAAAACTTATTTTCAAATTATATAATTATTGTTTATTACAATATACTATATACAGCAGGGCCTCTTGACTGCCTCAATGTCCCCATATATTTACCTCTGTTGAGAACCAATGATATATCTTCTTGTTGTTGTTCCTCTCATTTAGTTACATCAGAGAATTGGTAGTTTTAAATGCTTACAAAAGTACCCATCACACAAAGGCAAAAGTATTTGTTTCCTCGTTATATCCGTGATCTCGCCATGATCGGAATAACTGAGTTCGACCGTATTTACTAATAATAAAATAAACAACGAAATATAAATTGCACAACTAGATTGTTTCTACATATTATATCGCGCCGTGAGTGTAAAACCGAAACAAGTCCAAATATACAGTTTGGAGATATGGGAGTTTAAAGACTTCATATTGCTTGGAAAAACTGTTTATTTTTAATAAACCCATGATTTTCAGTTTAAAATAAAATACCTATAAACCGAAAATCATTGGTTTATTTAATAAAAAAACAGTTTTTCCAAGCAATATGAAGTCTTTAAACTCCCATATCTCCAAACTGTATATTTGGACTTGTTTCGGTTTTACACTCACGGTGCGATATAATGGCTAAATATCTCATTTGTAACATCACAAAATCGCTGAAAGTATTGGTTTTTAAGAAATTCTATGAAAATTCTAAAGTTATTATTGTTATGTAAGTATATGAAATAGATAACAATACTATCCCAAGCTTTGATATAAAGTATAACAATTATTTTTTAAAGAGTATGCAATAGATTTTTTTCTTCAAATTATCTGATTCTTAGCCAATTCTTCTATTTTGAATTATGGATATTTTATATTTTATTTTGTTTCATTTGCCCATATTTTTTTACATATTTCCTAATTCCATAATATTCATTAACTATTTTGTTTAGGCATTGAAATTATAATCAATTTGAAATTCAACAGTATTTCCATGCCAATTGTAAAATTTCAAAAGTGTAAATATTTATCTAGAATTATATTGCAGAAATTCACAGTAAAATATAACATATTTCTATAATAATTAAAGTTTTTAATTGAAATTTCTTGGTAGAAGTTCATTTTAAATAATGAGAACAAAATTTTTTTATACAAAAAGTCCACAGACCAGACGATGGCAGCAAGCTGCCGAAACCCGTCGAACATAAACACAAGTGGAAGCACACTAAATACATAATAATAAAGAAATTTTGTATTAATATTTTTTTTGTTCTCATTATATTTCTATAATTTGGTGGAAAAAACAGTTTTTAAATTTGTTGTATAATGCTCAATATTGTATTATTTCTCAGAAAACTGTATACTGTATATATATATTTTTGTCTGTATTGTTTTTGAAATATATCATATATATTTTCTTATTATATTTTTTACAAATTATCTAGGTACATATATTTTTTTATTTAGCTGGTGATGTATTTATTTTTGGCTAATAAACACTTTATTCTGAATTCTCTTTCATTTTATTACTCACTTTTCATATATACCTGCCGGAATATTCTAAGACAATTTCGAATTGTACAACATTAAGGTTTCTATAGAGTAGGTAGGTGTAGGTCAAGGTATATAGAATAATATCTATATACCTTGGGTGTAGGTATAATGGACCAATACAAAGATTCGCCGACAGAGGTCGCTAGTCGCTAGGCTACGGTCCCCCAGCTGTCTGGCATCCCGGTCTCGCGGCGCGGGGCGCGCGGCAGTCGTTTTTTAGCGCTTGTCCGCGTCGGGCCGCAGCGAAAATGTCTCTCGTAGGCTCGGAGTTTTACGACGGGAGCAGGATTTTTTCCAGTCTCGCCGAGTTGACTGGATTACCTATTGATCTGGTGAGTGAACCTGTGTTTTGTCTTGGGTTTCCGCACGAAGACTAGTCAAATTTCGGTAAATCCGCTCGAATGACGGATGTGGCTTCGTGCTTTTGACACAAGCGTTGGTTGTATTTACACATCGGTTAATCATCAAAACAAAGCAACACCTGGTGAAAAGCATGTGTTTCCTATATTTACTAGGAGATTCATTCAATGCTTATCTCGGATGTTAAAGCACACGCTTTTATTGAACGATTTAATACAAAAAAGCATTTAAAATGAAAACAGGCTGTAAAACACTTGTTTCAATCATTTGTTAAGTTTTACTCTGAGGATTTTTATTTGTCCGGCATTATTTGATCGTTTTTCATTCACGTGCAGTGTTTTTACTTTGGCATTGAGTACTTAGCTGAAAGTGAATTGATCTCATACATTCGCCGTGAGACAGCGGGACGGTATGCTGTGGACCGACCAAGAGCAACAGTTAGCCATTCCATTCATAACGAGGCAGGGGTGTATTTTTGCTCTCCGCGTTTTTAGTGTTTATTTACGTCAAGAATCGGATTTTGGCTCTACGCCAAATGAGATAACTGTTGCACTTCTGATATTACGAATGTCATATTCTTTCACACGAAAAACGACGCTTTACCGGTGTTTTTTCAAAACATTATATTTAGGTACTTGTCAACCATCATTTAATAAATGGGGTGTTTTCGAATGATTTCATTTTTCTTATATGAAAGATGAAAATTTTATTATTCTAAAATTACGCGAATCTGCGAACAGTTTATTGTTTTCATCGCGAGCTTTTCCAATCATTGAAATAGTTTTTAAGTAGCATTAATTCCATAATATTTTCCAGATAAATAAATATGTTTACGAAAATGTTTTAAACGTTTCATAATTAGTATTACGAAATGAGTTTATATAAAGATTATCAACCGAATCCCGTACATATATTTTCCAAACTTTAAATACGTATAATTATATTTCGGCAATTGATAAGCCGATAATCACAATAAACGATAATGAAAACAACACATAAACCGTAATGCTTATCTTTCACTGTTTTAATAAATTATAAAATGTTAATATCACACACGTAGCGTTAGCCAAATTTTTGGAAAACTAAGTCATTAATAATATTTTGATATTTAGATTATATTTGACATATTTTAGTGTGAAAATCGCATATTTATTGTTTCTTGAACAGTCATGCAAAACTCCATATTAAACGATTAATACGAATGAAAATGACTGTTTTCTAGAAGTTTCATTATATTTTATGGGAATGACGTGTTTCACCTTGCCTAGATACCTCAACTGTTAAGACATTTGATAATGCCAGGCAAAACATGACATTTCCATAAAATATAATAAAACATTTAGAAAACGGATGTTTTCATTAGTATTAATTGAATTAATCACGTTTAATTTGATTGATCTTCCTAATGGAATCACCAGTGGCAGGCTAGTTTTGCAAGTCGGAAAAAACGGTAAATAATTAATAATTATAAAAACGTCTGTTATATAGAAGTTTTATTATATTTTATAGGAATGAAATGTTTGTCTTTGTTAAGACATTATCAAATGTGAATCATGATTAAAACATTAGCAAGGCAAGAAACATGCATTCCCATCAAATTAATAAAACAAACGTTATCATTCGTATTCTTCTTCTTCCTCTTCCTCAGCCTATTCCCGTCCACTCCTGGACAAATGCCTCCTCCATTCGCTTCTATGTCACTCTGTCTTGTGCAGACTGCATCCAGGTCATTATTCCGACGTGTCTGTTCAGATCATCCTTCCACCGTAGTTACGGTCGCCCTGAACTTCTCTTTGCCGTCCACGGTCTCCAAGTCAGCAGTTCATCCATCCATCATTCGTATTAGTTAATTAATAAGGAGTTTTACACCCTGGTCCAAGAATCAATAAATTAAATAGTACACTTACGTAGTTGAAGATACAGAACACAAGATAAGTAATATGTACAATTAAAGCCAGTTTTCGCAATTTGTATGGGTCCAAAAGTAAAAACAAAAATCCGTTTATATTATATCTTAAATTTGAACAAAACCCTTTAACATAATTGCAATTTTGTAGAGATCGGTTCGTTTATTACTGCATATACTCTTGTTCTTGGTATTACTGATGCTTTCTTTAAATTTAATGTATCGGGGTTCGTACAAGAATTCCAATGCTTAAAATGTATGAAGTCTGAGTGCAAATACACGAAAATAACAATGCTTCAGTCACGCAACACGCATTTCTAATCTGTACAACTCATTAGTTTCCTTTGATTCAACAATTATAACATTTACAATAAAAATAATTGTCCGATATAAGACAGAGTATTCGCTACATTAAAAAAAAACGTTTTAATAATATTTTACATAATTTTTATATGATCGTGTCTGCACTCTTAAGTATCCGGTATTGAACGATTTTTAAATTAATTTAAACACTGCGTTTTCCAATTTTGAATTTATTTTTCTCGAAATGTTTTGATGGTTTTACACCTTCATCATTCAAAATTCCGAGAAAAAAAACCAAAAGGAGGGAGAAAAGAGTGTATTAATTTTTATTTTCAACACGAAATTTGCCGTTAAACAAAATACTATGTCATCATGGCAATGATAAAAACTATCAAATCTATATGCTTTAGATAGTCATATTTTTATAGTATCAGTGGGGCAATGTTTGCTAGAAAATCTCTTGTGTCTATTATTTATGAAGTAATTCCTTACTAATAATGAAGTAAGTTGTGATTTTTTTCTTCTTTTCTCAAATATATAAAATTAGTTACGTATATAATTCAAATAAGCAAGTAAAAATAGTGAATATGTAGATTTGATAAACTAGTTACAAACAGGTTTCGGACTGTATACATCCTTATTCATTGTAAAATATGTATTCACGTTTTTACACATTTTTTTTGTTACCAGGGTACCAAATTAAGATTACGTTCGTGTTTTTATATTATTAAAATGAACGCAAATGAATCTATATGCATTTTCCGTGCAATCACTGAACACTCTAAATAAAATGTTTATATTAGATTGCTTTATCGTACTTGAAAAGGTGAAACATGTTATTTTTAATAATCAATTTAAAACTAAGATAAGGCTATTTTTTATTAAGAACAATCAAAAGAGGACAGCCTATATAACTGAACTTCGTGTGCCAGAATATCCAAGTGCTTTCTCTGGACTTGGACTTGGATCTTCTGGCTTACAGAGGTTCAGCTCATGTGGCTATTCCTCTTACGTCTGGTGGGAACATTGTTGTAAGGCGATTTGGTGGGTTGTTAGTTACAATATAGGTATAAAGCAAATGTAAAAATATGCGGTTGTATCGCGGATGTAAATATTACATTGTACGTAGTTAGGTTAATATCTAGATTATAGTATTAATTGTAAATAATATTTACATAAGTTATGGAATAACCCAATTATTTGATATGTTTTTAAATATTATATTTTCGATTACTTCTCCTGAAATCCAAGTTCTGTTGCTTTGGTAACCCGTTTATGAATTAAATATATAAATTTCGGGTAAACAAATGTAAGATAATTAATTATCTGCGGATACACACCTCTTTGCTAATTGATAGTGAATAATTAAAGCATTACATGTACAGATAACATAGGTCCGCCACACAATCTGCGGTCATCATTTTTTAGGTATCTGGGTAGCTTTGCTCTCAAACACTCCGGGTTCACCTGACAATGTAATAACTGGCCTTTTCTTTGTAGTAAACACAGATATTATGTTACTGGGAGCTAGAGTCCGTTCATTTCGGGGATATTGTTAGCAATAGTGTATGAAAGTTCCAAATTTTCAAGTAAATTTGTGTTGTTACTATGATTCTTAACAAACCCACAAACAAAAAACACGGCTTTCCACTCTTAAAATTAATTCCTTTTCCTAATTTCGACATAATAGTAATTTTCTTATGACAGGTCATAAGTCCTGTAAATACCTTGATCAACCATATTCAATTTCCAGTTTGCATCTTCGTCTCTATTGAGATACAATTAGAATTCAGTAATTTTCTAATCGCCGAAAATTTTAGAAGCTGATGCCGTACGCTCCGCCTACCAAGACCCAGTGACCAATCAAATAGCTTTCTATATTCAATTTTGGTAGTGATATTCACACTATTGCAAGTATTCTCCTTGAAATGAATAAACTATAATATCCGTTAAGAGTTTTAAAACACTGGTCAATTCCTTCATCGTGTCATGACTAGGTTGCTGCAGCGAAGTCTATGTCAACATCCAAAACAATATATTCAATTTATTTTTATTCTAAATGTTGGCCATGTTAGGAGTCGGATGAATCGACGTGCGTGTAGGACACGCTATATGTAAATATGTGGAGGAAGCTAGAGAGGTGTATCAAAATAGAGTAGTGTGGCGGTCCATTATCTCTGCCTACCCTTCCGGCTAAACGGCGTGATGGTTTTCTGCTGTTGTTTTTATTACTGATAGTGTATGAAAAATGTTCCGTTTTGAATTAAGATTTCAACAATTGTGATGACATTTCTATCAAATGTGATGACATTTCTATCATATGTGATGACATTTCTATCAAATTTGATGACATTTCTATCATATGTGATGACATTTCTATCAAATGTGATGACATTTCTATCAAATGTGATACATTTATTTAAAATGTGACTAAATTTCTATCAAATGTGATGACATTTCTATCAAATATGATGACATTTCTATCAAATGTGATGACATTTCTATCAAATGTGATGACATTTCTATCAAACGTGATGACATTTCTATCAAACGTGATGACATTTCTATCAAATATGATGACATTTCTACCAAACGTGATGACATTTCTATCAAACGTGATGACATTTCTATCAAACCTGATGATTTTCTATCAAACGTTATGACATTTCTATTAAATGTGCATGCCAATTTTATGATTAGTTAATTTGAATTAAAATTATACCACACGCCAAACGTAGTTTTCTCCCAATTCATCTACAAAGAAATGTTCGTAGAAAACAAAATGGCTATTGTAAATTACATCTCGACACGTGATACGCAAACAGCGGTGCTCGTTAATTAATTGACCGATAATAGGGACACTGCGGGAGTGTGCTTTGACGAAAGACCAAACCCCAGGATATGCCATTCTAGTCGTTTTAATTCGAATAAGATCGGAAGTGATTCTCAGTACGGAAGTGAAGATGAGCGAAGGAAGGATAAGTACATAAGATAAGATAAGACAAATGCCAAGAGGTTATAAAGAATAAATATAAGGCCTGTGAATTAAAATATGAACTTTTTGAATATCTTCTAACCCTTGGGATGACCTTCGTGGCACAGTGACAAGAGCTGTGACTGCCACACCGAATGTCTCCGGTTCGGTTCCCGGCGATGGCAGTGTGATTTGTCACACTGTCTTTGTGTCTGGTGTAGAATTCACGTGACAATAAAATGGCGATAGATTAGCTACCTATCACAAGTTATGAGAATTAACAACAACAACAAACCATCATGCCGTTTCGCCGCAGGGGTAGGCGGAGAGAATGGACCGCCACACTACTCTATCCTGACACACCTTTCTTGCTTCCTCCACTTTTATACGACGAGTCATACACGCACGTCGATTTTTCAAACTTCTTACATGACCAACCTGCCATGTTTTCCTCTTCCTTTCATAATTTAATTCATAATACCTTCTTCCGCTCTACATTCCTTTCTTATATCAGCATTTGAAATTCTGTCGTAAATCGTTCTACACGAACGTCTAAAGGACCTCATCTCTACCGCATTTATTCTCACATCCTTATTCTGCCAGTTCCATGCTTCGCTTCCATACATAAGGGTTGGGATCAGAATCACTGTGAACGGTAATTATTATAGAGAATTGAGAAAAAGAGAATGAGAATTAACAGAAATAGCTTTAAAATATAAGTAGTGAATGCGGTGCGAATGAAAAGTGTTATTAACAAAAAATAATGAAAGGATCATTAAGATGGTTTAGACGATCTCGTACGAGTGGTAAGTGCTTCTTTGACTGCCACCCCGAAGGTCCTGGCCCGATTCCCGGCGATGGCAGTGTGATTGTCTCACTGCCTTTGGTCTGGTGTAGAATTCACGCGACAATAAAATGGCGATAGATCTATCTACCTATCGAGAACTCGGTCGTGTTGGAGGGCGTTCGGCTTTTGACCCTGATAGATATGACAGCGACAGCATAGATTGTTTATCTACCGGCCGCCAGAACCAACCTGCCTCTGGTTACACCGGTGGGAAGAGCAATTAATCTGCTGAACGCGGTCTAGATCGACGTCATTCATATTAGTGAAAGGACGTTCAGAAGGCAAATACTCTTAATTCTGGAGAGTATCCTGTTTTCCTAGTGTTGAACCATCTCTCATGCGTTTCTGGTAGCATACTATACACAATATATTATTTTACCTGTTCTCAATAGATGCCTTAAAAATTAATTTTATAATGTCTGTCGATGAAATAAACTGATTTGATTTGATGTCACGAAAATCAATATGATAGCTATATCCTTTACATCGATTTGGCTCGCACTGTAATGATATTATGAGCGATTAAACAAAATAATAATAATAATAATAACATAGAAAGTCGGCCATGTGAGGAGTCGGAAAAAATCGAGGTGCATGCATGACACGATTTATGAATGTTGGGAAGCAAGACAAGTTTGTCAAGAAAGAAAGTACGACAGTCTATTCTTTCTGACTACTCCTTGTGCTGTGGCGGTACTCCCATAGAAGCCCAGAAGCCCGGCTTGCATAAATAAAATTGAACCAAAACCTCTTTTGGCTTACAGAGGTTCAGCTCTTTTGGCTATTCCTCTTACGTTTGATGGGAACATTGTTGGAAGGTGATTTGGTGGGTTGTTGGTTTATGCGGGGGCATGATTACTTAGATTTGGGGGGTTTGATTCAAAATTTCTTACGCAAGCCGGGCTTCTGGACTTCTACTGGAGTACCGCCAGTGCCCTTGAGAGACGACGTGATGGTTAGTACTCGTATGGTAGTTAGCTATAAAAAATGTATACTGTCAGATCAGGGCATGTGATTTCACCGTTCTTCGCTCACCGGGCCGGAGGTGTGACGCGAAACCAAAATATATGGGTGTCGGTTGCACACTCTCGTCAGCCGGTGAAATAATAATTAGGTGTGGTTATATATTTCGTAAATAGCTTCGGTCGCCATATTTTCTATGTGCACGGTAGAAAATAAGTACATACTTTATATTATACGTTCTGGGTTCGCGTCCAAATATTTTTTATTTTTACAACATTTTGAATGTATACAAATACTTGTAGACGAACAACTGGATTTCAACCATTGCGGGCTATCAATTCAAGAATCAATTGTATCTCAATAGAGCCGAAGATTGGAAACAGAATATGGTATTGGTGGTATTGGAATATGGTATGGTAAGCATATAGATTGGAGTGATATCTCCAGGCGGTTTCTAGCAATGCGCTAAATGGCGGTAGCCTTTCACATTGCGTTAAAAAGAGCTTCTGCTTAATGCTTAAAAAAAACAATCTTCATAGATGGCGTTTGTGTAGATTGAAAAAAACTACCATGTAAAGGGTGGTCTTACAGATTAACATATATACAACGTAGCTTTACACATACATAACTCTCGTATGTGTAAAGCCCTGAGGAAGCTCGCATAGAGTGAAACCGGTAGGCCCTAATCCTCACAAATAAAGTGGTTGTATACCAAGAACAAAAAGTGTTAAATTAAGTGTTAAATATGTCCAACCACCAAGTAATGGCTTCTTATGAAAGTTTATAAAAATATTTCATCATCTTTCGACAGTGTGTTTCTAAGGCACACTTGTTATAATAAAGAGTCGAAAAATTTATGTGAAATAAGGTCCTCTTCTTCTTCAGCATATTCCCGTCCACTTCTGTACAAATGTCTCCTCCATTTAAATGTATGGAGGAGGCATTTGTCTAGGATTATAAATATATGCATTTGTTAATACTCAATGCATTAATCGATGCATTTTTTGCTAAAAAAAATGTATCCGCTGAATTTAAAAATGTTTGTAGAAAAATTAACCCATTTAACATCTTGTACCTGTTTGATATCGCATTAAAATGGCAATTCTGGTAAAGTATATATATTTATAGTACATTTATGATAATCATATTTGCGCTTGTTACGAATGCAGATTAAATATAACGACATCCACCATTCGAGTATTTTAATTTGAAGATAATTTGCAGGCAACTACATTTTAATTACTCCATTTGTGGTTTCCTTTGTTTGTGAATTATTTTTTTTATCTACCATATGAAGAAAAGAAAACGGCCTCACATTCTAACCGCATTCGTCTTCCTAGAGTACGAGATACTGCGTATAACGTAGCTACATTCTTATGTCTCATTACATCATCGTTGGACCATACTTCCCACTCGTCCACGGAATCCGCCTCGGTTCCAAAAACAATGCAAGATATTCGGATTATAGCATTCGACATATTCGTAAGTGGTTTGCGCTTTTGAAGATATTATTTATTGAAAATATGTATTTAATAAAAGTAAATTTAATCGAGGCAGACCGAGGAAAACATGGCATGGACCAAATCAAATTTTAAAGGTTGGCCATGTTAGAAGTCGGAGGAATCGACGTGCGTGTATGACTCGTTGTATGAATGTGGAGGAATCTAGAGAGGTTTGCCAGGATAGAGTAGTGCGGCGGTCCATTCTCTCTGCCTACCCCTGCGGGGAAACGGCGTGATGGTTTGTTTGTTTGTGTTTGTTTGTAAATTTAAAATAATGTTATGAACAAAATGATGAAAGGATCATTAAGATGGTTTGGACACATGGAAAGAATGAATGAAGAAAGAATGGTAAAAAATTATATGTTAACGATGTAAATGGAACCAGAAATAGAGGAAGACCGACGAAAACGTGGCACGATCAAATAAATCAAATATTGAATGTCGGCCATGTGAGGAGTCAGAGAAATCGACGCGCGTGCATGACACGATGTATGAATGTTGAGGAAGCGAGAGAAATATGTCAGGAAAGAAAAGTGTGGCAGTCCATTCTTTCTGCCTATCCCTTCGGGGAGACGGCGTGATGGTTAGTTAGTTAGTTAAATTTAAAATATGGTCATTAAATAAAATCATGTTTTATTTATTAACTAATTCCACTTTTGGTTTTATTTCGGCAGCAATCGGTTTCGCCAGGTTCGCTGGCATCAACAGACTGGTAAGACATCGAACCTGGTAAAACCGGTCGCTTTCAAAGTGGAAGTAGTTCTTTAAAACATCGTTTTATTGAGTTATTATTTAAAATGAACTAACATTCAGAGATTTCAATAAAATCATTAAAAGTATAGTTTGGACATATGGAACGAATGGAAGAGAGAAGAGTGGTTAAAATGTTATATCCAAGCAGCGTGAGTGGAAAGAGAAGCCGTGGAAGACCAAGGAAAGCATGGCACCGACGAGCGTGCATGTTACGATGTATGAATATAGAGGAATCTAGAAAGGTATGTCAGAACAGAACAACATGGTGGTCCGTTACTTGGCTCATTATTTACATGGTCGACTTTTAACATTGTAACCATGTTTTTTTTACATCTTCCTCGAGTCTGTGTTACATTCACATCGTTTACGTACTCTTTCCTCACCATGCATTGAAATAATATTCATGATTTTTTATATGATTTTTTTCCTCTCGCTGTATTAAGCCACATCAATTTATTACTTAAAGGGTTTATAAACAGCTACGCGTTTGATAAATTTGATAATACTCTAGCAAGGCGAAACATGTCATTCATAATAAATATAATAAAATCAATAGAAAATAGATATTCATTTCATTCATATTAATGATATAATGTGGAGTTTCACATCATTGTTTAATAAACAATAAATTAACGAAATGTTTTACGCACATTCATTTAAAAAATCTAATTTTCATTGTAGTTATTCTAATTTGATCCTTTTTCGGTTATTTTCTCATCTGCACACGATTCAAGTAGGTGCTAAATAGTTTCGGCTTTTGTTTCTATCAGATTTTTTTTTCATTTCGTCACGATCATTGTCAAGCTACGCCATTGAGACACGCTCTGTTTCCCGCGCACACAAGTTGTTGAAAAATACCATAAACAAATTGTATAATACTATCTAAGTATGTGTTATTATGTTTTAACCACCTACTACATAATTTACGTGTTTAGATGCATAATGTTCTTGCGTATTTACAGTACTGTATCCAAACCCAGTAGGTATATTAGGTTTGGATTTTTATCAGGTTTTTTTCTCTGTAATGGCGGTTTAATCATAAATTAAACTAACTAACCATCACGCCGTCTCCCCGAAGGGGTAGGCAGAAAGAATGGACTGCCACACTTTTCTTTCCTGACATATTTCTCTCGCTTCCTCAACATTCATACATCGTGGCATGCACGCGCGTCGATTTCTCTGACTCCTCGCATGGCCGACATTCTATATTTGATTTATTTGATCGTGCCACGTTTTCCTCGGTCTTCCTCTATTTCTGGTTCCATTTACATCGTTAACACATACTTTTTTACCATTCTTTCTTCATTCATTATTTCCATATGTCCAAACCATCTTAATGATTCTTTCATTATTTTGTTCATAACACCATCATTCGCACCATACACATTTTTATATTATGAATCATAAATTAATAATATAATATTGAATTTTGTGTATTTCAAACGGTGTTTTGGTTATTCCCATTATATTTGAAAACAAAACATTGTGTTATTTAAATTTAGTAATATTAAAAATGAAAATATAAAATTTTCAAACACTATGTAGATATATCTCAGCTGTAATCAATTTAAATTCCATTGTATTGAAAACATACAAATACATAATAAGTTTATTATCATTATTTAAATTCAGTAGTTTTACACAATTATTTTAATATTATTTTTGTATGCAACATGTTTACCACCCCTGATCTGTGTGTATACTTTATATAAAGGAGTCAGCAATAACAACAACAAACCGGTCGCTGTCGAAATATAGACAAAGTGGATACATTGTATATACTCGTATTTATAAAAATATAGTTATAAAAAAAAACTCTTCGCATTTTGCCTCATATGCATGTTTTTGCCATTTTTTGGACAGCAAGATCAATGAAACTACAAAAGTACAATAAAACCTCGATATAACGGACTAATTGGTGGAAGGGGGTGTCCGTTAAACCCGAAAGTTCGTTATATAAAAATAGGTTTGTAACGAGATAGAATTAACAAACTTTTACGTAATGTTATACTTAAGATGTTTAAATATTATAATTCAACTGTATACATGCCAATATAGAGAGAACCTTAGAAATAAATAATTAACGTTGCGGATTTGATTTTTTGGATCCCGACACGGTTACAGGTTTAATATAAATCTTTTTTTTTAATATATCCACTCTTTTTAGATGTAAATAAACAATACAAAGCACAAAAACCTATTTATTTTCTCTTGACACTCCTTGCTGTTTGATATCGACGCGTTTGCTTTCGGAAATCCTGCATTGAAAAAGGAATCAAATTGTTTGCACTTTTGAAGTTTTCTATTTATTTATAATCAACTCTCTAAAATCACGAAAATGCGTATAATATAGTTGAACTTCACTGACGAATAGTCAATTAATGTGATTAGATCGTCGAAATGTGATCTTACTTCATTTTTTGTCAGTGTTGTTTCTTCTTCTTCGCTATCTTCACTTCCATCCTCGGCATTATGTCTCAAATTCTAGTGTTAGACCTGATTATCATGGCCGCTAAAAATTGTTTACATGCGGCGACACTTGAATTTAAGCATGTATAATATTAACAGGGCGTTTTTAATTTGTTTACATTAGACCGGATTTTTTGTCTGTTATATCCGAAGTTCGTTAAATAGAGTTCCGTTATATCGAGGTTTTACTGTAATTATAAAATAGTTCAAAGGCCATATATTAAAGATGTGTTATATAGTTTTTTGAGACATTTTTATTGAATTAATGTATTTCAAAGTGTATAAATCAAGAATATGGTGAACAACTACATGGTTTGAAAACCGACAATAAACTCCTGATATACAAAACGGTCATAAGGCCGATCTTCACTTACGCAGCCCCAATCTGGGGCTATGCAGCTTCGAGTCACATACGAAAACTCCAAATCCTGCAAAATAAAGCTATCCGTTTACCGCTTGGTGGACCAGGATCACACAACTGCACCTAGAATCAGGAATCCCGATGATGGATGAATTCATTCTACAATAAAACTTGCCGATCGTTTTTACAAAGGACTCTCTTCACATCCTAACCCCACAATAAAAGACCTCTCAAATTACGACCCAAACACCTCCAGCCGCCACAAGCGCCCAAAATCAATCCTCCTTCAGAGGAACACTCCGGGCCACACAAATCATGCCCCCGCATAAACTAACAACCCACCAAATCACCTTCCAACAACGTTCCTATCAGACGTAAGAGTAATAGCCACATGAGCTGAACCTCTGTAAGTCAGAAGATCCAAGTCCAAGTACACATGGTTTGATTGCCAGTAATAAAAGTGTTTGTGGATTTTTCAATGACACTAGAGTCAGAATTGTTTATATCACCGGTTCGCGAAACCCCGCATTGTGATTAAATCGGCTGAAGATATTATGTAGAGATAAAACGCCTTTTATCTTGACAATTTTCCACTAGAATTATGACTATCGCGCTAATCAGTGTTATAGGACGGGTGGCTGGCTTGCCATATCTTTTGGTACACGCATATCTTATTTGATAGGAACCTCCAAAATAGTTTTTTCTCGCAAACCTATGATTGTATTATGTAACATGATATTATTCTATATATAATATATTAGCATTTCTGAACTACATTTAAAAAAAAATACCTGTTTTTTTTTGCTCAATACTGATTCGACTGACAGTTTTTATTTATTTAAAATAATATTAAATTTACTCGTTTTTTTTTTTCATTTTTTTTATAAGTATACAACAGGTCGTTTGAACCCAATTACTGTATACAATTAATTTTTTAGCTATTATATTGATTCTCGTGACATGTGATAGGTAGCCAATCTATCGCCATTTTATTGTTACGTAAATTCTACATCAGACCAAAGACAGTGTGACAATCACACTGCCATCACCGGGAATCAAACCCGGGACCTTCGATATGGAAGCCAGAGATCTTACCACTCTGCCACGAAGGTCGTCAAATACTTAATATCCCATCACGATTGTACAAGGTTTCCATATGCTTTGATGTTGATCGTCTTTTAAAAAAAATAAAATTAATGCCAATCCAACAATTTAATTTCGAGTTCTAAATTACACCTATTGTGCTTTTACACACCATTCTGAATTTGTTTATTACGCTCAAGTATTGTAATGTATTGTGAACATGTTTTTTTATTATATTTCTTTATGTAAAACTCAATGTTTTCCAGATTTTTTTGTTTTATTTTAGGAAGGGACATATTTCGTATTACTCGGACACTATCAAACATTTGACAATGTGCTAGCAAGGCGAAATGTGCTTATAGAAAACAGACGTTTTCATCAATATTAAATAGGAATGTGAATGTTTAAAAACATAACTCTCGGCACATTGTGGTAATACCATTGTTAAGCCCCAACATTACAGCTGTTAAACAAAAACAAAAAAGGTTGTATTTATGTTTGATTTAGTGATTTATATTTGTGTTTCACTAACTTCACAGCTAACAGCTAAAACATAGCAATAAATACATAAGTAAAGAAAATAATCATTTTTAAAGCACTTCCTCAACAACTACTACTACACAAATAATTGAAGACCGATTATTACAAAGGTGCCAAGTGCTTTAAACATTAAACAGAGAAAAAAAGGAAAAACGATTTTATGTTCCATATGTCATGTACCAAGGGTGACATCTTTTGGGTGACGTTTGAAATACACTATATTATTCAATCACTTTGCACATTTGGACAGTTATTGGCTCTGGTGACACCGGTGGGAAGAGCAACTAGTCTGCTGAACGCGGTCTCCTCGGAGATCGACGTCTTTTATATACGAGTAAGTGAAGGTACGTTCAGGGGACAAATACTCTTGACTTTAGAAAGTATCTTGTCTTCCTAATGTCGAACCATCTCTAATGCCTTCCTGGTACTTTGTTGTATTTTTATAATATTTTACCTGTACTTAATAGATGCCTTAAACATTTTCCTCTTTGTAATGTCTTTTGAGTTAATAAACTGATTTGATTTGATTTGATTTGATTTAATTTGATTTGAACACCAATTGGGATCAAAAACTCATTTTTGATACTTGACACCTTTGTAATGTCTAACCCTCAATTATGAATACATGCTTAATTCACCTTCAAATATACAATAATTTGTAGACAATACTAATCATTCAGTATGTGACCCACAATTTCTGTTTTTTTAATTTATTTTGTTTTAAGCCTAATCAAATACGTTTTTCTGTGGTTTTGCATAATCCATAATATCGCTCATCGCCGTGTGACTAAGCATTAATTCGGATGACCCATTTTTTATAACGCATGCCGGTTTTATAACAAATTTCACTTTCTTTGGTAACCCGGTTGCTCGCGGCTCGCCGCGGGGCCATGTTTGCTTTGGCCAATGGGTGCATGTCGGCTATGGAAGAGTAAAAGGGGATTAGCGCAAATATACATTTGTTTTAGGTTTTTCTTATTTTAGCGCGTTTAGTAAATGGTAAAATTTAGAGCTGAACGCACACCAAGCGCATACAATACAAGCTCTGCTGGACGGTCTATAAGGCGTTGCATGGAATGGCACCAGCTTATATATCTGAACTCTGCATCAACGAGAACCTGAATGCTAGACAGTCTACATTGCGATCAGCTAAGTCTTCTGCGATCAGTAGATTGACTGTGCCAAAACGCTGTCCAAGCACAAACTTTGGCGACCGAGCCTTCGCGGTAGCCGGCCCTTCAGCCTGGAACAGTCTTCCAGCAGACCTTAAGTGCATTGAGAATCAATCAGAGTTTAGATCGAGACTCAAAACGCACCTTTTCAAATTATCATTTCCTGACAGGAAGGGCTGATCGACTTCGTCAGGTGCAGCTCTCATACTATATATGTTAATTATTTTTGTTATCATTATTATTATCTATTTGATAAAACGGAGCATCTTCTATAGCGCCTTTGATATGAGTAATTCATAAAAATGGCGCTCTATAAATTATCCAATTTATTATTATATTATTATTAAATGATAAATAACGGCCGGACATTTCACGAGTGCCAACTCACAAATAGCGAAAATATATCATAAAACGATACATGAATGAAGCTAGTCGTAAAAAGTGTAAAATAGTAGCAACGAATTGTTACATTTTAGTTGGGTTAATTCGAATATATTGCGCAATATTTATGTAAATCTTTTTAATAAGACGAATGAACCCGTACAAAATATATGAGTACAATATTTGGAGTATTAGTAATACAAATCACAGTTTTTGAAGATTGTGGGAACAATCCTCATCGAGTATTGCCTTCAATTCCGAGTCGATATTTTTTTTGTGTGGGCAGCTTCGCGTTCATTGTCGTTCACGTCGAACCAGAATTCGCAGTTTCTCTCAGGTGTGACTTACTCTCCATAAACACTTTTCTTTAATTAAGTAATAAAACAGCACTTCCCCCAAATGGACGTTTTTTTAAACACAAATTCGGATATATTCATCGCTACCAAAACAATTGTTGTTTACGTTTGCAATACATGTATTATGTACTGTTTGACAGCTGAAATAAAGACCGTTAAAATATATAATTGCCAGAAGTCAAAACATCAAACGGATAACGTTACGCCATCTCTTAGAAAATAGCCAAAACTTATCCATGCACCCAATACATAAATGGATTGCTCTTTGAAAGATTTTTTTCAATGTTAACCAATGAATAGTGTTAGAATTTATTATACGATCTCCGATTAGAGCAGAAAATAGCTCATTATTAGACAACCATCCGGTTAATGCTACAAAAAATAATCTTAAAATATTTTTTTCTATATTTACTTATTTATGATAGCACTTTTATAATTATAATAGATGAGTCGCAAACGTGGATGTCGGAAACAGAAGAATAATTCAAGTGAATATATGATACCTACATTTTCAAGTTTTCCTCAAGGCTACTCTTCTGCGCAAAAAATAGACGAGGTCAATTCTCTAACCATCACGCCGTCTCCCCGAATGGGTAGGCAGAAAGAATGGACAGCCACACTTTCCTATCCTGACATATTTATCTCGATTCCTCAACATTCATACATCGTGCCATGCATGCACGTCGATTTCTCTGACTCCTCACGTGAATGCGGTACGAATAATAGTGTTATGAACAAAATAATGAAAGGATCACTTTTTGGAAAGTACGTTCAGAAGACAAATACTCTTGACTTTAGAGAGTATATTGTATTCTTAAAGTCGAACCATCTCTCATGCGTTCCTGGTATTATATATTATATTTTACCTGTTCTCGATAGATGCCTTTAACTATAAATGTTGTTTGTAATATCTTTTGAGAAAATAAACTGATTTGATTAAGATGATTTGGACACATGGAAAGAATGAATGAAACGGAATGGTAAAAACGAGTATATGTTAACGACGTGAATGGAACTAGAAATAGAGAAAGACCGAGGAAAACGTGGAACGATAAAATAAATCAAATATTGAGCTCATTCTACCTATAATATCAATATGCTTTTTCATTAAAACTAAAAACGTAATTTTAACAAAATAGGGATTTTTTACTTACCTTGTAGTATTGAGCCCGCGATATTAAAGTATTATTTATTTAAAGCATTGTTTTGTCTTTCTAATCCTTGATATTTTTGTTACATATTTACCGTGAAGATTTAAAAAAATAAACTAAATATTTGAAAATGGAACCGTGCGCAATCGATTTTGTTTTACGTAGGGATTAACGAGACAGAGCTATTCATATTCCCAGCGAATAAAACAAGTTTTAACAAATTTTGTTTTGATTTGCAAATGGCGGTTAGCCAATATGTTTTTTCATACTTTATTTATAAAGTTTCATAATTGCCGCCTACATTATGCTAATATGAAGTGTGATACATGAATATCATGTTTTATTATTAATGTATGACATTTTGTATATTTTTTTCAAATAATTTTCGAATTGACTTTACGTCAAATTAATCCTTTAAATTGTTTTGTGACAAACGATCATACAAAATAAAATATTAACGGCATGGCAATGCTGTATTAAAATTTAATAAATTTAATTGTTGTGTTTTTTTAAGCAGTGATATAAAACTCCAGTCTGTTGATATCAATGAGCCTGGCGAAACCGATCGCTCTCAAAATAAAGAGAAAAGTAATTAAGTTCTTATTTACGTCGTTTTATTTAATTATTGTATAAATCTTTCTCTTAAATATTTACTAGTAATGAAAATTTCAGTTTTCTAGATTTTTTATTATTTTTAATGGGAATGACGAATTATGTTTTTGTGAGCACACATTTTATATAATGCCAATAATAGGCAGAATTATTGAACCCCCCAAACTTTTCTTTCCTGACATACTTTTCCCGATTCCTCAACATTTATACATCGTGTCATGCACGCACGTCGATTTCTGACTCCTCTCGTGGCCGACATTCAATATTTGATTTACTTGATCATGCCACGTTTTCCTCGGTCTTTGTGTCTAGTTCCATTTACATCGTTAACATATATTTTTTACCCTTCTTTCCATGTGTCCAAACCATCTTAATGATCCTTTCACTATTTCGTTTAAAACACTTTCATTCGCACCGCATTCACTTCTTATATTTTCATTCGACACTGAATCATACACAGATTTTCCACGCATAATTCTAAGAGATCTTATTTCTGCTGTATTTATTCTACTTTCATCCTTGCATATCCATACTAACCCTTATGTATGAATATGCATCTGCTAAGATAATAACACTAAATTATTACTAGACAATAAGAACAACAAACCATCACGCCTTTTCTCCGCAGCGGTAGGTAGATAGAAGAGACCGCCTGACACACCTCTAGCTTTCTCCACATTCATACAAAGAGTCATACACGCACGTCGATTCCTCCGACTTCTTAGATTTTTATACACAGATTTTTCACACATTCTTCTAAGAGATCTCATTTCTACTGCATTTATTCTACTTTCATCCATCTTTTGCCAGCTCCGTGCTTCGCTTCCATGCATTAGGGATATTTTATTTTTGTTTTTTGGGGTTTAACCCAGTATGCCTTTCCACTTTGTTATGGCCGTATCCGGCTACCTCGCACCATGCCGGATAACGGTAATTGCATAATCGTCTTTCGGCTCTTTCTTTCTTCGGACGGGGGCCACTCCATGGTGGCTATCGTGTTACGTAACGCGACACATGAGCGTTGGCCCCGTTCGGGTAATAGAACCAATTGAAGACCGCGGATAATGCCGTATCCCAGATCCGAGCCTCGAAATTTGTCTGTGCAACAAACTAATTTTCATATGTGACACGATATATCCGAGGTTCCCAACCTTTTCTGGACCACCGCCCCCTTTACAAGTAAAAAGTTTCCAACAATAACAGATCTACTAACTAACTAACTATCACGCCGTTTCACCAGAGGGGTAGGTAGTGAGGATGGATCGTTAAATTGTTCTATCCTGGCATTATTCTCGCGCCTCTCCTTAATTCACACATCGTGACATGCACACTCGTCGATTGTTTCTATTTCGAACATGGCAGACTTTCAGTAATTGATTAATTTGGTCATGGCATGTCTTCCTTGGCCTTCCTCGACTTCTATTCCCATTCACACTACTTGTATATATCTTTTTAACCATTCTTCCCTTATCCATTCGTTCCATATGTCTAAACCATCTTAGTGACCCTTTCTTAATTTTGTTTATCACGCCCTCATCCGCCTTACATTCCTTTCTTACTTCATTATTCGTTATTCTATCATACATTGTTTTTCTGCACATTCTTCTTAGTGACGTCATTTCTACGGCATTTAACCTACTTTCATCCTTCTGCCATCTCCAAGCTTCACTTCCATACATAAGGGTCGGGACTAAAACTCCATTGTGCACTGCTATCTTTGCTTCAGTCGATATAGTAATGCCGAATTTTATATTGCGCATTTTTTTTCTATGCAATGTGTTCTTTTGACACTTGATCAAACGAAATGTGCGAATATTAGACAAAAAATTATCGATAAAAATGCGTTTTTTTTTAATTATTAAATAATAATAATAAACCCTATTTCTTAAGTAATTCATTTTTCCAAAAAAAAAAAACATTTTTATCGATAATTTTTTGTCTAATATTCGCACTTTTTGTTTGATCAAGTGTCGAAAATACACATTGTATATACTTTATCTATCTATCGAGGTAAAGCTCGGAGCTGGCAAAAGGAGGATGATAGTAGGATTAGTCATATTAGTGAAAGTACGTTCAGATGACAAATACTCTTGACTTTGGAGAGTATCTTGAATTCCTAAAGTCGAACCATCTCTCATATGTTTCTGTTATTATACAGGGTGTCCCAGATGTCGACGTCAAGCCGGAAACAGATGATAGGGCAAGTCATGCTATATAGTTATGAGAAAAATGTAAAAAAATCTATGTTTTGTTTTTTGAAATATTATAGGCATTTAAAAAAATCGAGAAAATCAACAACCTGTGATGGTCTTTTAACTCCCATTACTACAAATCTTTGATTTTTATAATTTTTTTATTTTTATTATGTAATTCTGAATAATGCTTCTGTAAATTGTTGCCTAAAATTTAAAGCTAACTGCTCCAACTTGGGTGTGGGTGTTGATTCCAGGGTGTTGATTTTCTCGATTATTTTTACGTTATTCTCATAATTAGCATGACTTTCCATCTGTTTTATATCATATCATCTGTTTCCGGTTTGACGTCGACATCTGGGACACCCTGTATATTATATTTTACATGTTCTCAATATATACCTCAAACTATAATTGTTGTTTGTAATATCTTTTTAGAAAATAAACTGATTTAATTTGATAAATGCCCTAGTAATGATATACAATGTAAGATAGAACACCGAACGAAGAAGAAACAAATGAATATAAGGCGAATGAATGCGTTCTAAATAAAATTAAGAAAAGGTCGCAACAGGACATTTAAACCCAATTACTGTATATACTTTGTTTTTAGCTATTTATATTGATTCTCATGACATTTATTTATTGTAGGGTAACATACATTGATTGTTAATACAAATGCAAATGAACACACTAACAGTTGACATAGAAGGTTACCCGCCGCTCACCCGATGCTGTTATAGGACGCAGCGGCGCCCCTTGTCTCATGACTACCATGAGGTAGCTAATCTATCGCCATTTTATTGTCACGTGAATTCTACACAAAACCAACGACAGTGTGACAATCACACTGCCATCGCCGGGAATCGAACCCGGGACCTTCGGGCTGGCAGTCATAGCATATGAAACGAATGAGAAAAGAATGGTTTAAAATATATATTAAAATTGTGTGAATGGAAGGCCAAGACACACATGGCAGTCGGAACATTCGACGAGGGTGCGTGTCACGGTGTGTGAATGTAAACTTATCGCGAGAGCTGTCGGGAAAAAACAGTGTTGCGGTCCATCCTCTCTGCCTTACCCTCCGGGGAAACGGTGTGATGTAGGCGGTTGTATACACAACTCAGAAATCCTGAACGTTGTAGGTCTCTTCGTCCCTAATAATTATCTTCGACAAAGGGGCCATAGATTGTTTTATCTCCCACGATGCAGAACCAACCTGCCAATGGTTATGCCGTTAGGTAGAGCAATATCTTTGCTTAATCGTATCACCTCGGAGTTTGACGTATTTTGTGATAGTTTGGCTCATCTGAGGAAAGTACTATCTTTATTACAATTGTTTGGTATATTTATTTTATTAATTTGTCTGTATCTTATGTTTCTCGCTCTTTTTATGAATCTATTATGTATTACTTATTATTGTGTATCTCTAACTTGTACCTTTAGTGTATTGGAAATAAAATTTCTGTAATGCTTTAGATATATTTAAAATGAAATAAATGTTTAGTTAGTTTTTAATTTTTCAACGTGTACTGCGAACTAATGACACAGTTTGTGACTTGCTTTGTACATACAAAACGTTACGTCCTCGCTCCACACGATAATTATAGCGGATTTGCATGCCCTGTCTATGGATATCGGTCTTGTGATGTAGTTATTATATAACCATGGCGTTATGTCATTCAAATAGCTGAAACCCCTTGGTCTATTATCATATATAATCAACTTAAGATTGACATACTATGAAAAGGGTAAATCTCACTTGTGACCAGTAGGCTTATTTTACACATTAAAGATGATACCCAACTTAAAACCCTACTTGTATTTACTCGTATATTATATTTGTTTTAACTTGTTGAACGCTAAGGCATTAACACTGTGGAATTCCGTAGTAATATACTTAGGAAATTGAAAATAACTTTGCTTAATCCACTAGTTATTAAAAAAATATTAAAAACACGACATGTTTCGGAGGATACCTCCATCTTCGGTGTGAAAATATAATAAAAACTAAACAAAGAAAGACTTACATAAAAACGCATCTAAAATTCGATACAATAATTCAAAATAAAAAATTAACCTGGGCTATTTGTTATAAGTACATAAGTATTTTTTAACAGTAAGTACTAAATAATAACTGTTAATAAATAATTATTAGTACTTAAAACAAATAGCCCAGATTAATTTTTAAATTTGAATAATTGCATCGAATTTTGAATTCGTTTTTATATTAGTCTTTTTTTGTTTAGTTTTTATTATATTTTTACACCTGAAGATGGAGGTATCCTCCGAAACATGTCTTGTGTTTTAAATATTTTTTTAATAATTAGTGGATTAAACAAAGTTATTTTCAATTTCCTAAGTATATTATTTGTTTTATTATATTATTTTCGAACCGATTGCGAATATCAGATGCATCGTTCATATTTAGATTTTTAGATTTAAAACACGTTTTAATGCCCCCTTGAGATTATAACATCACGAAAATGGTGTGATTACCTACTTCTCCTCAGTCGTATTCCTCATGATTGAGGATTGTGTCCATCCTGTAAACTATTGACCATGGCACGCCATTGCGCTCCTGTTACCCGTCAGTCTCCAGCTAATGAGAGACCAGTCAGCGCCCCGATTTGATCGGACCAGCGACTTGATGGTCGTCCTTGTGGTCGCTTTCCCTCTACTATCCCCACGATGATGAGCTTTTCCAGGTTGTCCTGATCTCTCCGGGCTATATGCCCAAAATACTTTTAAAAAGTTCTTGCTGGTGTTGGTTTGTTTTATAATAATAACAATAAATTGGATAATTTATAGAGCGCCATTTTTATGAATTACTCATCTCAAAGGCGCTATAGAAGATGATCCGTTTTATCAACTAGATAATAATAATAATGATAACAAAAATAGGATACATATTTAGTATGAGGGCTGCACCTGACGAAGTCGATCAGCCCTTACTGTCAGGAAATGATAATTTGAAAAGGTGCGTTTTGAGTCTCGATCTAAACTCTGATTGATTATCAAGGTCATAAGTCCTGTAAACACCTTGATCATCCATATTCAGTTTCCAGTTTGTTTCTTCGTCTCTATTGAGATACAATTAAAAAATTTAAATTAACCACCCACAGGTGAAAATCCAGGATTCGTATACAGATATAAGTATACATTTCGCAAATGTTTGTAAATGTTCTGGTCAATTCTTTGGCGTATAAAATAGGAGTGTTACTCCAGGCGACTTCTAAACAGTGCGCTAGGAGGCGGTAGCCTCTTCGCATTGTGTTAATAAAGTAGTTTGCTAAATGCTAAAAACAATCATTCTTCATAGATGGCGTTAGTGGGTGGATTGTATAGATTAATCTTAAAAAAATTAATTAGTACAATCAAATCTACATAGATGGCTAACTGGAACTGACACGTGAAGATAAGTATGGATTTGGAGTATATATACAACTTCCAAAAATGTATCATGCATGATCATAATAACAATGGTGGAATGGGGAATGTTGTAATTACATAAAGCGTGCGCTTAACCCAACCAATGACAGGTCATAAGTCCTGTAAACACCTTGATCATCCATATTCAGTTTCCAGTTTGTTTCTTCGTCTCTATTGAGATACAATTAAAAAATTTAGATTATCAATGCACTTAAGGTCTGCTAGAAAATTGTTCCAAGATTCCAATATCCATGAGTTAAGAGATCAAGTCTGAGGAAGGAAAATATTGAATATGAATGAAAATCTGTTTTCTAGAAGTTTAAAAACAAATATTTTATGGGAATGACATGTATCGCCCTGTTACTACAAATAAATAAGGGCTATTTTGTATCCATTTGCTCGGATATATAAACAGCTACGCATTTGATTTTCGCTACATTTAATAATGCCTTTGCTAGGCGAAACATGTCCTTCCATATGTTGTAATAAAACTATTAGAAAATAAGCATTATGATCACGATTAAATATTGTACTCATTGTCATTGTCGAGTCATACACTTTCTTGAACTGTATACCTCGTATTGAGTTATATAGTCCAATAAATAAGTAAATGTACGTATACATTATTATTTATTGTCTTTAAAAATTAAAAATGTAAAATACATAAATCGAAAAAATCGACGAGCGTGCATGTTACGAAGTATGGATATATAGGAAGCTCGAGATATATGTCAGGGTAGAGCAGAATGGCGGTCCATCCTGAGTCTACTCCTCCGGGGAAACGACATCATGGTTAGTTAGTTATTTTACTATATTTTTTAAAATCTTTAGCTTAAATTATATAAGACCCTTCAGCTTGGAAGAGTCCACAAAAAATGCTAAATGTTGCTATCATAGAATGATGAAACAAATTTCACGATACTATGATATTATTTGAAACGATTATTTTATTTTTCCATGCGTAAATTCCTCTTTTACATATATGAAAGTTAATGAGCCTTGTATTTGATAAATTACTGATAAACGAACGAGTCAATAGTAGAAATGGAAATTAAGTAGATTGTATAGCTAGTGAGATCACTAAGAATAATGTTTGTAAAAACAATCTATGGTAAAATAGCCAAAGATAAAATAGGAAGGAATGTTAGGTAGATAAAGGCGTTTTAAACAAAATAACGAAAGGGTCACTCAGATGGTTTAGACATATGGATAGAATGGGCACGGAAAGATTGCTTAAAATAGTTTTAAGCGAGCAGTGTGAATGGAAAAATGAGTCGAGGAAGGCTGATGACCTGATGAAAACATGGAATGACTAAATTCATCAATTAGTAAAAGGCGGTCACGTTAAAAGTTGGAAAAATCAACGAACGAAGTGTGGGTATAGAGGAATCTCTAAATATATTGTATATCAGGATATAAGAGTGTGGTGGTCTATCCTCTCTGTTTACCTCTCCGAGGTGATGGTTAAGTATGGTAAGTCAGTGTGGATTACCTGTTTTTATTTCTTGGATGTTGTTCTTTGTCTATGCAATATCCCGTCTAAAAAAAGTTGATCTTGAACTAGAGGTTCAGGTTTTCGTGTGTTTTTTTGGAAACTGGTTTCAGCGAGTATAACTGTAGAGAATAATTATTTCCACAAACATGGAAGGCGTCGGCCATTCCACAACCGTCTAATATTTCATAACGTTTCTTCTGTGTCATGGGCGGCAGATTAAGTTATGGAATCGCTTAAACCAAAAAGTTTTCAATATTTATCTAGTTAAGACATTTTTTTGATAGAAATTCATTGTAAATTAAGAAAAAAAAATATGTAAAATTTCGTTATAATATACATATATACAAACCATCACGCCGTTTCCCCGCAGGGGTAGGCAAGAAAATGGATCGCCACACTACTCTATCCTGGCAAACCTCTATAGCTTCCTCCAAATTCATACAACGAGTCAAACACGTACGTCGATTCCTCCGACTTCTAACATGACCAACATTTAAAATTTGATTAATTTGGTCTTCCTTCCGTTTTCCTCGGTCTGCCTCGACTCCGTACCCCATTTACATCATTAAAGTATTCTTTCGTAACCATTCTTTCTCCATCCATGCGTTCCATATGTCAGAACCAACGCAGCGATCCTTTCATAATTTTGTTCATAATACCTTCTTCCGCTCTACATTCCTTTCTTATATCAGCATTTGAGATTCTGTCGTATATCGTTCTCGTTATAATATATGTTTAGTTTAATTCCGCTAGATTTTATAGCATCGACCGGTTTCAGTAGCTCGCTGCCATCTTCTCCATCTATCCACCAGAAGATAGCAGCGAAACCGATCCAAGCCATAAAATCAAGAGGAATTAAACTAAATATTTATTGTTTCTTGAACAATGATGTAAAACTCCATATTAAATAATTAATACGAATGAAAATGTCAGTTTTCTCGATTTTTTATTATATTTTATGGGAATGACATGTTTCGCCCTTCTAAGGCATTATCAAATGTGGCGAAATTTCATCTCGTTGCTGTTTATATACTCGTACACTAGTAAATGGAGCAGATTATGGTAATTAACGAAAATTGATGTGGCTTCATACATTTTTAACAATTTCCCTCAAATAACTATTTTTGATTTATATAATGTTATTTAGTATTCCTTAACTATGTAATCATTGTCATAAATTTTCTTAATTAGTTCAAAGAAACATTTTCTAGTATTTCTGGGCCTACCAAAATAGTTATTTGTTAAAAATGTATAAAGCCACACCAATTTTCTCTTTTTCTTTTTTATATACTTTCTATATACAACTCGTACATTAAAAAAAATTAATTACTTAGACACGTTTCGGACAACCAGTCCTTCTTCAGTGATACATATTATAAAGATACACATTTAAAATATTATAAAATTGTTTACATGATCTGACAGATGTTATAAAGATTTATTTTGGAACGTTTTCCGTTCCAAAATAAAAAATAAAAAATCTTCTGTAACATCTGTTAGATCATGAAAACAATGTTATAATTTTTTAAATATGTTTCTTGTCTATGAATTTTTTTTAATGTACGTGTTGTCTATACAAAGTATATAAAAAAGAAAAAGAGAAATAAAGTATCTACAACACAAAGTATGGCGTAACATAGAAGAAACATCAATTTTCGTTTATTTTTTTATTAATGAAACTAAATAAATATATATTATGCAGATATTATTTTAAAAATTTTACACTACTTTCAAAAAGTTAATGTTGATTATAAAAATGTCTAAGTAGGTACTCGTAGAAATTTTTTCGTTTAGCAAATAAATAAAAAATCGACACATTTCATAATGCCCATAAAATATAATAAAACTTCTAGAAAACTGACGTTTTATATCTTTTCTCAAGAAATAATAAATACATATTTTTATTGTTTAATATTATATATAATTGTTGATTTGATATGAAAGTTCTCAACCTTGATCAGATAAATATCAATACATGAGCCATCCTCGCGGGGATTAAAAAAAGTAGACAGGAGCTTCAAATATGTCAAACGAACAAAACTTTCCAAACATGAACCAGTCATTTATCTATTTTTTGTTTGTTCAGTTAAAGACAGATCACCTCTCCCAAGATAGAAAATGGCGAGCATAACTTTTTATATCCGTAAGATTGATTCTTTAACGTCGCCGGTGTATTGGTTTGAGAATCCTCGCAGGGATAATTTATTTAAGCTTCGCATTAAAGACAAGAGATGTCATTTAATGTGATGTGAAATTCGAAATATTTTCAAATATCATTATTTTACTTTGAAATATTCTAAATAGACCCTTCTGCATTATTTATGCATGCTTATATCACAATCAATTTATTATTGTCATTAATTTATCCAGTGTCTCCCGTTGTCGTTAGAGCGATATATTTTTGTCTCTGGCCAACGAACAGGTAGATGCTTACACAAAAAATTTCAAATCTTACTGCTCATCGTACTGAAGGAAACTGTTTTGAACATGGTGCATATAAAACGTCATTACTTATGTGTATCCCTAATGTTTTCACATTACTATGTATATTTTGAACCTCTTGGTGACACTCATGCCAACAGAAAGGCAACGTTCACTCCAATCTGTGGAATCAAATCAAATCAAATCAAATCAGTTTATTAACTCAATAGACATTACAAACAGGAAAATATTTAAGGCATCTATTAAGTACAGGTAAGATATTATTATAATACAACAAAGTACCAGGAACGCATTAGAGATGGTTCGACATTAGGAAGACAAGATACTTTCTAAAGTCAATAGTATTTGCCCCCTGAACGTACTTTCACTAACATGAAAGACGTCGATCTCCGAGGAGACCGCGTTCAGCAGACTAATTGCTCTTCCCACCGGTGTCACCAGAGGCAGATTGGTTCTGGCGGCCGGTAGGTAAAACAATCTGTGCTGTCGCTGTCGGAGATATCTATCGGGGACAAAAAGACCAACATCCTCCAGTACGGCCGAGTTCTCAAAGTATCCCCTAATTAATCTGAAGACATGGGTTATTAGATGTCCATCTCTTCGAAGCTGTAAAGAATTGGCTCCGAGCATTCCCAGAATAAATGCCGTGGGATAGAGCCACGGATAACTACCATACTCCCTCATGTAGAGATACCTCAGAAATTTTTTCTGAACCCTCTCCAGCATAACGGAATATCTCGCCTCGTGAGGACTCCATATCACAGAACCACTCTCGAGCCTGCTCCGAACCAATGCGTTGTATAGGACTCTGAGCACATTGGGATCCCTGAAAACCCTTCCGGTCCGGACGATGAACCCCAACATCCTCAGTGCAATGCCACAAATCCTCTCGATATGTGCACGAAAAGTCAGCCTACTCTCATAGATGATTCCGAGATCCTTCATCGTAGATACATGTGCCAGTTGCTGGTTGTTCATTGTGTATCTATGATATACAGTTCTCAATGCTCTAGTAAATGATAGCATAACGCATTTAGAGACATTGAATTGCATTTGATTACTGTGACTCCAGTTAACAATATTATTGATGTCCGACTGGAGGCGAAGACAGTCTTCAGGATTTGCGACATTGCAAATGCGAACATTGCAATTCGAACAACAAATGCGAACATTGCAATTCCAGTCAGAACTGATGAAGTAAGTTTATACGTTCGTGCTTTCAGGGTTGCAGGTCCGCTGACGTGGAATAACCTCCCTATTAGTATTATGTGTCAAGTGGAATAAAACTAAATATGTATTTTAAATATTTATATTTATTTATTTATTGCTTATATTAGATTTCTACCTAGGAATTTGAATAAACAACATTAATATTTGCTTTTTAAGTACCCTCATCAACAGTATCATGTACACCGTTGAAATACATATTCTTTATTCAATTTAAATAAATATTTATTTTTACCATTTATTCATTTCGACATTTTGTAATTATGCATTCATTTATACGTGCCATTACTATCTATCTAACTTACTAACCATCACGCCGTCTCCTCAAAGGTGTATACATAAAGAATGAATCCCCCAACATTGTTTTTTCTTAACATACTTCTCTCGATTCCTCAACATTACATCGGGTCATGCAAATACTTTATCGGACTTCTCACGTGGCCGACATTTAATATTTGTTTTATTTGATCGTGACACGTTTTCCTCGGTCTTCCTTTATATGTATCTAATTCCGCTTACGTCGTTTAAATATACTTTCTTTACCATTATTTCTTCATTAAATCATTACATGTGCACAAACCTTCTCAATGGCGCATTCATTTTATTGTTCATAACACTTTCTTGACGACCTTCGTGGTCCAGTGGTAAGTGCATTGACTGCCACCCCGAAGATTCCAGGTTCGTTTCACGGCGAGGGCAGTGCGATTGTCACACTGTCTTTGGTCTGGTGTAGAATTCACGTGACAATAAAATGTCGATAGATTAGCTACCTATCACATGTCATGAGAATCACTACGATAGCTATAATACCCTTTACATCGATTTGGCTCATGCTGTCATGATGTAAAGAGCGATTCAACAAAATAATAATAATAATAACTTTCATTCGCGCAGTTGACATTGACAATCTATCATATACAGATTTATAACACACCTAAGATATCTCATTTTAACTGCATTTATTCATGCATGCTATTGCTATATATCTAGCGTATGTTTGTTCGTAAAGTCCTTTTTTTTTAATCATTTTTAAAAGCGGCCATAAACCTCAATCGCATACTCTCATTAACCATAAAATTATACACAACATGTATTGGCTTATTTTTATTTGACGTCTTACAGAAGTGATATTTCCACGTTTCAGAGCATTATTCGTTCATTTGAATGGTATATTCATTAACATACTCGTATTATTACGTTATTAGAAGGTTTTTTAAGCAAATCGTCGTGAAAGTAGGTTTATACGACGGAAAACGTGACATGTGAATTGTAACGGTGAAAAATGAAATAATGTCATGTAGAAAGTTATATCGCAAAGCATAGACGGATAACTCATCTATTCAATTATATATTAGCGAGGTACAGCTTAGAATTTCAAATGTTAAATTCTATACTCTATGTTTGTGTGAAAGTTATTACTGTCTCCTATTGGAGTTAATATTTTATTCTTGTAATTCGTCAATTTAGAAAAGGTGTTTTCTCTATATATAGTTTCTAATGCAATGTTCTATTGAATTTACCGACCTCAAAGCCTTCACAACGCATCCGATGGACATTACATGTGGCCTATATACGACCTTTTATATCCATTTCGCTCGAACTGTACCTAATGATGTTGAGTTGTTGAACCACGTTGTTTTCCGCCACACTGACGAGATGGACCGCCACACTGTTCTATCCTGATTTTACTCTCACGCCTCTTTTACATTCACACACCGTTATGCACTATCATATTTGCTTCAGTCGATATATTCCTATATGAGGTAAATAAATAAATAATAATGATATAAAGCTAGAATGGCAGTGCACAATGGTGTTCTTCTACCGACCCTTATGTATGGAAGCGAAGCATGGAACTGGCAAAAGAAGGATGAAAGTAGAATAAATGCAGTAGAAATGAGATCTCTTAGACAAATGTGTAGATACTCTGTGTATGATAGAGTGTCGAATGAAAATATAAGAAGTGAATGTGGTGCGAATTATGGTGTTATGAACAAAATAATGAAAGGATCATTAAGATGGTTTGAACATATGGAAATAATGAATGAAGAAAGAATGGTAAAAACAGTATATGTTAACGATGTAAATGGAATGAAGGAGAGAGGAGAGGAAGTAAATGGAACGATGTAAATGGAATGAAGGAGAGAGGAGAATGGAGGAAGACCGAGGAAAACGTGACACGATCAAATAAATCAAATATTGAATGTCGGCCATGTGAGGAGTCAGAGAAATCGACGCGCGTGCATAACACGATGTATGAATGTTGAGGAAGCGAGAGAAATATGTCAGGAAATAAAAGTGTGGCAGTCCATTATTTCTGCCTACCCCTTCGGGAAGACGGTGTGATGGTTAGTTAGTTAAGTGATGATTTTTAATGCACCATTCATTGTGTTTCTAGCACCAACCCTGCTTTCGATATCTTTCGACACTTTTCCGTCTCTTGTAAACATGCTTCCTATATAAATAAATTCGGTAACTTACTCCAATTTCTTACCTTTCGCACTTATGTCACAATCCGTCATACATTCTTTCTTTTCAAATACCACAACTTTAGACTTTGACACGTTCATCACAATGTCACTTTTATTGCATACTTTGTACATTATTGATATTAGGATCTTCTATACTCTAAAACAGTGATTCCCAAAGTGGTCTATATAGACCCCCAGGGGTCTACGACAACTTGCAAGGGGTCCATGTCAGCGAAAAAAAAATTGGGGGGTTATGAAATGAAAATGGGGGTCCACGATAGTGGATCTCATGTCGGATGCTCGAAATCGTTGGCGACCGTAATGAAGACCTTTTTTTGGCTCATTCGGCAAAGATCGGATATGCGATTTTCCCAAATAACTAAAAAAGTCGCCAACGAATTTCGTTTTTTTTTGGCCTGATTTAGCTCTGTGTCAGCTTCAATAACTACTTTTATATTGTTGAATGAATATTGTTGTATGAATAAAATCTATTTTAGGAAAGTAGGGGTCTACACAAAATAGAAGAAATCGGGAAGGGGCCTACTGGACAAAAAAGTTTAGGAACCTCTGCTTTAAAACAACGTCGTCTGCATATAGCAAACAGCTGATGGATATATCGTTTATTTTCGCACCAGCGTTTATGCTTTCTAGTTTTTTCATACACTTGTCCATGATTATAATGACGTAAACAGCTATTCACCAAAATAATAATAATAATATTTGTACTTCAAAGACGCCTCGACAATCGGTGTGACACGTCTCCACGATTTGGTCGTTAAACGAGGAGTTTAATCGACAGAAAACAAATTAATTTGACATTATTAAAATATAATACAACCGTCTAAAATTATAAAAATTGTGTATGTACGAAAAAAGTACTTCACAAAAAAGATATGCATCTTAACATTTTAACCATCGATCAAAATGTTAATATTGATTGTAGGGTAACATACAGTGATTGTTAATACACATGCAAATGAACAAACTAACCGTTAAATAAAAACATAGAAGGTTACCCGCCGCTTACCCGAAGCTGTTATAGGACCCAGCGGCGCCCCTTCGTCAGCTTCGCTCAAACAATCCCTAGGCCCGCCCCCCATCCACGCAGGACAGTAATCAAAATGTTAAGTTATCACTGTCATCCCATTTTTGTTCGATATCTAATTCTTGGCTAGTCATCATCTGGTTCAGTGTGTCTGGTCATAAGCCGTTGTTAAACACGCGTGTGGTTAGCCGAGGAGTACCAGTGTCCAAATCATCATAATAAAATTTTATTTGACCATATGCTATACTTACAATATATTAGCTCCGTGACTGCACATTTTAATATTTATTTTTTAAAATTTCAAGCCATTTCCCGCCTTTTAAGCAGATAAAAAACAAAACAACTCGATGAAACAATACAATGTTTAAATTTGGAATTATCTCAAAATAAAGAAATAATTGTATATGGGTAAATGACGGTGGCGTGCGCGTGGTGTTTGTTGATCCATCACTTCCGAGTGCTAATATTTTACGGTTGATATAGTATAGATCAGCGGTTCTCAAACTTTTTTGGCGACGGAACCCTTTTAAAACTAACTAACTAACTAACTGACCATCACAGAAGTGTAGGCAGAAATAATGGACTGCCACACTTTTCTCCCCTGACATATTTCTCTCACTTCCTCAACATTCATACATCGTGTCATGCACGCGCGTCAATTTCTCTGACTCCTCACATGGCCGACATTCAATGTTTGATTTATTTGATCGTGCCACGTTTTCCTCGGTCTTCCTCTATTTCTGGTTCCATTTACATCGTTAACATATAATTTTTTTACCATTCTTTCTTCATTCATTCTTTCCATATGTCCAAACCATCTTAATGATCCTTTCATTATTTTGTTCATAACACCATCATTCGCACCGCATTCACTTCTTATATTTTCATTCGACACTCTATCATACACAGAGTATCCGCACATTCATCTAAGAGATCTAATTTTTTTTCATCCTTCTTTAAAACAACCCTTTTAAAACACTAAATATTTCACGGAGCCCTAAAATAAGCAAAACCTGGTTTTATGTTCATTCTTCTTCGAGTTCCATGTCAGGTCCCCCGACGTCGGGTATCACCCTGGCGTAGGCCTCTCTGTCCTGTGCCAGACGGAACAACTCTCCCACCCCCTGAATTCCAGTGCACTCCTTGATATTATGGAGCCAGGACATCTGAGGTTTTCCCACACTGCGCCTACCCTGGAACTTCCCTTTCATGATGAGGTGCAGCAGATATTAAAGTTCATTATTTAATTGTAATCATTTCATGAAAATCGTCCAAAAATAGGTACATTATACGCTAATGACTTCTACAATAGTATACAAAACAACACACATACACACACATACCTACGCATACAAGCTAAATAATTTTCTTCTATGTTCGCCATACTTTGTATTGTAGATGTTTTATTTGTCTTTTTTAATATACTTTGTATATACAACACTATTAAAATTACGTATCAGACATGTTTCGGACAACCAGTCCTTATTCAGTGATACATATTATTAAGATACACATTTAAAATATTATAAAATTGTTTACAAATATGATCAATTTTGACAGATGTTATTAATATTTATTTTGGAACGTTTAAGGACTGAAGAAGAACCGGTTGTCCGAAACATGTATGTAATTTTAATAGTGTTGTATATGCAAAGTTTATATAAAAGAAAAAGACAAGTAAATAATTATTATTGTATGTTTGTCGATATACGACAGAATCTCAAATGCTGATATAAGAAAGGAATGTAGAGCGGAAGAAGGTGAAATGAACAAAATTATGAAAGGGTCGCTGCGTTGGTTCGGACATATGGAACGCATGGATGGAGAAAGAATGGTTAAGAAAGTATACTTTAATGATGTAAATGGGGTACGGAGTCGAGGCAGACCGAGTCGAGCTGGAATCGACGTGCGTGTATGACTCGTTGTATGAATGTGGAGGAAGCTAGAGAGGTTTGCCAGGATAGAGTAGTGTGGCGGTCCATTCTCTCTGCCTACCCCTGCGGAGAAACGGCGTGATGGTTTGTTTTTTTGTCGCGGCGGAGCCCTCGCAGAGGCCTTGCGGAGTCCCATGACCCCGCGGAGTACGATTTGAGAACCGCTGGTATAGACATACATTAATAATAATTTGACTCGCTTTAGAGAAACCTAATATTATTTTTTCCGCCTGTTTAAGCTCTGGACACACCTATAATAATAATTTAAAAAAAAACATTCACATAATAACACGTAGCATTGAGGTTCCGTTATTCTTCTCTGGCCTCGAATTACTAGCGTAATCTTGATTTATGCTATGATTGAAATGCATCATTAAAAACATTATATCGGAATGTATGTACGTAGAGAGAAGAAAGTAACTAGATTAGTCGGGCATATTTCAATAAAAAAATATCATTTATACTAGTCAAACGAGTGGTTTAAAAGGGTCCGTCGCCAAAAAGACCTGGACTATAAAAGTGAATGTAATGAACCGTTTGAAGGCGTTCGAGATGTGGATATGTCGCCGCCACCTAGTTAAATACGCCGCTCAATTGAACGGCTAGGCTGATAATGAAATAGCGGCCGGTAGTTGAATAAATTTAGATAGCTCAACGTTTTAGTTCTAATTTTTACCACTAATTTTTTTGCCCTTTCAAATGGAAAACATCAATGTCTCCAAAATGCTTATTGTACGAGTATTATACACATGAACAACAAAAACAAACCATCACGCCATTTCCCCGTAGGGGTAGGGAGAGAGAATGGATCGCCACACCACTCTATCCTGACACACCTCTCTAGCTTCCTCCGCATTCATACAACGAGTCATACACCCACGTCGATTCTTCCGACTTCTAACATGACCAACCTTTAAAATTTATTAATTTGGTCATGCCATGTTTTCCTCGCTCTACCTCGACTCCGTACCCCATATATCGTTAACGTTTACTTTCTTTACCATTCTTTCTCCATCCATGCGCTCCATATCGCACCGTGAGTGTAAAACCGAGATAAGTGCAAATATACATTTTGGAGATATGGGAGTTTAAAGACTTCATATTGCTTGGAAAAACTGTTTTTTTTTTTAATAAACCAATGATTTTCGGTTTATAGGTATATTACTATAAACCGAAAATCATTGGTTTATTTAAAAAAAACAGTTTTTCCAAGCAATATGAAGTCTTTAAACTCCCATATCTCCAAAATGTATATTTGCACTTATCTCGGTTTTACACTCACGGTGCGATATGTCCGATTGTAATCTTTATTTATGAAATGTGTAGTGATTACACATCTCCGTAACTGGCGGACTATGTTTTTAGCACACTAAGCGCAAGGTTAATTGCTACCAAATCAATTGCAACGATAACTGCTAGTTTACTTTTGACACACATTTCTCCAACGCATTTCGTCTCGAATTTTGTGTTATTTCCATGTTAATTTGCATCTAAAAAGATGATCTCTTGACTGTATTCATATGAGCCCATTTCATGCGACCGCTTCTCTGACACCTGTCTATCCATACAAGACGTATCAAAACCATAAAACGCTTTCCTACGTTGGAATGACCCAGAACCTTATACATATGTATTGTACATAAATACCGGTGTTTAAAAACAATTATTTTAGAATATTTTTCTATACCTTTACCTGTTGACCGTACGAATCTACTGTTCCTATTTTATGTATCGGATATTTTACATAAATGATGATAGTTCTCTACCAAAACTGGTTGGAACCATATCAAATACAAACAAACAAACAAACCATCACGCCGTTTCCCCGCAGGGGTAGGCACAGAGAATGGACCGCCACACTACTCTATCCTGGCAAACCTCTCTAGATTCCTCCACATTCATACAACGAGTCATACTCGCACGTCGATTCCTCCGACTTCTAACATGACCAACCTTTAAAATTTGATTAATTTGGTCATGCCATATCTTCCTCGGTCTGCCTCGACTTCGTACCTCATTTACATCATTAACGTATACTTTCTTAACCATTCTTTCTCCATCCACGCGTTCCATATGTCCGAATCCGAACGTTTCATAATTTTGTTCATAATACCTTCTTCCGCTCTACATACCTTTCTTATATCAGCATTTGAGTTTCTGACGTATATCGTTCTACCACACATACGTCTTAGGGACCTCATCTCTACCGCATTTATTCTGCTCTCATCCTTCTTCTGCCAGTTCCATGCTTCGCTTCCATACATTAGGGTTGAGACCAGAACTGCATTATGAACGGCCGTTTTCGCTTTCATTGATAAATTCTTGTTTCCAAGAACTATTTTTAAAGCTCCATTCACTTTGTTACCCGCACCAACCCTTCTTACAAGTACTTAATATTTGATATTGACGAAAGCTTAAGTTTTCTAGAAGTTTTATTATATTTTATACGAGTGAATTGTTTCGTCCTGCTAGCAAATTATCAAGCGTAGTGAAAATCAAACGCGTAGCCGTTTATATACTTGAGCTTATGGTAGCAGAATAAGGTAATAAGTAGGTAAAATTGAAACAATGAATAAAAAAATATAACTAATTCACAAACTAACTAACTATCACGCCGTTTCCCCGGAGGGGTAGGCAGAAAGGATGGAACACCATACTGCTCTGTCCTGACATACCTCTCCAGCTTCTTCTACATTCATACATCATAACATGCACGCTCGTCGATTTTTCGGACTTCGAATGTGGCCGCCTTACAGTAATCGATTAATTTGGTCATGCCATCCTTTCCTTGGTGTCTTCCACGGCTTCTCTTTCCACTCACACTGCTTGTATACAACATTTTAACCATTATTCTCTCGTCCATTCGTTCCATATATCCAAACCATCTCAGGGATCCTTTTTTAATTTTACTTCATCATGCAATCATCTGCCCAACATTTCTTCCTCATCTCGTCGTTCATTCTTCTCAGTGATCTGATTTCTATGGCATTTATTCCACTTTTATCATTTTTTGCCAGCTCCAAGCTTCACTTCCATACATAAGGGTTGGCACTAGAACTCTATTATATAATAATATATTTATTAATCTAGAGTGGAAGAAGGTTTGAACAAAATTACTACATATTTAATAATGCCCTTGTAAGGAGGAACGTGTCACTCCCATAATAAAACTTTTGTATATAATAAAAACTTCTAGAAAACTAACGTTTTCATCAATTTTTTTTTTAATGTATTTAAGAAACACTTCTTCTTCTTCAAGTGCCCTGTCGGGTCCCCCCAACGTTGGCAATCACCTCGGCGAACCTGTCCGTGTCCTGCGCCGCTCGGAACAGCTCCTCCACACTTCGAATGCCGGTCCACTCCCTCACGTTTCGCAGCCAGGACATTTGTCTACTTCCGAGCCCTCGGCGTCCCTCAATTTTCCCCTCCAATATCAGTTGGACAAGGTGGTACTTTCCCCCCCGCAGTATATGACCCAGATGTGAGATCTTTCGAACCTTGATAGTTAATAAAAATTCCCTGTCAACTCTAGCTCGCCTCAGGACTTCGGTATTGGTAACCATGTCTGTCCAGGGAACTCTTCACAGCATTCGGCGATGGAGCCACATTTCAAATGCTTCCAGTCTGTTCATTGAGTTAACTTTCAAGGTCCAAGTTTCACACCCGTAAAATAAAACAGACCACAGAGCATTTGTTCATTCTCTGGCGGAGTTTCAAGTTTACGTTATCATTGCAGAGGAGTGATTTCATTTTATTAAACGTAGCTCTTGCTGCCCCAATCTGCATTTTATCTCTTCTCTACTAATATATAAGAAACACTCAATAAATATAATACAAAATAACTTATATTTTGTTTGATTTTACTGTCATTGGAAAAAATTCAACGTTCAATCCTGAGTTTCTCTTTCCAATCAATAGATTCTGTAATACTCGTATATCTATTAAAACTTTGAATCTTACACTTATCAGCGGAGTCATTGTTTCTTGTGACGTATTAAATTGCAGCGCGATTATTGCGAGTACCTCATCATCAATAGATCTTTTGTAGATGTGCTGCGGTGTGAACGATTCTCTGTGCCCAGAGAGCGGAAATCTAGATAAACTGAGTCAAGTCAAACATTTCCCTGTTAGTTCCTTTGATATCTAATCTCGAGCATCTTAAACGTTTTGTGCATCAGTTTGTAGGTTCGTTATTTCTCAGTTCGTGTTTTATCACCAGAGGCGGAGTGGCTAGAAAATACACTTTAAATCTTATGCAAATTAGACGCTTTTCTTTAGTTAATGTTTAATCTTTGTTTAAAACAGTGTTTGAACTTTGTGAACTTTGCGAAGCGTCCGCTATCAAGAAAAGTTCTGCGTATACCTTTCACTGCGTAGACAGCCTCGAAGTTGATACGCGTGTGTTGCGACAAGTTGCACACTTGTAAAAAACTTGCGGAAGTCTACTTGCAGTAGGTGCTTACACAACGAAAGTGAAACTATCGTGTTAGGGCATACACGTTATCAGGGGTTTATTCGTTTTCAAAATATTTGTGAAAATTTCATATTAGTAAATGTACGTTCAGAAGACAAATACTCTTCGAGAATTATCTTGACTCCCTAATGTCGAAATATCTCTCGTGCGTTTCTGGTATTATATTGTAAATATTATATTTTACCTGTTTTCAATAGATGCCTTAAACAGTAATATTGTTTGTAACATCTGTTAAGATAATAAACTGATTTGATTTGATTTGAAACCCACTCTAGTTATATAATTTACTCCTTCAAATGCATCCTTATTTTTATTTAACAATTTGTAGGATTTTAATTCTAGGTACGCTGTGCTTGACACAGCCAACGCCGGATGTCTAGTTTTTTCGAATGGATTTAACAGGCATTTTGATAAAATTCATGCAGTTCATCTTCATTAGGAAGCATGTTTACAGGCAATCAGAGTAAATGGTGCACTTAAAGTTGTCATCGCAAACAAAAACCTATCCAAAAAGCTAAGATGGCAGTGCATAATGGTGTTCTTGTGCCGACCCTTATGTATGGAAGTGAAGCATGGAACTGGCAAAAGAAGGATAAATAAATGCAGTAGAAATGAGATCTCTAAGACGAATGTGTGATAAATCTATATATGATAGAGTGTCAAATGCAAGTATAAGAAGTGAAGAATGAAAGTGTTATGAACAAAATAATAATAGAGTCTTTTTTTTAAATAATAGTAAACACGATTGTTAAGTGGTTTTACTTGGATTTAATTTATATAAATTGTGACAAATTTGTTTTGCCTTGCGAGGGCATTCTCAAACTTTTGAGAATTAGTTTGAGAATGCCCTCGCAAGGCGAAACAAATTTGTCACAATTTATATAAATTAAATCCAAGTAAAACCACTTAACAATCGTGTTACTATTATTAAATTAATATGGAGTTTTACAAAACTAATACCTTAACCATCAATAATGATAGAGCCGTTAAGATAGTTTGGACACACGGAAATAATGAGTGAAGAGAGAATGGTGAAGAAAGTAAACGACGTAAACGGAGCTAGAAATAGAGGAAGGCCAAGGAAAATGTGGCACGATCAAATCAATCAAATATTGAATGTCGGTCGTGAGGAGGCATAGAAATCGACGTACGTGTATGACAAGATATATGAATGTATAGGAAGCGAGAGAAGTATGTCAGGACAGAACAGTTTGGTGGTCCATTCTTTCTGCCTACCCCTCCGGCGAGACGACGTGATGGTTAGCTAGCTAGCTACATTTTCGTATATCAACTTCTCAGATTGACTAGTAGATTATCATCATCAGCCTGTATCAATCCACTCCTAGACGTACGCCTCTATCTGTTCCATGTATATCGAGCAACACACATCTAAGTCGTGCCAGCGGTCTCTTAAATCGTAGTTGGGGACGTTTTGGGTTTCGAGTCACAGTCCTAGGACACCAGCAAAGGAGGCATTTTGTCCATCTATCGTCAGAGCTGCAAGCGACACGGCCTGACCAGCGCCATTTTAGCGCTGCCACTTTTTCGATGATGTCTGACTCACATTAGACTCACTCGCTCATGTTAGAGAGGGTTCAGAAAAGATTTCTAAGATATCTCTACATGAGGGAGTTTGGTAGCTATCCGTGGCTTTATCCCACTGCATTCCTCTAGGGGATGCCGGGGACCAATAGTTTACATATAAGAAGGGATGGGTGCACACTTACCCATTTTTTCAGACTTATCAGGGGATTCTTTGAGAATTCCGTCATCTTGGAGGCTATCCACCTTTATGTTCCGGATGGTTACCTTCGACAGCGTCAGCACAGACTGTTTTATCTCCCAACATGCAGAACCAACCTGCCTCTGGTGATGCCGGTGGAGAGAGCAATTAAACTGCTGAACATGATCGCTTCGGAGATCGATGTCTTTCATATTAGTGAAAGTACGTTCAGAAGACAAATACTCTTGACTTTGGAGAGTATCTTGTATTCCTAATGTCGAACCATCTCTCATGCGTTCCTGGTATAATATACCTAATTATTATATTTTACCTGTTCTGAATAGATGTCTTAATCTATAATAATTGTTTGTAATATCTTTTGAGAAAGTTATCTGATTTGATCAATTTGATTTGATTTAATATGCGGCGTAATTTTTCCTCTGAACAATAGTTTTTCATCCCGTCTTGTCATAGTATTTTTTTCTGCATTTTTCCGCGATTTTCCCGCTACGCCACACCTTCTGCGAATCTCGGCTTCCCCTCTTGAAATGTTTATTTTCTTTCCCTCTATTAATAGGAATTCACATTGGAGTTATTTCTACAGCGCGGCACGTGTCGTATCGCGCAATCTGAAGCGGGTGTCAACAGAACATCACCGCGTTTATTGTGCACTTAGCGTGTTCCCGCACGCTCCGCGTTGCCGTTCCGACGATTTTATTAGGCGACAGTCTTAATAGACCTTAACTCATTCAAATTTAGATTTATTGTCCTTTTCATGCTTAATTGCAGTTTCCGGATCGAATCTAAGGAAATGGATTGGAGTATTTAATATATACAGAACTAAATGATGCGGTCAATGTGCTGCTTCCGTTTGAGAACTGAATAGGGGTGTGAAAACGTCGGGATGATACATATTTTTCCAACTTCACACTTTTTCCAGGCATCATAAAATATTCGTATCATTCAAATCGTGTATTATTTGTATTATACACGATTTAAATGTCTTCTTCTTCTTCCTTATACCTATGTGGTCTGTTTTCCAGAGAGTTGCTCCTCCTGTGAGGCAGATTCCCAGCTGTCCTTCCATATTTTAGGAGGTCTTCCACGAGGACGAGCCCCATGAGGTTGATTATGCAATGCAATATAGGGGAGTCTGGTGGAGTCCATTATTTGAACATGACCGTACCAATCCCTTTTTCGCTGTCTGCTCCATCTTATAATATCCTCAACCTCACATATCTATCTTATTCTGGTGTTCCTCACGCGATCCCTCAGTGTCTTGCCTGCTATCGTCCTCAGTGTCTTCATTTCGGAAGTCCTCAAAATTTGTTTGGCCCTTACTGTGTCTGGCCTTGCTTCGACGCCATTATTGGTCTTACACATGCTTTGTAGATTCTCATCTTACTACTAGATTTAAATGTACGTTTTATTATTATTCACGTAGTCGGCTTAATATGAGATGACTACATACAAATTTGAACAGTGCACTGCATTGGATGCTGGTCGTAAATCCAAACGATCTTTAAGCTGGTGGGTTTTTAATTAATGAGTACCTGTAATACATATTTATTATATATATAATATTTTTTTTTTTAATGTATACATATACTTACAAATGCTTAATGCTTACAAATAATATTAATAGGTGGCGCTAGTGTAGATTGCCCTAAAAATGTGAAGTGTTTTAACATAGTAACATATATATACAACTTCCAAAAATTTGTCAGTCGTAGTGGTCGTAAGAAGTGCGGAATCGGGAATGTTGTTAACATTAAGTGTTCGCTTAACCCAACCAATGGCAGGTCATAAGTCCTGTAAACGCCTCGACTACCATATTCTATTTAAAAAAAAACAATTTACATCTTCGTCTCTATTGAGATACAATTAATCCTTATATAAATTTTCTTTCTGATAGCCAATATCTTCAATTTATTGCAAGATGAAAGGTGAATGAAGCTTAGAGCTGGGAGAAGAAAGATGAAAGTAGACACTGAAAATAATGAACGGGAAAACTATGTATGACAGAATACCAAACAACAAAATAACGAAGGAATGTAAAGAGAATGATTGCATCCTAAGTCACATTAAAAAATAATTGCTTAGATAGTTTGGACATATGGAAGGAATTGAATATTAATATAATTATTATTATGTTGAATCGCTCTTTACATCATTACAGCGCGAGCTAAATCGATGTAAAGGGTATAGCTATCAAATAGATTCTCGTGACATGTGATATGTAGCTAATCTATCGCCATTTTATTTTCGCGTGAATTCTACACCAGATCAAAGACAGTGTGACAATCACATTGCCATCGCCGGGAATCGAACCCGGGACCTTCGGGTTGGCAATCAAAGCACTTACCACTCGGCTACGAAGGATGAGAGAATAATGGTTAAAAAGTTATAAACAAGCAGTGTGAATGGAAAAAGAAACCGAGGAAAACATGGCGTGACCAAATTAATCAATTACTAAAAGGCGACAACATTCGAAGTCGGGATAATTGACAAACACGTGTGTTACGTTGTATGAATATAGAGGAGGCTCGAGAGGTATCGAGATGTAGTGTTCTATTTATCCCTTCAATGAAATGGTGTGTTGGCTAGTTAGTTTGTTAATTATTGAGTGGTTTTCTAGTTACTGTAAAATCAAAATGTGCGTCTATCTTTTATTTTCTATCGTCTCTTGGTCGTAATGACGTCGTCCCTTGACGCCCGATTCCATGTCCAGTAACAATAGTACATTGTTCACATGGCCATAATAAGACGCCGTCAACCGTCTGCCGTACGTGAGTGAGATGCAAATGAGAAAACTATCATTAGAGGGTGGTGCCGTCTCACTCTAAATGCGTAAATTCTTTTCAATTGCGTATCAGGTGTAACAATAAAAATAAAAAATTACGACACACAATTATTTAATAAACTAATTAACCGTCACGCCATTTCTCTTAAAAACCGATTTAAAAATTAAGAAATAAGCACCAAATGTTTCGAGTGACATGTTTCGTTTTGATTAGCGTTCAAATGTTTGACTCGTGCTTTATTAAGAACCACTTAACCTTGGACCATGGTATGTGGCCTTATGACAATCTTCGCCATTCGAACGGCTTGTACCATATATTCAAGCAAGAGATTAATTATCAATCAAATCAAATCAGTTTATTTACTCAAAAGACATTACAAACAGCATAAATGTTTAAGGCATCTATTGAGTACAGGTAAAATATTATAAACATACAACATAATACCGGGAACGCATTAGTGATGGTTCGACATTAGGAAGACAAGATACTTTCTAAAGATCGCGTTCAGCAGACTAATTGCTCTTCCCACCAGTGTCACCAGAGGCAGATTGGTTCTGGCGGCCGGTAGGTAAAAGAATCTGTGCTCTCGCTATCGGAGATATCTATCGGGGACAAAAATACCAACATCCTCCAGTACGGCCGAGTTCTCGAAGTATCCCCGATTAATCTAAAGAAATGGGTAATGAGATGTCTATCTCTTCGAAGCTGTATAGAATTGGTTCCGAGCATTCCCAAAAAAAAATGCCGTGGGATAGAGCCACGGATAACTTACCATACTCCCTCATATAGAGATACCTCAGAATATTTTTCTGAACCCTCTCCAACATGACGGAATATCTCGCCTCGTGAGGACTTCATATCAAAAACCAGAGATTAATGATGTAGATTCGGTGATAGTAACAGAGAGAGAAAGAGGCTTAAGATATCAAATGAATAGTCATTGGGTTTGTGACAAGGCTTTCACTATTGTTATTAATAATTAACATGAATCTTGATCTAAACATATTTAAAAAGAATAACATTTCATATTTAGCTTGAATATGTAAGTAGGACATTACCCCAATTAGGTTTCATACGTTTTTTATTTGTGCAAAAAAAATATATTTGCATACGAGATATCATCAGATAACTTTTAATTGTTTCTTCTCTGCCATCTGTATTCAAATATTATTTCTTTATTTAAAAAAAAATTAATTGGTGTAAAAAGATTGAATAAATAGAAACGTAAGTATTCATAAAGGATGTTAACCTCTTTCCTTTATGGTTGTCATCAAAATATTCGCATAATCATATTTAGACGCCACTTTATCATTAATTTAATTGCCTCAAAATAATTTAATTAATAGGCCATACTGTGCGTTAAAAATTTATTTCTTCTTCTTCCTCAGCATATTCCCGTCCACTCCTGGACAAAGGCCTCCTCCATTCGATTACATGTCACTCTGTCCTGTGCAGGCTGCATCCAGGTTATTCAGACATGTCTGTTCAGATCATCCTTCCACCGTAGTTGCGTCCACTCTTTGCTGTCCACGGTCTCCAAATCAGCAGTCTTCTTGTCCATTTTTCGTCTTAGCTTCTGGCTACGTGACCTGACCATTGCCATTTAAGAGTCGCTACCCGGTGAATGATGTCAGTGACCTTTGTTTTTTCTCTCACCGTATCGTTTCTGACTCTGTCTCATAGGCTTATTCCTAACATGGCTCTTTGGGTCACTCGTAATAATTTGATTATCAGAAAATTTATGATTATAAAGATCCGTAACCGTTGTACTATTTTACTACAAAGGGCTCCGAAAGATTAAACAATCAAGTTAATTGTATTCTTAATGTTTTAATTCCAAATTTGCAGAATTTGCTTATCCCTTGTATTGCCAGCGGGAAGAGCAACCAAATTACCGAACTTGATAGCTTTAGAGATCGATATCTTTCGTATCTACTCATATCTATGAATCGGTTGATAATCATAGGTAATGAAAGGAGCGGCATGGAGTTGGCAGAAGACAGTTGTCCTGGCTGCAGAATATAAGGGATTGGACAGGAATGAGGAGAGTTGAGAACTTGTCTCATGTAGCGCAGGACAGAGATGCTTTCGTTGCAGTGATCGCCGTCGTTTGGGGGACCTGACATTGTACTAGAAGAAGAACAATAATAATAAAGCATGGCATACTTGTATTGTTACATTGTGGAAATTAATTAACTAACCATCACGCCGTCTCCCCGAAGGGGTAAGCAGAAAGATTGGACTGCCACACTTTTCTTTCCTGACATATTTCTCTCGTTTCCTCAACATTCATACATCGTGTCATGCACGCGCGTCGATTTCTCTGACTCTTCATGTGGCCGACATTCAATGCCCATTCAACATTTAATTGTGGAAATTAACCTTTTGATTATAAATAATTTATTATTAATAAATCATATTCAAGATAAAGTTCATTTCTTTAATACTTATAGTATTTTTTTTTTTAAAACCTTCGTAACACAGTGGTAAGAGCTATGACTACCACACCGAAGGTCCCAGGTTCAATTCCCGGAGATGGTAGTGTGATCGTCACACTGCCTTTGGTCTGATGTAGAATTCACGCGACAATAAAATGGCGATAGATTAGCTACCTAAACATGTCATGAGAATCAATAGGTAAACATTGTGTACAGCAAGAGGGTTCAAATAACCTGCTGTATATAAATGTGTCCTCCCTCCCTCCTGTGCCTCCTGCTGTGCATTATTTCCTTTTTATTCTTTCTCTAACACGTGTTATTTATGTACCAATTGTGTATTTTCTTTTGCTGTTGTATTGCTATGTGTGTACGGCGGGACATCGAGGTAAAGTAGCGTAGCTTAAATGTGGTCTGGGTTCCCCTTGGTTGCAATATATTATTATTTTTTTAGAATTTGTTTTTTTTGTATACAAATACTGGATTTTTACCCATTGCGGGTTAATCATTTTTTAAGGTTTAATTGTATCTCAATAGAGACGAAGATGTAAATTATTTTGAAACAGAATATGGTAGTTCTTACGATACCGCGTCTGACACACTTTTGGAACTTGTATATATGTTAATATTTTTTAATAACTTCACTTGGGACATCTACACTAGCGCCATCTATTGAGATAATTTGTAAGCATTAAGCAGAAAATCTTTATTAATACAATGTGAAAGGCTTTTACGCAATTATCACATTGCTAGATAACGCCTGGAGTGAAACTCCAATTTGTATGCTATTAACTTGTACCAGTTTTTTATAGAATTTGTTTTTTTGTATATTATTATTATTATTTTTTAACGTTAGTCCTGCATGGACGGGGGACGGGCCTAGGAAGTGCACGAGTGGTGCTGACGAAAGGCGCCGCTACGCCTATAACAGCTTCGGGTAAGCGGAGGGAGCCCTCTATGGCTCGGCCATATATAAAAAATAAAAAAATTGTACAACTGGAATCTACCACATTAAAACGCCCAAGTGGCATCCCAAGAACCAGCAAAAGTGTTATTTTTGGTGCAAACTAATCATTTGGTTTGAATGTAGCGAAAATGTATTGTTTAGTGGCATTTGGGTAACGATTGGCAGGAACTTGCAAATAAATCTATTTGAAAATGGCTAAGCTTTCGGTATGATCGCGAGTGTATGGTTGTCATAATATTGCTGTGGCGACTAATATTCTGGGAATGTTGTATTACGAGCGCTCCTGTGTCACGTGTTTACAAAGGAGAGTCTAGTTGGGTCGCTGGATACTGAAACAATATAAAAACGTTATGCAGTTGTTTTTTACGCTTTCGGCCATTTAAATTCAAACCAGAAAACAATGTTTTACTATCATATATTCATAAAACATCTTCATTAAGGCCGTGCCACACTGTTTGAAACAAGCTCTCCACAAGGGTGACCTTGGTGGAATGTGGAGCCCCACATGTGGAATGCGTGTTTACAACAGTTTACAACACGCATACTATGCGCGTGCGTCCACAAAGGTTGTTGAAGGTCAAACGAATTTTGGTTTCAAACAAGTGTCTACACAGTTTTAAACCGCCGGTGGAGACCGATGTGGAGAGCTTGTTTAAAACAGTGTGGCACGGCTTTTATTTTCAAAATCAAATTAGAATATTTTTTTAACTTCCTTTCAATTAGGCTCACCCACATCTTCCAATATAATTTTCTTCCTCTTCTTCTTTTAATAGATCGGACGATCTGTGCCACAGAAATCATGTCTCGTCGGATGATGAGGTCCAGCTCTCATCATCTCTTAGGCGGTCTTCCAGGTGGGCGGTGTCCGGAGGAGATTTCATAAGCGGCTGTATATGCAAGTCTGTCACCATCCATTCGGGCTACATGGTCCCTCCAGTATCTTCTTCTGGATCTACTCCACTGAGCGATATCCTCTATATCGCAAGTTTTCCTTATGTCTACTTTGCGGACACGATCTCGGAGAGTTTTCCCAGTAATTGATCTTAGGACCTTCATCACCGATGTTCTTAGTAGTCCCTTGGTTCGCATAGTGTCGGTCCACGTCTCTACAGCGTACGTCACTCGCACTTGCTTCGATGCGCATGTGCTTGTTCTTCCAGACCAGATTCTTCAGACATCCTGACACGGCAGAGGCTTTACTGACTTGTTCTCGTACTTCGGTATAAAGGTCATTTTGGCTGCAGATCTCTACTCCCAATTATCTGAAACTCATTACTTGCTCCACAGGTATATCTAAAGTTAACGAATTGTTCCCTGTTTTCTATTGTTACTAATTAACTAACTAATTTGAATAAATATAATTATACTTTGTATTAGGTACAACACTTTTTATTTTCTCTGAACTCAGACATGTTTCGGTTACAAGTAACCTTTATCAATGTATACAATTTTAACAATCAAATAAAACAGAGCCTCCCTTCAAATAAAACAGAGAACCCCTTCCACTCGATATTTCCCGTTACATCTCCCCTCTCCTCAATCCTAATTATACGCATTTAGTATACAAGTGACCGCTCTGTTTTATTTGATTGTTAAAATTGTTAAAATTGTATACGTAAAGGTTACTTGTAACCGAAACATGTCTGAGTTCATTGAAAATAAAAAGTGCTCTAATACAAAATATAATTATATTTATTTAAATATGAATCCACAACACAAAGTGAAGGCGAATATAGAAGAAATAACTAATTAATCATCACGCTGTCTCCACTATTCATGGATAGCTAGAAGTAATGAACTTCTCTCGATTCCTCAACATTCATACATCGTGTCATGCACGTACGTCGTTACGTTTTCTATTGTAATAATGTTTAATCTCTTTGGCACATCTGAGAGATGGCGGCAGACTCATTAGCTGTGCGAATAGAAAGTATCCGCAACACGCGTAAGATCGAATAAGTGCTCAGCTGCTGGCTTCCAGTCTCCCGAGATGCATTTCCTACACAATGATGAGATGATCCCACTCGAACGCAGTATATGCGCGTGTGATGATGTATTTTCTGAAAATAAACCTTACCTCACTTACCATCACGCCGACTTCTCGTAGTCGGAAAAAATGGTTCACCACAATGTTTTTTCCCGTCATACTTCTATATTCCTCAACATTTGTACATCTTATCTTGCACGCACGTCGATTTCTCCGACTGCTCACGTGTCGGAGTAGAACAAGTGGTCATTGGTGTTCTTGTACAGACCCTTATTTATGAAAGTGAAGTATGGAACTGAAAAAAAAGAAATCATGATGAAAAAAATATAACTAACTAACTAACCATCACACCATTTCTCCAGAGGGGTAGGCAGAGATAAAGGATCGCCACAATGCTCTGTTCTGGCATACCTCTTGGGCTTCCTCTACATTCATACATCGTATTACGCACGCATGTCGATTATTCCAACTTCGAATGTGGCCGCCTTCGACTTCAAATGAAGAAAATATATGTTAATTTAAACGGAACGAGTAATAGAGAAAGGCCTAGGGAGACTTGTCACGATCAAATATTAAATATCGGCCACGCAAGGAGTCGGAAAAATTGACGTGCGTGCATGATATGATGTATGAATGTAGATAAATCGAGAGGAGTATGTCAGGACATAACAATGTTGGCAGTCTATTATTTTTACCAACCCCTCTGAGGAGATGGAGTGTTTGTTAGTTATTTGTTATATTCTTTCAATGTGACAAAATCATCTTAATGATTCTTTCATTATTTTGTTCATAATATAACACTTTCATTCTTACTGCATTCACTTGTTATGTTTGTAACAACAACAACAAACCATCACGCCGTTTCTCTTCGCCATACTTTGTGTTGTAGATGTTTTATATTTTTTTAATATACTTTGTATACAACACTCACTTTTTAAACAAATTAAAATTAAATATCAAACATGTTTCGGACTACCCAGTCCTTCCTCAGTGATATTATATAGGTATTTAAAATTTTATATAATTGTTTACAAATATGGTCAGTTTTGACATATGTTATACGGATGTTAGACTTACAACAAAGGAAATAAATCAAAGATTTAACTTGACGTTAAATTAATTTTATTATTTTTAATATTTTCTTTATTTTTAATTGCTTTTTAAATTTCTAAAAATTAATTTTTTCATATTACTTTACATTCGTCTAATAGATCTCATTTATTCTTATTTTGTCGTTCTTTTGCCAGTTCCATCATTCACTTCCGTGCATAGGTATGTTTGAATGAAAATTAAATCATTTTGTTTTAAATTGAAAATTTTATTTTTACTATAATTCTATTACACAGTGAATGGTTTCAACTAATGCGAAGTAACGCATCGATGAATATTATTGTATTTTCATTTCGTATTTCCCATATTTCTGTGCAAACAAAAAATAGCTTATCGAATATGTTAACACAGTAAGTAGCTTAACTGTATATTGACGAAAATAAGTTTTTGATCTGGTTAAATGCAGCTCAATCGTTTTTCCCAATCGCTCTGATTCCTTTATTCGAAAAATGTTCATTGCCAACATTTTACAGACTGCGAATTTCAATGCTTAGTGGTTAATACAAAAAAAAACATCACGCCGTTTCTCCGCAGGGGTAGGCAGAGAGAACAGACCGCCACACTACTCTATGACGACCTTCGTGGCCGAGTGGTAAGTGCATTGACTGCCACCCCGAAGGTTCCGGGTTCGATTCCCGTCGAGGGCAGCGTGATTGTCACACCGTCTTTGGTCTGGTGTAGAATTCAAGTGACAATAAAAAGGCGATAGATTAGCTACCTATCACATGTCACGAGAATCACTATGATAGCTATAATACCCTTTACATCGATTTGGCTCTTGCTGTCATGATGTAAAGAGCGATTCAACAAAATAATAATAATAATTATAATATAATTCATACAACGTGACATACCTACATACACGTCGATTTTCAACTTCTAACATGACAATTTTTTTAAATTTGATTAATTTGGTCATGCCATGTTTTCCTCGGTCTATCTTGTCACCTAAAATGGACGGTGGGTAATTTAGTTCCATTCCAAGCTGCACATAACAGTCATGATGTTGCCTGTGACACGATGAAGAAGAACATGCTTTAGATTCAAGGATATATCGTTACTTCTTCGACTGATATAAATGGGTAAAGTGGAGGAACGTCGGGGAGTTGGTTGAAGGCAGTTGTCCTGGCTGCGGAACATAAAATGAATGACAAGAATTCAGAATCTGTTCCAATTGGCGCAGGACAGAGATGCCTTTTCTTCAGTGATCGCCAACGTTGGGGGGACTTGACACGGTACCGAAAGAAGAAGAAGATTGTTACAGGATTATCTTTCTTTGATGCTGAGTTCTACCTATCTCACCATCGTTTGGGAGGTCTCACTTTCAGAAGCTGTCCATCTAATATTCCATGCAGCGCTACATATGTGAATATTGTGTGATTATTTCTCTGTACCAGTACCGTAGATGCTGTCGTCCCCATCTGACCATATCTTGAACAGGTCTTTCTGATCGTGGTGTTCTATACACGATCACGCAGTCTTCCTAGCAATAGCACGCAGCGTTTTTATTTCTGGTGTCCTTAGATTAGTGAAATCTCTTACAACTCCTGACCTTCGTATTTCGGTATTAGTTGGATGGTTGATTGGAATAACAGATGTCGTCGAAAGGGTAGCTAAGCTTAAATGGTCATTTGCGGTACATGTTGCCAGATTGGTAGACGATAGATGGACCCAAAGGGTGGTGGAGTGGAGGCCCCGCGAAGATAAAATAGACGAACGTCCGATGATATTCGAAGAACTGCTGGCGATTGGATGCGAAAGACACAAGACAGGAATACGTGGAAAAGTATGAGGGAGGCCTATGTCCAGCAGTGGACGACAACGGCTGACAAAGAGCAACGAGAGAGAGAGAGAGTTTATTGAATTATTGGAATCAGCAAAAACAGTAATCATGATACAGGTAGGTGCAAAATGGCCTTTATATTTCATTATACAATCAGCAGTAAAATATAATCATATTTTATTGCGAAGAAAGATTGTGAAAATATCGAGTGCGTAAATGACAAGAATAATCTTTCTTCACAGTTGGGGATGATTGCGTCATTTCTTACTGCGATTCTAAAAAAGCTATCACAAAGGTTACTTTGCGTCATCCTTTTTAACAAGGATTTTAAAAGTTTTATGCATAGTAAAATAGTAATAAAATGTAAACAATTCAAAATCAGCACTGCAAACATAAATAAATCCACTAAAGCAAAGATGGCAGTACACAATGGAGTTCTAGTGCCAACCCTTATGTATTATTCCATGTGTAAGTGAAACTTGGAGCAGGCAAAAGATGGATGAAAATAGGATAATGCGGGAAAACGATATATGATAGAATACCGAACAACGAAATAAGGAAGAAATGTAAGGCAAGATGATTGCATCATAAGTAAAATTAATAAAGGATCTCGGAGATGGTTTGGACTTATGGAACGAATGGACGAGTGAAGAATGGTTAATATGTTGTATACATCCTGTGTGAGTGGAAAGACAAACCGTGGAAGACCAAGGAAAGCATGGCATGACCAAATTAATTAAATACTAAAAGCGGCCACATTCGAAGTCGGAAAAATCGACGAGCGTGCATGTTAAGAAGGATGAATGTAGAGGAACTGGAGAAGTATGTCAGGACGTAGTAGTATGGCGGTCCTTCCTCTCTGCCTACCCCTCCGGGGAAACGGCGCGATGGTAAGTTAGTTATTAAAAAAATTAGGTAGCAAGGCGAAATATTTCACTCTCATAAAATGCAATAAAACGTACGATTTTCTCGATAGAACATCTTTTAATGGAGTCTAACGGCATGCAATAATAAATGGAATGTAAAATCTTTGGTATTAGAATAGCTTGTATAATATAATATAATAAATTCTATCGTATGACGTGTGATATAACGGATGCCAATACGAAGTAATAAAGTAACGTGTGCTATGTACGGTATAAAGTCACGAATTTCAGACTTTCCAATATGTTCGACGGAAAAATGCAATAATTTAATCTCGTTGAACTCTTTTTAAAACACCTTTCTCACTTACTTTTCAATTTTCATATTCCAGGAAAAGTTTTAAATCGTTTTTCTTCTCCACGGCAATCGTTAAACCGATTCTAGGAATCTCTCATCGTTTTGTATTTCAAATCTTCGTCTCCGAATTCGAACGTCCTCGGTTATTTTCAAACCGTTGAACTATTCACATCTCTTTAACTAAATAAATACCTATTAATGGTGGACTTTTTCACCGGCCAACGCCCAAGGCCACTCTTGTCCCACTTGGTTCCATATCCAGGACTAACCGGTCCCCACCCAAGGCCACTCCCTGTCACCGTCCCTCGGTCTCCACCCAAGATCCCCAATCCCTCCACACTCCTCTCTACCCGGGTAGTCAGGTCCAAATGTCGGACACAACCCACTACATCCTCCAAGTAACCCTCCCCTCACCATCCAACAATATCAAACTTCATCTCCAAGAAACAAATTTCCAACATGTGAGGAGCAATAGCATTCGGGCTGGTACTGCCGAAAAGACAATATCCAAGATCTGAGGTGGACTTTTTTTTCTTCCCTGGCGCTACAACGCTTGGTGGGTCTCAGCCTCCTCCAAGAAACGAATTTCTTGAATGTTGTAACGTTGGTTGTTTTGCGAGGTTAGGTTGTTGGCCTAACGCCCAACCCCCTTACTAGGAGGACCAGGATTTTTCTGTAGGAGTGTTACTTCCCTTAGCTGGGGGTGACCGGTTTTGTGGCGCCGAAGATCGCCATTCGCCCTCTGTCTATTAGCTGTGGCATATCAACATACGAGTACGTCCAATATGCCACACCCAGAGTTTGCAGGATCATAAAGATCACACGTGGACGCCAGAGAGTCGGACTAGAAGGTAGTGTTGCTGATGTTATGCAACTATGGCGTTTCATGGCATTTACTGGTACACATTCCCCAATGGTGGACTAACCTCATAAAAATATGTTTGTTTGCAATCAAAATAAATGAACTTTGATGAATGTTCATCTGTGGCACAGAAATCATATCTCCTTGGATGATGAGGACCAGCTATCCCTTCATCTCTTCCAGGTGGACGGTATCCGGAGGGGATTTCGTAGGTGGGTGTATATTCGAGTCTGTCACCATCCATTATGGCTACATGGTTCCTCCAGTATCTTCTTCTGGATCTACTCCATAGAACGATATCCTCTATTTTACAAGTTTTTCTTTTGTTTGCGTTACGGACACACGATCTTGGAGAGTTTTTCCAGTAATGGATCCTAGGACCTTCATTGCAGATTTTGTTGGCCGACAAACCCTTTGTTCATACAGTGTCGGCTCGCGTCTCTAAAGCACGTGTATGCTTTACAAATATCTCAGAAAGATAATATCTAGATCAGTGGTTCCTAACGGGATCATTATCGCCCATCGGGAGGCGTTTGTGGTCCAAGGCAAATTAAGAGGGCGTTACGTTTCCCTCCGCGTATTTGAATATTTTTAATAATTAATATGTGTTGATCAAACTTTGCGAGTTTTACAACATTGCTCATCCAACAGTGAATATGCCAGACGTATATTTTCCAAGCCACGTATCCCCTTCCACTTCCCACCATTGCGTAGTATTTATCCATTTCCAGAAAGTTCTAGCAGTTCGGGATGACGTCTTGACTTTGACGGTATTTCATTTCCCCGTATGTTTGCCTTTGACCGCACAACTTTATTGTTTAAATTTGCGCAGTAGAGCATTGAAATAAAGTTTTCTAGTAACAAGCGTTCATATAAATTCAACGATAGTTTATTTCCAATGCGACTCCAGTATACAGTTTTAACTGGATAAAAATAATCGAAGGATTTAAGAATGGACATCATTGAAGTATTGAATCAGACATTTCTTATATTTTTATTTTAAGTTTCAATCCTTGGGATTGCTTTGCAGGAAAGTTCTTAGCTGGTTCTTGGGATGCCACTTAGGCCTTTAAAATCATAGTATATTATGTTATTATGTGCAACAGATAATTTGAATCCAATTACTATATACAAGTTTTTAGTTATTGATTCTCATGACACGTGACATACTGGTAAGTCAGTTTTCTAGAAGTTTTATTATATTTTATGGGAATGACATGTTTCGCCCTTCTTAGGCATTATCAAATGTTTCGCCATTCTTAAATATTTGATAATGCATTAGAAGGGCGAAACATGTCATTCCCATAAAATATAATAAATATTTTTTTAAAACTGACGCTTTCATTCGTATTAATCATTTTATATGGAGTTTTACATCATTGTTCAAGAAACAATAAATACTGGTATGTCGTCGATGTGATGAGTCTGTCGATGCCAGCGAGGCTGGCGAAACCGGTCGCTGTCGAAATAAAGACAAAATGGAAATTAGTTAATAAACGTCGTTTTATTTAATTATAAAATAATATTGAAATACATTCGAACTGTTGTCTTTTTTTATCTAATAGCCTATTGTTTATTATTTTGAATTTTCCATTTTAATGAAAAGTTCCAAAAGCTTACACTTTTCCCCTCGGCATCCATGTACCACGTTTCCATATAAATCTCATTCAAAACATGCTTTCATTCTCGTATATTTTATAATTAATAGTGTGTTCTGCGTTTGATAGCCTTTTTAGCATTGTAGCGGATGTCTAATCCTGGGTACATTTATTAAACTTATCGAATATGCTATTTAGTTCTGCGTTATTGCATTCCATTAGGATATGAGTTTGGGAGTATTTTGGCACTCCGCCACACAAATTGATAGCCTACCAGAGTAACGACACTTAGCGGAACCGACCCGCTGTTTATTTATAACCTCCGTGATTAATACGCCGCTGGCAATTAGTTATTGGAATTTATGAATCGTAGAAAGAAATGCATTCTTTAATGGCTCATTGTTGTGGAATGGCGCGTTTTAAAGTCGTCTTTGTTTATAATTTAGTATACTCGATATTTAGTCTATAAAAAAACGTAATAAATGTAAAACACAAGCACGCTTAAATGGTCAGATGTTTCGAAGGAAGGTTTCTCTTGTATTTGGGGACACGAGCGACGACGTGGTATTCAGTCTAGCATTGCACGTAGAAGAGGCAAGTACAAGCGTAGCTGGCGACGCGCCGGGCGTTGCCTCGCCGAGCGCATCGCGCCTCGTGTAAATTAATTTAATAAAAGAGCTATAAAAAAACGAGTGTTTTAATCACACAAACAAATCATCAAGTATTATATTTCGATCTCGAATTTTATATTTTCTTATAATTGCGAAAGTTTTACGGTTGGCAGCAATATGTTTTTTGGGATTTTGAGAAAAAGGTATCCGTGCAACTTGTCCTTATCGACCGACGTTTGGGGATCTTTGCAGTCTCTATCTTTCGGGTACTTATATATGTGTGGTTGATAATGTATGTATGATAAAAGTATCCAGTATAAACTATGCTGGACGGTTTTTAAAGCCCTTCACGGAATGGCACCAGCCTATATATCTGAACTTTGTATTGCTGATAGCCCTAACTTGGGGCAATCTACGTATCGTTTAGGGTACGGCCACACCGAAGTGTCAGGGTCGGAGGCTGGGTTGACGTATTTACGCAGATGGCTTGTGATCACCCGCTTGGCCCGAACAATATAGTGTGGCCGGTCGCATAGTACGCCATACGTTTCGCCAGGTATCCCCTTAGCCTCCGACCCAGGCACTTCGGCGTGGCCGTACCCTTAGCAAACTCCTCGGCAATAGACAGATTAGTTGAGCCAAAGCGCAGCCCCCGGACAAATTTCGGATTATCGGGCTTTCGCAGTGGCAGGTCCGTTCGCCTGGAATATGCTCCCTGCACGCCTCAGATGCATTGACAATCCAACAGATTTTAAATCTCACCTAAGTACCCACTTTTTTAAAATATCAAATGAAATATAAACGACGGTTATCTGATTGCTGGTGTCAGATGCAACTCTTATGACTAAAAACATTGTCAAAGCGCCCTAGAGGTTAGCTATTCACGAAAACGGCGCTATACAAATTATTATTATTATTATACTAGCTAATCCCGGCCACGCTTCGCTGTGGCTTTGTCTGATATTAATTATTAGGGGAATAAGTAAAAATAGTCTTGCAACTATACATTTACCGAGAAAACACATAGCTTAATTTAATATTGATTTTTATTGTAAAGCTAGTGGATGGACTACATTTTTTTGTTTGTCCATTTTCAGCATAAACATAGAGATCAGATGGTTTACCAACTCTGGAGCACGCGACATGTAATTAATTGCCCATGTGAAAAGCAGTCGTTTTCTAAAGTCAAAACACAAACTTGTATAAGTTACTACAATACTCGTATACCCAAAATCCCAAAAAAACATATTGTTTTTTTTTCTTATTTATAATCTAATTATGTCATCCTTACCGGTATTACAAGAATTGGTATCTTGCTTCATGCATTATTTTTATTAATTCACATATCGCACGCTTAATAGAACACTGGCTTAACTCAAAAAAGCAAGTTTTGCTCAATCTGACATGAGTCGGTGTTTTAACAAAAACAGTCGAAAAACACGTACGAATGAAAAAGACCGATATAGTGCAATGGAGGTCAATTGGCGGAATTTTGACTTAATTTCAACGCGAAACGATGGATAGCTTTAACACAAGCCTCTGTCTAATGTTAACTCAATTATGACCTAAACCATAATCGGTCAGTTTACTATTAAGCGTGCGATATGTGAACTAATAATGCTCTGTAAAACATTAGGATGTGATAAACGTTTCTGAATCATTTTCTGTTGAAGTTTTAAGAATTTTATATGTTCGAAATCAACGACTCGAGAATTGTTGTATTGACGCAAGCGACACGTAATTACAATTAAAGTATACCGAGGGTGTGCACGTCTGCTCCGAGCAATAGCTGAACTGAGAATAGCTCATTATTAGTTTTGATGTTGAATGGATATACGCTTAGGGCATTTGCAGTATATCCAACTTATTGTACGCAATGGCGTGGATCCTTTATCTTGATAATTTATTCTTTATTATTTGTTAATAACTCAAACATTGAAGCATAATTTATGGTTGGAAACTTTTCTAGTCGTGTTTATTTAATGTCTATATGTTTCTACATAGAAAACTACGTACATGTTTCTGTGAAGGTTTGAAAATAACATAGGTATTAATCAAATTTGAATTTCTTTTTTGTTTCAGGTGAGTTTTTCCGCTTCCAACAACTCCCATAAAATCTCAATGCATATCGGTAAGAACCAGTTTATTTTCTGGGTATTTTTTTTAAGTTACTTATACGAGTATTGTAAATAATGGAATGTGTCCTAAATTCAAAGTTATTTAAGTTTCGGATTCTGGGTAGGTTTCTATTTTCTGATACTAGAAGTACCTACCTACCCTTGAAGTGAGTTATTATCAAAAACGGCGCTTTACAAATTAGCCTCACTATTATTATTTTATTATTATAAATTTAAATTAATCCTTTTCAACTTTTAAATAATTTTTTAAAAACATACTTTTTTATTTCACATTTGTGAAAAATAAAATAGTGTATTTTCTTTTTTATAATAAAAATAATAACTATCACACCGTTTCGCCGAAGGGGTAGGCAGAAATAATCCTCTTTATTCCTCAACATTTCTTTCTCAACCATTTCTTCAGATTTATCGGGGGATTCTGTGAGAATTCCGTCATCTTGGAGGCTATCCATCTGTATGTTCCTGATGGTTATCTTCGACAGTGTCAGCACAGACTGTTTTATCTCCCAGCATGCAGAACCAATCTTCCTCTGGTGATGCCGGTGAGAAGACCAATCAAACTGCTGAATACGATCACTTCGGAGATCGACGTCTTTCATATTTGTGAAAGTACGTTCAGAAGATCTTGTTTGCCTAATATCGAACCATCTCTCATGCGTTCCTGGTATTGTATTCTACCTGTTTTAAATATATGACTTAAACTATAATTGTTCTTTGTAATATCTTTTGAGAAAACAGATTGATTTGATTTGATTTGAAAATTCATACGTTGTGTTAAGCACGCACGTCGATTTCACCGACTTCCCACGTGGCCGACGTTTAATATTTGATTGATTTGATCCACCCACGTTTCTCTAGGTCTTCCTCTATATCCTGTTCCATTTACTTTAAATTTAAAATTATTGAAATTTCTCTCGCGGGTGCCACACTAAAATTTTCACTCTCGATCTCAACTAATTAACTCCTCGCCGTTTCACGTTCATAAATTAAGCGTTTTATTTGGCACGACACTATTTTATAATGTGACGTCAACTCCGCGAGGGAATATTAAGTCTCATTATTTTATATCTAATAAATTTTCATGATTGGTTCAATACCTGCCCACCTGTGCTTTGGTACCGTATACTGTGTGAAAAGTTTTCCAACATGCAAAGTTGACTGGGATATTTATTTACTATAAATAGTACTGGAATTAGCCGAGTGCATTTGACGGATTCTAACGATCAAATTAATTTGTTTATTGAACAATGATTTTATTATATTTTATGTGAATGACATTTTTTGTCTGTCAAGGGTATTATCAAATGGCTACATTTGATAATGCCTTAGACAGGCGAAACATGTTATTCAAATAACATATACTCGTATAACTTCTAGAAAACAGACATTTGATCGCTTGCATAACATTCGTTAAAAAACATTCGTTTATGATAATGATGTACGAGTAAATGATGTATATGTGAAATATATAATGATGTAAAAACCATAATAAATTATTAATACATATAGAAATTTAGTTTTCATGCAGTTTTATTATATTTTATGGGAATGAGATTTTTTGCCTTGCTAAGGCATTATCAAATGATTGATTGTGTTTTAGCACGACGAAACATGTCATTCCCATAAAATATAATAAAACTTCTAGAAAACAGATGTTTTCATCCGTATTAATTGTTTAAAAACATTTAAAATTAATATTGATGAAAATATCAGTTTTCTGGAAGATATATTTTAATATATGCAAGTGACATGTTTCGCCAAGCTTGGGTATTATCAAATTATACATTAATTTATTTCAAACAAAATTATTGTATAATTTCATAACTAACTCGTAATACCACTGTAAAGATGAATTTCTCAGATGTAAAAATATAATAATTACGGTTTTTAGGTGTTTTTCTTTTTTAATACCGTGCGAAACCTGTCGGCATTAAAAATGATCAAGGTTTTATAAAATAAACTGTTAATTAAAATGTGCGTATGGTTTTGCGACTTGGAGACCGTGGACGGCGAAGATAAGTGCAGGGCAACATCAACTACGGTGGAAGGGTGATCTAAACAGACACGTCGGAATAACCTGGATGTAGTCTGCACAGGACAGAATGATATGGAAGCAAATGGAGGAGGCCTTTGTCCAGGAGTGGGCGGGAATAGGCTGAGGAAGAAGAAAGTAGAAGAAGATGGTTTTGCGATTGCAAATAATGTTTATAATATATTTTTTATATAAAACGAGTAAGATTAAAACGGAATGAAAAATGCATGTTAAACATTAAAAAACTAAATACATCGGTCTTTGAAGCACCCACGCGTGACATGGACGCTGTTCGATACAGCATCTCTCAAGTCAATTTCCGCTGACAATCTTAATTTCCGTTCTAACTTCCGGCCTATTAGATGATGCCTCTTGAAATTTCTACAAACCCCATCTGACTACTGTGGTTACGGCGGGACGTTCGTCATCCCAGTTAGTGTACTTGATCGGACATTGTTCATATCAAAATTAATTGTCATCCGCACATATTTGTTATATGCTTAACTTACATACTCGTATAATAAATATTCCATTGTACAGTGTTTTAAAATTAAACCAAATAATCTTCTTCTGCTTTTAGACCCTAGGTTCTCAAAGTGGGTGATAACGCCCCCTTGTGGGGGTTTGAGACTTTCAGGGGGGCAGTAGAAGACACAAAAAATAGAGAGCGTGGGCAGATAAAAATATGTAGTCTAAAAAGACAAAAAAAAAACACGCTAATCATTTCTTCCTTTTCTTCGTTTGGTATTCTACCATGTGTCGTTTTCAGATACATAAAAGATTTAATAATATTTTTAAATTCAACTCTGTATTTCTAAATATTTGGAATAACTTTTATGAGAGGGGGGCGTTGAACGTTTATTTTTCCTGTAAAGGGGGCGGTAGCGGAGAAAAGATTGGAAACCTATGTTTTAGACCTTCTTGTTTCTGTAGACAGGCTGGCTGGGGAAGTTGGGTTCCTCTCTACGGGGAAGTTGACTCCCAGCTATCCATCCCTCCATCTCTTTGGCGGTCTTCCGGGGACGACAGGAATCTGATGCGCCACAACCTGTGGGATTCTGGAATCTATCCTCGTATGTGTATTCCAGTATCTTCTGCGTTGTCTGCCCCATCTTACAATATCTTAACACGGCTATCCGCGAAATCTGCAAGATGGTAGAATCCAAATAATTTGTTTATTAAAATTAATTAATTTATAATACATATTTACTAAAATAAATTCAATTGGGTGTTTACAAACTGAAATGCAATGTAACATTTTGAATGTATACAAATACTTGTAGACAAATACTGGATTTTACCCATTGTGGGTAAATAATTAAGGATTAATTGTATCTCAATAGAGACGAATATCTTGATTCCCAGCGATGGCAGTGTGGTTGTCATTCTGTCATAAAAAATATGTATACAGTGTAATTGGGTTCAAAAAACCTTTAAAAAAATATCGACGTGCGTTCCAGACACCATGAATGAATGTGAGGAATCGATAGGAAATTACAGTGCGGTGGTTCATTTTTCTGCTTACGCCTTCGGAGAGATGACATGATGGTTAGTTAGGTACAAGAGATTAGTCTGTATGCTTATTTAAATAAAATGTTTCTGTTAGAAATATCCAAATATGTAATTATTTTTTTGGATTTAAAAGGCCTCGACTATTGCTCTATTTTTCCAGAATTTATTATTATCATTTTCCATTCTTTTCGCAGCCATTTTCCATGATTCCTCTGCTTTTTGTATGACTCGTATTTGTTGTGCAAATCACGCGGAAACATCTCAAGCCAGGCTCCATAGCGGACCAACAACCGCAGCATGCGGCGGCGCACATTGGGGCAGGATTCAGATTTCTCATACAATAACCCAAAAAATAAAAATTATGATTCATTAAACGCTTTGTTATTATATGATGACTCAGATATATTTAGCATATGATCACGAGCAGATAGACAAGCTAGACTGTGACACGTTCGCTCTAGCACCCCTCAATCGGAGCCGATTACTCGTAGAGGTTACACGTCCGTTATTTCAAGTCAGCGCAACACCTAGTTTCTAACATTTCTTTAGTTGTATTATTGATAAAAAATTTAATGTTTTAGTATGGAAACTTACACGTCAGGTATGTATCCTCTTTTTAGAGTTAAATTAATTGTAATTACGGCTTGTTTTAAATGTAAAAAAATTAAACCGATTTCGCATTAAAATGATACAGAGGTTTTTGTAATATTAAAAAAACATTTAGAGATTTAGTATAGAATCCCGATGAATTCCGCAAGTATTTTAATTGATTTATAATAAGTAATTGTTGTACTTTATTGATATGATGTTATTTTTTGCCACTTTTTGCACCTTTTTATAATAACAGCACATTTCGAATAACCAAAAATGAAAAAAAAATACACCAATTTTATATCTTATTCTGTTTTTCCTTTTCTCGCATACCTAGGTACCAGCTCCAGCACTTTGTTCATGACAAAGCATCAATTAATAACGCTTATGAAGAGTTTCGGAAAAGAAAAATTGGAGGATCAGATTGATTTCCTGCAAAAAGAAATCATAAAACGGACAGGGTGTGTTGATGAGTTAGGAAAAAGTGTTACGTGTGTTAAAAATTTTATTCGGTTTAAATTTGATTATAAATCATGATGGGAATCAGCTCACTGGATGAAAGAAAGATTTCTCGATGTTAATAAAACGTGGCTTGATACATCCGTTTCTTTCATTCGCGCTACAAAAACATGTGGCGGTCGCCCGATGATTCCTTTTGAGGAGAGTACAGAAAGGGTGAAGCGGCAAAAGACGGTTAATCTGAGGAATTCTGCATCTCTGCCAGACTTACTCTACGCAACACAAATGGAACTTAGAGCTGCATGACAGGCAGATGCCTCAAAGTTGGTTCGAGGTATTTTATCTGTTCCAACAGGTTCAGGTAAATCTCATCAAACTTCCAGGGAGTCTTTTGGAAACGTGTTCATGTCAGCAGGAGATGCTTTAGCACTTTTAATAGAAGCGGACTTGCCTCCACATCAGTATAACGCTATTAAGTTGAAATCTAAAAACTTATATCCTTCGTATAAAACTGTACAGGCCTAAAAAAGACGATGTTATCCAGAGCCAGAAAATATACATGTCACGGATACTTTGGTATATGTTGATTTGCAGATCATGCTTAATCTCACGATTGAGCGTTTAATTATCACCCATCAAGATGTTGTTTTTACACTCAAACCCAAAGAATTAAATAATATGATATTATATTCCAAATGGGGAGTTGATGGAAATTCGGGGCACAGTTCACATAAACAGGCTTTTTTCGACGCAGATGCCGACGATGCAGCGGTTTTTATCACATCATTTGCCCCCTTACGCCTAGTGTCTGGTGCGAAAATTATTTGGCAAAATCCAAGACCTGGTTCAACGAGGTATTGCAGACCTCTGAAAATAGAATTTATTAAGGAATGCACAGCAGTACCTTTGAAAGAGAAACGAAGGGTAGATGAAGAAATAAAAAATATTACCACCACCATAGTCAGACTAGATGGGCGCGTTATCGTAATCAAACATCATTTAATATTCGCAATGATTGATGGCAAAGTATGTTATGCTATCACACATACTTCTTCTACCCAAAAATGTTACATACGTGGTGCCACATCTAAACAATTGAATTATAATATATAGATGCATTGCTAACAAAATAAATAAAAACAGAAAATTTAGAATTCGGCATTTCGGTCTTGCACGGATGGATACGCTTTTTTTAGTGTCTTCTCCATTTGACGTACAAACTGCCTATAAAAGCTCGAGGGACAGACAAGAAAATCGTTGAAGAAACTAAGAAAAAAATTCAAGCTCAGTTCAAAGAAAAACTAGGTTTGATCGTGGACAAACCAAGCCGGGCTTTGGTAACACAAACGATGGAAATACCGCCAGGCGTTTTTTTTTAAATGCAGAGGTGTCTGCAGAAATAACCAATTTAGATGTTGAATTAATAAGAAAAATGTTAATAACATTTTAATAGTTATATCATGTGGTCATGAAATTAGTGTGGAAAAATACCGGGAGTATGCGTTACATACAGCCAGATATTTTGAAGAAAAACATCCGTGGTGTAATATGCCACCCACACTTCACGAATATTTAATACACGGACCTAAAATAATAAAAACGTCAATATTGCCGATAGGTAAATTAACCGAAGAAGCGCACGTAACAATGATTTTAAAAAGTTTAGGGAGTACCACTCGAGGAAATCCAGCAGAACGAATTCAAACACGGATATTTTAAAATTTCTTTTACTCTCATCAGATCCTTTAATAACTAGTAAGAGGAAATTACCGAAAGAGAAACTAACTAGATTCCCCAAAGACGTTTTGGATCTGATAATACCTCCATCTACAGGGTCCTCCAGCCAAAGCGAAAATGATGAATCCGATGACAATGATGGTGTCTCAGAAATATCTGATAACGAGTAAAAAAAATATTGGTGTGTATTTATGAAGGATAAAATCGACGTTCTTTCAAGAAACGTATATATTGTGTAAAACTAAGCTGCATTTTACGTTATTAAAAATAATAAAAAATGACTTTAATGAGCATATAAAAATAATACAGTATTTGACACATGTTTCATTGTTATTGGAAAAATAAAGTGTTAATATTCATGACATTGTATCTTATTTTCATTAACCTACCTAATTACATTAAATCCTTTGATTTATAGCTATATATATAGCTTCTATGAGTTAATGACACGTTTTCGTATTTTGGCCCCACTGTGCGGCGGCCAGAACTAACTGACCGACACCCCGCCTCGAGTTGGCGCGCTCTTCACAGATGGCGCCTTAGTAACCCACATGTCATATATTAAAAAAAACTTTAAATTATATTAGCATTTTGTGTTTTTCGGTAAACGTATCCGAATAAAAATCTGGATACAGTTTAATTATTAGTTTACATAAACCGATATTTAAAAAAATATATGACTAACTAATTAATCATCACGCCGTTTAACTGGAGGAATAAGCAGAGAGGATGAATCGCCACACTGCTCTGTCCCGACATAACTCTCGAGTTTCCTCTACATTCATACATCATAACTCGCACGCTCGTCGTTTTATCGTGGCAGCATTTTAATAATTGATTAATTTTATCATGCCATGTTTTACTCGGGCTCTTTTTTTCTATTCGCACTTCTTGTATACAGTTTTTAAACATTCTTCTCTCATCCATTCGTCCCATATGTCCAAACCATCTAAATGATATTTTTTTAGTTACACTTAACACATTGTTTTCGGGTATTGTTTTATGCTGATTGCAGCCTGGCGCGGGCGATATTTGGGTTCGCGCGCGAGTTTTTTCAACATTATTTTAAAAGTCTATAACTTTTGAAATATCCGTGATAATTGACTGAAACTTTAAATGCATCTTACCGTATTGTGTCTCAATGATGAAATGATGGAAAATTAACACAAAAAAAAATTAGGCTTCAAAGTAGCACTTTGGAAGTTTTATTTTTATACAAACACAGAATTTTTATCAAATTATAATACTATTTAAAATCAATACAACTATTTAACACTAGATAACACTATTTAAAATTGTCAAAATTACTGTCTAGTATTTTTTTACTGTATGATACCATTCAAAACACGTACCTCTGTGAAGAGCCACACCACAGAATTTACACATGTAACAAGTTTCACTCCTTTTTCCTTTAGCAGCACACACTCGACATTTTCTTTGTGCGTATTTTTTTTCCCTTTCCCCTTTATCCTTTCTAATTTATGGACTTTTAGATTCGTAGAAAGTCTGCCTGGAGGATCGCGATTTGGAGTGTGCCGTGTCAAACTTACTGTCGATGTTCCAGGTTCCTCACTTAGTTCGCTTTCAATACTGCTAGTTATCCAATGACGTGCTGTCTCCAATAAAAAAAAATTGTACCTTGTACCTACTGAGTCTGGATATTTTGCTTTATAAATCACTTGTTTCACTGTCTGCCATCAATAGTCTTTCTGTATCACTAGCACAGGAACAATTAGATAAATTGTCTACACACAATTCATCGTCTGATTTATTCTCATCCGGAAAAAACATTGTGGGTTTTAGGTATAAAAATAATTATATGAACTCAATGACAACGACCGAACGACCGAACATGTATACGTTTACATAAACACTAATGTTTTGTAGAAATATGAACAAAACATTCCTACCATTCATCCCTTAGAACCCTAAAATTTCTCCGTAGAAGTTGAAAAGAATTATTGCGCATTGAAGGTCAAAAAAAACAAGCCAGCGGGATCTGCGTCAAGGTTTCTTCGAGCACACAAAAAATGTATATTTTTAGACATTTTTTTTTTCATTTTATAATTGAATAATAAATCAAAAGTAAAGCCTAATAAATATAAAATTTGTGAGTGAAATTATATTGTGAAGTCAGATATACGATTTAGCAACAAAATCCATTTATTACACAACACGTTTTATTACGTTACCCGACGACAACCACCAGAGAGTAAAAAACGTATTTTTACGTTTCCCGCATTTGAGCACCAAACTGAAAAAAACGTAGTTCTACGTTTCCCGACAACATTGTGTTAAGATGCAATTATCTGTCTAAATTTCTTCATTATTTCTTCGTATAGTATTCTATCATACATAGTTTTTCTGCACATTTTTCTAAGTGGTCTCTTTTATATGGTATTTATCCTACTTTCATCATTATTTTGCCTAATCTATGCTACACTTTCTTTACATAAGGTACACATGAGGCTTAGTAAAATCTTTTTCTAAAAAAATATTGTTTCGAAGAACGGGGGGGTTGTTTAAATCTGTCTGTATCATCCCTCGGGCGGTCATTAGGACGGCCGCGATGCAAAAGGCTCTCGGCAGGAAGTGCTCAGTGGAGTATAAAGCGGATGAAAAATATTACCCCTTCTCCTCTCCCCACTCGCGATCTCCGCCCCCTCCGCTTACCCATTTTATGGTGCGGGGTTCACGACTGGACTTTATAATAAACGACTAATTTTATGGCCTCATAAACACGTATTTTTGCACACGTACCCTTAGAATGAAGACGCATTTTTATTGTGAATAAAAATATTCAAAGATGTTCATTACTCCGTCACGCAGAACCAACCTGCCTTTGGTGATGCCAGTAGGAAGAGCAATTCGGACGCTGAATCTAATGATCTCGGATTTGGACATTTTCAGTGTCAGTGAGGCAGTATTCATAAAAAATATTGCAAATTCTGGAAAGAGTACTTGCCTCACTGACGTAGACATATTTGGATTCCTTCGATATGTATGATTTTTTGGTCTCATGTTGTTTTGTTTTATTTTATCTTTGTAATACCGTTTTGTGTCCAAATGACTCGCCTAAATGTTTTATCGTTTGTAATGTCTCATTTGTGTATCATCTATCTATATAAATAAAAGGCCAGCTTCCGGTGTGTGTGGACTAATTCCGGGGTTATTCCTAAGCAGATCGTTTTCATATTGATACACTTCCTTAATAGATAGACATAGGTGGGCATAGGCATATTTTTGTTATTAATCGAGCTCTAATTAACTTTGGAAATTTATAAATTTTCGTAGTGCGAGCGAGTATAGACCTTCATGTTCGTATCACCTGAGTATCGATCTTTAGAGTCTATATTCGCTTGGCGTGATAAGATGCAAATTAGTGGCTTTTTTGACTCTTTGCGTGGTCAGATATGAAATTAGTCGCTCCTTTGAACTGAAAAATATACGCACGTTTAGGGATGGGCAAAACGACTCATCTCAGGGATCTGATCTGAACGGTTCCGCTCAGCAAAGTGAGCCGACTCTTTTTAACGATCCACGGTTCACCATTTTGAGTCGTTCAAAGTTTGAAATTATTTTAGTGACCTTTTTTTTTTGCTCCTCGACCAAAAAAGTTGATTCCGGTAAAAAAAAAAAATTCACCAGGATAAATTTTTTGTCGATGAGCTAAAAAAAAAATTCACAACGACAAAACGACTCGATAATTATCAAGAAGAATCGGCTCACTTTACTGAGCGGAACCATTCAGCTCAGATCCCTTAAAGAGATCACTAAAAATAGTCGACTCTTTTGCAATAATATACGATTCACCGAGCGCAGAGGTCGGCAAAATGCGGCTCCGGAGCCGCTCGATAATTATCAAGAAGAATCGGCTCACTTTACTGAGCGGAACCGTTCGTCGACTCTTTTGCAATAATATATGATTCACCTAGCGCAGAGGTCGGCAAAATGCGGCTCCGGAGCCGAAGGGGTTTGTTGAAAGGAAAAATAATCGCGAGATACTTGCTTACCATCGCATCATTCATCAAGAACGCTCTGTCCGCAGACATTTCCAGAAGAAATTTGTAAAGTTATGGAATTGGTGATTACGATTATCAATTCCGGTTTAGCTAAAACTCTTAATCATCATCGCCAATTCAAAGATTTTTAGTCATCATCTTCAACGCCTGAAATAGTATTACTGACTCTTGCTGATCTTTCGCTTTTCGCTTCTACATATTCATGCGGACAATTTTATTCAAGCATGAATTTTAACAAGAGTAAACTACGAAGTCGTCTTATTGATGAGAACATGGAATTGTGCCTAAAATTAAGAATAACAACAAACAAACATGCATCAGGTCCATAATAACATACGGAATCAAAGCAAGAGCAGACACTGTCAGAACCAGACTGCGACCTATTGTGGGGAGAACCGTTAGAGATAGGATACCCAACGAATAAATTCGCAAATCCTGCAACATTGAAGACATAGTGAGATGGAGTAGGCAGAGACATCGAGAGAATGGATCCAGCAAGAATTCCTAATATCGTGATACAAGAGACTCCAGAGGGCCGTCGACCACCAGGATGACCACCAAAGAGATGGAGAGAAGGCTGGTCGCCTTCATCACAGGAAGAAGTATGAAATAATGTTTTATTCAGTGTACCCGTAATTGAATGAAGTGCAAAAATTATAATAAAGGTTATCTAAATCAATAAACATATTTGGCTCTCAATTTTTTTTTAAATCGTTGTAAAGTACGCATTTGGCTCTTTGGCTAATAATTTTGCCGACCCCCCTGACCTAGCGGATCATTGAGCTGCCGCTCTTTTTTTTATGGATCATCGCTCACCCGCTCACCAAAAAGATTCGAATCTTTGAGTCGACTCGTGAGCGGATTGCCCATCCCTATCTCTGAAATGTCAAATTTGAATTGCGTGTTAGTTTCGTAAGTAAAATATTTATATTTCTAATTCATATATATCTTCAGTTTATTCTATTTTGCCGTTGAAATGAATACAGATTATATTTCCGCATTACATGTTTCAAAGTTTTAGTTCTAAATTAGGTATATCGAATAGAAATGAAGTTACATATCGTTTTACTTACGTATTATTTTAGGTTATGTTATGAATCTACATGGAAAAACGTTAAATTCTAAGTAACAATTCTATGAATTGGTATAATCTATTTTAATAATGTTATTTTAATGTAAAATTGTTCTGGCAGGGCGATAACCTATAATATCTTTTGGATTAGACGATTTACTTCAGCTGTTTTAGTTTTTCTCTGTTATGCTGTGATAGGTAAACATATTCTTACGTACAGCATTAGCTGCCTCAGTTGGAAAAATCCAGTAATATAACATTTCCAAATGGTCTGACGTTCCCACGCCAGTGTTTTTTTTTTAATATACTGCTCATTTTAATATAATTATTTGATTTTTGCAGAGATGCCGACGCTAAGGATGATACCAGGAAAGACTCTTTGAGATAGGGTGAGGAACACGGCTATCCACGATATCTCCAAGGTGGAAGATGTCGTGAGATGGGGCACGCAACGCAAGATACTGGCATGTATGGATCCCACACCTCACAATTCTATGAATTGGTATAATCTATTTTAATAATGTTATTTTAATGTAAAATTGTTCTGGCAGGGCGATAACCTATATCTTTTGGATTAGACAATTTACTTCAGCTGTTTTAGTTTTTCTCTGAAAAAAAAATGCTGTGATAGGTAAACATATCCTTACATACAGCATTAGCTGCCTCAGTTGGAAAAATCCAGTAATATAACATTTCCAAATGTCTGACGTTCCCACGCCAGTGTTTTTTTTTTAATATACTGCTCATTTTAATATAATTATTTGATTTTTGCAGAGATGCCGACGCTAAGGATGATACCAGGAAAGACTCTTTGAGATAGGGTGAGGAACACGGCGATATCCACGATATCTCAAGGTGGAAGATGTCGTGAGATGGGGCACGCAACGCAAGATACTGGCATGTATGGATCCCACACCTCACAATTCTATGAATTGGTATAATCTATTTTAATAATGTTATTTTAATGTAAAATTGTTCTGGCAGGGCGATAACCTATAATATCTTTTGGATTAGACGATTTACTTCAGCTGTTTTAGTTTTTCTCTGTTATGCTGTGATAGGTAAACATATTCTTACGTACAGCATTAGCTGCCTCAGTTGGAAAAATCCAGTAATATAACATTTCCAAATGTTCTGACGTTCCCACGCCAGTGTTTTTTTTTAATATACTGCTCATTTTAATATAATTATTTGATTTTTGCAGAGATGCCGACGCTAAGGATGATACCAGGAAAGACTCTTTGAGATAGGGTGAGGAACACGGCTATCCACGATATCTCCAAGGTGGAAGATGTCGTGAGATGGGGCACAACGCAAGATACTAGCATGTATGGATCCCACACCTCACAATTCTATGAATTGGTATAATCTATTTAATAATGTTATTTTAATGTAAAATTGTTCTGGCAGGGCGATAACCTATAATATCTTTTGGATTAGACGATTTACTTCAGCTGTTTTAGTTTTTCTCTGTTATGCTGTGATAGGTAAACATATTCTTACATACAGCATTAGCTGCCTCAGTTGGAAAAATCCAGTAATATAACATTTCCAAATGGTCTGACGTTCCCACGCCAGTGATTTTTTTTTTTAATATACTGCTCATTTTAATATAATTATTTGATTTTTGCAGAGATGCCGACGCTAAGGATGATACCAGGAAAGACTCTTTGAGATAGGGTGAGGAACACGGCTATCCACGATATCTCCAAGGTGGAAGATGTCGTGAGATGGGGCACGCAACGCAAGATACTGGCATGTATGGATCCCACACCTCACAATTCTATGAATTGGTATAATCTATTTTAATAATGTTATTTTAATGTAAAATTGTTCTGGCAGGGCGATAACCTATAATATCTTTTGGATTAGACGATTTACTTCAGCTGTTTTAGTTTTTCTCTGTTATGCTGTGATAGGTAAACATATTCTTACATACAGCATTAGCTGCCTCAGTTGGAAAAATCCAGTAATATAACATTTCCAAATGGTCTGACGTTCCCACGCCAGTGTTTTTTTTTTAATATACTGCTCATTTTAATATAATTATTTGATTTTTGCAGAGATGCCGACGCTAAGGATGATACCAGGAAAGACTCTTTGAGATAGGGTGAGGAACACGGCTATCCACGATATCTCCAAGGTGGAAGATGTCGTGAGATGGGGCACGCAACGCAAGATACTGGCATGTATGGATCCCACACCTCACAATTCTATGAATTGGTATAATCTATTTTAATAATGTTATTTTAATGTAAAATTGTTCTGGCAGGGCGATAACCTATATCTTTTGGATTAGACAATTTACTTCAGCTGTTTTAGTTTTTCTCTGAAAAAAAAAAATGCTGTGATAGGTAAACATATCCTTACATACAGCATTAGCTGCCTCAGTTGGAAAAATCCAGTAATATAACATTTCCAAATGTTCTGACGTTCCCACGCCAGTGTTTTTTTTTTAATATACTGCTCATTTTAATATAATTATTTGATTTTTGCAGAGATGCCGACGCTAAGGATGATACCAGGAAAGACTCTTTGAGATAGGGTGAGGAACACGGCTATCCACGATATCTCCAAGGTGGAAGATGTCGTGAGATGGGGCACGCAACGCAAGATACTAAGATACTGGCATGTATGGATCCCACACCTTGATATGTGCAAGACAGATTGTTATATTTATGAACTAATTTTGAAATGGTATGTACAGGTTGGATTAATTGGTTTAATTCCACTATTAGAGGCAGAACAGGAGTGTCGGACATCATCGGAAGAGTGGCAGCGCTAAAATGGCATGCCGCTCGCAGCCCTGATGATAGATGTACTGTAACCCGAAACCCAGGACGTCCTCAACTTCGATGGAGGGACGACATTGGATGCGTGTTGCCCAGGATCGACAGACATTGAATCAGATGGAGGAGGCCTACGCCCAGGAGTGAACGGATATAGACTCATGATGATGATGATACAAAACATTGAAACACCTACATTCAACATTTTAAATATTTCTGGAATGGGTAAAATTCTGCAACAATGAAAGTTCATTGTATGGAATGAATGCTTTAAATTATCAACTGATTTCTGTAGAATCACACTCCAAAGGAGAATTGATTCAATGTATATTTCCAGACATCACACAAATTTACAAATTTCGTCATTGGTTAAGTGAATGTGCATTATTAGCTTCATCTAATGGACATCAAAATCAAGAGTTTTGTTTCTCTAAACATTGTATTTCTAAGAGCATTATTATGACCTTGAATGGTATATGTATGAATGTTTTATGCAAATGTGATATAGTATATTTATTTGTTTTTTTAATTTCACTTAAAATATTAAGGAAAAAATTAAGACTGGACGTTACAAAAATGGTTTAAAAATAAAGCTGAAAAAGATAAATATTAACTTTTTTTTGGGTGGCATCTTTAGGGCAACGTTTTAACTACACTATATTATTAAATCATAACGCGCTTTTGCACAGCTATGTTTAAGACCAATTGGCATCAAAAACTCATTTCAGACTTTTTGTAAACTTGCCACCTTGGTAATGCCCAGCCTTCAAATGTTCAATTCACATTAGTATTATTCAAGTTCACAGCAAGTTTGCTTGGATTAAACAAATGTTTTAAAGATATGAACTGAATTAGGATACACACATTCTTACACCTATACACATGTCATTTTATCCAATAAAATCATTGATATTGAACTTTAATTGTATTTCTTTAATATATATTGGGTGTATTTATATACTCTAATATAGCAATAGCGAAGCGTTGCCGGGTCAGCTAGTAATAGAAATAAATAATGAAGAAACCTACATCCAGCAGTGGAGATGTGGTTAGAGAGAAGAAGAATGTAAGCCTTTATAATGCCATTTGAACAGCGATGGGAAACGTTGGGTGAACGAAATATGTCACAAGAAGAAAAAAATTATGTAATCGTTAACAACATTATGTTCTCTTAAATTATTTTTTTTCCTTCTGTATTCACCATCACTCGGTGTTGTGGATTCACATTTGAATAACTTTTTGGAAACATTGTATTTTCACAACACTTTTGTGTTTCGGGACACAAACTTCCCTTCTTCGGTGTATGAATTAAAAAAAATTTCGTCGTTACAATAAATACTTTACTAATAATTTTTAATATCTATAAAAACGTCCGTTTTTTTAAGTTTTATTATATTTCACAATAGTGATGTTTTTCGCTTGCTAACAAACTCTATTGTAACTCCCAAAAATATAATAAATCTTCTTGAAAACAGGTGTTTTCATCATTAAACAATATTTATTCCCATTATTGTTTCTTGAACAATGATATAAAACTACATATTAAATAATTAATACGAATTAAAACGTCAGTTTTCTAGAAGTTTTATTATATTTTATGGGAATGACATGTTTCGCCTTTCTAAGGCATTATCAAATGTCACATTTGAAAATGCCTTAGAAGGGCGAAACATGTCATTCCCATAAAATATAATGAAACTTCTAGAAAACTGACGTTTTCATTCGTATTAATTTATTATTGTTCCGTACCTATTTGGCAAAAGCGCCTGTCATATTTCCTTACTTTACAAGAGAGTCTTTTGAAAGTTAGAATAAGTTCCACAAATCCGTGTATGAAAATAAGGTAAATTATAAAATAAAATAAAATTAAATTTTTACACATATTAAAAAAAGTTATTTGTTGATAATTGGGCATTCAATGGCATAAAGAATTTTGGTAGACTTTTGACATCATTCACGTTTTGCCATGTTTGAGGTCGATATTATGACATATATTATTTTTCTAATTTTAGATAAACTTAAGGCGTTAACACTACGGAATTCCATAATGACGAACTTTTATGAAATAAAACCCTGTTTTTTCCACTTTTGAGTTTATTTTTCTCGACATGTTTCGAAGGCTTGCACCTTCATCATCGGGAGAACGATATAAACTCAAACGTGGAAACTCAAAAGTGGAAAAAACAGGAAAAACGCAAATGTGGAAAAAACAGTGTTTTAATTCATTAAAATTCGTATTTTTCTAAATTTTTTTTTTTTTTGCAAAATCTAAACCTAAGCTTTTGGCATAATATGTAGTTTGAATTTAATGACATTAAAATAACAATCTATTAAAAAAACTAACATGTGTGCTTTTGGCCAATAGTTGAATATCATTATTAAAGAAACAATATTCATATTTAATTATAAAAATAATGTTAAAATATTTTTTTATCCAGTTCCTCCCCGAAATTTAAAATTGTAATAAAGCGAGTGGTTCACAGAATCGCTTCTATCTCGCTTTGATGGATGATTTTGAATGAACTGGAATAAAAAATACATTATTAACTACGTACCTTACCTAATCAAATCACAAATAAAATTCCAAATTCAAATTAAAAAATCGACGTATTTTTCACTCTTAAAACGTCACTCGTCTTTACGCCCACCAATTTCCTAATAGTATTAAATTAACAATTTTCTTAAAGGTCGTAAAAGCCATTTTGAACGTGCTTATGTTGCAAATTTCGAGTTTGTTTTGTACTATTTCAATAATTATCATTACTCTCATTATGTAAAAATGTTTACCGAATTTAATAAAGTAAATAATCATTCCAACAATCTGGCTTTTATTATTCTCATTCCGTTTAATATATACTAAAATCTCGTATCAATCTCAAATTGCTCCTGTAAAAACAAGACTCAATGTAATTTAAAGGACGTAAATACAGTTCCTCAATTAAAAATAATTGCAAATATAGAGAAACGTGAGAAAATTAAAAAAGGCTACCCATTTTTTGTTTCTTCTTCTTCTTCGAGTGCCCTGTCGGGTCCCCCCAACGTTGGCGATCACCTCGGCGAACCTGTCCCTGTCCTGCGCCGCTCGGAACAGCTCCTCCATACTTCAGATGCCGGTCCACTCCCTCACGTTTTGCAGCCAGGACATTTGTCTCCTTCCGGGCCCTCGGCGTCCCTCAATTTTCCCCTCCAATATCAGTTGGAGAAGATGGTATTTTTCCCCACGCAGTATATGACCCAGATGTGAGATCTTTCGAACCTTGATAGTTGATAACAAACCCTGTTAACTTTAGCTCGCCTCAGGACTTCGGTATTGGTAACCATGTCTGTCCAGGAAACTCTGAGCATTCGGCGATGGAGCCACATTTCAAATGCTTCCAGTCTGTTCATTGAGTTAACTTTCAGGGTCCAGTCCATTTTATCATTCTGGCGGCATTTCAAGTTTACGTTATCATTGCAGAAGAGTGATTTCATTTTATTAAACGTAGCTCTTGCTGCCTCAATTCTGCATTTTGTCTCTACATCTGGGTCAAGAGATTGCGTTAGTATGCTGCCGAGGTATTTAAATTTTTCCAACCTTTCAACGTTACGGCCGTTCAAATGCAATACTGACCCACTGTAATCAAGCCGTCCGAATGTCATCCATTTGGTTTTGCTGACATTTTTTTTTTATAAAAAGTTAATTCTAGAATACTTATTAACTTATGAATAATTAATAACAATGACGAAACGAATTTTGTTTTACCGGATATTTCTTCTACTTCATGTTAGGTTTAGAACGACGTTTTTTTACTGATTTTCGTTTTTTTTTTGGTACAGAAGGAATCATCATCATCAGCCGTCTGTCATATCTACTGCTGAACGTAGGCCTCTCCCAAAGCACTCTACCGCCCTCTATCCATCGCCGCTCCCATCCATCCATGTCCAGCAATCCTCTTCAGATCGTCGGTCCAGCAGGCAGGGGGACGTCCAACTCTGCGGAGTCCTGTACGCGGTCTCCACTCCAGAACCCGTCTCTCCCATCGGCCGTCGGTTCTCCGACAGATATGGCCAGCCCATCTCCACTTCAGCCCGCCCATCCTCAGAGCCACCTCAGTCACCTTGTGCCATCTAAAATAAGATTATGTGTTATACAACATGTGTACCATCTAAAAGAAGATTATGTGTTATATTATTTGTATTTTGTTATTTTATTTTATATTATTTGTTTAAGATTTTTTTACGTTGGACGATTGAAGAGTGCGCGGGAGATGCCTATTGGTAGGGATAAGGTTCGCAACCCATCACACCGCGTCTCCCGCGGGGGGGAAAAGAGAAGGATGGAGTGCCGCATCGGTTAAAGTGTGACAGTTCATTATTTCTGCTTACCCCTTCGGGGAGACGGCGTGATGGTTAGTTAGTTTTTTAATTATTATTATCATTATTGAAGAATTGGATAAGTAAGAAGAGAAAACTCGGACGTGTGAACAGGATGACGTATTCCAAGGTAAGGTGCGAGTTATTGCGGTATTTCTATCTCTAGGCGTTGTATCCCTTATCTACTCGTTTAGTACGAGATAATTCTTCCCACAGCTGTATTACCTCTGGTCATATCTTGCATAGAGTTATAGTATACGTTTAACTTTAATTATAGCTTCCCGAGAGAGATGTATATTTCTATGGAAAATGTCTTATTTGTTACTTCCGGTCGTGATTACATTATGCATTTAAGTGGGAGTAATACATTTCGATTAAATCTCTAACAAGAATTGCTTAAGTAACGCTATCGTGGCAGAATGGCTGTCACACCGAAGATCCCGGGTTCAATTCCCGGCGATGGCAGAGTGATTGTCATACTGTATCTGATCGGTCCATGGAATGCGTAGCATTCTACGATGAATCCACATCTCGAATACCTCTATCCTGTCTGTAGTGCTAGTTTTGAGAGTCCATGACTCCACTCCGTACAAAAACACTGATCAAACATAACACTTACCTTACGATTATCGTCGCAGAAGACCTTACTCATTTTATTGAATGTTTGTATCATATTGCTTAAATATTTCAAGAAATTCAAATTATTCCAAATCAAATTTCAATATTGTTTTTTTTTTAATCAATAATTGTAATATAGCCTACTTCTACAAATAAATTTATTTATCGAAAAATGTGAGTAATTTGGGCTTGTAGATCAATGTGATCACAAATATATTACAGTAGAACTTGAGCCACTAAATTTGCTCCTTATATCAGAGAATAGATATTTTTAATGTTTACAAAAATACTCATCACATGAAGACATGAAATATCTATTTCCTCATTACATCCGAGATGCTTTTTCCGTGATCATAATAACAGATTTCGACTGTAATATTAAAAATACAGGTCATTGTTTTGTGTCATACGGATATGTCGTTGAAACAATTCACAATTATAAGCAACTTCCATTTAACTAGTATTTCAATGTCCGTTTTAATTCACAGTGCCTAGGGTCAAAGCACCAATGAATGACCGTTTAAGGTTCAGCTTGAAATCCACATTAAAGGCATTAATTTCATTATTTCAGTGTACAAAATAAAAGAAAACAATAAAAAACACATTGATTTCTATAAATTCTCTAAATTTTTTATTTAAATATGAGTATTACTATTAATATTAATATTTCTCTAAAAAAAAAGCACAATCACCAGTGATTGACCACTTCAGGTTATATTGATACAATACATAGATTTTGTTACATTGTCACATTATAAAACACCCTAACATATACAAATATGTACATATTCAAAGAATTGCATAAGAAATAACATTAAAAAAAAAACACTTTTCCTTATAAAAAAAACTACTAACAATCTCAGAGCAGCAACGGGAAGACGCACTTTTACCGTTTGACAAGGCACAGTTCAAAACTGATAGTTTTGTTTCTTACCAACAGTTGTCTCTGCCTACCTCTTTTGTCATAGTTTCTTGGGATTAAAGTTTTTTGACTGGACACATAGAGCAATTCTTATTATATTTTGTTTTATTAACCAACGGTCATTTACTGGGGGGCAGTCAAATACTGGTGCTTCGACCCTATATAGACTCTTAGATTGAGTAAGTACCTACTATTCATTCAGCACAGCTTTAATAATAATATCTGTGCTCCTTTCTGTAGCACACTTCACGTTACTAAATGGTATTAAGTGAATCCGAGAAATGCTAAATTAATTAGAGACCACTTCGTTTCAATGGAATAGATCTCGTAATAAAAGCAGCTTATATTTATTATAATATTATATATAACTATTCAAGAAATTATATAAGGTGTATAACTTTGCTTCCGCCGTTTTTTCCGAAATTCGAGGCTTTATCGTAAAAAACTGGTTATACATTTATGATTCAAAGTATTGTCCATCGCTGGCCACTACTTTCTCCCATTTTTCGGGCAGCATACGAATTCCGCGTTGAAAAAACTGGTCATCATCGATCCAATTTTTTACTTCTTCATAAGACCGGAAGTGCTGGTCAGCTAGGCTATGTGCCATTAATCGAAACAAGTGATAGTCCGAGGGAGCAACGTCTGGAGAATACGGCAGGTGGTGTAGGACTTCCCATTTCAAAGTTTCCAAGTATGTCTTGACCACTTTCGCAACATGGGGTCGAGCATTGTCATGCTGTAAAATCACTTTATCATGTCTCTCGTTTTATTGCGGCCGTTTGTCTTTCAATGCTCGGCTCAAACGCATTAATTGCGTTCGATAACGATCGCCTGTGATTGTTTCAGTCGGTTTTAACAACTCATAATACACTACGCCGAGCTGGTCCCACCAAATACTGAGCATAACCTTGGAACCGTGAATATTCGGTTTGGCCGTCGACGTGGAAGCATGGCCGGGATATCCCCATGATTTTCTGCGCTTGGGATTATCGTAATGAACCCATTTCTCGTCCCCAGTCACAATGCGATGCAGAAATCCCTTCTGTCTTTGCCTTGCAAGCAGCTGTTCACAAACACACAAACGCCGTTCAACATCTCTCGGCTTCAACTCGTACGGCACCCAATTTCCTTGTTTCTGAATCATTCCTGTGACTTTCAGGCGTTTTGAAATGGCTGGTTGCGTCACTCCCAATGATCCTGCCAATTCTTGTTGCGTTCGACACGAGTCTTGATCAAGTCATGCCTCCAATTGTGGATCTTCGAAAACCTTCTCTCTTCCACCACCATGCTGGTCTTCGACGTTAAAATCACCGTTCTTGAAGCGTTGAAACCACTCTCGGCACGTTCTTTCACTAATAGCGGCCTCACCATAGGTATTTGAGAGCATTCGATGAGCCTCAGCCGCAGATTTCTTCATATTAAAGCATAAAATTAAAACCTCCCGCAAATGACGAGAATTTGGCTCGTAAGCTGACATGTTTAATCGGGAATAACTTTATGATGCAGACACAAATCGACTAATATTTCGATGGCGTTATGTTTACAAATACTTAAGCTTATTGTATGACATCTATGATCTATTTATTCCAACTACCACTTACCGCTACTGCCATCTATTGCAAAACGGCGGAAGCAAAGTTATACACCAAATAATACTAACGTATCTTCATAATACTCGTAAAAGTGTAAATACGGCGCTCTAATATTTGATTGGCTGTTTAATCGTAATACAGTAGAACCTCGATTATCTAGACCTTGATTATCCGGATTGGTCAAAATAATCAAAAAACTGATTTGCACGTCCGCTGTTTAAGTGCGTGTTGGAATGCGTTTTATGCATTGTTCCTACAAGTAAAATATTGGACAGAAGTCGTTGGATTTCAATACGCATCGGATGTTTGTTTCTTGAAAAATTGATCACAATTTAAATTGTATTTATTTTTAATATTACTGATATGTCATCCAAATTAAATCGTGTTCTAGTTTCATTAAAAAGATAAATTAGAAATAATCAATGCTTTGAAACGTGGTGAATCGGGACGTTTTCGTCTAATAAATATAGTGTCGGAACGTCAACGATCTCGGATATAAAAAAATAAAGTGAAAAAATTTTGAGGTTTACTAATTGTTTAATGTCAGCAGATGGAAGCTTAGAGCGTAAATTTATGAAAAAATCAGGAAATGAAGAAGTTGGAGAGTGTATTTTTATGTGGTTCATACAAAGACGATCATCTGGAGCTTTTCAGTGTTTAGATGTCGCCATGAAGTGGTTTGAGAGTTAAGAAGAGTGTAATTCAGGACAACTTATATGTCTTAAAAGTATTCACGGTTTGGCAGCTTCAAAAAGAAAAGCTAGGCTTAACCACTAATCAATTATTGATTTTTTTTAATAAAAATTATTCACACTAAATATACTTATTTTTTTCTGTCAATTGTATTTTTTTCTATTATCCGGACTTGTCCTTATCCGGACTACCTTCATCCCCAATTAGTCTGGATAATCGAAGTTCTACTGTAGGTTATAACTCAATCAGGCACTCTGTTATGTAAGAGCAAAAACCAAGTCTCAAAATAACTATGATTTAATCTAAGTTTTAGTACAGTAATCCCTCATTTATCGCGGTTAATCGGTTCCAGACTCTACCGCGATAATTAAATTCCCGCGAAGTAGGATTTTTTGTCAATAAATCGAATATGTTCGTAGTCTAGGGCATAGAAAATCTATTTACGACACTTTAACCACCTTACCTTTGAGTTATTTTCCGAGAAACCTGCAACTAACAAGCAGGTTTTTTATTAATGAAATTAAATTATATACTAATTTAATTTTTTAAATTACAAAACGTCAAATACTCGGCCGCACTGTTCGCCTGCCCCTTGTAAAACTATCATATTCATGAAGACTTGTGCTCAAGTTTTGATGGCACACGCGAGTATCCCTAAAACTTTGTACATTTTAGGTACATTACTTTTTCTCAAGCCCGTACGTGATACGGGATATCGTAGAATGGTACAGTCAAAGTGAACGTATCACGTACGTTCAAATAGGTAGGGTGGTTAAATAAGGATATTATTAACATTCTGGCATTCTGATAATGGAGGGCAACCTTTAATATTGACCTGGACACGACCTGATTTATTTTTCAAAATAATGAGATGTTTTCTGTTCACTTTGGAGATTAATAAATTAATATTGTGTCAGTCTTTTTTTAATTGATATGCAAGACGTATTAATTGAATATAAAAATATTAATTGAATTTAAAATTCCTCAATGTTTTTATATTTGGAGAAATAAAATATTACTTAATAAATTCAATTAAAATTTTATAACATTTTTATCTGAACAAAAAATTAAGCAGTATTATACCATAAACTTACAATTATGATGTTCGTTTTTTTTTTCAAAGACAACAAAAAATGTGTATTTAATTGCTTTTATATAACGTCTATCATAAACTAGAATATTTTTATTCGCCTTAGTTTTTTTTCTACTTTTTTTTATTTGACATAATCAGCGTGAAGCGTGTTATATTATATGATTTTTTTCGGTAATTATATTATATTTAGCTTTTTCAGTTTAGAACAATCCTGCCTTATTCTTTCGCCTGGCCATTTTCGGTTATTTGGGGGCCGACTCTCCTAATGTGGCTCCGCCAAGTTTCACAATCCTGGTTCATCTGACTGTCCAGCCCCAGCGTCCTCAGGTCTTTCCCAAATGTGGACATCGACGATGACCGATCCGGTCCCCTCCTTCCATCTTCCAGTTTCAGAACCTTGTGAACGATGTATTCACAGACGACGTTCTCTAGCCTTTTACGCTATGTGGGTGACTTTTAGGCTTCCTCTGATACTGATTTCCTCTTACAGAACATTCCTACCAACATTTATGATTCCTAATATTACATTTCTTACAACTAGTAACTAATTGCGTTTTTGTAATAGGGTGTCCCAAAATTAAAGCAAGATTTGAATTAAATAGTAATCACAGTTTTTATGGATTAATTGTATCTCAATAGAGACGAAGATGCAAATTGGGAACAGAATATGGTAGTCGAGGTGTTAACAGGACTTATGACCTGTCACTGGTTGGGTTAAGCGCACGCTTTATGTAATGTATGTAATACAATATTCCACATTTCACCCTTCTTACGACCACCATGCCTGACAAATTTTTGGAAGTTGTATATATGCTACTATGTAACACCAAACTTCACATGTCATATTTCAATCTACACACTAACGCCATCTATGAAGATTGGATTAAGCATTAATTAATCTATTGAGATACAATTAATCCTTGAAATGATAACCCGCAATGGGTAAAATCCGGTATTCGTCTACAAGTATTTGTATACATTCAAAATTTTGTAATCACAGTTATTATTTAGTCTTTAGATTGTTTTTTTTTATTGAATCATAAAGTACATAGTACAGGGTTATTTATGAAATAACATATCGGACAAATGACCTGCACGGCTTTGCTGGCACGTACGCACTCTTGTGTCGATTATTTTCATGACCATTATACATAAATGTGGCTGGATTTCGTTGATGGACTTGGACTTGGATCTTCTGGCTTACAGAGGTTCAGCTATTCTTCTTACGTCTGATAGGAACATTGTTGGAAGGTGATTTGGTGGGTTGATGGTTTATGCGGGGGCATGATTTGTGTGTCCCGGAGTGTTCCTCTGAAGGAGTATCAATTTTGGGCGCTTGTGGGTCGTAATTTGAGAGGTCTATTATTGTGTGGTTAGGATGTGAAGGGAGTCCTTTGTAAAAACGTTCGGCAAGTTTCAGGATGAATTCATCTATTATGTCATCGGGATTCCCGATTATAGGTGCAGTTAATGCACTCAATTTCCTCCTGTAATGCATGTTGTGGGCTTGTTGACATAGACCTCTGATTTCAAATAACTCTATAAAAAGAAATTTAATGGTGTTAAATCACACGATCTAGGGGGCCAATTCTGATCATCGAAACCAGAGAGTACAGACAAACAGATTTTCACCAACACTCTCACACACTTCTTCGATATTGACATTTGAACGGCTTGTTTTTGGACGACCAGTGAGTTTAGCGTCTCCAACTGATCCAGTCTCCCTGAGTTTTTTAATTAATCTCTTCACAGTTGACGAAGTTAAAACACTATTCCGATCATATTTTGTATGAAACATTCGAACTGCGACCGCCAAAATTTCATTATTTTTGAGATGTTGTTTAATTATGAAAACACGTTGTTGTATCGTGTAACGCTCCATTTTTACTAACCCTAAACTGTCAGCTACCAAATTGCTTTTTTTCTTTGTTGCCAACAATTTACTGCACAATAGGCGTTAAATTCAAATCTCGCTTAAATTTTGGGACACCCTTCTCTTCTTCTAATCTTCTAATAGGCCTGATGACCTGTTGATGATTGCATCTCCTTTTTCCTGAGATGTACATCGTCATCTTTTCAGTAGTCAGCTAAATGGTCAGGAACTCTCCAATAGATTGTCTCTGACTATCTTTGAAATCATATTTTCAGGCATACCTACGAGAAACACACTCTTTCCAGTATATTCTCCTTTGGCGTCCCCATCTAACAATATCTCCAAGCTCGCAAATTCTTTTAATTTCTGCATTTCTTATTCTATCGCGAAGGCTCGCTACTTTTATACTACGATGTACAGTGATACACTTTTCGTAGACGCGCAGGGGGTTACTGGCTGGATCATCATCATCATCATCATCATCATCATCATCATCATCATCATCATCATTATTATTATTATTATTATCATTATTATTATTATTATTATTTTTGTTGTTGTTATTATTATTACTTTGTTGAATCGCTCTTTACATCATTACAGCGCGAGCCAAACCGACGTAAAGTGTACAGTTATCATATTGATTCTTGAGACATGTGCTGGTAACTAATCCATCGGCATTTTATTGTCACGTGAATTCTGCACCAGACCAGAGACATTGTGACAACCACACTGCCATTGACAGGAATCGAGCGCGGGACCTTAGGGGTGGCATTCAATGCACTTACCACTCGGCCACGAAGGTCGATTATAGTATATTTCGTACATTAAGATTCAAGTTAATACATATATCTAATGTCGAGGAAGACCGGAAAAACATGGCATGACCAAATCAATCAAAATTCGAAAGAATCGACGTGTATGTGTATGACTCACTGTATGAATGTGGAGGAAGCTAGGGAGGTGTGTCAGGATAGAGTTGTGTGGTTGTCCATTCTCTCTTCCTACCCTTTCGTGGAAATGGCGTGATGGTTTTGTTGTTGTTGTTGTTGTACATATATCTAAATTGGTATTTTGTTGGTGTTGTTGTCCTAAATCTAAGCAATTGTGTAAGCACACTTAAAGTAGTAAAATGAAAAATATATTTTCATTTATTATTATTATTTTGTGTTGGTAGGTATATGTTACGTGTATAATTTATCAAACAAACAGTTTGGCATGAGAAGGATCAGTGATCGCTATAAGAAAATGTTCTACTGAAAATATTTAAACTAAATATAGCAAATAATTACTTTATATTGAGTCAACGACCAAGAAGCAAGAGGTGCATTATGTTAAAACAAAGGTAAATACAGCCACAACTCAGCATCATATTAAGTTTATTTTGCAAAAATATTTTAATACCCACACAGAAAAGCTCAGAAATCAAGTTTTATATAAGAATATAAACTTTTATTTGAAAACCTGAAAACTTTGTGAAATGTGGCTCTTTGGGGGCAAGAATTTAATAACATTTAAGAGAAATGCTCTCCTCTCCTTATGACCAAAAACTTTCTTCATATAGAGAGTAAAAGAAACGAAAATAAAAATATAATTTGTAAATATTATGTATATGTTGACGACCTTCGTGGCAGAGTGGTAAGAGCTCTGATTCCCATTCCGAAGGTTCTGGGTTCGATTCCCGGCGATGGCAGTGTGATTGTCACACTGTCTTTGGTCTGGCATAGTATTCTCGTGACAATAAAATGGCGATAGATTGGCTACCTGTCACATGTCACAAGAATCAATATATCAGCTTAAACAAATTGTATACTGTAATTGGGTTCAAGCGACCTGTTGTATACGTAAAAAAATAAAAAATAAAAAATAAAATAAAATAAAAAAATTATTTGAAATGTAACTGCTTCTGGTGACACCGGTGGTACGAGCAATTAGTCTGCTAAACGTGGTCTCCTCGAAGATGAGAACATGATCACTTCGGAAGTCGACGTCTTTCATATACGTAGTAGGTACCTACGTTTAGAAGACAAATAGGTAGGTACTCTTGACTTTAGAGAGTATCTTGTCTTCCTGATGTTGAACTATCTATCATGCGTTCCTTGTATCATATTGTATATTTATATTATAATATATTTTACCTATACTCATTAGATGCCTTAAACATTTATATTGTTTGTAATGTCTGTTGAGAAAATAAACTGATTTGATTTGACTAACTAACTAACTAACCATCACGCCATTTCCCCGAAGGGGTAGGCAGAGAGGATGGATCGCCACAATGGCCTGTTCTGGCATACCTCTCGGGCTTCCTCTACATTCATACATCGTACCATGCACGCACGTCGACTATTCCGACTTCGAATGTGGCCGCCATTTAGTAATTGATTAATTTGGTCATGCCATTTCCTCGGTCGTCCTCGGCTTCTTTTCCCACTCTCCCTGCTTGTGTACAACTTTTTAACCATTCTACTCTCATCCATTCGTTCCATATGTCCAAACCATCTCAGGGATCCTTTTTTAATTTTATTCATGATGCAGTCATCTGCCTTACATTTCTTTCTTATTTCATCGTTCGGTATTCTATCATACAACGTTTTCCCGCACATTCTTCTTAGTGATCTCATTTCTACGGCGTTTATCCTGCTTTTATCCTTCTTTTGCCAGCTCCAAGCTTCACTTCCTTACATGAGGGTTGACACTAGAACTCCATTGTGTACTGCCATCTTTGCTTCTGTGGATATATTTCTATTTGCAGTAATGACTTTGAGTGCGACATTTATTTTATTCCCAGCACCAACCCTTCTTTCGATGTCTTTCTCCATTTTTCCGTCTCTTGTAAACATGCTTCCCAGATAATTAATTTTGTACAATTTATATACAATAAATTCTTTTTCACAAAGATTATAAAGCAAACTAAGTCCCGACACCATATTTTCCGTAATATATTTATTTTGACATTTTGGCTGGCAGAACTTTAAGGATTGATAGTACCATTATGGAAGCAAATGTGGACGCTTTTCCAGTGATAGCATTGTGTGGCGTTTGACGTAACCAAATGTAAATATTAGCCGAAACACAAATCATCAAGAGTGCCCGAAAGCGACATGTTTGATCGTCCCTTTGTACCGAATCCGTGTTCGACGACGCAAAAAGAAAACGAGTGTCACAAACAAAAGAATGTTTTTTACGTTCCTATCTCAGTTTAAATTTGAATAACCTATTGGCGATCTTTGTACGTCAGTTAATTCAATAATACGTTTTAAAAATATATTGATCTTGGATATTGTATTTTCGGGAGTACCAGCCCGAAGGCTATTGCTCACCCACATGTGGGAAATTTCTTTCTTGGAGATGAAGTTAGATATTGTTGGATCGTGAGGGGAGGGTTTCTTGGAGAATTTAGTGGGTTGTGTCCGACATTTGGACCTGACTACCCGGGTAGGGAAGGGGGATCGGGGATGACCTTGGAAAGGGGCCGAGGTCTTGGGTGGAGACCGAGGGACGGTGACAGGAAGTGGCCTTGGGTGGGGACCGGTTGGTCCTGGATATGGAACCAAGTGGGACAAGAGTGGCCATGGGCATGGGCCAGTGGCCTTGGGTGGGGACCGATATGGCAATGGGGTGGCAGGAGGAGGCGGTGTCGTCGGCGGCAGGAGAAGCAAGGGATCGAGGCGTTCGAGGAACGCCAGCAGACTTGGAGATGGCAGCGGGTCAGGAAGATGGTAGCAACGGCAAAATGGAGAGTGGGCGATTACGATGGTCAGGAACTGTGGCGGCGGCACCGGAGGTAAAAGCCTATTCAGGCAGAGGTTGTCATTTTATTTGGCTGGCTGATGGAAAGGCGTGCAGAGCGATGTATAATTTGGGTATGAGAGTGTGCACCCATAAAAAACAATAAACCACTCATGATGATACATATACTTGTATATGGAGCTGTTTTTAATCTTGAAGGATTGCCAAAATGCAGAAATAAAAAAAAAAATTGAGAAGCTTCAAATGACAGCTGGCCATGGGCGCCATTTTGAAACGACTCAAAAAATAAATTGATGGAATTCATTCCTTCAGACGGAGTGATTCACATTTTATATATTTCGTGACGCCATTACTATCATGCTACTAGTTTCTCCTTGTTACTTATATCTTGTATTTTCTTTTGAGTCTAGGTTCTCTTTGTTACTTATATCTTGTATTATATTTTCTTCTGGGTTATTTAGATTCGGATTTAATTTTTTCTTCTGATTTCATAGATATATTATTATCTTTCATAATCTACTTATATTTTTTCTTTTTCGCCATTTCTTAATATATTCTAAGTTATGAATAGCCGAATTTCTAACACCCTGATGATGGAGGCCGCAAGGGCCTCCGAAACGTTGGTGGAGCTTGACGAGAGGGAACACGGTTTCACCCCGAAAAATATTTCTGTATATGATAACCGTGGAAATTTATATATTTTGTACTTCTCATTTATCTTGACAGAATCCCAATTGTCTTAAATAAATCAATGATCTCATCTGATAGACCGATGGTTGACTATTAATGAAAAGGTATTTATTTTTTCCCTCTAAATCGCTTAAAATTGATTTTTAGTAGTAGTTCCTAAGTAAAAATGTATTGTAATTTTGTACTCTATTATTTGGCATTGAATTATTATTATTTTGTTGAGTTCGAAAAAACTCACTATCGGACAGGTCAATGCGATATATCGTGCTGATAAAAAAATCGTTAAGTCAAATCCTTGTAGCAAAAAAAAAAAAGAAGTCATTATATTAATTACATGTTTAATGAATAATTTTTAATACGAAACAAATATTTTATCTGGGGAAACGTTTATACATAATAAAATGCAATATCTATATATTCACTTGAATAAATATAATTACCACATTTTATTTCACTTAACACCAAAAGCCATCAAAATAATGAAAATTAACTAGTTAAATTTAACCAGTTTTAGTAAACAACCAGTTAAATTTAAGTTAAATTCCAATCAATCCTTATTATACCCCCTCCACCTTTATACATAACTCCACCCCCTTTTATTTTATTGTTAATTTGGTTTACATTGATAAAGGTTACTTGTAACCAAAACATGTCTGTGTTGAGTGAAATAAAGTGTTGTAATACCAAGTGTTATTATATTTATTCAAATATGAATCCGCAACACAAAGTGATGGCTAATATAGAATAAATATTATTAACACGACTACATATTATAATATGCAATGTTAATCACACCCTTTCGGGGTGTGACTGTTATGTATATAATACAACAACAAACCCTCACGCCTTTTCTCCGGAGGGGTAGGCAGAGAGAATTGACCGCCACACTACTCGATCCTGACACACCTCTCTAGATTATTACATGGCCGATCTTTAAATTTTGATTAATTTGGTTATGACAAGTTTTCCTCAGTCTCACACGACTCCGTACTCCATTCACATCGTTAACGTATACGTTTCATATTTTCAAGAATACTTTCTAAAGTAGAACCATCTCTCATACGTTCAAAATATTTTACCTGTTATCAAATATATGCTTTAAACTAAAAATATGCCATTTTAGAAAACAAACCGATTTAATTTGATTAATCGTTTGAAAGTAGAATTATTCTCTCTCAACTCCATTTCGTGCTTTATCCAACGGTTGTCAAGTACTTGCACAGTGCAGCTATTGCGGCAGAAGCGAATCAAAGGTAGTGAATAGGTAAAAGGGACACGATTTGCATGGTAATTGGACACTTAGTATCACTAACGATATAATGCAATGCATCGACCAGTTGTAATTAGATAACTGAAGCAAATTTCTATTTCAATGGGGTTTATCATCATTAAACATATTGAAATCACACGTCAGAGAATGATAGTAAGAACGTTCGGTATACAATGCATTATATAAAGTGTTAGGAAAACATAAATTTCTTCTCAAAAAAAGATAATTGCTGACGACCTTCGTGGCAGAGTGGTAAGAGCTCTGACTGTCCCGGGTTCAATTCCCGGCGATGGCAGTGTGATTGTCACACTGTCTTTTATGTAGTGTAGAATTCACGTGAAAATGAAATGGCAATAGATTAGCTACATATCACATGTCATGAGATTCAATATTATAGCTTTAAAAAATGTATACAGTAATTGGGTTCAAACATGTTGTAACAACAATAAACCATCACGCCGTTTCCCCGTAGGGGTAGGTAGGGAAAATAGACCGCCACACTACTCTATCCTGGCACACCTCTCTAGATTCCTCCACATGCATACAGCGAGTCATACATGCACGTCGATTCTTCCGACATCTATCATGACCAACCTTTAAAATTTGATTAATTTGGTCATGCCATGTTTTCCTCAGTCTACCTTGACTCCGTACTCCATTTACATCATTAACGTATACTTTCTGAACCATTCTTTCTCCATCCATGCGCTCCATATGTCCGAACCAACGCAGCGATCCTTTCATAATTTTGTTCATAATATCTTCTACCGCTCTACATTCCTTTCTTATATCAGCATTTGAGATTCTGTCGTATATCGTTCTACCACACATACAACATGTTGTATACAAGAAAATAAATAAATATTCCATAATCCAGGTTGTGAAAGATTGGTGTAATTGACACCGTTTCGCTGGAAGAATAGGCAGAGAGGATAGACCGCCACACTGCTCTATCCTGACATACCTTTCAAAAAATTTCTGTATTCCTACACCGTGATCCACACAATTTATCCGATTTCGAACATGACCGCCATTTTGTAATTGACGGGAGATGCCTATTGGTAGCGATGAAGTTCGCAACCCATCACAACGCGTCTTCCGCGGGGGCGAAAAGAGAAGGATAGAGTGCCGCATCAGTTAAAGTGTGGTTGTCCATTATTTCTGCCTACCCCTTCGGGGAGACGGCGTGATAGTTAGTTTAGTTAATTCATTTGGTTGCACCATGTCTTTTTTCCGACTTTTCCTGATCTATTTTTCCATTCACATTATATTATATTAATATTTTTAACCATTTTTTCCTCATCTATTCGTTCCATGACCTTTATTTAATTTTACTTAGAACGCATTTACTGTCCTTAATGTTTTCGTGATTTCTTCTTTCGATATTCTGCCATAAACGGTTTTTCAGCAAAATCAAAGCAATTTTTTCGTTTTATTCAAACTACCCTGCCTTTTAAATTTAAATATCAATATTTATTATATTTTCATATAATATAATACCAGAATAAAAAATGATCGTGTTTGTGGTAAATACGCATAAATTGTCTATGGCTTTGTGCTGCGAAAATATTTCTAAAACGTTACAAATGTCAAATATTTAAACTACACATTGTGGCGTGGAGAAACGTATTTAGTAATGTTTTATTCGTATTTTGTGAATATTTAAAAAACTTTTTATTTAATTCTTGTGCAAATGATATAGTATAATTTTCTTATGGATTACCAATCTAAAGCCTGGCTAATGTCGAACAAATAAAACGAAATATCTTAAATAAACCATTTGAGCATAATAACATGTCTTCGAATGTAAGTATATAAATTAATGTTTACTTGATCACATAGCCCTTTTTAGGTTTTTAATTTTAGTTGGTAGATGGAAAAAATTCCTTTTAATTCGCACAAATTCACCTGTAATTATATATATAACATTTTAATAAAACCTAACCTGTATATTGTGAGTAAGATCCTTCCATTTGCCGGCATAATGTTTTTAATAATGTATTGGGGGGGTCAATATTTTAAAGCACTGATAGCTCATTTTTTGTTGCAGAATATATCCACAGAAGCTGCATACTGTCCGCTTTGTGCCAAAAATGGAAAGAAAAACAAAATTCTCCCGTTTCAAATTAATTTAACAGAGAGTATATTCTTTTGTAGCTCTGCGAAATGTACTTACCCGTTCAGTGACCACTTTATCACCGCAGTTCCATGTCTTCCTACTGAAGAGCAAGCTAAAATAAACTCGGAAATCTATGAAGCCAATAAAGATGTTCCTGAAACAGATGAATCAAATAAAAACAAAATACAAATCATTGAAAACATTCCATTTACCATCGATCTTCTTGATAATGATATTTTTAAAGGACTAGATAATCAAAATGATAGTTTTAATTATTCGCAAACTGATATTGAAAATGTGAACAATTTGGTTAATGACATTTTATCAGAAGAATCAAATGATATATTCATAGATGATCTTAATAAATTTAGTAGCAACACAGAACTCACAGCAGAAAGTAGTCTTGAGTTCACAAATGACAAATCTGTAAAAATACCAAGTCCTAATAAAGAACAAGTGAAAAATTCACAAGATAGCGAAGAGTCTGTTGCAGGTGGTGACCCCAAATATCCAAATCCGAAGACAGGAGAGTTTGTGAAAATTATAAATTCTTTGGATAATAAAGAACAAGTGAAAAATTCACAAGATAGCGAAAAATCTATTGCAGATAGTGACCCTAAATATCCAAATGCGACGACAGGAGAGTTTGTGAAAATTATAAATTCTTTGGATAATAAAGAACGGGTGAAAAATTCACAAGATAGTGAAAAGTCTGTTGCAGGTAGTGACTCCAAATATCCAAATTCGACGACAGGAGAGTTTGTGAAGATTTCAAATTCTTTGGATTCTAAATACAGGACTTTGATGGCAGTTCCAAAACCAGATAATGTACAAACCTCCAATATAGCAAAAATTGTGACAATGACAAAAGCAAATTCTAAATTAGAAAACAATCTAAAACTTTTAGGACTCTCACAACGACATATTCTAGTGAAACGAAGTAATTTATCCATTCCGAAATCATAACTTTGTATCATTTCGGCCCATATCGAGCCTTAGCCTCCAGTATTCTTCGCCTCCAACTCCTCTTGTCGACCCTCCAATCTGACACTCGTAACAATTCCGCCCATCAACCCATCTCTCCCAACTTCATCCTTCCATCACAGCCTTGGTCGTGCAATTGGTCTTCTACCACCTGGGTGCCACTCCAGCATTCTTTTTGGGGTTCGCGATGACGACATCCTCTGCACGTGACCGGCCCATCTCAGTCTATTCAGTCTGACCTGTGTGGAGAGACTGGGAGCTTTGTAAATATGATACATTATGCCGCACTCTCCAGCCTTCACCATCATTCACAGGTCCCAGAATTCTGTGCAGCACCCTTCTCTCAAAAGTATCCAGTCGCTCTGCGGATTTCACTGTCATTGTCCACGCCTCACACCCATAGGTCACTGCTGTTCGGATGATAGTTTTATACATGATTTTGGTTTTCCTGGGTACGTTTCTTGATTTGAGCACTGGTAGTAGAGAGAAGAATGTTTTGTTGCCAATTGTGATTCTTTTTTCGATTTTCTTGTGATCTTCTTTTTCTTTTGTTATAGACGAACCCAGGTAAGTGAAGTCCTCCACCATCTTAAAGTTGTATCTATCCTTGAATCTGATGGTTCGCCGTGAGTCATGGGTTGCATTCCTGGTTTGTTTCATTATTTTTGTCTTTGCTTCGTTTATCGCTAAACCCACCTCCTTGGTGTTGTCTCTAAAGGCTCAAATACTTCTTGTACGGCTGCTAGGGATCTTCATAACATTGTATAAAAATTTTAGTCATTTGAACCATCATACCATGCCACTATATAATATAATTACCATCTTTCATTGAAGAACTTCACATTTTTTACATACTTTTGTGTGTTACAAGAGCGATCTGCAGCACAGTAGACTGATGAATAATCTCAGAAAAAAGTAAAAATTTATCTGCCCCAGTCGTGAAATTTTCACTTCTGATGGTGCTTTCATCACAAGTAATCGGCGCACAAAATATTTAAAACTATTTCAATTAACAGAACACAATTTTTTTTAAATAGTAAACGATATTAGCGAATCTGAAACACATTTATTTTAACCGCCTTACCTCCGGGTAACTTTCCGAGATACATGTAAAAAATTCTTGTTTTTTATTTATTAAATTTAATTATATATTAATTTTATTTTCTTAAATTACGAAACGTCAAAAACTCAACCGCACACTTGCCCCTTGTAAAACTATCATACTTGTGAAGACTTGTACTCGAGTGTTGTAGGCACGTGTGCGTTTCCCTAATGGTTTGTACATTTTAGGTACGGTCAAAGTGTGCGGACCATGTACGTTCATATGCTTAGGGCGGTTAAATACTAACGCCGATGATCAAATCATTAGTAAAATGTATTATATAATCTACAATCTTCTTTTACCCAGAGATTTCCCGTTATTTGGGGTCAGCTCTCCTAATATGGCTCCACCAAGTCTCACGATCCAGGGTCATTTGGCTGTCCAGTCCAAGCGCTTTCAGGTCGTTCCTAACTGTGGACATCTATGTTGCAGGAGACCGACCTGGTCCCCTCTTTCCGTCTTCCAGTTGCAGAGTCTTGTGAACGATTTATTCATTGTGCCTCCTGCTTACATGGCCGTACCACCGAAGTCGACGTTCCCTAGTTTTTTTCCGCTATGGGAGCGACTTTTAGGCTACCTCTGATGTGCTCATTTCTAGCTTTATCCAGCATCGTAACCCCGGCGGCCCACCTCAGCATCTACATTTCTGCTACGTCCAGCCTCTGTTCTTCTTATCGTCTTGCAGCCCAGCATTCCAATCCATAGAGCATAGCAGGTCTTACGGCGGTTCGGTACACTTTTCCTTTTATTTTCCTTTTCCTTTTATAGCCATCCTATGCTTACTCTATTCTCTATGTCATTTTCAATTGTGCCATCATTGGTAAGAATAGAGCCGAGATATCTGAAGTGGTCCACCTTTTTTAATGGGATGTTCGTTCATATGCTCCGTTTTGGTTCTGCTGATTCGAAGCCCATTTTTTTCTAGACACATTTGCCATTGCTCTTGTGAGTTTTGCAGTTGAATTGTGCATAATAAGGAGATACCTCTCTAGTTCTCTGAGTTTTTCTTTGGCCCTTTCTTAAATACAGGTGTTGTTATGGTTATTCTCTATTCCTGTATTATAGTTCCAGTGGCTAATATCCTGTTAAATAAGTTTTTAATCGCTTTTCTCAATTCTAAGCCAGAGTATTTTATTAGTTCATTAGGGATGTTATGATTCCGGGAGCCTTCCTATTTTTCAGTTTCTTTATATGTGTCAGTGTCTCTATTTCACTGAGTGTTTCTTCTACAGTTACTTCAATTGTCGGGTATTCAAGCCCCGGTTCCATAGAGTAGAGCTGTTTAAAGTACCTTTCCCATTCATCACTTGGATTTTTTGTTGATAATGATGATTTTTTAGCGCCATTTTTGTGAGAGGTTCACTTCAACAGCGCTCCTCTTCGGAAAGCTTCTCTTTAAAAGAAAAGTTTTAAGAGAGCTTCTAAATACTCCTTCGTTGTCTTGATTGCGGATATTGTAGGGCAGCCTGTTCCACGCTGTCGGTCCCGCGATGCCAAAAGCGCGATCCACGAAGTTTGAAGCTCCTTGGCGCCGCAGGACAAGAAGTTTGTGGGTTGCTTCTTCCTTCAAAAATCGTAGAGTTGAGTGCCGAGGTTTCAGATCGATTAGCTTGCAAAGGTCTGTGAGGTAGTGGGGTGCTTGTCCATTTAAGGCTCGTTTGAGTATATTCATTGATAGGTTTTCTTTGGTTTTTAAATAATTTCCAAACTTTTCTTTGGGAACCATAGAGGTCATATTCCATATCTTTCGAAAATTTGGCCCAATATTCTGTTTTTATTTTCTTGATTTACATTGACTCTGTTTCTTGTATTCTTATATTTGCAGTATTCCTCTGGTATGAGGTTGCTCTTATATATTAAGTAACTTTGTCTTTTTTCTTTGACAAGTGTTTTAACTTCCTCAGTAAACCAAGGATTGGGTTTGAGTTAATGTTAATATTTCTTCTCCCCAGTGCTTCCGAGGGGGTGTCATTAATGTTGGGTTTAATTTTCTCCCATGCCTGTTCCAAAGTATCTTGTTCACCTATGCGATTATCTTGAATTTTCTGTGATATTCGATTTCTGTACAGATAGTTTGTACTCTCGTCTTCCAATGATTCAATATTATATTTTTCAATATATCTAGGGGGCTTTCTTATTTTCTGGGGTCGCTTCATAATCATTTTTCATAACACCAATTGGTGGTCCGACCCAATGTTTGCCGAACTCAATGATCGGACATCCAATATTTGTGTAGGGTGTATTGCTTTGTTGGTGATAATAAAGTCAATCATGGATTTATCGCCCCTTGAGTTCAAGAAAGTATATTTACGTGACAGGTATGTGTATTCTTATGACTATAATAGGTGTTGGCATTTCTTAGTTCATTGCATGCACAAAAATCGATCAAGTGTTCTCCGTTGGCATTTATATCGGTCTCATTAAATCTTTGACTCTATCCAAGATACTGTCACCAACTCTGACATTAAAGTCACCCAGAATAATGGTCTTCTCTGACTGGGGTATATTGTCAATAACATTTTGTAAATTGTCATAGAATTCTTCCGTGTCTTCCTTTGGTTTTGAAATATCTGGTGCGTATACACTAATCAGATGCACCTTTAGGATCCTGTCATTATCATATTCCATATTTTCAATGTGGTCCTTGTATCTCTCGTGCAATAGGAGGCTAACTCCTGAGAGCTCTTTCGGTTTTCTTTTTCCCACTGTATACAAATATGTAATTGGAGAACTTTGATGTTCCGTTCCCTCTCTTTTTAGTTTCTGACAGGGCACATATATCAACATTGTGGTTATTTAGTTCCAATATGATCTCCTGATCTATTTTATTCCAAAAAAAAGTTCCACCAGGTCCATAATAGATTTACAGAATTACAGGGTAAAACAATAGATCCAGGTCTTTTTTAATAAAACTATATTTGTTTACAATTTTTATTCATTTTGAATGTATGGAATAATGCTCTAATTATTACATTTTATACACAAATAGTTCGAATTCTATGTTCACTTCCTTCATATATTCTTCATAACTACTTTCAAACTCGTTGTCAATGTGTTTGTTGTAATTGTAATTATCTGTAATAATAATTATCAAGTTGTTTGCACGCGCACTGGTCGAGTGTAACTGATGCCAGCGGCCGGACATCCGAGTGACACGTACCGAGCTAGCCCCTAAAACAAACTTTTTGTATCATTCTCAGGTAGAAAGTTACATATTCCAATGTTCATAAAAAAACATTGAATCATCGTCCCAGTATACCCCTACACTAAATATGAGCGAGAAAAAAATATGTTTGCTTGTATTTTGACATTAAACTGATGAAAAAGAAAAATGTCGAATGACATTTGACATAGAACTCACTGGAATAAAGTCGATATCAAATGTCATTGGACATAGGACCGGAAAGGGTTAATAAATGATTAGTATATAAATCATATGTTGTAATGTATCATTCAAATTATAATGAGTCCGTGTTATCAACATTAATCAATGCAAAACAAACATCCATAATTGTTACCAAAATTACAAGACAATTGTTTCTATAGTCTTGCTTTTGTTGTTTCACTGATAATGATTTTAAATGGGTCATGTTCTTGTGGAATTTCAATTTAGAAATCTTTAGTACATAGAAAAATGTATTATATTTGCCTTATATTGTTAGATTTGTTTATTTTCCTAATAAAATATATATCAATGTTTCTTTCTTTTTTCTATAATATCAACCCGTGAACATTTCCATGTTTTTTATTTATTTTTTATTATTGCATTATTAATATTTTTTATTTGAGAATGATGGTAATATATTGTTCTACAAATCAGAAAAATTAAAAGACAATACTGAAAGTGATTGCTGCAAAAATACTTGTCGTAAATCAAAAGTTTAACCATCGATCACTTATTCTACACACCTATTTCAATACCAGTCATCTTGAAGAGTATCCTTTATGTTGCGGACGGTGATCTTCGACAGCATCAGCACAGACTGTTTTATCTCCCAATATGCGGAACCAACTTGCCTCTGGTGATGACGGTGGGGAGAGTCATTAAACTACTGAACATGATCGCTTCGAAGATTGACATTTTTCATATTGATACGAGGTTCTCTTGATGACATGATCTTAATGATAATATTGGTAATGTCTATTATGAAAAATTGAATTCAATATACTTCATTAGAATTATCACAATAGTATTACTTCCAATATCATTTTGTGAAAGCTCAAGCTCCAAAAATTCAACAGCGTTAAAAGCGTTCTGCTGTACGGATGTGAGACTTGAAAATCTACTGCGGACGTTATTGGAAAACTCCAAGTGTTTATAAATATGTACCTTCGCTCAATATTCAAGATCTATTGGCCCCAAACAGTATCAAATGCCTTTCTCTGGACCATGGCAGGTGAAAAGCTAATCAGAGAACAAGTTGTTAGACGCAAATGGCTGTGGTTCGGTCACGCCTTGAGACGGAACCCAGCCTGCATCGCTCAGGGTGCACTAGACTGGTCCCCTATGGAGAGAAAGAGGAACCGAGGCAGACCTAGAGCCACCTGGAGAAGAGCCCTACAGGACGAGGTCAAAGCTGCAGACCTCACTTGGAAGGATGTAAGGCATCAGGCATGCGATAGAGTCGGGTGGAGAAAGTTCCTTGAGGCCCTATTCACCACGGAGGTGTGACAGGACAAGAAGAAGAAGATTACTTCATACTACATTGTTTATGTAATATGTGGCATAATACAAATAATTTCAATAATATTAAACAGTATTTACTTTGCAACATTTACAGATTTATTTATACAGGCTTTTCTTTAACATAATTACATTCTTCTAATCATCTTATTAAACGGGAATGCATATTAGTTTGTTTTCCACTTGAGTTGAATGGATTTGACTGGTATCACCCCTCTCTTTTCCTGCCGGGGGAATTTAATATAAAGCCACGCTTTTCATTTCTAATGCATCCAGTCACAAAGTATTTTCTGGTGCAGCGTGATTATGCAACAGGTGAATATTATATTACAACTATTCCATTATTTTTCATTGTAACTTTTATTGTTATTTGTTATAATAATAAATATATTTATAAACACGTTTTATTACACCTTTATTTTTTCAATATACGAGTTTTATTAATTTTCTTTTTAAACTTATACATATAAAATAATTAAATACATTGTATTTAACCACGGTATGGTTATTATATTGGAAAGTCAACTAACTAGTTTCGCTAGGACCCAAGCTTCATCAAGGCAATATATCGCACCGTGAGTGTAAAACCGAATTAAGTGCAAATATACATTTTGGAGATATGGGAGTTTAAAGGTTTCATATTGCTTGGAAAAACGTTTTTTTTTTAATAAACCAATGATTTTCGGTTTATAGTAATATACCTTTAAACCGAAAATCATTGGTTTATTTTTAAAAAAAAAGTTTTTTCAAGCAATATGAAACCTTTAAACTCCCATATCTCCAAAATGTATATTTGCACTTAATTCGGTTTTACACTCACGGTGCGATATAATAATAACCATTAATGTTGAACCATCTCTCATGCGTGTCTGGTAGTATACGATACACAATATATTATTTTACCAGTTCTCAATAGATGCCTTAAAAATTCAGTGCAAAACCGAATTAAGTGCAAATATACATTTTGGAGATATGGGAGTTTAAAGGTTTCATATTGCTTGGAAAAACGTTTTTTTTTTAATAAACCAATGATTTTCGGTTTATAGTAATATACCTTTAAACCGAAAATCATTGGTTTATTTTTAAAAAAAAAGTTTTTTCAAGCAATATGAAACCTTTAAACTCCCATATCTCCAAAATGTATATTTGCACTTAATTCGGTTTTACACTCACGGTGCGATATAATAATAACCATTAATGTTGAACCATCTCTCATGCGTGTCTGGTAGTATACGATACACAATATATTATTTTACCTGTTCTCAATAGATGCCTTAAAAATTCATTTTGTAATGTCTGTTGATGAAATAAACTGATTTGATTTGATTAATAACGGTTAATACAAATGAAAATGTCAGTTTTCTAGAAGTTTTCTTATATTTTATGGGAATGACATGTTTCACCCTCCTAAGGCATTATCAAATGTCTGATAATTAATGACTGATAATAAATGTCTGATAACATTTGATAATACCTTAGAAGGGCGAAAGATGTCATTCCCATAAAATATAATAAAACTTCTAGAAAAATGATGTTTTCATTAGTATTAATTATTTAATATGGAGTTTTACATCATTGTTCAAGAAACAATAAATTAATAACGGTGGTTAAATACATGGTTTGATAGAAATTGTTTTATTTTTTCATATCTATAAGTTTAAAATGTCTAACCACAATGTTAATACTTCATATGAAAATTTTATTTCAGATGATTTCCTTCGTAATTACCATAGTCATCATGACTCTCACACAGCAGTGTGTGCAGAGTCATCCTGGTTTTCCTTCAAAATGTAAGTGGGTTTTACAATCTTATTAAAAAAAACTATGTAAGTAAACATTTGTAAACTGTAAAATTAAAAAACTTTGGTTTATGTATCACAATTTCTTATTATAGTAGAGTTTCGAAGAAAAAGAAAAATACTACTATAATATGAAATTGTATCTTATATAGTACAATTTCGTATTATAGTAGTATTTTTCTTTTTCGCGACAGCTTCGTCAACCTATGTTGACATCATCAGGTGTTACAATAATATATCAAATGTCAAATTTAGGTGATTTTTCAAACCTTTATGTGTTTTGTTCCTATGTCAATTTAAATAATCTATTCAATCATGTCATCATGTCAACATAGGTTGACGAAACAGCTGTCGCGTAAAATAAAAATACAATTGTGATATGTACATAAAACCTTTTTTTTTATTTAACAGTTTATAATGTTAAAGTATCATAGTGTTTCGGCCAAAACAATGGACTACTTAATTAAATTTTGTGTTATAATTTACCAATATGACTATTGTAAAGTTATCGATACACTTTTAATCAAGTTTAAATTAAATCAATTGATTTCTGTTAATCAGAATTAGCTGTATTTGTTTAATGTTATCTTCATTTGGAATAATATGAATTACAATATTCAATTTTTTTTTCAATTTCTTCATTTGAAAAATAATGATATAAAAAAAATTATACATTTGCTAAAATATGCAAAATTGTTTGCAATATATAAAGAAAGAACAGGGTTTTTTCCAAATTCAAACTTACATTGCTCGGATTAGAAGCTAAGCATTTCAGCAACTAGACCATCACCCAGAATTTTAGTAGTAAAAATAAAATCTATAAAATCATACATTGTCTGTTTTAACAATTACATCAAATTGTCACAAAACTTATATTGTGTCATTAAATTTATAATAATACAACATGTTGTAAAGTATGTTTTTGAAGACAAAGTTTTATATCTTGACACTAATGAGGAAAACATTATGTTTTCTGAAGTTTTCATGATATTATAAAAGAGTGACATGTTTCGTTTTGATAGGGCATTATTAATGTCACACTTAATACAATTAAACTTTCAGAAAACGGATGTTTTCCTCAATATTTAATACAATCGTTTTTCAAGTAACATATATATATTTTTAACCACATTAAATTTCTTTTCACGAGTAATTAAATGATAAATGAATAATGTTTAATGATTTTATATGTACTTGAAACGTTAACACTTTCCATTATTATGATTTTTATATAAATTAAAACGCTTCTTAATTCATTTAAAAACACAAAAGAAAAAAATATCTACTCAACAGTGAAAAAAAACAGCGTTTTAATTTATTTAAAAATCACGAGAAATCTTTTAATTCTCTACACTTATTTTGATATTTTTTATAATTATTATAAAATTGCTATTGAATTATATTTTACCAATTTCATTTTAATTTTTAATTTTTTCAAAGTAGTTTATGCATTGTTTCAATATATCGATAGATTTTTAATTAATTGTTTCTTGAACGATGATGTAAAACTCCATATTGAATAATTAATACGAATTAACATGCCTTTATAAGGCATTATCAAATGTTTTATTTCATATATATCAACCATTTAATAATGCCTCAGCAAGGTGAAACATGTCATTCCCATAAAATTTTATAAAACTTCTAGAAAACCGATGTTTTCATTCATATTCATTATTTAATAGATTTTTACGTTTTATTTATATATAAAAATGAATGTTTGTTCGTCTTCGATTTCCTCGAAAATTGCAAAACCGATTTCGCTGAAAATATCACAGTTTGTTATTTTTAGACAAAGGAAGGCTTTGAGAGTAGTTTGAATGAAATCCAATATGTTAAAATGTTGCTATTACGTTTTAAAATTATTATGAAAAATATTAAACCTGTCAAGTTGGCTTGAGGTTAGCCCACAGATGTACCACTCTGGTTATTCATAAAAATGACAAACATAATCCAAAGAGTAATAATGTAATAATATGTTGCCATAAAGTTAAAGGTATATATAAAAAAAAGATTGTTTAATGTTTTCACTGATAGATAAATGCAACATTTAATTCTCTCCACGATGCTAATGTGAGGGTTCAATACCATCTGATGTAATTAAGGCATGCATATTTCCCCGATCTAGGCATAAACCACTTTCCCTCTCACTGAACTGCACTATATACTTATGCACTTTTAGTTCTTCTCTGGTCATTGATTTCTCTGAGAAATGTTTCCAGTTTTTGCAAATAGTCAAACCAGTTTTGCTGGTTCTTGGACTTGTGTTTTAGTTCTATGAACCCTGTGTACATCAGTTTACTTAGTAAGATTTCTACGTTTATCACTTATTACATATAACTACATAAACATTGTGAAATATTTCCGTTGAATAATAAATCAATCAATCGAATCAGTTTATTTTCTCAAAAGATATTAAAAACAAAATTAAATTTTAAGACATCTATTGAGAACAGGTAAAATATAATATAATCTATAATACCAGGAACGCATGAGAGATGGAAGACAAAATACTCTCTAAAGTCAAGAATATTTGAACTCTGAACATTCTTTCAGTAATATGAAATAAGTCAATTTCCGAAGTGATCATGTTCAGCAGGATTGCTCTTTCCTCCGGCATTACCTAAGGCAAATTGCCGCATATGTTATTATTACATATGCTAAATTTTGCATTAATCAATATACCGCACAGAATTACCGGTTTCTAATCAATAAAATACTAAATAGATTAATAATCACTGATATTTTTACGTACTGATATTTTTAGATATAATGTAACTAACTCACTAACCATCACACCGTCTCTCCGAAGGGGTAAGCAGAAAGAATGGATGCTGGATCATACAGAAAGAATGGACCACCACATTTTTCTTTCCTGACATATTTCTCTCGCTTCCTCAACATTCATACATTGTGTCATGCACGCGTGTCGATTTCTCTGACTTCTCAAGTGGTCAACATTCAATATTTGAATTATTTTATCGTGCCACGTTTTCCTCGGTCTTCTTCTATTTCTAGTTCCATTTACATCTTTAACATATATTTTTTTAACCATTATTTCTTCATTCATTCGTTCCATGTGTTCAAACCATATTAATGATCCTTTCATTATTTTGTTCATAACACCATTATTCGCACCGCATTCACTTCTTATATTTTCATTCGACACTCTTTTATACACATAGTATCCACACATTCGTCTAAGAGATTTCAATTCTACTGCATTTATTTTACGTTATATATCGAGGTAATATATAAATATCTGTCTCTTGGAATTTGTGTTTATTTAATTAGATAATCCATTATTTTGACTTAAACACTATGATACTTCAACATTATTAACTGTTTAATTTGGAACATTGTTATAATATCACATTGTTATTATATTTATTTAATTTCTATGAAATTGTCACGACAGCATTGTTACAAGCATCAGTTGTTTTAGGATAGGTTGGCGAATATATTTAGCATAGGTTGGCGAATACCTGTCGTGACAATGTCATAGAAATTAAATAGATAAATTGTGTTATTATAACAGTGTTTCAAATTGAACACATAATTTATTTAATTAATTGGTTCTCTTAGATGCCAACCAAAGTATGCATTTGCATTTTATTTACTATGATTGATTTTTATTATTTTTAAATGTTACAGTAGTGATAAGGTTTAGTATTCTTCTGCCCTGCACTGCTGGATATTGATCTCTTCCATTTTTCTCCACTCGTCCATGTCTCGTCCCTTCTGCATCCAGGTTCCAGCTATTCGGACAATGTCATCAGTCCATCTTTTAAGTGGCCTCCTGACACTTCTTACTTCGTTTCGTATTTTATCTCGAAGACTTACGCCGAACATTTGCCTCTTCATGAATCATTGTGTACTTTTTAATTTGTGGACACTTTGCTGTGAACTTTTATGTGACTGTTAGTATTGGCAATATACATCCATCAAACATTTTTCTTTTTAAATATATTGAAACCTATTTATTTTCAAAAAACTTCTTCATTTTCCCGAAGGCAGCCCAGCCTAATTCAACTTTTCTAGATAGTTCGACCGTTTGGTTCTCTTTTCCGAGTTTCATATTATTTTCTTTTTGACTTTGCTCAACTCGATATATGTAAAGATACTTCAAATTGACTATAAACTATGTTTCACCACTGTTTTTTAGTTTTGCCTAATGACCGGAAGCTTTTCCCGCACATGGAGACTGCACGCAGAGCTTCAAAACCTATCAACAGCCCAGGATTTTATAACCCTAGCTATGGATTTTCCAAAGAATCTATAGCCGACATCATAACCAGGGGGACAGATTATTCTTCAGCTGAACCTGATTTCATCGAAGAAGTTCCCGCAGAATCCAGCGTTTACTCCAAGGATTATCAACCAAACTATTGGGAAGAATTGAGTGAAGACATCAAAAACGCTTTACAAAGTGAAACCATTCGATACGATTCTCCGCAACAAATTGACTCCAGGCCTTCTGCGTCATATAAAGTTCCTTTAACCTTCTTGGATACACTGATGCAGTTAAATCAAAGAAAAAATGTTTCACTTAATGATAATAATTATTACAGATCAATTAGCACATTTACTCCTGTATTTGAATCAGATAAATTTAACTCTCATAATTTAAAAGATTCATTTAGTGAATTCTCAAGTGAACCATTCATTCCAGATGAAAAATATGAAAACGCAGCTAAAAATCATCACTTGACAGATACAAAATTTGGCGATCGGAAACGTAAAAATATTAGAAAACCCGCTGTTTCTCACAAGTTCAACAACAGTAGTCCGACTCCCAGTGTTGTACCAGTCAATACACAGGAGATATCTGATCTTCTGGAACAGTCGCAAGCTCTTGGAGAATATCTTCAGAAGCTAAAAATGAGGGCTGAAGCAGAGGCCGGGTCTAGGGCAGGGAGGAGTGGTAGAGGACAATTGCGAGGTGGAAGGGAGGCACATAGAACCCCTAACTCCCAGAGATTCAAAATGCATGGAATATGAAAATTTATTCAAATAATTATATATATTGTTCTGATGTAAGTGAGTTTAATGCAAAATACAGTCGAACTCGGTTATTACGATCAAGGAAATAGCGGGATATTGGATGTAACGAGGAAAAAGATACATCATCTTTTCATATGATGGGTATTTTTGTAAGCATTTAAAAATACCTATTCTCCGATAACGAGTAATGCTTTTAACAAGCAAATTCAGTCGGTCTCAACCTCCTTGTAATAACCAAGTTCTACTATATTTAATTACGCAACCTCTACAAAACAATCAAATTTTAATGTTTGGCCGTTTTAGAAGTGGACAGAATCGACGGGTGTGTATGACTCGCTGTTTGAATGTGAAGGCAGATAGAAGAGTGTGTCGAGATAGAGTAGTGTGGCGGTCCTTTTTCTCTGCTTACTCTTGGGAAAACTGGAAAGTCTGGGAAAATGACATGGTTTGTTGCTGTTGAGAATTGTTGCTTATGAAACAAATGCATTACGATACAACTATTTACCCACCTTTTAATTAAATTAATGTCTGTAAACTTACTTTTAAACTATTTTCATATAACAGTCATTTAAATTTGTTGGCAACATATCCAAGTTTATGTTTAAGTTCTTATTTTCAAATTTTAGTGCGCAGTTTTAGCTTTTTATTATCATATATACGACTATTTTTTATATCTTTTTGTGAATTAGACAAATGATGTGTTCGTAAAAAAATAATTATTAACTTGTTATTCATGTATAACTTTGTTTTCATGAAATTATTGTATTAGTATGTTTTAAGTTGTTAACTAGTTAATAATTTGTTAATGTTATTTTAAAAAGTTGTAATAAATGTTGAATTTACAATTGCCTCTGAATTTTCCCTTTTAAAAACTAATATTAACTTTTTACAATATATTTTTGATCAAAGAGAAACAACAAATGTATTTTCTTTCATTACAAGGGGATATGGGGTATAATAAATTGTTGTCTGGAGGTCTTACAGTCAATAATGATGATTGCGTGAGACAGAGATATAACAGATTCTAAAAAAACTTTTGCGAAGTGTTTTGAACAATGGTAAAAACAAGGCTCAATGCATTACATATATTGAAGTAGATCAAAAAATAAACATTTATTTTAATTAACAAAAGTTGTCATTTATTTTGATCAAACCTCGTATCTACTAGAAAAGTTGCTTTACCCTAATGAGAGTTATATTTTTTAGAATTAAATAATTTGAAATGAAACTAACATTATTTTTCAAGTATATCCAAAGAAAACTCGATCATTTTATAAATTGCAAGAAAGCAGTGGAAGAAGCTGGGATAAATTTTGTTTGGCATTAGTACAACTTTAAACTGAGTTTGAAAACCGGTTTGCTGATTTTGATTTTTAAAACTAAAATATTCGTACACATAATATATTGCAGGTACGAGGGGCGTTCAATATATTCTCGATATCGATATGAAGGAGTGCAACTATGAATGAATAGTTAATTACCTCGTTATATTGCACTCATTAGTATTATAAGTACCAAGTTTCATAACAAACGGATCATTAGTTATTGAGTAGGTGTCCCCGAAACACAAGCAAGATGAGTCATTTCGCAAATAGAAACAAACTCGAGTATCGTGCCGTTATAAAATTCCTCACCAAACAAGGAAAAAATCAGTAAACCATCCACAAAGAGATATCAAAAGTTTACGGGGAGTCTGCTCCTTCATCATCAACAGTTCAAAAGTGGTACAGTGAATTGAAGAGGGGCAGAGAGAGCATAGAAGATGACGAGCGATCCGGTCGGCCAATCGAGGCCAGTAATAAAGAAAATGTGGAGAAAATAGAAAATTTTGTATCGGAGGATACCAGAATGAAGGTGAAAAGAATAGCCGAGATTACTAGCGTATTCACTGGTACCATTTATTTTACACGACCGCCTACACATGTCAAAAGTCAGTGCAAGATGGGTGCCGAGATTCCTAACTCCACTTCAAAAATTTCAGCGCGTACAAAGTTGCAAAGAGTTTTTGAAGCTCTGTGATAAAAATTCTAAAGAAATTATTGACAAAATTGTTACTGGAGATGAAACCTGGGTTCATTACTATGATTTTGAGAGTAAGCAGGAGTCCATGCAGTGGCACATAAAAGGTACAGAGCACCCAAAGAAGTTCAAGGTAACACAATTCGCAAGGAAGGTCAAGGCTACAGTTTTCTGGGATTCCCAGGGAATTTTGCTGATAGATTACATGAAAAAGGGTATCAATATTACCGGGGAATACTACTCTAGCATCTTTAATCAATTGAGGGAGGCGATCAAAGAGTAAAAGGGGGGGGAAATTGGTCAGAGGTATCCTGCTCCTCCACGACAATGCAACGGTGCACAAGGCTCAAGTTGCAAAGGCTGCAGTTCGTGAATGTGGTTTCGTAAAAATCAATCACTCACCGTATAGTCCAGACCTGGCACCAAGTGATTTCTTTCTGTTCCCAAATCTAAAGTAAGACATTTGTGGGAAACGATTTGACGACAATGACTCGATAAAATCGGTGATTTTGATAACAAACCAGAATCATATTATATTCAGGGTTTAAATAAATTGATTGCTAGAAGTAAGAAGTGCAAAGATATTAATATTGACTATATTGAGAAATAAAAAAACAATTATTACCCTAAGTCTTTTCCTTCATACCCATACCGAGAATATATTGAACGCCCCTCGTATGTATACTGTAATGACATGTGACCCAAGTGTGTCCCGGAGTAATCCGCACGTCAAATATTTGGCCCCTTTTACAACAAAAGGTTGCCGACCCATGGTTTAGATAAATGGAAAGAATGAAAGATGAAATAATGGTTAAGAAAGTTATGTAAGCAGATCAAGAAATAGAGAAAGACCCAGGAAAATGTGGCACAATCAAATCAATCAACCAAAAATTTACATGTGTGCATGACACACATGCGATATGAATGTGAAGGAAGTGAGATAGCATGTCAGGAAAGAACAGTGATGGGATCCATTTGTTCTGTCTATCCCTTTGTAGAGACATGATGGTAAGTTTTTAGAAGATTATTATAATTTTTTCTTATCATTTGTATAATTTATTAGGTGTAAATAACGTATATTCCATTACGTTATTAATAAAGAATGTTCACTTATTAGCTTTTTTTATGTCGCACAAATGCGTAAATGAAAACACAGCTTAAAATTTATCTAAATCCTCTGAAAAAAAGATAAACTTGCAGTAAGAGATAAATTATTAACTAATCCACAGAGGCTTTGTGGGGTTTTATTTCAACATTAATGTGAAATATTATCACTCTACTCATGTTATCAACTCTTCAGGCATTCTATGATGTTCGTACCTGTAATGATTTTGGTACTCATCCAAACAATAAATTACTCATGTTTATCTCATTAAAAGTGTATTATGAAATTCATTTACAATGAGTAAGGAAACATTTTTTTAGAAAATTTTGTTAGGTTATAATTTTTATAAATAGTACTTTAATCTAACCTAACTAACTAACTAACTTACCATCACGCCGTCTCTCCGGAGGGGTAGGCAGAAAGAATGGAACGCCACACTGTTCTGTCCTGACATACGTCTCTCGCTCCGTTCACGCCGTTTACATATCCCTTCTTTACCATTCTTCTAGAAAGAATGGTAAAAAAATTATATGTTAATGATGTAAATGGTACCAGAAATAGAGGAAGACCAAGGAAAACGTGGCACGATCAAATAAATCAAATATTGAATGTCGGCCATGTGAGGAGTCAGAGAAATCGACGCGCCTGCATGACACGATGTATGAATGTTGAGGAAGCGAGAGAAATATGTCAGGAAAGAAAGGTGTGGCAGTCCATTGCGTGATGGTTAGTTAGTTAGTTAGTTAGTTTTCTTTACCATTCTGTCTTCACTCATTCTTTCCATTTGTCCAAACCATCTTAATGACCCTTTCCTTATTTTGTTCATAACACTTTCATTCGCACCACATTCACTTCTTATACTTGCATTTGTCACTCTATCATATACAGATTTGCCACACATTCGTCTTAGAGATCTCATTTCTACTGCATTTATTTACATTCATCCTTCTTTTGCAGTTCCATGCTTCACTTCCATACATAAGTGTCGGCACAAGAACACCATTGTACTGCCATCTTAGCTTTTTTGGATAGGCTTTTGTTTGCGATGACAACTTTAAGTGCACCATTTATTCTGTTGCCTGCCCCAACCCTTCTTTCAATATCCTTCTCCACCCTCCCTTCCTTTGTAAACATACTTCCTAAATAAACAAATTCATCCACTTGTTCCAGATTTTCACCGTTTACACTAATGTTGCAGACTGTCATGCTTCCTTCTTTTTCGAAAATCATTACCTTAGACTTATTCACATTCATCATCAAATCGTATCGCTTGCATACCTCATACATACTAGACACCAGGGCTTGCAGTTCGTGCTCGTTGTCTGCAAGTAGCACAGCGTCGTCCGCATACAACAAACAGCTTACTGAAACATCTTCCATTTTTGCACCTGCTTCCAACCCTTTCAGCTCTTTCATACACTTGTCCATATATAGATTAAACAACCATGGAGACATTACACACCCCTGTTTGACACCTTTATTGATATCAAACCAGGCTGTAAGATCCCCATTTACTCTGACACTAGCAGTGCTTTCTGTGTACAGCGATGTAATTGCCGTGATCAGTTTTGTGTTTATTCCATATTCCGACAATATTTCCCACAGTTTACCTCTATCTACGCGATCATATGCTTTTTGCAAATCGACAAACGCACAGAAGAGTTTACGGTTTTTGGCCATAAACTTCTCTGTCACTGTATGAAGTGCAAAAATTTGATCCATGCATCCTCTGCCATTCATAAAAGCGCCTTGCATATCCCAAACTCTATCACTCGTCGTCTTTCTTACTCTTTCTATTAAAATTCTGCCATAGATTTTACCAACAACACTCAAAATACTAATAGCTCCGTAGTTTCCACATTCCATATGGGATCCTTTTCCTAATTAATTAATTAATCTAACCTACAAATAAATAATACTGTTTATTAAATAATTAATCAGATATGAGTAAAATAACATACTGAATGTTTAACATATTAGGAATACACTTTCTTCGCAGACATAAAGATCATAATTCTTAAAATATATACCGTATTTTTCGGACCATATGATGCATTTTTTTACTCTCAAAATTCAACCAAAAATGTGGGGTGCATCGTATGGTCCGATGCATCTTATCATTCGCAAAATACAGTATTGGTTGTTCATTCTACATTATTATTATCTAAAACAGACACTAATGAATTAAAAATGCACTTTTTTGTTTATTTATGTTATAACATAAGATTTTCAAAGCTGAATGCAATTATTGATTTGATCGAATGACAGAAATGAGTAATAAATACCCAACTATTGAAATTACTGCTTATTTCAACACGTTTTACGTATATAATTTAGGTATCTGTTATTTTTAAATGGTCAGATATGTGATATCAATAGTATCAGAATTTTAAAATCTAAAATAAATAGCATTTTATGACAAGAAAAACCTTCCTCATTATAAGATTACCTATTTTTTTTTCATTTTTCTTCTTATCACAGCTAAGATAATTTATTCATTCGCGTAAAACAAGTCTTCGATCCAGTGTAATAGTCAATGGCAATTTAGAATTAGTAAAAGTAATGACTTTAATTATTACTTGACATCTTAAGACTGAGTAATTTAATAGTTCGCTTTATACTCTTCTTCAATTATCTAGCCCCTCAGTAGTCCCCCTTCATTTGTGTTCCATAGGAGAAGTTAGGATTGTTCCTTCCTGAAGGAGACATTGGACTCGATGGCTGACGGGGGGAAGGAATGTTGTAATCACCAGCGAAGTAGCCATCATCCATGTTATCAATAGTTTTACTGCAAAGTTACAAAGAATAAATTTAATCAATCAATTTTGCAAAAAACCTAATTCTAAACACTTATTATCTTTTTGTTAATCAGCCAATGAAAGATTACAAGATCTAATTTGTAGTATGTGTAGTAATCTGAGATTTACAAAAAGTAATAACTAAAAAAATCATTTAAAATTTGACATTCAGTTTCACTGTTATTATAAACACATACATTAAACCTGTTTACAAAGCAATATGATTTTCAATCAACCAGCTTAGGTTGATCAAACTAAATATTATATTGTTAACTTAGTTAAAGTGCTTATCACAAGAATTACTTTTTTAATCAGAGCTTATACCTACTTGACAAATCACAGGTTTGCAACATGTAAAATGTTTAAGTACTTGTATCAATAAATATCAAATATAATTGATATAATAATTTATCAATTTCGTATTTAACTTTGGTTTTTTGGTATTTTTTTATCAGATAATAATGTATTTTTATTAAAGTTCCGTTCCAACTCTAAGCAACCCATTTAATTTGAAATGATAATAATGTTTTTTTCTCAAATGTTTGTATTCAAATGTCAGAAAAAAATGTACGAAGGATTCTACTATATTCTATATGATACAAATATAGGTAACAAGAATGATAAAAGTTATACTCGAACTATTTATATTTTAGTGGTGGTATGAAGAAATACAATGAATTTAGTCAAAATATAATGATACCAAAAGCAACTTTTAATTTTTTATAGTAAGTTAATAAATTAGATCAGTGGTTTCCTATGCGGTCCAAACCGCCAAATGGTGGACTTTAAAGAGATCTAAGAGAGTGTTTTTCCAAGGCAAATTTTGTAACTGCCGCCCTCTAGGAAATGCTTGCATGAATGCATTGAAAATTCTTCAAAATTAAAAATGTCTTAAAACTCTAGTAATTATCGCAACCTCAATAATAATATTAGATGTAGTTTTTTTTAATAACATATATAAATATGTTTGTTATCAAACATCTAGTAATTACATCAATATACTGATACATTTTTATAAATTAATTTTCTATACATAATCACCATTGAATCGCTATTTTAAAAAGCTAAAAAAAAAATATTATACTATCAATTTTAAGAAAGCGGGTCTGTGTCTTTTTGTTTTTTATAAAACGGGGTTGTGAATAATTATTTTTCAAAAAGAGGTGAGAGACCTCAAAAGATTGCGAATTTATAAATGAAATAGTAAGTTAACTTTTATTATTTTGTCTTACTTGTTTTGAGGTCCGTGGGCAGAATATCCTCGTCTTCCCAACTCTTCATCTGGAGCTATAGCAGGACTTCCATAGCTATAGACAGAGTTGGCTTTTGTTGAAAGTGCTCTGGGGTTACTGAAAGGTTTGAAATTTTTACTTTTAAAATCAGCCTTTACTATTATTATAACAGTCAAAGGAAGTCAGAAATACAATTATTATTTAATGTCTTTCAATACATATAGATTGTCATTGAATATTAATTTTCCATTGTAAAGATTTAAAAGTCAGTATAAATAAATCATTGGGGATAAAGAATATTAATCGGTTAGCTTACAAAGATTGTACTGAGGTAGCAGCAGTGAGATTGCTGACTTATACCTATATTTTTTATGCATTTTTAAAACTAACTAACCATCACGCCGTCTCCCCGAAAGGGTAGGCAGAAAGAATGGACTGTCACACTTTTACTGATGCGGCACTCCATCCTTCTCTTTTCGCCCCGCGGGAGACGCGGTGTGATGGGTTGCGAACCTCATCGCCACCAATGGCCACGAAGGATTCTACTATATTCTATATGATACAAATATAGGTAACAAGAATGATAAAAGTTATACTCGAACTATTTAAAGATTAGAATATGAATATAAAAATGCATTTTTAAAGCATTTTTATATTCATAAACATTTGTGATTAACTAACTCAGTGTTCCGCAAACGGTGTGCCGCGGCACACTAGTGTGCCGTGAGCCGGATCAGGTGTGCCGTGGCCAAATACATAAAGAAAAAAATATTTAGTCGGAACGTTGGTGATTTTTTTTTAGGCTATTCAGCTTTTTCGTGAAAAAGGTCCGCAGATTTCTACTGGCCGGAAGTTGCTGGCAAAATAAAAGGTTACCAACGTCTCCCGAGTTGATCGACGTCTACGTCCAGATAGAGTTTTAGCTTTTGGTGTGCCGCGGAATTCTAGGAAGAAATTAGGTGTGCCGTAGGTGAGAAAACTTTGCGGAACACTGAACTAACTAACCATCATGCCATTTCCCAAAAGGGGTAGGCAGAGAGGATGGACCGCCATACCGTTTTGTCCTGACTTACCTCTCTAGCTTCGTCCACATTCATACAACGTAACATGCACCCTCGTCAATTTTTCTGACTTCGAATGTGGCTGCCTTTCAGTATTTGATTAATATGGTCATACCATACTTTCCTTGGTCTTTCATGGCTTCTCTTTCCACTCAAACTGCTTGTATACAACATTTTAACCATTCTTCTCTTTTTCATTCGTTCCATATGTCCAAACCATCTTAGGGATCCTTTTTTAATTTTACTAATGATACAATCATCTGCCTTACATTTCTTCCTTATTTCGTACTTATCTTATAAACTTATCAAAACAAATCTTTAACACTGTAAAATTCCATATTGATAAAACATATTAAATACTGTTTTTACCACTTTAGAGTTTATTTTTCTTGACGTGTTTCGAAGGTTTTACATCTTCATCATCGGGAGAATGATACAAACTGTTTATATCGTTTTCCCAATGATGAAGGTAAAAAATTTTAACATGTCAAGAAAAATAAACTCAAAAGTGGAGAAAACAGTGTTATCATCCATAAAAAATTATTAGATATCTTGTTCTATCCACAATAACAATGTAATAAGGCTTTGAAATGCAATTATACTCTGAAGATTAAAGCATAAATACCGCAGTTCTTCTACTATGGCAATATGGTTGGGATTATAAGATACAATCATTGTTGTTACATGGGTTTAGTATTATCAGAAGATTAAAATTGGATCAAATGTGTTCCTGATTTTAACTGTGAATGAAAGAATCTTGGATATAATTTTTTAAATACTTTATTTTCTACCATCACTTCAATCTTGTGAACATAGTTTTAAACTCATAAATTGGAAATGGATTAACGCAGTTCGCTGAAGATTTGCATACTTAGAAATATCAAGATATTGATTGTATAAAATTAATCATTAATCATTAATCATATTTAGTGGTTTAGGCTAACAAAAACCTAATTTGTTATCTCAGATTTGAATCTGGAAATTCTTCATTTTAGTCATAGCTAATTTGGGACAATCTGAGTAAATTGTCAATTTCCCATTACATATTTGAAGACTGTATTTACCAGTCTATTGCAGAAATTCAAGATTACAGGGCACATAAAAAAACTTGTTTCTTGTTATGCTTTTTATTTTATTGGTCTAATTTGAGATTCAAGCCAATCTTCACAAGAGTTTAATTAGTTCAAACACAGCTTATCAAGCAATTGAAAAATATCTGTTTACAAAGCTTACTTTATATTGTGCGATGGTAGTGTTGGTTGTCGAGGTTGGCTCATCTTCTTGATTTGCACACAAAGGTATATTGTACAGAAGAAGAGAATCACCCATAGTCCAGAGAGAACCCCGCACCAGATGTAAACTACTAAATGTATGTCCACCTCATCAGCCTAGAAGAAAATAAATATTAACTAACTAACTAACCATCACGCCGTCTCGCCGAAGGGGTAGGCAGAAAGAATGGACTGCCACACTTTTCTTTCCTGAAATATTTCTCTCGCTTCCTCAACATTCATACATCATGTCATGCATGCGCGTCGATTTCTCTGACTCCTCACATGGACGACATTCAATATTTGATTTATTTGATCGTGCCACGTTTTCCTCGGTCTTCCTCTATTTCTGGTTCCATTTACATCATTAACATATAATTTTTTTACCATTCTTTCTTTATTCATTCTTTCCATATGTCCAAACCATCTTAATGATCCTTTCATTATTTTATTCATAACACCATCATTCGCACAGCATTCTTTTCTTATATTTTCATTCGACACTATCATACACAGAGTATCCACACATTCGTCTAAGAGATCTCATTTCTACTGCATTTATTCTACTTTCATCCTTATTTTGCCAGTTCCATGCTTCGCTACCATACATAAGGGTCGGTAGAAGAACACCATTGTGCACTGCCATTGTGGCTTTTTTGGATAGGTTTTTGTTTGCGATGACGACTTTAAGTGCACCATTCACTTTGTTGCCTGCCCCAACCCTTCTTTTAATATCCCTCTCCACTCGCCCATCTTTTGTAAACATACTACCTAAATACACAAACTCAACTACTTGCTCCAAATTTTCACCATTCACGCTAATGTTGCAGACTGTCATGGTTTCTTCCTTTTCAAAAATCATTACTTTGGACTTATTAACATTCATCATCAGATCATTTCGCATGCATACCTCATACATACAATTCACCAAGACTTGTAGTTCATGCTCGTTGTCTGCAAGTAGGACAGCGTCATCCGCATACAAGAGACAGCTTACTGACACTCCGCTCATTTTGGCACCTACATCCAACCCTTTCAGCTCTATATTTATTTAATAATAATTAATAAATATATTTATTTATTAATTATTATTATCATAACTATCTTTCGAAATAAAAAGTATTTCAAACAAAAGCATAGCATTATATAAGCTCTCACTATAAATTAAAGTGATCACTTGATTTATTATATTATATTGAAAGGAATAATTAAAAAAGGGATGTTTATAGACACACCTTCTAATAAAATAATTTTACATCCTATGATTAAAATAATAAGTGATGAATTTCTATTTAAAAAAATAAATTCAAAGTTGACATTAGTCATTAAAGTGATATAGAACCTTTTAAGGAGTACATTGTTTAAAAACACTTTCCAAAAACTTATCTCTGTTTCAGTTCTTAGTACTAACATTATCTTCATTCTTAATAGTGATTCATTCGTGTGGAATTGTCGTAACTATTTCAAACAATGTATAGAAAATACGAAAATTATTTAAGCATTTCAATCTTATTAGAATATCTATTTTAATAGAAAGCAGAAAGAGTGAATAACAATGAACTTGCACATGGACTTCTGACATAAGGAAAGTCAACTCTTGTGGCATTTCTTTTTACATCTGTTGGAAACATTGTTTGAAATGTGGTTTGGTGGGCTGTTGATTTTTGTGAATGCTTGAGTTATATAGGATATACATAATTATAAACTTTTCACTTTAGACAAATAAAATATTAAATCATAAAATTGATATTTGAAAATGGTGCATTGGAAAACATACTTTAATAATAAGTATACCTAATATTTAACTATCAAATTAGTTTGTGATTCATACACCTATTTATATAATTAATAAGTGGGTACATATATATCATTTCTGTGATGCATTATAACCTTCATTACATTATAAATATTTAAAATGGCAATTGGAAGTGCTTGAAATGAACATAATCACCTAATGATACACAACTAAATTTGTGTATAAAAAGGTAAAATAGCTTTATGTAATTTCTTCTTTAAACCAAGTACATATTTTAAATATTTATTAAATTAGAACATTGCTTTTCTCTTTAGTTGAATACATTGACAATGTGGAATTCCATAGTAGTGTTTTTTCTTTTCTTTAATAAACCATTCTTAAATCATCTTTTCTGTTTACATCACTTGATATATATGTTTAAAAACTTCTAACGATAAAGGTTTAAAACATTAAAACTTATTGTGTTATAGTTTTCGACAGATCGAAAAATGCATTTTAATGTTCATATAATTCATAAATACTTCACTGATATTATAGAAATAATAATAGAAAATATTAATGTAGCTTCTCACCATTTAAAAAGAATAATAAAAGTATTCTAGAACAAAAAAACTTGGGAGATGTTCACCATTTAACTTTTTACCAGAGACTAAACTGAATGTTCCAATAATCAATATTATCAGAGTATTCGCCACACTTATCTAGACGAGGAAATTCTAAAAGATAACTGGTTGTTAATGTCTCATACTGGTGTGGAATGATAACATTCATTGTTTTAAATGTTTACATTCTACCTGTGATAACATTGTTCACACCCAATTCCTCTAAATTATACAAAGGAATTTATCCTGGTGGATAAGAATTCTTTTTTTGTATAATTATTCATGAAATTAATCACAATGAAAAAATTCACATTGACAAATAGAACTTATTACTTACTGATTAAAATTTTATAGAATGTTTGATTTTTTATCATTGAAATAGGAGAATTAAATTTAAATGACATCTTATTTCCATGGCGTGTCATGGAAAGAGCCATGCTTGGCATGACCTTGTGGGACAGAATCAGAAATGAATTTATTCAACAACAAAATATGACTGCGGTGGCTCTGAGGATAAGTGGGCTGAAGCGGCAGTGGCTTGGGCATATATATTATCGGAGATTTGTTGGAGAACTGACAGCTGATAGGGGAGATGAGTTCAGGAATGGAGACCGCACGCAGAATTCCGTAGAGTTAAACGTCCCCCTGCCCGCTGGACCGACGATATTATAAGAATTGGGGATAAGAAAAAGTAAAAATGCAAATTATTTTCCTCTTCTTCTTCTTCTGCTTATCGCCGTCCACTGTTGGACGAAAGCCTCCTCCATGTCCCTCCATGTGGATCTCTCCTGCGCAGTCTGCATCCATAGCACCCCAGTCCCTCCCTCCACTTTTATTCAGATCATGAAATGATCGTTGCGTTAGTTTGGATATTTGGAATGCATGTATGAAGAAAGAATATGTAAACGATGGTAATGGAATATGGAGGCGAGGAAGACCGAGGCAAACATGGCATGACCATATCAATCAGACTTTAAAGATCGGCTATTTGAGAGGTCGGAAGAGTCGATGTGTGTGTATGTATCGACGGGTTTGTCAAGGATGGACCAGAATGGTGGTCCATTCTCTCCGCCTACCCCTTCGGAGAAAAGGTGTGGTGGTTTTTTATGATTATAATATCGAGATTATTCAAAATAGTATGTATGTAAAACCCATGATAATATGTGAATCATCAAGAAAAAGTTCACGATAAAAGCTTTTATTTACATTTGAAACATTTTAGTTTTATCATATTTATTTTACCCACCAAATACCTTTACAACAATGTTACCATCAGACGTAAGAGGTATAGCCACAATAGCTAAATATCTTAAGCCAGAAGATCCATGTCCATGTCTGGTTTCGGTAAGTCGCTGCTGAACCAATCAATAATAGGGAGTTTCTGAAACCTGTCAGAATTATTAGAAAAATAAGTAGGATGAAACAAAATACATTTAAAATCTAAAAAATAAACTTTTTTATTAGAATGCGAATTAATAATACTATTACCTGTTTCGAAATTTCATCAAATATTATAATAAATGTTTGGCCAATCAGTCCCCCGGACTAACACAACTACGTACCTTGGAGTCACATTGGATGTTAGAAAAAAATAGATCTCTATACACCGAAAATAAACTCCTGATTTTTTAATTTATAATTAGACCCATAATCACCTACGTAGCCCCCATCTGGGGTCACACAGGTCAGAGTCACACACGTAAACTTCAAATCCTGCTAAACAAGGTCATCCTGCTTGCGCTGGGTGCTCTCTTTTGGACCAGGATTACACAACTCCACATTGAGGTAGATCTCCCCACTCTAGACGTACACATCCACACACTGGCCGAACTTTTCTTTCAGAGAGTTGCCACACACCCAAACCCCTCTATACAAGAAACCCTAACTACACCCCCGACACTCATTACCGTGACAAGCGCCCAAAATACATTCTCCATCAGAGATACACCATGGGCTACACCTCACAGTCACTTCCCCCTTTCCCATCTGAACCCCTCCTAACCATCACCCCCCCCAGATCCACCTTAGACAGGTAACAAAATATATATTTAAAAAAATAATAATAAAGTAACTATTTAATGTCCTCTAATAATTATAATATTTTAAAAAATAATGTTTAATTGAACTTTTAAATTCAATCCTTGCTCCTTCAATGATTACTTCATTTCACTTCAGTACACCCATCAAATTTTTCTTAACCTATAATCATTATTCATTAAGCATGTTTGACATAAAATATTTTAGAGTAATTTGCTGCATCAAAAAGTATTTATTTACAGGAAGTCATTTTATACCAAATTACTTGTCCAAAAAATAGAACCCAAATAATTTGTGTATTATGACAAGCAAATTTATCAAATCCTGTCACAGAATTTCACTAGATTATTTATGTATTTAAATATCATATCAAACCAGCTAACATATTATTGTAGTCAAAGGTAATTTTGTTTTCAATTAGGTGGAGCGAATGGAGTCTATATAATATCCAACTAACATCTCAAAAATAAATCAGACATCATTCTGTGTTTACATTTTAAAGTTATAGGTTTTGTGCTTCATGAATAGTTATTATTTTTTTGATTTGTTTAAAACTTCGCCATGTTTGATTTTATTTTAATAGCTTTATGTGCGCTGGCACTAGTTCAACAATCGTCAGCATCCGCTTTTGTAAAAGAGGATTACATGTGGTCAGATATTAAATATTCTTGGCCGACAAAAACATTTAAAAACGATGCCATCAAGACAGGATCTTACATCGCGTCCAATAATATTCCGATGGGTATTGCACTGTGGAAGGATAAAATATTTATCACAGTTCCAAGATTGGCACCAGGGGTAGCCTCCTCTTTGAATTACATTAAAACTGGGGCTCCTGATTCCACAACCTCACCGTCTTTAATCCCATATCCTTCATGGGAGGCGAACTTCATTCCATTTGGATCCTTAGAATTACCAACCAACTCATCCATTGTATCAGCTTTCAGAATATGGGTGGATAGTTGTGATCGATTGTGGGTAATGGACACAGGAAAAATCAACATTTTCAGTAAGTACTTTTCTATATAATTTATTTTTTTATATTTATAACACTTCAAAACAATACATTTCCATAGTTATGGGTGATTCATTGTGAGCATTAAAAAATCACAGATTGAGTAATCATAAGTATATTTTTTAAGTAAAATATAATGCAGAGTCGAGTTTTTTTTTGTAACGAAGGGCCCCAATGATGACATCATCATTGATGGTGTGTGCTACGTATTGTACTATATTTTGTTTACGGTGATTCTATGATTTTATTATAATCACATAGATAAATTTCAGTTTTTTTTATGATGTCACACATCGTTTTCATTCTACAAATTTACTTATTATATCATTAGCTGAAAATACAAAAAAATGTAATGCACTCATGAATAATATATTTTTTAATAATGGTCTGTATTTCCTTATATCTCTCTGGATACTTATGTATTGACACTGCATTGTCCATAATATCTTACTGCACTTGAACTGAAAGGCATTCTGCACTTGTGAGCTGTGAATTAAAATATTGTGAACCGGTTATTTCTAATTAATATATATTTAAATGTTTAATTTTAGGTACAGGTGAAGAAATTGTCCAACCGTCAATTGTTATTTTTGATTTAAACAACGATGCTGTCATCAGGAGATACTATTTTGATGAAGATTCCATTAGGCCAGAATCTCTTTTTGTGAATATTGTAAGTAATGCCTACAGAAGATTACTGCAAGCTACTTATAAAAGCGGAGTTCCAAATCTATAACCAAAAATGTTTCCATCAGACGTAAAATGAAAAGCTACAAGAACTAAACCTCTGTTTGTCAGAAAATTCAAAACTAAGGACAATACTTCGTTCTTCTTCCTTCATTTCCTTATTACTGAAGGTCATGATCAATGGAGCAGCCTGTGGCTAAGACAAAACGCCTCCGGCCCTCAGCAGGCCGAATAAAGGTGTCTTCTAGTCATCTCCTTAATCTGGTCACACCATCACGTAGGAGATCTGTCTCTACTTCTTTTGTCAGGAACCCTTCCTGTGACAATACTTTCTTCCAGCTTACCAGCCCTCTCGTGGCAAGATGGCCAAAGAAACTCAACACTTGACGACACAATACTATAGTCATTCTGTTGTTTTTAATTAATTATGAACCCACACCACATTACAAATATGTCATTCCAAGTCAAAAACAAAAAAACAAAAACCATCAAGCCATTTCTCCGGAGGAGTAGGCAGGGGGAATGGACTGCCACACTACTCTATCGATATAGATTCCTCCACATTCATACAGCGAGTCATACACGCACGTCGATTCTTCCAACTTCTAACATGGCCGACCTTTAAAATTTGATTATTTTGGCCATGCCATTTTTTCTTCGGTGACCCAGGACTCTGTATTCCATTCACATGTTTACGTATACCTACCTTCTTAACCATTCGTTCTTCATCCATGCGTTCCATGTGTCTAAACCAACACAGTGATCCTGTCATAATATTGTTCATAATATTAATACTAATCGTTCCAAGTCCAATACATTTATATACTTTTTTCACTATGTCCATAACAGAAGTGAAAATAAATTATCGCAGTTTTTTAATATTGCTTTAATACTGTTAATTATAGAATTATCCCTTAACAATAAATAAGAACATTCACCTAACGGTCCAAATAATAAAACAAACCTTACTGTGCTGTGCAATAACTACACATATCAAATTGTGAGATTAAAGATTAAAAAATATGGATTCATGGGCTTACATTAACTATAGTTGAAGACAAAGGTGATAGTATTTTCAATTTTATTGCTAAAAACGGGAAAACTGCTGGCAACGTTTAAAAAACCAATGGCCAAAACAGAATGACGCATTGTTTTATTTCTGGGCCCAGACCAAACACAACTAATAATTTGTCTCTCTCGAACTTGACAAAATAGTAGTAGCGATTGTGGGACGTAAATATTATGTGTAAGGCCGTCATATTTTCTTTTTACACTTTAATACGCGAGATTGCAACACACTGGTATATCTTTTGATACTATTTGTAATTTATCTCAGATTTTAGATTAAATACATATTATACGTATGCCCAAAGCATTTATTTGTAATGAATAATCAATCGATGCGTAAATGCATACAAAAGGAAATTGAAAATCTCAGCCCAGCATTAATAGATATTTTGTTATTAGAAGCAATGTGTGTTAGCTACCCAAAACTAATAAGGGAAGGTAAAATACTAATTTGAAGCGAAGTGTTTCAACAATGAATAAAATAATTAATTGACATTGTTATTATGTATTTGTATATATTCAAATAAACATGTTTTAGGTTGTAGATATGAATGGCGACTGCACAAATGCCTTTGCTTATATCGCAGACGTTGAAGAGAGCGGATTGGTTGTGTACAGTTTTAAAGCCAATAAGACTTGGAGAGTTGAACACCACTACTTTCACTTCGACCCTTTCGCTGGGAACTACTCTGTTGGAGGGGTAAACTTCATCTGGGCTGACGGAATACTTGGAGTGGCTATGGCTGACGCACAAGCGGATGGGTTTGGCTATTCTATTTTTCCTGTTTGAAAATTAATTTCGAATCATATTTTATTCCCCCTGAAATTAGGAAAGCTAATAATAAAGTCATGATTTTGATCAAATTTAACTTACATTTAACACCAAAGGAAACGAATATTTTTATTTTTATGACATAACTTAACTGCGACTGAGTATCATTAATCGCATTTACAGATCATTATCTATTCATTTCTTAAGCAGTTGCGTAAAGTACCTATCGTATAAAGGTGAATTTCAAAAAAATAAAAACGAATTAATGAGATTAATTCGAATGACCCTAAGATAGTAACGTACCTAGGTAGGTACCTGGTTGAATGTTTTTTTATGAAACCTATGCTTGTGCTTGAACAAAACTAGTGGCACCATAAACCGCAATATATAGACCAGCGGCAAGACCACGGATAATTTTCTAAAATATCGCCGAGGAACATTACAAAATGGCGTATTTCGAATCAATTCACAAAATGGCGGCCAACTTAAGACATTTTAAAATTTGATTACGAAATACATCACAAAATACGTTTTAAATTACTTGTGATTTTGATAAAACAATGCAGAATATATAAATAGTTACACTTGACCGTTTCGATTACTATTGTCACATAATTTAAACCTCTATTTTAACCCATTTGACGTTTATAGCACAAGCGGACGCGAAACTCTAGCAAATATCGGAACTCTGTATATCATGTTTTTGAGAAAATCTGTCGACACGTAGAATCTACGAACTTGTTGCGGGTGTCAGGCGAACTGAATTCGGTCCGCTTTTGTCCGCATGCTGTGTGAGATGACTCGTTTAAAAAACATGATATAGGTACAGAGTTGGGCATTTCGCTGAAGTTTCGCATCCGTTTCGCTTACGCTGCAGTGTGCTACAGACGTAATGATTGTACGCCGAAACCGGTGAATGAAACTATGTGATATTGATATTCTTACCTTGTAGCTAAAATAAAATATGGTTACTATGTTCAAGTCACTTAAATTTTAATGGTGTTTTTTTTTCAGATCACGAAAAATATTTTTCCACCCACTATCCAGTACCAAAGAGTTTGAGGTTTCTAACAAAATTCTTCAGAATGAAACTGCAGCAACTAGCCCCGAGAATTACAATGATTTTGAGGTAAAATCCACTATATGAGCATAAATACTGATATTTTGTAAATACAGGTGGCCCTCGACTTTCACACTTAATTGATCCTGAAAATGTGTGCGAAAGTTGAATGTGCGAAAGTCGAGGTCATGTTAAAAAAAACACCAAAATGGTGAGTATTTTCAGTTATGTATTTATCTATCAATCACATACATACATAAATAATAAAATAACGAAATGAATTAGGACTCTTCTAACAACGAAACGAATTTGTCAAGAGATTTTTTAATCCCCCTTTTTTTCTTTTCCTGATAGAGAGTTCAATAACATGCCGTGTCTTTTTCCTATTGCCCTACGCACTTGAGACATACCTCTGTATTGGGATGATTTATATTCATCCATGATAGCCAAAAATTTATCAAGATGAATTAAGGCTTCATTCAAATTTTTTATTGGCAAAGTCTTTACGATTTCAACCTCTTCTTCGCCTTGATTTTCTATTTTATTTACTTCTTGTTGTTAAATTGGGTACTCTGAATTCGATTCGATCAATTCATCAACATCTTGGTTGTTGACGTCCAAGTTTACTTCATTCATCATTGAAACTATTTAATTTGTGATAGTTTCCCGCGATCTTTCAGGGTTTAGATGATCGCGAATCATCTAATCTAATGTAAAGGCGAAATATAAACACGTAGGTATGTGCTGTATATAAACAGATAAACCGGCAAAACGCGTAGTGTCAGTTCGTACTGCAGAGCAAGACTGAACTTGTTTCAAACGTATAAACGGAGATGAGAACGACTGCACGTGAGACACAAGTGAGCGACACGTGAGCGATCGTTTATCGAACAAAAAATGTGCGAAATAGCGAATTGTGCGAAAGTCGAACGTTCGAAAGTCGAGGGCGGCCTGTATGCAATGTTTTCCAATAATAAGTCATAAAGATTTTTGATTTCCTCACCAAACTAACGATTATTTGACTATTTATTATTTATATTTCAGCTTACAGGGGATCGCGGAGAAAATTCACAGGCTGCAGCTAGTATTTATGATCCAACAACCGGTATTCTATTTTATACTCAAGTGAGTGATTTATTATTATTATAATTGTAATAATATTTTTGGCAAAGCGAGGTAGCCCTTAAACCATCCGGAAACGAACCCTACAAGATGATTGGGCGGGAGGCTTCAAATTGATAAATATCTACATCAATCACAAGATAGAATCATACAGAGAAAATCCTCGACACCTTATAAGGTATATGTATACCTATACCGCATACACGCGGCACTATATGTAAATGAAAAAAAAAGAAATCATTAATTATGATAAAAAGTATCTCAACTGGTAATTCACTCAAACGCTTGAAAATTAAACATTGGTGCCTTGATGATGACAAATTTGTTAGTCCGCCATTTTGATTTGGCTGTCATTTGTTAGTTCGTTAATTTGACGTTTGATCGATCGATCCCTCATAAAGGATAAAAGGATTTTTCATTAAGAGCGCTCGAACTTTGAAATGAAATAAAACAACCTGTCTAAGTGATAATGCCACATTTTTTTGATCTTGCGTTTCTTTGGCGTACAGGCACTGCTTCATCGACCACCGATCCAGTTGTCTCAAATTTATGCATTAAACGACGTATTGTGGATTCTGCAGGACGGCTATGAATGCCACGTTTGACGAACAGAGCAATGATTTTGATAATATATTTTAACAATTTCAATTCGTTGTTGAAGCACGTAGCATTTCATTGTAAAATGTCAAGAATAATTAAGTATTCTTGTCAAATTTGACAGCTATCGCTTTACCTAAATGGCCACTATACGCTATCAAAGTTCGAGCATCCCTATTGAAAAACCCTTTGATCACTAGGATACACTACCTACAGCAAAGCCACAGCGGTCATTTGGCCAAAATTATATTTCATACTTAATGTCATAGAATTTTCTTTAAATTTTAAAACAAAATGTGGTAATATCATTTAGACAGATTGTTTTATTTTATTTCAAAGTTCGAGCGCTCATAATGAAAAACCCTTTATATGAACTGACAACTAACAGTCAAATCAAAATGACGGCCAAACAAAACAGGCCTGGAGCATAAAACGTACCAGTATAAGATCATATACTCGTATATATTTACTTTACGACAAATATTTAGAATGAATTTATAAAGTAGGTAATTTGTTGCAGGTAAATAAAGATGGTCTTGCTTGTTGGAACACTAAAAAAGCTTTGATTCCTGAAAATACGGCCACATTCAGTCAATGCTCTGAAGTTTTAGTATTTCCTAACGATATTAAGGTAATCCAATCAATTAAAACATAAAATAAAGTGACATTATTACCAATCATTCATCTGAAACAAAATGACGAAAAATTAATTTACCTAACCGCTTAAAATATTTGCTGCCGTGTTATGAATTCTGAAAAAAAAAACTATTTCGAACAATTCTAATTGTCTGTATAAATTATTTATGGCAATTTGTTAAAAATTTGCTATTTCGAATGAAAATATCATGGACGAACATAATGACCTCTTTAATTCTTGTTTTTTTTAATACATAATTAGCTTTCTTTTAATGTTGTTGCTATCATCTTTATATATATAATTCTTCTGTACGGGCGTATGTATTTGAACTCCTCCTTAACGGCTAGACCGATTTTGATGAAAGTTTTAGTGTGTGTTTGAGTGGGTCCCTGAATTATTTAGATTCACAATTTTACCCGGTAAGTGACCGTTATAACCTTCTGCGAAGTTCATGAATAATTGGTTTCCGAGAATAATTCATAGTTATGTTTGTTTACCCATTTTTATAAATACAATCCCAACCGTAATTGGTCTTCCATTCCTTGACAACAATGTAAGACTTTATCATTTATCACTTTATCAAAAATATCGCCCTCTTTCGGAGGGACACCCAGGGCCATACATTTAGCCCCATCATAAAACAACTACCAAATCGCATTCCAACAATGTTTCCTACAGACGTAAGAGGAATAGTCATTAGAGCTGAACCTCTGTAAGCCAGAAGATCCAAGTCCAAGTCCATAGATGGCGCTGATGTCGAATTCTGTGATATTTAATTTAAGCATGTGCAAATCACTTGCGTTGTAACGTGACGTTGATTTTAAATTATGTTCGCTGTTTTTCGATATTCCATGAATGGCATGCAGCTAATAACAGACACTTCAACGTTCAGGCAGGACAGCGTCTGTCGGGTCCGCTAGTTATATAATAATCTTTATACCCAGCACAAGCTAAATCGATGTTAAAAAAAAGTACATGATATTATTTGTATTCTTTTTAAAAAAAAATGTTCTTCTTGTACTACTCGTATATCAGGTTTTCTCGATTTCGCAACCACGATATTAAAATATTGATATTTATTACAGATTACCCAAGATGGTATGATTTGGATTCTATCAAATCGTTTTCCGATATTTCAGTATTCTACAATGAATTCCAGTGATATAAATTACAGAATTTTATCAGTGTCAGTTCAAGAAGCCATCAAGGGTACCATCTGCACCGCGTGATATTTTATATATTGTTTTTGTTTATTATGTTACGTTGTATTTTATCCACATAATTATTGTAGATATTTAGCAGTGGCGTGCCTAGGGTCAACCAGTAAGGCAAGTCCGTCCGACTTTTTTGTGTTAAAATATTAGTAAAGGGTCACGATAATGTATTTTATCGGATTAAAGAGTTTTTATCTTTCTAAATTAATTTCGTGAATTGATTTTAAATCCCATTTTAGGCGCATTTTAAATCTATACAAAAAATATCAAACCCATGTTCTTGTATAATATAATATTGTATTTACAAATTACAAGAAGAAATATAATTAATAAGAAATATGATGTTAATAGACAATAATAATACATTTGTTAACACCGAAACACGAATTATAAATAAATGTTCGTAAAGTAATTACATAATCTTTCTTTTCATAACATTTTTGCACATAACTTAAATGACAGATAACATTCTGACACATCGAATAGTAACATACTTCAGAGTGATAAAGCCCGGCTTCAAATCCATACAAAAAAAAATTATATCTTCTGGTATATATGCACCTAGATATATGATTACAAGCCAACAATACATAAGTGCGACAAAGACCCTTTTACATTTTGCAAGCCCAATATGAAGCCCATCGAAAACATGAAACAAAACATGTGGACGTAGGCGATTTCGCGGGCATCTCACTACGGTACGTATGAGTGGAACAAAACATACACTTAGGTCATTTCTGCGCATGTCAGCGGAGTCATTTGCAACGCTACGAATTATCGCTTTAACTCGCGCGAAAATTCAAAATATTATTTTATTCGTAGACGGCTCAAACGCGCCAAAAACATCGTTTTATTATTGATTTTTTAAGGCAAGCCCAGCTTTTCGGCTTGTATGGAAGTACCGCCACTGATATTTAGATACGCACACTTACATATTATATTATATCCAAAAACTTCACTTACGTGCGTGCGTTGAAACATTTTTTAGATATTAATCTAATGATTAAAACATTTATCTGATGTCGAAATTCATTAATAAAAATTGTTAATCGATTTCGTCATGTGTGTTATTGTTTTTTTTTTAATCCATTATCATGCCTGTATCAATCCATTCTTTTACACTAAATCGAATAATCATAGATAATCATAGATAGATAATAAAAATAAAAACGCAAGTAAAACTAACTAACTAACCATCACGCCGTCTCCCCGAAAGGGTAGGCAGAAAGAATGGACTGTCACACTTTAACCGATGCGGCACTCCATCCTTCTCTTTTCGCCCCGCGGGAGACGCGGTGTGATGGGTTGCGAACCTCATCGCCACCAATAGGCATCTCCCGCGCACACTTCGATCTTCCAACATTCACAAAATAAATCTAAAACAAATAATATAAAATACAATGATATAAAATAAAATAACAAAATAAAAATAATTTAATACAAAATGCTATTTTTAGATGGGGCATATTTGTCTATTTAATTTATGTTCCACGAATCCACCGTTTTTTTTAATTTAGCACATAATGTAATAACACATAATGTTTTTCCGATGTTGCACATGTTGACATGGACGATCCAGACTTTTGTGTTTCTTTAATTTGTGTTACACGTATCCACCGTTTTTTAAATTAGCTGTTATATGATTTAATTAATGTTCCACGTATCCACTTTTTTTATTTGGCAGTAATTAGGCACTTAAAACCAACTAACACCAGCAATAACTTTAAAAGAATATTGAAGAAATTATTCAAATTGTCATTGGAACAAATGAAAAATTTATTTTTTATGAATTAAATGTGAATGAAACTTATTTAGGTAATCTATTTATGATATTTTTCAATTAAGTTACAAAGCGATGATTGGTTGAGATGTAAGTATGTATATAAGTACAAGGTGTTTTTTTTTAGTTTGGTTTTTAAACTGGCAACATTGTTTCTACAGACTGTCAATTTTACAGTTGACAGTTGATTTGTAGTCAGTACGTTTTGCCATGAATAGACTGACGTCAGAACAGCGCTTGCAAATTGTGCGAATTTATTTTGAAAATCATGGTTCGGTTCGCCAAACTTATCGTGCACTACGTCCATTTTACGGTCAACATAATCTTCCATCTGAGCAAATTATTCGGAAGACCATGGATCGTTTTCGATAATACGCATCCACTTAAGACGACAATTGTCGAAAATTGGATTTCAGTATTGCGCTTCATTCGAGCTATCCGTGGCTTTCATATGCCCGAAATCACATTTAAACAATAATGGCATAAGATTATCTATTAAATAAAGCCAATATCATAGACATAAACATTATTTTAATGTTTTTTTTTTAATTTGAATTTGTGTACCTCTAAAAAAAACACCCTTTATATAATATAAACTAGTAATATATTAGGTCCTTACATATGAAATTGGCGTTTTGTATGGGAGGAGCATAAAAATGTTTTTTTTTTTTAATGTAATATATTTATTTAATCAAAGTATGTACCATTGCTATCTATGCACTTTTGCCATCTCATAGGTAGTTCATCGATCCCTTTACTAAAAAAAACATTCGGACGGCAATCAATAAAATCTTTGAAGTCGGTTTGGACTGCCCCATCGGAGTTAAATTTTTTCCCTTGCAAGAAGTTATCCAAATTTCGAAAAAAATAGTAATCTGTTGGGGCAAGGTCCGGAGAGTACGGTGGATGTCTTAAACATTCCAATTGAAGCTCTTCTAATTTGATAGCCGTCTGTTGTGCTGTGTGTGGTCTAGCGTTATCATGAAGCAGCAGTGGCCTAGAGCGATTAACCAGCGTCGGTTGTTTAGCAGCTAGCTTTTCCATCATGGTTTGCAGTTGCTGACAATAGACATCTGCCGTAATCGTCTGGCCAGATTTAAGAAAGCTGTAGTGAAAGACACCAGCACTAGTCCACCAAACGCTCACAAGTAACTTTTTTGGAGTCAATTTTCGCTTGGGGCATGGTTTGGCTGGTTCGGCAGAGTTCAGCCATTGCGATGAGCGCTTCCGATTATCATACAGGATCAACTTTTCATCACAGGTAATGATTCGATTCAAAATCCCTTCATTATCGTGCCGGTTGAGTAATGCAACGCAGCAGTCAACGCGCGTTTGTTGATTTGCTTCACTCAATTCGTGAGGTACCCACTTTTCAAGCTTTTTCACCTTCCCAATTTGCTTCAAGTGGATTAAAACAGTTTTTTCACTAACACCGCAGCCTGCAGTTAACTCGGACGTGGTTTGCGATGGACCCGCTTCCACAATAGCCTTCAATTCTTCATTATCAACTTTGGTCTCCATCCGTCCACGGGGCTTGTTCTGCAGGTCGAAATTTCCAGAACGAAAACGTTGGAACCAAAAACGCACTGTGTTTTCTTTTGCGGCACCGTCGCCATACACATCATTAATCCTTCGAGCCGTTTCTGCAGCACTGGTGCCATGTGGAACTCGTACTCGTAAATAACGCGATATTTCAAGTTTTCCATTTTGTAAACTGAGTGACGCAAAGAAAAAAAACAATTGAGGAAAAAACAAATGAATTATAATTTTCGGAACACAAATACTTGAGTAAATAGCTGTATAAATTTGAATTTGGAATTCCTAACCAAAGAGAAGATATTTGAGATCAAAGTTGCCAGTACGGCAAAACGCCAATTTCATATGTAAGGACCTAATATTTAGCGTTAACTAATTAATATCATAGCCAATGTGTATCATTTATTACGATAGTAAATATCGTTATGTATTATGGATGTAATGGATAACTCGTTCCCTGGACTTTAATTTTGTTTTGAAATTGGTATCAAAACAGAACGGGTACAATTTCTGAAAAATATTTAAATAGCTCTGATAATTAAAAAAATAATCCAGTATACAATGCTTTCTGAATACTTAGCCTAGGTGTAATGTAGGACACTTACTTACTTCCTATGGCCATACAACTCTTGAAGAGTTTTAGCCTCCTTGATGATTTTTCGGCAAGCTCCTCGATCCTGCGCCTTTTGCTCCCATTCGCCCGACCTATCCAGATCAGCCAGAACATTGTCCATTAGGCGCTGTATAGACCTTCCTAGAGGTCTTACTCCAGTCGGTATAGACGCGTACAGGGTGTTGATTGCTCTGGTCTCTTCGGCTCGGCATACGTGCCTAATCCAAGCTAGGCCACCGGCTCTTACGGGGCTCGTTATAAGGGGCTACTGGGTCATCGTACGGATTTCTTGGTTGGTCCTATGATGATGATGATGATGATGATTTGTATAGCGCCATTTTTGTGAGAGATTCACTTCAAGGGCGCTCAACGTCCGGAAAGCTTCTCTTAAAAAGAAAAGTTTTAAGAGAGCTTCTGAACACTCCTTCGTCGTCTTGATTGCGGATATTGTATGGTAGCCTGTTCCACGCCGTCGCGTCGGTCCCGCGATGCCAAAAGCGCGATCCGCGAAGTTTGAAGCTCCTTGGCGCCGCGGGACGAGAAGTTTGTATATTGCGCTTCTTCCTTCGAGGATCGTAGAGTTGACTGCCGAGGGTTCAAATCTACCAGCTTGCAAAGTTCTGTGAGGTAGTGGGGTGCTTGTCCATGTAAGGCCTTGTGAACAAGTACACAGTTTATAATCGATTCGCTCAGGTAACCTTAGCCAGTGAAGTCGATAAAGCATTGAGGTTATATGGGTGAATTTTGATGCACCAAAAATTAATCTTGCTGCAGCATTCATTATGGTCTATCCAGTTGCCTCCAAGTTCCCGCTACAACACCGGGTCTGGGTCCCAGAATCATTCTAAATATTCTATTCTGTAATGAAGGATAGCGATATTCAAATAAAGATAAATTAAGTGTACAGAAGTAACATTTAACGCTAATTATATACCATAAGATGTTTTAATACAGATTATTGTCCAGTGTATTTGGGGTGGGGGGGGTCTACGAGCCACCAGTAGAAGAAGATTGATTTAAGTTTTAGCAACGTTTCTGAAAGCAATTACTTCGAGCAATTAATCGACTTGGGGAAAACAATTCAGCGGAGACATAGTCATCTTAGGCGCGATTAAGGATATTTAATAAAAATATGGATACATAATGAACTAGAATCACCAAAATAGTATTGTTTTAAAATTGTTATCATTACTTAACAACGAAATTGTCATAACTAAACAATTTACAAAAACATCCGTTTTGGGTCTATGATTTTACCCTTCTGTTAAACGCATTATTGTCTATGTATATGTTATGTAAATTTAAAACAAAAAGAATCAAGAAATTAACATAAAAAATATAGTTTTAGGATATAGTGTGCGTATCTAGATATCTGAATGATGTAAAAGGAACTAGAAATAGAGGAAGACCGAGGAAAACGTGGCACGATCAAATAAATTTAATATTGAATGTCGACTAGGTGAGGTGTTGGAGAAATCGACGTGCGTACGTGACATGATGTATAAACGTCGAGGAAGCGAGAGAAGTACATATGTCAGGAAAGAAGAACGAAATAATTTTATTAAAAAGGATGATTTTATTCATCTACCGTGACACGCATGCTCGTTGCCTATCCCAACTTTACACATGGCCACCTTTTAATAATTGCAGTACACAATAAGTTCCAATGCCAACGTTTATGAGAGTAAGTTAAGCTTGAATGAAGTTGATAAGAAAATACAGTGGAACCTGGATAATTGGAATCTGGTTAATTGGCAAAACTCTATAATTGGCAGAAAAGTTCCGGTCCTACCCCCTTGGAGCACTTAAACCTCTTTAATTTAAAATAAAATAAACCTAATTAATTGAGGATTAATTGTATCTCAATAGAGACGAAGATGCAAATTGGAAACAGAATATGGTGGTCGAGGTGTTTTATAAAACTTATGACCTGTCATTGACATTCTGATCCTAAATCTTTGTAATTGGAGAGCAGTGCCTTTTCGACCTCTGTAATTGGCCGGAGAGTACCTCTGAAATTGGAGAGCACTGCCTTCTCGATCTCTGTAACCTGACAACTCCTCAGTATTTGTTCTATACTCATCAAAGGTGGTCCATTTTAGATCACAATATTTCACAAACGTATAAATAACGGCATTGATTTGAGCTCGAAACTAAAACTAATCCAAGAATTTGTCGCCGGTAAATCTTGCGGAGTTGTGCAACATTTTTAGTGGATCGCGTAGATGGTTTGGACATATGGAACGAATTAATGGGGGAAGAATCATGTAAAGAATTTATTTGAAGTTTGAGGAAATTCCTGTGCGCTATTAACAACATACCCCGATTTTAAGATTTTTACGTAGGTACCTCTGTGCATCGTTTGCTCACTTAGTAGCATATTTTTTTAAACAGAAAAAGTTCGTTGTTGTGTTCAAGCGTTCATTTTTGTTGTAGGCCAATCACAGCGCTTTATTTGAAACGGCAATTTCTGATTCGGCGTCGTTGTGTTGTTTGGCGTAAGGTCTGAATGTATTTTTATTTTTGTAGTTATTTTTACGTTATATAAAATAGTTTAACACGAGGAATCGAAGTTTTTTCATGCGTTTATTTTTTCAACTGAATGTTTAAATCTATTTGTATTCATGTATGGACTTCGCTTTGTTTCATTTGTGTGATAATGGCTTAACCTGAAATCTACGATTGAGTTGTTTTGCTTTAGTTCTCGCGGTTTTTAATTAAAAACGAGAAGTGTTTGTTTCTGAGTGTATTTATATCAAAACTAAATAGTTCCAGATTAAGAATGCCTGTTAAAAAGTAATTTACAGTAATTCAGTGCCACGATTTGTTTATTTGATGCACATTTCTAACTCTGTTTTATACATAATAGTGCTAAACGTTTCATATTTAACGGGGGGTTTCTCTTTTTTTTAGGATGAAGTCCTCGAAAGTTGATAACGATACCAAAAAGTCGAGTCGATCGGTGAAATCGGCGGCGTCCGACGAGAGCCCGCCAAAATCGCGGTCGCGCACTTCTCCCTCGCGTTCCCCCGCTCGGGGAAGGAAACTGTCCCCCGGGCCCCGCGCCTCGCGCAGGTCCCCGGCGAGGAAGTCTCCCGCCAGAAAGTCTCCGGCCAGGAAGTCTCCCAGCAGAAAGTCCCCCGCCAGAAAATCTCCTTCCAGGAATGCCGTCAAAGAAGAGGAGCCCTCAAAGTCGCCTTCCCGACGCCCTCCTATTAAGAGCGAGAGCAAAAGTGTTCCGAAAATATTGTCAAATGTTAAAGTCGAAATCCCGCGTTTAGTCCGACCATCCAGGCAGACAATCGCTGAATATTCGATTAAAGATATAAAGTCCGTAGACGTTGTAAACGGAAAAGATTTAACGCGTGATGGACTCCGTGAAAGGAAACCAATTAAGCTACCGGAAGATACAAGCTCCAAGATTGCTTCTCGGCGCTCCATTCGCCTCAAAGAATCCACCGAATATGAAAAATTGCTTAGTTTAGCTCAGAGCACAAAACTACCCAAGAGCGATTACTCCTTTGAAAACTTTTCCGATAGTGAAAATGTATCGGATGATGACTCCGCTTTGAATAAGCGCACATCGGCTACTCGCACCTTAGTCACCCCGCTGTTTAAGATGGATGAACCAGAGTTTGGTGGTCCCATTAGCGTGGTGTCTCGTCTCCTTCTCGCTCCACTGGTTATTGTGGGCATCAACATCGCCTGTAGCCACTCCCGCTGCAGCTTCTCCGCCTTGCCGAATCTCAAACCTTATACTAAACTGGAAAATTGGATCAACCTAAAAAGCATGTCGCTTTATCTCTCATTCATTCTTCTCCAGGTCCTCTTGGCTCTAGTCCCATACTTTGGAAGACGCGTTCATGTTCCCTGGGGAAGGCACTCCTTCGTTGCCAATGGAATATTCTCCTTCATCTCTACTGTTGTCTTAATATTCTCGTTAGAATATTTGGACATTCCCGTTGTGTCCACGGTTTATTCTCAATACTTCCAATTATTGATAACGTCTATAGTGTACAGCACCCTTGCCGCCATAGCGCTGTTCATTCTGAGCAAGAATGTTCCGGAGGATGATCTCAACCCATTTGCCAATACTGACTCGGCACTGCATGATTTCTGGGCTGGACGAGAGATCAATCCCTATATTGGAAAGTTGCATGTGAAGATGGTCTTACTGCGCACCGCACACATTGCAGCCGTAAGTATTCGGTCTAATATCTAGTGTTACTCCACAGTTTCATGAAATTGACAATAGGTTCAATGTTCCATAGTAATATTAAACTAATTGATTCATTTAATATAAACCTAGTTCTTAAATGTGGGTATGGGCCAGTGGCGGTACTTCCATACAAGCCGAAAAGCCGGGCTTGCCTTAAAAAATCTACAATAAAATAACTGTTTTTGCGCGCTTGAGCCGTCTACGAATAAAATAATATTTTGAATTTTTGCGCGAGTTAAAGCAATTTAATTCGTTGCGCAGAAATGACCTAAGTGTATGTTTTGTTCCACTCATACGGGTCGTATTTTTTTTCACTCATACATACTGTAGGTAAGATGCCCGCAAAATCGCCTACATCCACATGTTTTGCTTCATGTTTTCGATGGGCTTCATATTGGGTTTGCGAAATGTAAAAGGGTCTTTGTCACACATGTATTTTTGGCTTGTAATCATATAGCTTGGTGCATATATACCAGAAGATATCTATAATTTTTTGTATGGATTTGAAGCTGGGCTTTATTACTCTGAAGTATGTTACTATTCGTTGTGTCACGAACTTCATTTCTATTGGCAGAATGTTATCTGTCATTACGTAATGTGCAGAAATGTTATGAAAAGAAAGATTTTGTAATTTCTTTACGAACGTCTATTTATAATTCGTGTTTCAGTGTTAACAAATATATTATCATTGTCTATTTACAGCTTATTTTTTAATTATTATATTTCTTCTTGTATTTGTAAATACATAATTATATTATACAAGAACGTGAGTTTTAAGACGCAGATTTTTTTTTTTGTATATGGGATTTAAAATCAATTAATTCACGAAATTAATTAAGAAAGACAAAACTCTTTTAATCCGGAAAAATACATCATCGTGACCCTCTACTAATATTATAACACAAAAAAATCGGACGGGCTTGCCTTACTGGTTGACCCTAGGCATGCCACTGGTATGGGCATGTAAGTCCACATTCCCTCACTGAAATTTGCGAATTTTTTTTTAAACTTTTTTTTTTTTTTACGACATGCATTTCAAAATTTTGAGTTTCGTTTCTTTTGTTGCAGGCTCTGATCAATATTGTGACTCTGTACCAAGGAGTGAATGTGAAAAATTTCCCGATTCTTTCTACGGTGACCCTGCAAGAGATTGAGACCTACCAACAGATATATCAATCCATCTCAATAAGTCCCACTCTCGTGGTGTTTGCCTCCATACAGATAATATACTTCTTGAATGCCATTTCCAAAGAATCGTCCTTTTTCTCCACATTTGAGCACCAGTACGAGGGCACGGGTCTGATGATTACCCTCGGGTACGCCATCTACCCCTTCACCACAATGTCCATCACCAGATACGTGTTAGATTACAACGTCGTGCTGCCCTACTATATCCTGGCAGTCGTTCTGGTCAGCTACATTACTGGACTGTACATTTATAATGCCAGCAACGCCCAGAAGAGCTGTTTCCGAGAAAATCCCCATAACCCCAAAGTAGCACGTGAGTACCATTTTTTTAATTTTTTTTTATCAAGAATTATTCATATCTAGACATTTATGTATATTGTTATGAATGTTATGTTCCCAGAAGGTTATAGGAAATATCAAAGTGTTTCCGCCAAAACAATGGATTATCTATGACAATTTTAATTAATATGGGTTTATCAATTTTGAGAAGTTCTATTTACATATTTCGAAACACTGTAGTATCCCGTGTTCTTTTTTCTTAACCGTCGCGTTGCCATGTGGTCAATTGAGTTTCCACTGCCAATTTAAAGTTGATTTTCTTAAAACCTATGGACCCTAATATTATAAAAAAAAATTTAATCCTCCATTGAAGTGTTCTCAATATTTCGTAATAAAAAAAAAGCAAAAAATTACTTCCTTCATCCCAAAAAAAAATATTTTCTAAGACTGCCCTCACCTTCATTCGTGTTAAGGTAGAATTTGTTTTGCTAATATTTACAACTTTATCAAAAGTGACAAATACTTACTCGCTGTTTTGAACGTATTATAAATTATATGTGTGGCCTTTTCAATAGGTACGTAATAATACCGACTGGATGGAAACGCAGCACGCAACTTAATAATATCAGAACTGTGAAAATATTAACACTTTACCAAAAGGGACAAATATTAATACGTACTCGTTGTCTTGAACGTAGTATACATTTTGCCTAGGTGCCTTTATCATACGTAAAGTCTCGCCCGCCGGCTGCGGCGCGGGGACAAGTTTATACTTGGGTGTCCAGTTGCTCGTATGCTGTGACGCATTCCATATCAGAAATCGCATGGTTCCAGAAAAAAAAAAATAATGATATGTTTTTCAAATAATCCATGTATGTTATAGATATCGATCTATTCCTAATGAAATTCCCTACAAGATGACATAAATTAAATTTTGATTCATCGAGTCATATGCTTGATATTTAGATAAAGTTAGCGGTAAACTGAATTTACCACATGGGAGCGAGCATTTTGTTTTGAACACGGTACGTTAAGGGTTAATCTTGTTTGAAAATATTATAAAATGTTTGTTTTTTTTCAACCTCGAATGTTTTGATAATCTGATATGTACTTGCATGCAGTGATGCAAGATAGATCCGTTACACTAGTTTATTTATTCAGGTGTGTATTTAATATATACACTGATAAAATAATTATTCTACCACAACCTTATACACAGTAATTGGTCCAAGGTTCACGTTTTTGCAATAACTCGGGTTTTGTTGCATATTCTAAATGTATAAATGAATATTTAATTTTGTTTATGTTGCAGACAAAGTAAACATCAATAATAATAATGTTATCAAGAAGTCTTAGGTTTTTGTAGCTTGCTGAAGAGAAAAAATATGATAAAGCCATAGAAGTGATTGAACCTAAAATATTATCAATAAAATTATTTAAATGATCAATCCTATTTTCTTGATGAGAATGCTTAACGAGTATGTATGACGTGAGGTGTCTGAATAGTTTTATTTCTTCATTATCATTATTTTTATTCACAGATAAATGACTCGGCTTTCATAATGCACTAAGTTACGGTTAATTCTGGATTTTTGATCAACTAAAAGCTACTTAACACTGGAATTCCATAAAGAAGATTATTTTTAATGCTGTTTTTCCACTTTGAGTTTATTTTTCTCTACATGTTTTAATTTGAACAGTATAAACTCAATATTTATTTTATATCATTCCCGGATGATGTAAAGTGGAAATAATCAATGCTTAATGTTAATTATGGCGTTAATTTGCTAATATAGTATTCTCTCTTTATAACAATGTCCAAGGGATTGGGCATTGTCATCGTTATAGAGAGAGATCGTTATATAGAGAGTCAACAATATTTTACAAATTAACATTTAGGGTTAGCTACCCTTTCAACGACATCTGTTACTCCCGACCTTCTACGTATTTCAGTATTTCTTATCCGGTCTGAGAGTCTTGCATGTAGCATGGGTCTTTCGTATTTCATCTGTGCTACACGGAGTCTCCTTTGGTCGACTTGGTGAGGGACTGCTCCATTTGTCAGTACTAGAAGTACGCATTAAACAAACATTACGTTACTTTAAATATTGTTACTGTATTTATTATGTTAATGTAAGACAGAAGGGGCACTCCAAAGACTGAAATACCATAATTATAAAGAGAGAGAGAGCAAAATCGGTATAGAGAAAGAACAAATATGTAGAATAAATTCTACCAAAACCAAACTAAAAATCACTATAGAGAGAGACTACTGTATTTTAAAAAAATTCTTCCAGATCTAGATTCTCTACCTACGTTCCAAGGCAAGCGACTCTTGATTAGTGGGTGGTGGGGCTTCGTGCGCCACCCCAACTACCTCGGCGACATCCTTGTGCATCTGAGCTGGGCTGTGGGAGCGCTGCGGGCCCCACCCGTACTCTTCATCCTGGCCACTGTTCTGTTCCTGGCGCACCGAGCCGCCCGCGATGGCCGACGGTGTCGCCAGCGCTACGGTACCGCATGGGACCGATATTGCACACGAGTACCCTACAACATCCTTCCCAGGGTCTATTAACCCAACGACACTTTAATGTAGACATTGTGAAAAGTTTTTTTTTTTTTTTATTATTAAAAAAATATATTAATTTTGGGACTGCTATATTTAGGCTGTCTTATGACACTGTCAACGTCTGATTTTTTTATTTATACATGTTATGTTTCATTATGAATCGTAGCAATACTCCGATACTATATTTGCATAAACTTGTCTCCAGAGAATTCAAAACCGCTCTCGTAATAAAGACTTGTGATTATGTTCGGATTTCCTGGTCTCTGATGAATTTTTAAGAAGATACAAATTACCTTCTGTGACACCGAGGCTCATCATAAAATACAATACAGTATTTTCTTGTGCAAGTAAATTTATTTTGATTCGAGGCAGTAAAGCGTTTGTGAAGAGATCATTTAGATATTATGAATTACTTAGTTTATTTAGGTTAGGTTATTTCTTTTTATATTTAAACCACCGAATTAAATTTTAACCAAAATTTCCACATAAAACATTGTAATGTTGTTTTGGTGAATCTTTTATAGACATTGAAAAAATACATGCAATTACTCGTGAACTCCATATTAAATTCTGGATTTAAATATATAATTTTTACTAATTAATTTGCTTTCAATTTTCTTAAGGTATAAGAATTTTTACTTAAATATAAATGTACATACATAGACCTCAGGTTAATGCAATATTTTATATTACTTTTGATGTTTTAATAATTCATCAATTAGATGTAATTTTGTGTTTTATTTGTACGTCGATGCCATCGATATTTTAAGATTTTTCGCAAAATGTGTAATTTTTTTTATTCAATGATTAATTGTACAAGGAAGACAAAATGTAAATTTTCATAAATATATTTTTTTAACCCTTCGAATGCTAAACATCAATATACGAGAAATGCTAACAATCGTCATTGCTTAAAATGACTCACAATTTTTAAAAAAAATCTGTGCAAACAATAGTTCATCACACACTTGATAAATGGTTCACTCAGTATTTACTTCACAGGTAAACAGTGAAGTATGTTTTTTTTTCGGAATTATGAATAGTAACATTTTTCGCTAGTATTTAGAAAAATATTGCAGCAGTCAAAGGGTTAAATAAAAATAATATTTATTTTTGCAGCCTAGAAGCAGTATCCTTACAAATTTATGCTGCCAACATACTTATCACAAACATTAATTAAATTAACACCTAAATAATATTAATTCTCATAATTTTATTTAACTACTGCTTCTGGCTGTGGATGTATGAAAAATATGTCTGGACTTCCCATTTAAATGTAATATGAATTTTAGATTTTTTTTAAATCGGATAATTTTATTTTTACCAATTACAAGTGTCATATTTTTATATTTTTAACAACATTTATTTTTTCTTAGATCAATAGAATCCAGTTATTTAAACGATGCAATTTTTTTTTCAAATAGTTTTATTTAATATTTTAATAGTTGACATGTTTCGCTTTTGCAAATTGCCTTGCCTTGCCAATATCATAATTTTTGATAATGCTCAAGCGATATAGAATGTGTCAACCTTAAAAATCTTTAATATGCAAATTTCAATCATCTAATTCAATGAAACCGATTTATAATTACAAGTTTTCAAAAGTAGCATTCGGTGAATTTAATTATGTTCACACTGTACATATATATCACTTTATTAAAGAAGGAACAATGAATGTATAATTTTTTAATTACTATTTTTGCTGTATAAAGCTTTTTGTGTTAGTCCGTGTTTTATTATCTTAACCATTTCATTCTAATCGGATATAAATACATGCGCATTCAAGATTTCTTTATAAATTAACCAAATATGTGTTGTCTCTGGACAAATGTTTAAAACACGCTGTTATTTTGTCTGTTTTGAACATCAATTTTAACCTTTAGTGCTGGATACATTACATATTTTTAAGGTGGTGACATAACAGCAATTTTGTACATAAATATGCTACAAATTCTTTATAAATGTGAACCCAAGATTAATATTTTGCAATACGCATTGATGTTATAAATTTTACACATTGTTGAAATGTTAAATACATACTTCTTTAATTATCTGATGTATATTTTTAAAATATAGATAAGGTAGTTAGCGTAATATATTAGTATTATATTTTTTTATAATGTATTTACTGGTGTAAGAAAATGATCAAAATTTTAAACAGCGCCTAAGGCGTATTTCTGAAATGTATTTCAATTTTTATTTGAAATCGGGGGGCCTTAATGTAAAATACATAAACAGATTTTTTTTAATAACCCAAAGTAAATATTTGCTCAAATTTAACCTCATTCACGATGAAATAAAATGCTTAAAATAATAATATTTTTATTTATAGATTTAAGTAAGAAAATATATATTGTTTAGGTCATTTAACATTTAATATTAGTTTAGAAAATATGGGCAGAGACATTCGGGTACCTTATTTTTATTATGCTAAAATAACAAGTTCTTAAAACGTTTTGCATGTAAAATTTTCCAAAAGGTTTATTCGTTAAATACTCGCATTGTTTATATATTTTACTTATACCAAAATCGGAAAGTGTTCAATAACTTTTTATTTAAATAGTATTAAACTTTGCCCGTTGTTAAACTCTGTTAAAGGATCTTAAAAACTGTTTGCTTGTCCTGTATTTGAACATATTTTAAATTCTCTCATTATTATTAATTAGATTATATTTTTCATAAATTTAAAGAAAGATCTGTATGTGGTACAAATAGTTAATTTGGCTTGTATTGTAGATGATATCCATATACATTATGTATTATTGGAATAAAGTTTTTTTAAACAAATGTTTCATGATTTATTTAGTTCCCAAATCAAAAATTTTGAAAAGAAAAGTTTCCTATGTGTACTGTGGTAAGTAATAAAATATTGAATTGTGTTTCATAGAGGAAAAGAGATCAAACAAAGACAGACAACTTGATAACATACAGATATGACATTTGATAATGCCTTAGAAGGTTGAAACATGTCATTCCCATAAAATATAATAAAACTTCTAGAAAACTGACGCAAATGTGATATAGTATATTTATTTGCTTTTTTAATTTCACTTAAAATATATAGGAAAAAAATTAAGACTGGACGTTTAATGGTTTAAACATAAAGCTGAAAAAGATAAATATTAACTTTTTTGGGTGGCATCTTTAGGGTAACGTTTGAACTACACTATATTATTAAATCATAACGCGCTTTTGCACAGCTATGTTTAAGACCAATTGGCATCAAAAACTCATTTCAGACTTTTTGTAAACTTGCCACCTTGGTAATGTCCAGCCTTCAATTGTTCAATTCACATTAGTATTATTCAAGTTCACAGCAAGTTTGCTTGGATTAAAAAAATGTTTTAAAGATATTAACTGAATTAGGATACACACATTCTTGCACCTATACACATGTCATTTTATCCAATAAAATAATTGATATTGAACTTTAATTGTATTTCTTTAATATACGAGTATATTGGGTGTATTTATATACTCCAATATAGCAATAGCGAAGCGTTGCCGGGTCAGCTAGTTAATTATAGATATGACCGAGGAAAACACGGCATGACCAAATTAATCAATTACTAAAAGGCGGCCACATATGAAGTCGGAATAATCGATGTGAATGAATTTAGAGGAGCCCGAGAGGTATGCCAGGACAGGCCATTGTGGCGATCCATCCTCTCTGCCTACCCCTCCGGAGAAATGGTGTGATGGTTAGTTAGTTAGTTAGTTAGATATGACCTTCGTGCCCAAGTGGTGGTAGTGCTTTGACTCCCACACCGAAGGGCCAGCGATGGCAGCGTGATTGTCACACTGTCTTTGTTCTGGTGTAGAATTATCGGGACATTTTTAGCTTAACCGTTTTAGTACCGTGATGTTTTAAGCTTAGGAACACTAACATACCGCATGTTTTTATTTTTAAAAAATAGGGCTAATGGATTTTATGCATTGTTTAAAGTTTACCTATAAAATGATATATCTAGTTTAAATTTTTCAAGTTGCATTATCGAAATTTCGTATATTTGATTTTTCTTTCAGGGTTGTCACAAGCATAAATAAATATAATTTTTATATTTTTATAAAAAAAATATTTATTGAGAGCAAACATTAAAAAATCAAACTATCTTGTATCAGTTATTGTCTATTATCACTTGAAATTTAATTCTTAAGAGTTACAATTTTATTATGAATGAAAATTCAGGTCTATTACAGAATTGTTATATTTTTATTTTGCAGATAGGGCATTTTACTTATAATCTACACGTCAAATAACAAATAATTAACATCATCTGATTCTGGTGTCGCCAAAATATTTTCCTGTGAAGTATTGATAACCTTCCATTATGGAGGGTACCTCCTTTCACGAAAATATTCACAATTTTCACAAAAAAAAAAACACGGGGTACAACTACACAGATTATGTCACTATCACAAAACAAAATAAACTATATCAAATTCACGAAAAATATTGAAAACTTAAAAAAACACAGAATACGACAACACACAGTAATACTGTCGTTAGTTATCAGAAAAAAACTATAGAACAAAATAATATTTTATAAATACGCGGGAGAGTAATTCATGGACTTGCTGTTTCGAGTAAAAACGGGCAATTTTGAAATTGTATCCTGAAATATGGTAAAAGCAAGGTTAAAAAGGTCAAAACAGTTGAAATTCAGGTACAAATTTAAAACAAAAAAATTGATCATTTTTATCGATCTCGCCATAAGTGGTAACCCTAGTGTGCTCGACTTCTACAAAAATCATTTTTTCAATAAGATCGACCAACGTAAGAAGGTTCATTTATCTTGCAGAGATATTGTATAGATGTCGCTAGCTACACAAAAAAATTAATTCCTGCTGGAATCATTTTTAATACAAAATGGCCTTACGGTATTGGTGGTGCGCCTACGTAGCTGTCACCAATAAAAATTAATAAACATACAAAAGTTTTATTGTATACCCATGAGTAGAAGACTCATTATGGGGTTTCGATCAATTATTGTATTTTTAAAGCAATTTGTTTAAAATGAAAGTAATTATCGATAGGAGATATTTAGCAAGCAAATGTGTAAAATATATTTTTTACTTTACTTTACTACTTTCCCATAAATGTAGACAATAATAAAACTATTGGGAAATCGACATTTAAATCAATATTATACATAATTATGTGATTTTATTGGAAACATTGGTATTCACAACCAACACCATACACAAATTTAAATGTGCCAGTGGACTACGAAGAAACAAACGCTTGGCATAAATCTGAGAGACAGAATACAAATGTGGAAATCAGACGCCGGATAAAACTTGTCGATGTGAAAATTAGATAGTAGGGTACCAGAGACTTGATGTCGAGGACTTTAATCCAATTGGAAGGAAAATATGGGTAAAAGCCGCGCAAGACCGAGAAAAATTGAGATAATTTGAAAAGGAGCAGTAAAGGGATGGCTAGAGAAAATACGATTGTTATCGATCGATTTTATTACCATGTTTCTAAAAATTTCAGTTCGTCAAAGAGCCATCAGCGAATACATATTGATTCGTTCAATAATAATGATTTATTCAAATATATACCCGATTAGTCGAAAACTAAAAAATTGCTCATGTTCGCGCTGTTGCCAAATGCTGCATTTTTCTCTATGGTTAAAAAACAATATTCTATGGACAAAAATTATGTCGACCTGTCAAATTTATATGTAATCAAATAAAACATAACCTTATACAGTAACTAATGAAAATAAATTAAATTTTAATTAATTTCAGTTGACATCATGGCCCGAAGAGATGTTTTGGTAAGTCTAACTTAAAAGATTTGTTTTATTAGTTTCACGTTACGAAATTATTATTGAAATTGTTTTCAATTCGAGATGTGTTTAATAATTCCCCAATTTAATTATGTTTCTTACAGAAAAAACTTTGGTCCATGTGCTATCTCTCGTCGGGGGGGTTACTGGTCTACAGCGGAATAAGCATTTACAATAATAATGAAAACTTTTATAACAATATTCTTATGCCAATTTCTCAATATCTCAGTCCCGAAACTTCACATAGTTTGGCATTAACTTTGACTAAGTACAAAGTCTTCCCCCGAAGTAACTTTGTAGACCCTCCAATACTGGTAAAAACATATTTATATTAACTAAGACATAGTGAATCACATTTTTGTGTTATCAACATATATTACCTTTGAACTTTGCTCAGTGATGCGTAGACTTTACGATTGTTATAGCAATCCCTCCAAATATTTGTTTTTATAAAAGTGTTTTTAATATGCAGATCTATAATATATCAACAACATAGGTTTTTTGATTTGTCATATTAAAAAATAACAGTTTCGTACTATTTATATAAAATATAATTACGAAATTTGTCAAAAGAGAGTAATTTAGTTTAATTTATGAACTCTATCCATTTGGTTTTACAGTCCGTTTAAAATAAATTAATATGTTATTAGGATTATTTAGGAAGTATGTAGGATAAGTGAGTGAAGAGGGATATTGAAAGGATTGGGGCAGGCAACAAAGTCATGGAAATGACGAATGGTCATTGCAAACAAAAGACTATCCACGAAAGCTAAGATGGAAGTTCACAATGGTGTTCTTGTACCCACCCATATGTGCAGAAGTGAAGCATGGATCTGGCATATGAAGGATAAAACTATTAGATATAAGATCTCTCAGATGAATGTGCGTAAATCTAAATATGATAGTGTCAAATCCAAATATAAGAAGTGATTGCAGTGTGAATGAAACAATGAAAGATTCATTATGATAGTTTGGGCACAATGAAATAATGAATGAAGAAAGAATAGTAAAGAAAGTATATGTAAACAGAACAAGAAATAGAGTAAGACCGAGGAAAACTTGGTATGATCATTTCAAGCAAATATTAAATGTCGGCCACTTGAAGAGTCGGATGAGCGTGCATGATACGATGTATGAATGTTAAGAAAGTAAGAGAAGTTTATCAGGAAAGAACAGTGTGGCAGTTCATTTTTTATTCATTTTGCTTTGGGGAGATGGCGTGATCGTTAATTAGTAAATTTTAAAATACATTACCTAAATTAAAATTTGTTTATTTGAACAGCAAACTACATTTCTTGGAAGAAAGCTAAGTAATCCAATCGGTATAGCAGCAGGATTTGACAAACAGGGAGAAGCCATTGACGGACTAAGTAAAATGGGATTTGGCATAGTTGAGATTGGTTCTGTGACTCCTCTTCCACAACCCGGGAACCCAAAACCCCGAGTATTCAGACTTTTAGAAGACAAGGCTATAATTAACCGATATGGTTTTAACAGTGACGGCCATGAAAGAGTAAATCAACGATTGTCCGAAAGAACCCGTGATAATGACGTCATGTTGGGTGTCAATCTTGGTAAAAATAAAGAATCGGAAGACCCTATAAATGATTATGTTTTGGGAATCAAAAGTTTTGGTCATCTTGCAGATTACGTTGTCATAAATGTCAGCAGGTGTGTTCTATTTTTATTACAAAGCTTTTTATAGTTCCATGGTAGATGACACAAATGTCCGGATTGTCCAGCTGACAACAAGTGCACCATCTAAAAGAACATTATGTGTTAAATTATTTTTATTTTGTTATTTTATTTTAAATAATTTGTTTTAGATTTATTTTGCGGATGTTGGACGATTGAAGTGTGCGCGGGAGATGCCTATTGGTGGCGATGAGGTTCACAACCCATCACACTGCATCTCTCGCGGGGGCGAAAAGAGAAGAATGGAGTGCCGCATCAGTTAAAGTGTGGCAGTCCATTCTTTCTGCCTACCCTTTCGGAGAGAAGGCGTGATAGTTCATTAGTTATGTTATATATAAATATCTACATTAAATTCTGTTTATTCTAATAATATGAATTTATTTAATAACAAGTTTCAAAGATCTTTATCAGGAAAATAATATGAATTTGGTTTGTGATTATCTTCTTAAAATGTTCATAAATAAACTTATCACTTTATTCAAACCTAAGGAGTTAACTCTCACATCTATTATTAAATTTTGTGGTAGTTTATTAACAACATAATATGTTATGCTATCTTTTACTAGAGCATTGAGAACTGTGTATCATAGATACACAATGAACAGCCAGCCAGCAGCTAGCACATGTATCTACGATGAGAGATCTCGGGATCATCTATGAGAGTAGGCTGACTTTTCGTGCACATATCGAGAGGATTTATGACATTTCACTGAGGATGTTGGGCTTCATCTTCCGGACCGGAGTTTTCAGAGATCCCAATGTGCTCAGAGTCCTATACAACGCGTTGGTTCGGAGCAGACTCGAAAGTGGTTCTGTGATGGAGTCCTCACGAGGCGAGATATTTCGTTATGCTGGAGAAGGTTCAGAAAAAATTTCTGAGGTATCTCTACATGAGGGAGTATGGCAGTTATCTGTGACTATCCCACAGCATTTTTTTTGGGAATGCTCGGAACCAATTCTCTACAGCTTCGAAGAGATGGGCATCTAATACCCCATTTCTTTAGATTAATCTGGGGATATTTCGAGAACTCGGCCGTGCTGGAGGATATTAGTATTTTTGTACCCGATAGATATCAGAGACAGAGACAGCTCAGATTGTTTTACCTACCGGCCGCCAGAGCCAATCTACCTCTGGTGACACCGATGGGAAGAGCAATTAGTCTGCTGAATGTGGTCTCCTCGGAGATCGACATCTTTCATATTAGTGAAAGTACGTTCAGGGAACAAATACTCTCGACTTTAGAAAACATCTTGTCTTCCTAATGTCGAACCATCTCTAATGCGTTCCTGGTATTACGTTGAATGTATATAATATTTTACGTATGCCTTCAACATTCATGCTGTTTGTAATGTCTTTTGAGTGAATAAACTGATTTGATTTAAATTTTTAGTCCCAACACTCCTGGATTAAGAAATTTACAAGGTAAAGAGCATTTAAGAGAACTTTTATCTGTTCTGGTAACAACAAGAAACTCCTTATCTGACAAGAAACCTTTGCTTCTGGTAAAGTTGGCTCCTGACCTTTCCTCTAAAGAGAGGAATGAAGTTGCTGAAGTGTTGAATAAGAAGGAATGTAAAGTGGATGGGCTAATAATCTCCAACACGACAACTCAGAGACCCAACTTGTTGAACAAGGAACACACAAATGAAGCCGGTGGACTCAGCGGCCAGCCTCTCAAAGATATGGCAACTGATTTAATAAGAGACATGTTCAAACTAACCAAAGGTACCACAGCTTTTTAATTATATACCACAAATTTATATCTAACTCTAACAATTGTTCATTTATTTATTTTTGCACAAATGAGACATTTTAGATCCCCAGGAATATTGAATAATTACATAACTAACTAACCATCATGCCATCTCTCCGAAGGAGAAAGAATGGACTGCCACACTTCCTCAACATTCATACATCGGGTCGTGCACGCGCGTCGATTTCTCTGACTCCTCACGTGGCCGACATTCAATATTTGATTTATTTGATCGTGCCACGTTTTCCTCAGTCTTCCGATTCTATTTCTAGTTCCATTTACATTGTCTATATATACTTTTTTTTACCATTCTTTCTTCATTTATTCTTTCCATGTGTCCAAACCATCTTAATGATCCTTTCATTATTTTGTTCATAACACCATCATTCGCACTGCATTCACTCATTATATTTTCATTTGATACTCTATCATACACAGAGTATCCACACATTCATCTAATATATCTCATTTCTACTGCATTTATTCTACTTTCATCCTTCTTTTGCCAGTTCCATACTTCGCTTCTATACATAAGGGTCGGTACAAGAACACCATTGTTACATAACAACAACAAACCATCACGCCGTTTCTCCATAGGGGTAGGCAGAGAGAATGGACTGCCACACTTCTCTATCCTGGCATACCTCTCTAGCTTCCTCCACATTCATACAGCAAGTCATACACGCACGTTGATTCTTCCGACTTCTAACATGACCAATCTTTAAAATTTGATTAATTTGGTCATGCCATGTTTTCGCTCTGCCCCGACTCCGTACTCCATTTACATCATTAATGTATACTTTCTTAACCATTCTTTCTCCATCCATGCGCTTCATATGTCCGAACCAACGCAGCGATCCTTTCATAATTTTGTTACATTATGCTTATAAATAAAATAATGTTTGATTTAGTCTACGGATTATACAAGTATTTATATTCTTTTATCATACTCAAAAATTATACGCTGACAACCTACCACCTATGGAGTTGATATAAAAGTTTTGGTTTATAACTGCATTTCTTCCCGGCGCAACATCTCAGTGTGGGACTTGGCCTTCTCCGCAACAGTTCTCCACTGGCTCCTGTCCTTGGCCATCCCTATCCATTCTCCAGATCTTTCTAGTTTGTCTGCATTAATAAGCGTAAAATTACATATGTTTTTTTATTTTTTAGGAAAAATTCCAATTATTGGAGTTGGTGGAGTTTCCACGGGTGAAGATGCGTACGAGAAGATACTGGCGGGAGCCAGTGTGATACAAATATATTCTGCTTTTATATACAACGGCCCACCAGTCATCAGTAAAATCAAAAGCGAACTTTCGGAACATCTGGAACGTAATGGTTTTAAAAATGTCGACGATGCGGTTGGCAAAGAGAATTTTAAAAAGTAATTTTGTATTAGCGTGGGTTAGCAAATGAAAATGACAATATCTCGGTATTCATTTTAAGACTGACATTTCATATTATTTAGAATTTAGAATACCACACCTTTCTTCTTCTTCTTTCTTTTTGTCCTGTCACACCTCCGTGGTGCATAGGACCTCAAGGAACCTTCTCCACCCAACTCTATTGCATGCCTGATGCCCAACATCATCCCAAGTGAGGCCTGCTGCCTTAACCTCGTCCTGCAGGGCTCTTCTCCAGGTGGCTCTAGGTCTGCCTCGCTTCCTCTTTCCCCCAATACGGGACCAGTTTAGAGCGCCCTTAGCGATGCAGGCTGGGTTCCGTCTCAGAGTGTGACCTATCCACTGCCATTTGCGTCTAGCGACTTGTTCTCTAATTGGCTTTTCGCCTGCCATGGTCCAGAGAACGGCATTTGACACTGTTTGGGACCAATAGATCTTGAATATTGAGTGAAGGCACCATATAATACCGTTTATAAACACATGGACTTTTCCAATAACATCCGCGGTAGATTTCCAAGTCTCACATCCGTACAACAGCACACACTCACTCTTAAATTGATTAATTCTTATAATATAAAGATTCTATCTAGAACAATGTGCTACAATCTCCAATATTGTAACTTAATAACTATTAAACATTATATATGAAGCAGTTGTGGACAATTAGTGTGGAGCATTTAGCAGGACATTTATGTTGACCATATAGTTTTTCACAATTTATTTTAATAGAAGTATAATAAATTTTTTGTTTAGATCGAATAATTTTATATTTTGTATACGAATCTCTAATGTCAAGGTAGTAACAAATATACTAGCAGTGTTATTTTTTACATAGTTTAATAAACTTTTTTTTTAAAGTCACAAATTTATCCAGTAAATCAATTGGACGTATGAAAATAGTGTTATTAAATATATATAATACTAGCGGACGCGACAGACGTTGTCCTGTGCAGAGACTCAATACGCACACAATTGTGATACATGCCATATATGGAATATCAAAGCAGCGAAAAAAAAATTAAATCTATGCCACGCTACAATGCAAGTGATTTGCACATGCGTAAACACAGAATTTTACATCAGCGTCATCTATGGTAAACAAACATAACTATGAATTATTCTCAGGTCAATTATTCATGAACTTCCCAGAAGGTTTTAACCATCCAGGGACCCGCTCAAATACGCACAAAAAATTTCATCAATATCGGTCCACCCGTTTAGGAGGAGTTCAACTACATAAGCCCGTACAGAAGAATTATATATATAAATATTAATTAAAACATAATATTTTTCCACCTAAATCAATTTTGAAAGATTTCATATCTCATTTATTATTTTTTAAACAATGTAAAACTATATAAAATGTGTAATATCTTGTTACTTTTGTTATTTTTTCGTCTATTGTAGTGTCTAGTCAATTGGGAGTAACATTTATTTTGACATTATTCATAAGATATTTGAGATTTATTACTTTATTTTAATCAATGACTTGTTGTCCACAGAGCATCGCTGCATTGGCTTGTGATAATTTGTTGTATTCAGTGTTCATATATTATAATTTTCATAAAATAAAGCTGTAGAAATGAATGTCTAGTTATGCAGTGAACTTCTGTGAGCAATGTGTCTGAATGAAACATGTATATCACATATGTTACAACTGTTTTATTTTATTTTATAATAAACTATATTTTATTTTTAAAGAATGTTATCAATTAGTCATTAAAAACTTACACTGCATCCATACTCCTCATCCTTGATTTGTGAAAAACTTATATCAATAACCACAATATCAACCACTTATTAGAATGTATGTTTAACTGGAGAATTAACACTTGTTAACACATACGCATAATAAAACATCACATATAAATTACTATAAGTTTCCACATTCAGGGCAGAGTGGCAAGAGTTACGGCTGCTACACCGAAGGTCCCAGGTTCGATTCCCGGCAATAGCAGTGTGAATTTCAGTCTTCGGTCTGGTGCAGAATTTACATAATGCCCATTGCCCGTGTGTACGGGCATAAGAAACACAACTGTGCCACCTGATGTGGCTAAATAGTCCTATCCTAGAATGACAAACTTTGTCACACTCCGGACAGGGATAATCTGCCCCTACGGCTGGACCCCGTTCTCTCCGCCTCTCCGGCCCCTGGCACATAGCGATGACTCTTCTCCACTCCGCCCTATAGGTTGCCAACTGCTCCCAATCCGTTTGTCTGTTTACACTCTTTACTGAAGTATGCAGGTTGTCCTTATATCTCTTACGCTGTCCTCCGTGCTTCCTTTTCTCTTCTAACAGTTCACTATATAATGTTTTTGGGAAGCCTGTTATCGTTCATGCGTAGAAACATGACCAGACCAGCGCAAGAGAGCGCGAGTGAGCAGTGTCTCCACGTTGTATCTCCTAAGCACCTCGGCATTGGAGACCTTGTGAAACCAGCGTATCCTATGTAAGTTGGCGAAGATAATGCTGCAGAAGTTTTTCCAGAGGTGTGGCGTCTATAACTGACCCATGTCTCGCATCCGTAGGTGAGTGCTGGAATAATTACATCCTTATATACGGTGATCTTGATACCTATTGGGAGGTCGTGATTGTCAAAGACTCTCTTTCGTAGTTTCCAGAAAGCACAAGAGGCAGCACTCAGACTATTTTTTATCTCGTCATCCATATTTGCTTTGTCATTCACAACACTACCAAAGTAATTTAAATATATATAACCTGTTCGATACTCTGACTATTAGCAGTAAAACTAAACAGTACGAGACCCAGAGGCATAGAGAATTTTCATTTTCGACTCGTTGAGGTCGTTGAACCCAACGCCGTGTATGCCCAGGTATATGTGTTTCAGAATGTCTTGTAGCTCCTCGCCAGAGTGTGAAATCAGAGCGCAGTCATCGGCATATTGCAGGTCTGTTATGTACCTAGTTTTACATGACTTTGCTTTAAGACGGCTAAGGTTAAACAGTCTACCGTCATATCTGTATCGGACTCCAATACCTCTTGTTGAATTTATATAACGATAAAATGGCGATAGATTAGCTACCTATCACAAGTCATGAAAATCAATATAATAACTAAAATAAATTGTATACAGCAATTGGGTTCAAACAACCTGTTGAAAATGTATTCATATTAACTTTGTAATTTAATGTTAGGATTCAAAAATAAAATAAAAAATACATATTGTTATAAAGTTTATTGCTCTTACATTATAAATAATTAAATATATTATTCTTCAGAAGATTTTATTGACTAAGTGTATGGTTAAAATGTCCGCCATTGAAAATCTGAAACACACATTAAATTTTGAAGTTTGCATAAAAAAAAATTTTTTACATGCATACTTAATAATGAGCAGAGAAGCATAATAAATCAAATGAAATAATTAGATCTAATGAATTATTTTATCACAAGGTTATTCTGATGAGTCTACAACGACAAATGAAAATAAAAATATTACAAGTCAATATTTGTATTACATCAAAAAATCATTTGTTTGAGCCAACTTGTTTTGTTTGGGATTGAACTTTTTGGAGCAACTATTGTTTGAATTGTTTTTCTTTCTGGAAGAAGCCCAGTTATAAACGCAAATGATTAGTTTTTTTTTAAATAAACCAATGTTATATAATACCAATATATTTTCATAGATATTCGAAACGTACGAAAATAAAAATATTGTAATTTATAAAACAAATCCCAGATTTTGCTAAATTTTTTAACAATATTATATTTTAATAAAAAATACATATTATTCAATATAATTTACCTAATGTTCAAATAATCTAAAAGAATACTCTTGTGAGTTGTCAATTTCAGATATGAAATCAGTTTTCCAAACAGAAACAACTGTGCCACGAGTCCACCATAGGAAAAGCATTTTTTTCAATTCTGTTTTTAAAATGCATTCTGTAATATGAGAATCACTGATGTTAGTATATTTAAAAAGAGAAAGAAAAAAAACAGAAATCAAAATATATGAATTATTAAATATTTAAATGAATACCTGTGTGTCATTTTTAAAATGTGAGGGATGATATGAAATTTCATATAATTTATTTCATTTCCTTTGCTTCATTATTTTCATCAGCAGATTTAATTTTACAGGAAGGCATAATTTTTTGTAAATGCAATTTACAAGCTTCCATATTTTTCACATATGGTAAATCGTAAAGAACTAAGTCATTCAAATTTGAAAGAGGTGGAATATTCTGAAGGCCATTATCTGTGATGTTATAGCAGCTGGATATCTGGAGGTGGCGCAGGGGAGAGTCCACGTAAGAAAGATCCTTGAGTGCTTGGTCAGTTATATAATTACACTTATGTAATATTATTTTTGTAATATGCTTGCAGCCGGCTGAAAAAAAATTCTAAGAATGTAGCATTTTTTTATAAATACTATATGAAGACTACAGGGGAAAAACAAGGAATGTCAGTAGAAGTTTAATTTGAATAAATTGAGAATAAAGCTAATCAAAGTCTATATATTTCTTAGCAATTAGCAATCGATTATCTGGCCATAGTCAATGACACACATGATTTTTTAATATGAAAATTTTACTGTGGATAGATACGTACAAATGCCGCTAGATGGCATTATTACATTTATTTTGAATTTTAACTGACATTCCTTGTTTTTCCCCTGTAGTCTTCATATAACAAGTATGCTTCGCCCTGTATGGCGCTCCGGTATCATTTCGAGAAAGCTCAAGCTCCAAATATTCAGCAGTAGCATTAAAAGCGCACTGCTCTACGGATGTGAGACTTAGAAGTCTACCGCGGACGTTATTGGTAAACTCCAGGTGTTTATAAATAGGTGCCTTCGCTCAATATTCAAAATCTATTGGCCCCAGTGTCAAATGCCATTGTTTGGACTATGGCAGGCGAAAAGCCCATTAGATAACAAGTCGCTAGACGCAAATGGCAGTGGATCGGTCACACTCTGAGACGGAACCCAGCCTGCATCGCTCAGGGTGCACTAGAGTGGTCCCCTATGGGGGGAAAGAGAAAGCGAGGCAGACCTAGCGCCACCTGGAGAAGAACCCTGCAGGACGAGGTTAAGGCGGCAGGCCTCACTTGGGATGATGTTAGGCATCAGGCATGATCAGGAGAGCATCAGGAGAAGGTTCCTTGAGGGCCTATGCACCACGGAGGTGTGACAGGACAAAAAGAAGAAGAAAAAGATATCACAAGTAAATAAATTTAAAAACTTATAGAATACTTTGCATTACAAATACAAGAGAATTATTTTTAATATGATTAAATCAATGTATTGATAGTTTAGCAAAAATAATTTAATGAATTAAAAAGTACATTTTTACGTGTAGTGTAGTAATGGAAAATAAAAGTATATGCAAGTGAAAAGAGTAAATGTTAAAAAGAAACAACATAATTAGAAAAAAATTAATTACAAATGACTAATTAGAGATTTTACTAAATAGGCTATTAGAACCGAATAAACCAACAACTTTCCAATATTTGTTATCAAGTGCAGTCTAGGAATAGGCAAGTGTACGCGATAGTTGTGAATATTGGCAAATTAAAATATTTTTACAGTGGAATCAAAGTGAGGTATCTAAGTGTGACAGACACATACGAGTAAGATAATAATAATTTTTATCAAAACAATAAGTGTTACATAAGAAACAGTTTTTTTTGCATGCATGTATTGAATAGACTGTGTCTTCCAGAAACCAAACTGAACACTAACAATATTTTTTTTCTAAAAGTTTATAGATACATATTTGATTAATACAAGATGCTTATCTTGTATAAATCTAATATGCACCTGTAAGCATGCAAACTATTTTATTTATTCATTTATATGAATTTTAATTATTCAAATACTAACTTAAATGTGCAAATCCGTAGTGAGATATACTGGAATTCGAGGCATCAATTACATCGACATGCTTTCCTACATTGGATTTGGGTAACGTGTTATAATCGACTGCTAACGCGGCCTCCCCAGCCCATTTCACTGATCCACCGTTTCGCAGCAACCATTCTGCGCAAGCTACATCAGGACCGACTGCTCTTATTCTATCTTCGTCTGGATTATTAAACATTTGATTAACCCATTCCCAAAGTTGACGAGATTGATATTTCGGGGGATGAAAAATGTTTGCTTTTACAAATCGAAGCATTGTAAAAAAAGTTATATAAATCGTCTAGATAAAAACAAAATTTATTTGAATCGTAGTAGACGATCCAATATCCAATACAAACGAAAAGTGACAGTTGTGAATAAAAAAGACAAACAGTGACATAAGGACATAGACAATGATTGAAATAAATAGATAAATTATTTCACTGCTGGCAACAAACTCGTGTTTTTCATAAATAAAGAATTTTCCAAATGTCAAACTACTCGGCGCTGTCAAAGTCAATGTTATTCCTCTTTTACGTTTAATTTTTTCATCAATAATCTGAACTATTTATAGTCTAAATTTTAGTAAAAAATGTCTGAATCATACGGTAAATAAATATTTGATTAACAGCTCATCGTTAAGTGAATACCTTTTGAAGTGTTCTAATAATATTTTTTGTTGTCATTTTTTTTTACAGATTATTTGTTTAAATTTCTCATAATTGGAAGTGCTAATTCCGGGAAATCATCATTATTGAATAATTTTACTGGAAATAAATGTATGTATATTATATTGTTTTTATTATTTTTACTATACTCGTTTTGTTTAACATAATATGCTTATTTTTGTGACCTAATAGTTCATTGTTATCTTTTATCTTAACACCATATGTGCACATGTAATGGTTTAGCGAGTTTCGCACAGAACTTCGCAAACATAAGATTTTTTATTATTACTGTCTGCACTAAAAAACCTTGCAGTTTTAGAATAATTAATGAAATATTTAAACATTATTCAATTTATTTTACTTGAGTAGCTTTGTTGCGAAATAATTGCGCTTTTAGTAATAAATTGGGTCAATTTAACTATTTTGTCTAATTTTGCAGATTATTGTGTTTTCTTTTCTTTCGAAAACCAGTACTTTTGACTTATTCACATTAATCTCTAAGCTGTTTCTCAAACATACCTCATTTATGCTAGATTCCAAGACTTGAAGTTCATGCTCGCTGTCATGCAAGTAGCACAGCATCGTCCGCATACAGCAGACGGCTTACTGACCCTCTGCTCTTGTTGGCGCCTACATTGAACCCTTTCAGCTAATTAATAATTCTAAATAAACATGGCATGACCAAATTAATCAAATTTTAAAGATTGGTCATGTTAGAAGTCAAAAGAATCGACGTGTGTGTATGACTCGTATGAATGCGGAGGATGCTAGAGAGGTGTGTCAGGATAGAGTAGTGTGATGGTCCATTCTCTCTGCCTACCCCTGCGGAGAAGTGGCGTGATGGTTTGGTTGTTAATAATTCTAATACTCTCTTACGACCGCCTTTGTAGCAGAGTGGCGACAGCTATGACTGCTATGCTGAAGGTCCCGGGTTCAATTCCCGGCAGTGTGACCGAAAAAATCATGCTGTCTCCGGTCTGGTAGAATTCACGTAATAGTGTAAATTGCGATAGACTAGCTACCTATTACATGTCATGAGAATCAATAACTGTAAAGTTGTATACAGTAATTGGGTCCAAATAACCAGTTGTATACCAAAATGAATCAAAGTGTGAAAAGAAACGGGAAACTAGCACATTAAAGGCCAAGTGGCATCCCAAGAACCAGCGAAATTTGATACGCTTTGCTACAAACCAATCCCTAGAAATGAAACAAATAAATAACCAACACTTGAAGTCCATACCCGCTGTCTGCAAGTAGCACAATGTCGTCCTTATACAGCAGACAGCTTAATGACACTCTGCTCATGTTGGTGCCTGCATTCAACCCATTGAGCAAGATAATAAATCTACAACTCTCTTTGGTTTTTAGTCAAAGAGGACCGCTGCCACACGGTGGGGGTGGAATTTGGTTCCAAGATAGTGAACATCGGCGAGAAGTGCACCAAGCTGCAGATATGGGACACGGCAGGACAGGAAAGGTTTCGATCTGTCACACGCTCGTACTACCGCGGGGCGGCCGGTGCACTTCTGGTGTACGACATCGCATCCCGCGACTCCTTCAACGCCCTTTCCAATTGGCTGCGGGACACGCGCACTCTCGCTAGTCCCAACATCGTCATTCTGCTCGTTGGTAACAAGAAAGATCTCGAAAAAGACAGAGAAGTCACTTTTATGGAGGCCACCCAGTTTGCACAAGAAAACGGTATGCATGTTTTATTATTTTGATTATTTGAAAACAACTATTTATGTAGTCCATTGTTTTGGCCGAAATACTATTATACTTCAACATTATTCACTGTTCAACATTATAAAATGCTGTTTATGTTATCACAATTTTATTTTTCGTGACAGCTGTTTCGTCAACCTATGTTGACATCATCAGGTATTACAATAATTTGTTCAACTGTTCAATTATTATTATTTTTAATGTATATTTAATTAAAATCCACTAATGTTTGTGTCTTTGACCGGTTTCGGCAACTCGCTACCTTCTTCTGGGCCAGAAGTAGAAATACCAGCCATTTCGGCAACGAGCTTGCGAAACCGGTCAAAGATATTAACATTAGTGGATTTGAACTAAATATACATGTATAAAAAATAAATTGTTACAACATTTTTTTATTTTCATTATTTACAATGAACATCTACCATGAAATTTTTTAAATAACAAAATTATTTTTTTATATTTTATGTATTTATTGTTTCTCGAACAATGATATAAAACTCCTTATTATTAATAATACGATATATAATAATTATTAATAATTAATACAATACGTAATAATAATTTATACAAATGAAGACGTCTGTTTTCTAGGAGTTTTATTATAGTTTATGGGAATTAATTGTTTCCCCTTTTTGTCGTTTCCGAGGGCGCCGGGTGTTATAGTTATAATAACACCACACGTGAAGGCCCTTTATTTGCCCCCTTATATACGACAAATTATGCAAAAAATAGTGTTCAAAATTACATGGCTCTAACTGAATCCCTCTGTTAAATGCCCGACTTAATTTAAATTGTGCTTTATGGTACATCATAAAATACAAGGTCGCTCTAATTAATTTGAGTGTGCACGTCTTCTCCGTTATTAACCGCTTGAGTTAATTCAAGTTTGTCCATTATGTGGTGAATAAAATATTCTTACAAATTGTATTATATACCACGAGGGAGAGAAATCTTAAAAATTAGGAACTTAAGATGGTGATATGTATTCATTAATTATAATAGAAGTATTTATTAAAAATTTAATTTTAAAAATCTTAGTAATTTACGTAATACAAGACATAAAAATAACGTAAATTATAACAAAAACTTTGTTTATCTACTGTAATTTATACAATTGTTTTAATTTTTGATAAACTTAAGGCAATAACACTGTGGAATTCCATTATGACATTTTTTATGAATTTGTAACACTGTTTTTCACTGCAAGTAAGAAAAAACAGTGTTTTTATAAATAAAAATATTTTTCATTATTTTATTATTATTCTCTTGATAGTAAATGTAAACCTTTGAATGATGTTAAGAATAAGTGATTATAAAGAAAAAGTTCTAATTCTTAATTGAACCCTATCCAATTAAATAAAAAATGGTATTGTATATAAAACTCATAAATATTTTCAAATTCAACTATTTAACCACCATACGTATTTGAACGTACGTGATACGTTCACTGTGACTGTACCATTCTGCGCTATCCCGTATCACGTACGCGCTTGAGAAAAAGTAATGTACCTAAAATGTACAAACTGTTAGGGATACGCGCGTGTGCCAACAACACTCGAGTACAAGTCTTCATAAATATGTTAGTTTTACAAGGGGCAGGCGGAGTGTGCGGCCGAGTATTTGACGTTTCGTAATTTAAAAAAATAAAATGAATATATAATTAAATTTCATTAATAAAAAACCTGTTTTTTTTTTGCACGTTTCTCGGAAAATAACCCAAAAATAGGGCGGTTAAATCGTCAATCATTTTGCACCTAGTTTATTCAATGTTTTTTTTTTAATTTTTTTATAGAGCTGATGTTCCTGGAGACCAGTGCAAAAACGGGTGAAAATGTTGAAGAAGCTTTCCTCAAATGCTCAAAAACCATCCTTGCCAAAATAGAAACCGGAGAACTGGACCCGAAAAGGATAGGGTCAGGTATTCAATACGGAGCCGCTTCTCAAAAACTGACGGCAACTAAACCACCCACCAGATCTCAACCCGAATGCTTCTGTCGTACATAACTCCTTAATAATATCATATTCTTTTATCCCTAAATAATTTCAGGTGCTTTCTTATTATGTTTGTACAAATCATTTGTTTTTTTTTTCACCAATTTTGTTTTCAGCATTTTTTTAAACAGAAGAATTCAAGATATATTATGGTAAAAAAATTATGTTGAGTATTTAATTTGTAAAAATTATACTGTGGAAACTCTCATAACGAGATTAATTCGTTCCAGAATTTTACTCTTGTGAAACACTCGTTAAGCCAATCATTTTTTCCTATCTAAATCAATGTAAAATACGATAATGAGTTCCATGCCGAAAAAAGTTAATTTTAACATTTATTCAAATAAAATTACATACTTATAAATTGTTAAAGAGCGTAACATGCGATTTGCGAAAAAAAAAAACAAAAAAAGCAAAATAATTAGATAGATAATCAAATGATTTTACTGAAATCTCTTGATGGAAGTTCATTTTAAATAATAATTAAATAAAACAATGTTTTTTAACTACTTCCACTTTTGTCTTTATTTAGACAGCGACCGGTTTCGCCAGGCTCGCTGGCATCGACAGACTGGTGTCTAGTAGTAGACGACAGACCAGTCTGTCGATGCCAGCGAGCCTGGCGAAACCGGTCGCTGTCTAAATAAAGACAAAAGTGGAAGTAGTTAAAAAACATCGTTTTATTTAATTATTATAATTAGATAGTTATTATTTATGAATTTATGAGAAATAATTAATTATCTTTTATTAGAAAGCTGTCTAGAGATATTTATTTTTGCCTATGCTTCAAAATCTGTAGAACGCATATCACCTCCGTATTAGGGTGATGCTTCTCAATGTACGATGCAACAGTTTCCCATGCTTTCAGCATTTCTCTTATTGCACCAGAAGATTGTTACTCTGCTACTTCCTCCTCCATAACTTCTTGCTGCAACACAATACAACTCCATAAGCTCTTCGGTGGTCAGCTCTTGACTGTGCTTTTCCATAAGTTAATCAATATCATTGTTATACATCTCTAGTCCCGTGATATTGGGCAAAGACACAATCTCGTTGACGTGAAGATGGGACTTCCCCTTTCTGCGTCACTCGTTATGCGAAATGTCACTCGTTAAGTGAGTATTTTTTTCACAATCTGTTTTGCTTGTTATGCAAATTACTCGTTATTAGAGGTTCCACTGTTTATAGTCGGTGGCGGTACTCCCATAGAAGCCCAGAAGCCTGACTCGCGTAAGAAATTTAGAATCAAAACCTCTTCTGGCTTACAGAGGTTCAGCTCTTGTGGCTATTCCTCTTACGTCTGATGGGAACATTATTAGGAGGTGATTTGGTGGGTTGTAGGTTTATGCGGGGGCATGATTACTTAGATTTGGGGGTTTTAATTCAAAATTTCTTACACAAGCCGGGCTCCTGAGCTTCTATGGGAGTACCGCCACTGTTTATAGTGTTACATTCATATACAAGGATTACATTTTATATATGTATCATTTTGGAAAGTACCTGCTTATTCTTGTTAAAATTCCCTAAGTGTCTTTGGTTGTAATTTTTTAGTAATGATAAATGGCTGTGGGAAATGAAAAAGTTATGTGATAAACCATTGAATGTGATTAATCATTTAACCTTCATTAAATTGTGTTATTCTTCATTGACTTTCTTGAGACAAATGACATATTATTGCGTGTTGAAGGGTGGAACAGTTTGCAAATTATTATATATTTTGAATATACATCTGAATAACAATAACTTGTTTATTATTTTTTTATTAAAATAGCTATTACTGTAAAATCCCATTAATCCGGCATCCGACAGTTTGGCACTTTCAATAATCCGACATCGCCTGGCTGTTGAAGCTTGAAGAAAAAATCAGGTTCATAAAAACAAAAAGACATAATAAGTTAATAAAATGTCTGATAAAAGTACAGTATAGATGAAACTTGATATAAATATAAAATCTTAGAATTGTCTTATGCTATAATATTTTTTCATTTCTCAGCAAAGATATTATGTACTTTTTTTATCCATTTTAATGCAGACAGAGATTATACAATTAAATATGTAATTACCAATGCGCTTGGTAATCCGTCACTTTTGGTTATCCAACATCGTTGAAGTCTCCAACATGCCGGATTAGTATGAGTGTACTGTACTGTTTAATAAATATATAATTTATCTCTTGATTTCAAAGAGTTCTTGTTTTAAATCTTCCTGTATTGGTTTTTGTTTATATTTAGATAAATAATTGTTAAAATATGTATATCGCACAATAAATTAAATATTGCAATATTTTTATACATTATTTAAAAACTTTATTGTATATAATATATCTATTTTAACAACATTTATCACATTACTTATCATGCATATTATTATTCATTTTAATGGTTTATCATATAATCTGTTTATCTGTTGATGTATTACCAGAAACGTGCTGTAATTTTGATGATAAAGCATATTGTTGATCAATTTTTATTAGTGTTACTTTCTCACAAAATTTCAAGGAGGTCGCTGAAATTTGAATTACAAAGAAAAAAATGATTTTAATAACAATATATAAAACATAATTTAATAATCAATAAATAAATAATGTTTTCAATCATAAATTGAATTTATTTTATTACTAAAGTATTTTTAAAATCCTCAATCGGAAATATGAAAACTAATGTACATTCATTTATAGATTGATTTAAAGAATCTTGTTTGTTTGATTAAGGAATTTAATAACCATGACACTTTATATATACATTTTTTCTTATTAAAAGTCATTTTTACCACAATGAAAAAACCTTTATTCTTTCGTATGAAGCACTTAATTTGTGGTGTGACATTATTAAAAATAATTTATAACACTTTTATATTTTGTTTTTACTTCACTTTATTTTGGTTTATCAAACCAACCGGTTTCGCTTCATCAGAGTTACAAAAACAAACAATGTTTTGTTTGTTTTTGTAACCCTGACGAAGTTCTAACGGGAGCGAAACTGGTTGATTCGATAAAACTAAGTATAAAAGTGTTTTGAGTTATTTCAATAATCTTTTTCTTCTTTGGTAGAGTGAGATCCAAGTTGCTGATTTATTGTCTTCCTAAATTACTACTTATTTACTGAAATGACTGACCTGATTTTCAGCTTGTAATGTATGTATGTATTTTTTTCCCCCTCTACAATATATCTTAAAAATGTTACTTTACCTGTAATTGCATGACAACTAATCTTTAAGTATTAGATTGTATTTTATTTCCACCAAAATACATTTTTTTTAAATGAAAATGAGACTTGAAATTCACTTGTTTAATTTTAAATCAAATGATATTCTTATAAACTAATTAGGTTAGTTTACTTTATTATTTTATTTAAATTTATTAATAAATTGTGTTTATTTGCGTTACTTGTTTTGCACCTACATCATACTTTTTTTTAAATATATTTTAATTCAATTTCTTTTTAATGTGTAAATATCTATAATATTTCTTCGAAACATTGAGATATTTTAAGCATTTCTCGGGCCTATAATATAAAAATTAAATTTATATTGAACATTCCTTGACATAATACCTATTGTTTTTATTTAAAAAATGTTTTCCATTCTAATGCACCCTATCTAATTATTCTTTCGCCTGACCATTTCCCGTTATTTAGGGTGTCTCTCCTAATATGGCTCCGCCATGTCTCGCGATCCAGGGTCATCTGGCTGTCCAGTCCCAGCGCTCTCAGGTCATTCCAAACTGTGAACATCCACATTGCAGAAGGTCGACCCGGTCCCCTCCATCCATCTTCCAGTTGCAGGGCCTTGTACACGATGTAGTCATCGGCCCTCCTGCTCACATGGCCGTACCACCGCAAACGATGCTCCCTAGCCCTTTCCGCTATTGGATCGACTTTTAGGCTATCTCTGATATGCTCATTTTTAGCTTTATCCTCAGCATCTTCACTTCTGCTACGTGTAGCCTCTGTTCTTCTTGGCGCCTTTCAGCCCAGCATTCCGATTCGAATCTAATTATTCATCTATATAATTTTTTAAGACACATCCTTTATTATATTTCTGTGTTCCTACCACACCATTTTTTTTACACGCCAAATTTGTGATTTCATTAAGGAACTTAATTAAATTTGAAATGTTTTCATACCTACTTAATTGTCATTGTAAAACCAATAATTAATATCTGTAAAGTTAAGTGTTACAGTAGCATATAAATAATTATTTGTGTTATTCATATAAATAAGGTATTTTAATTTGTGAATTGAAATCTGATCAAAAGACATAATTTAATGTGTTCTGTTTTTCTGTCAATGTGAAATAACTTTAATGACATGTTTTTTTGCTCTTTTTTGTTTATAAGTTCTCTACTTGAGCCTCCTTTAAAATTTCTGTATGGGTATGAAAGGAGAAGAAATATTTTTATATGTTAAATTATTGTTGATCTAATATGTTAAACTAAAATTTACAATTAAATTATTCATAGTAATGCAATGTTTTATTTTTTCCTTTAGAATTTGGAAGCAATGGGTAGTAGTTAAATCCAAAGAACAGTGTTAGTTGGTTTTTGTGATTTTAAATATTTTACTGCAATTAACGAAAATAAAAATCAAACTATTTTAATCGAAAAAAAAACACTCTTATGTTTCGAAGTGAAGATTAGAGTTGACAGAATATGGGTGAAAGTAGGATATATGCCGCAGAAATGAGATTACTTATAAGAATGTTCAGAAAGAAACAATGTATGATAGATTATCAAACAAAGAAGTAGAAAGGAATGTAAGGCGGATGAATGTGTCCTAAATAAAATTAGTAAAGGGTCACTAAGATAATTTAGACATATGAAATGAATGGATGAAAAAAGAATGGTTAAAAAGATATATACAAATAGTGTGAATGGAATAAAGAGTCAAGGAAGACCAAGGAATAAGGATTACTGAAAACGGCCATGTTCGAAGTAGGAATAATCGACAAGCGTGCATGTCACGATATGTAAATCTAGAAGAGGCACGAGAGTTATTTCAGGATAGAACAGTGTGATGTTCCATCCTCTCTGCCTACCCCTCTGGAGAAACAGCATGTTGGTTAGTTAGTTAGTTAGTCAGTTTCTTTTATTCTACTCTGTTCATACATTTAGTTTAACCAAAATGTTCATATTTTCTTTGTGTCATCGAGAAATTATTTATTTATTTAAAAAATACATTTTTATAAAAATCCACCATCATCAAAGTGTAATGTAATTATCATTTTAAAACTACTTATTTAATATTTTTATAATGGGGGTGAATTGCTTTATTTATTAATTTTATTTAGGGGTTTATTATAAAAATAAAAGTGTGTGTTTTTACTAACATATGTCTTTATTTTCTGCTAAAAATGTTGCAATTAGTTTACATAAATATAATCTAAAACTTGCCATTTGGACTTAATAATGAAGAAATACATTTTTAAAGCTTAAAATATCTCTAGGTGTTGAACCATCGGTGAATAGAAAATTTTGTCATATAATGCATATAAACTCTACGTTTAAAGTCATAAAAGTCTGAAGGATTACTTCGTGGAACTACAATCCAGTCTTGGAGAGATATTACACATCCGTTGGACATAGAAGAAATCGCTGATGTTACATTTACCATATCTCAGTTATGGTAAAGACTTTACTGCAAGACTACATTATATGACATCACTAAATGGTGTACTTAATATCAAAGTGTAATATTATACAAATAAGCTTTAATAACTTTGAATTCTTAGCAACTTTTGTCATAAGTTTTGTGAAAATACGTCTTCATTTTCGAAGACATTTTTTTACAATTTTATGATACTGTACAATGTTATAGAAGGATACTTAATTACTACCTGTATTTTGAAGGAGCTACATGACTTTATACTTATAATTAGATTAACTATTTCTAAACTCACAAGATGAATATAATCAATACAAAATAATACCGTCGAAACAGCGCCAGGCTGTCATATAAATATATATTTACATTTAGGTTATGATTCATACTAAAAATAATGTGTCTATTATAATTTAATTCTCTAATATGTCTCCAATTTACAACATTCAAAATATCTTTTACATTATTTGGATAGTAGATAAATATTATATATGTATAACGATCGATGAAAAAAAGTATATTTATATTTACAAATTTCATTTCTAAATTAATTCACAATACCACACTTAAGAAAACTAAGGGTTAAGCACAGTAATCCGCTCATGGCTCTCTTAGAGTTTACATCGCCCGAATTTCTAATAAAATTATCACATTGCTTTAAATAGTACATCGGATCTACGTGATGGTGTAATTAATTTGAATGAAACATCCGTAGACGCATAAAAATAATTAAAAAATTGAAAACAGTTTACATGCGATGATCTAAAAATATAAATAAATTGCAAAGTATCTTCAAATTTATATTAATTAATAATACTTAATGTAATTTATTTGACTATATAAAATTAATTAAATATTCTTATTTAACTGAATATTTGGTGTTCTGCGTGATGAATTTGCGGTTAGTGCAAATCCATCCATAATGTTGTGTTCACGCATAATTCAGTTTACGTTGATTTCGGATTACTGTAACTGTGAAAGAATTTTTTTTCTAAAAACAAATAATAAAATTATCAAATATCCTACGTTTTTGTTTACTCTACACTCTCATAGAGATCACACTAAAATGCAGTCTATAAAGGAACCCAAATCCTAAGCTACATAAATAAGATCGCGTCCATTAAGTAAAAGAAATATGTTTAATTTAATATCGAACAATTAAAATAAAGTCTACAAGTTGTATTCTTCTCAAACTGCTTTGTAAGCAATAATTTTAATACATCTCATTTTAAATGTAAACAAGTTAACATCACATAGCAACAGACGGAACACAGATCTATCGCATGGCCAATACTTTGCTCTTCGCCAAAGTGAATTAATACACTATTATTACTATATTCTAATCCAATTCTTATCTATTGGTATGTTATGAAAGATGCTAGAGTTGATTAAGTCTGCACTCCGAAAGGTTATTTTTGCCGGCAGGCCACGGCCGCCACCAGTGCAGCTCCGCGTCCGCTGCCATCTTCTGACAGCATCAGGTCAAACTGCAATCAAATGTTAACCATGTTATTCACAATATCATAGAAAACCATTTTAAAACAATGTATTCTTTAACACTTATTAAGATAAATATTAAAATAAATCTGTCATTCACGTGCAAGCCAGAACCTTTTTCATAGATATGCGAAGATATCATAAAAATCATTTAACACACTCTTGTACTTTGTTTTTACACCACTTTATTTTGTTTTATCAAACTAATCGGTTTCTCTCGCTGGAACTTCGTCATGGTTACTAAAACAGACAGTTTGTTTTTGTAACCCTGATGAAACTCTGGCAAAATAAAATTAATTTGATAAAACAAATTAAAGTGGAGTAAAAACAAAGTATAAAAGTTTTATTATAAAAGTGGATTAAACAATGTTATTAAATCTATTCCAAAGAGTGTTTACAATTATTTTTAATGTCACCACACCACAAATTAAGTGCGTCATACCGAAGATTTAATAGTATTAAATTTACTATAATAGTCATAATAAATTATTGCATTCAGTATTAAGGTAAACGTAAATGCATTTTTCAATAATTAAAATTGTATACGTTATTTAAGGTTTATTGAAATCTTACCGTGATCCCTGGCTCAATAAGCTGAGAAATCCTTTCAACCATGAGATCATGGAAGTGGGGATGGAACCTGTAGACGGAGCCGTCGATGCCCACGGTGACATGCGGATCCCCCATCTTGTTGATGAGTGCCGCTATGCCAGCGGACACGAGGTGAGCAGCTCGCCGCGAAACACACTCGCAGATGTACCGTACGTTGGCACAGTCCTGATCAGTTGCATTCGGCAGACCTACAACCAATTAATTAATATTATAATTGAATGTAATGTAAGTTTAAGCATATATTAATTTGACTATTCCTGTTTTTAAAATTGTAACAGTTTCGACTTGTGTTACATGAATATGTATTTTAATTAATCTATACTAAACAAATTTGATAAATGATTTATTTAGTCAGCAAAACTGACAGTGCGTCATGATGCAAATATGAATCATCCGAAGTTTTTCTAAATATATTTATCTATTGTATTGAGTGGTTTATACCACTCAACTCACGCGCTGTTGTTAATTTTGGAAACCACGTGGGTTTAATACAAATATATTTTATTGACCAATTTTGAAATTGAACTTTGAAGTGACTGGAAATTTGGTCCAGTTGTCATCAAAATAATGTTTTATTTGTGATCGAGGTAATCTTAATGAAATATGTTTTTATCCTTATGTACATATCATTTCATTTAATCACCAGAGTATAATTTGATGTCATTTAATAATTATCTCGGTTTTTAAATATAAATACCCAAAAAAAAACATGTTTCAGTACATATATTAAGCAAAAATATATTATTATTATTAAAATAATGAAAATTGCCCACTGTAGGGTTAATTCTGGTTTCTGAAGGGGTTAACATGTGTAAAAACAATGAATATAAGAATACCTACAGTGAAGAAAGGCATTCTACTCTTCACCATTTAAGTTAAATTATTTTAGGTTTATAATTTCAATTTGTATTTTATAGTTTCACAACCCATGTTATTTGTTTTATATAAATACACTTTATTAAATAGCTTTTTTATTTTCTGATACAACATTTATGTTTTCAGAAATTAAATTATTGACAACTTACCAAGCTCATCTAAGACATCCCGGCAACTTGTATAATCTCCCTTTTTATCCGCTTCAATTTCAGACACATATTTTGTGTAAAAGTTTCCCTTCTGATACAGAAGATCTGAACCATTCCCGCCAAATAAAAGCCCAGCCTTTGTGAACTTAACGAGCGCTAGCCGGACTATCTCTCCCATGTACATTCCGGATATCATTTTCTCTTGGCTGAAACGGCAATAAAATATTTTAAAACAATTTTATTTTGTTCCTAGATAACATAATCTGATTATGTTCCTTTTTTAGATGCATAGATGTAAAAAATGCCTCAACTTTTTTAAAAATCATAAAAGTATATAAAACAAGAACATTTTTTATACATTATAAATAATTAATTCAATGTTATTATTATTATCGAAAATACATATAAAAATAGTTATGCAAAAGTAATCAAATGAACTTGGTACCGTTAAATTGGAATAACTACAAAGACCTTCACCTCACTTTTCACTTGGCGTTACATAACATGATCTCTTATTTCTGTACATTTGCCAATTGATTTGATTATTAACCATGAGTTTTTTTGCACAATACAGTGAATGTTACCGGGGTATTGAACTCTAAATTTGTGTCGTATTAAATTACCAAAAATCAATAAAACTTATATCACTAAAATGTATATTTTTGATTATTATACATACATCTGTTTTCCTGGGTTGATGGAGGATTCATCGATTTCCCTGTCATATTCTGTTCGGACAAAATCCAAGTTTCCGTTATCCCCAAAAGCTCCCCATTCTGTATTTATAAGAATGTCATCTTTTGTGGATATACCATCAAACATCTCTGTATTCTTTGTTTTCTCTACGTAACAAGCGTTGCTACCGGTACCTAGAAATAAATTATATTCATTAATTCAAAATAGAACCAATAGAATGCGTAAACACATTTAAGTATCTTGGCGGTGTGATAACAGAGCTGGTGCAGAATAGAGATTGGGAGAGCTGCATTCAATAATATGAGACCATTCTTCTGCAATGACAACATCAACTTAAAATTGAGACAGAGAATACTCAAGTGCTATATTTGCTCAAAGTGAACACAATGAACCATATAGAAGCATTTGAAATGTGGCTCCACCACAGTTGTGGATCCCATGGACTGACATGGTCACCAAAAAATAGGTGTTACCTATGTTAACACTATTGCTAGAGTAGAAAGAAAATTGTTATCTGATGATAGGGAAGATTGAGGGTAGGCGTGGTGTGGGAAGACCCTAAATGTCCAGACCGGAAAACATCAAAGATTGAATCAGAATTCGGAGGGTGGGGGAGTTTTTCCAGCTAGCACAGGACAAAGAAGCCTACACCAGAGTGATAGCCTATGTCACGGGGACCTGACATGGCACTTTGAGAAGAAGAAGAATGAATTCGCAACTGTCCCATCTTTTATTAATATACATATTTTATAAAATAATTATTGAAATGGAGCCCTACCAACAATGAGTCCTATTCGGCAGTTGTGGTTCTTCCAAGCGCATGACATCAGTGTTCCTGTGGTATCATTTAATATAGCGCACACATCTATTTGAACATCCTGCAACATAATAAGCAATTTTCACATTATAATCAATCACAGTGCGAATCCAACACACGTTTCAAGTGATTTATTTGACTCATGGCACTGTTGTATGCTCACAAGTTAGTATTATATCAAAATTTTTGCATTTATATATTTATGAAATGATATTGATTAGCAAATTTCTGATATTATAAGAATTATATTTGAATAAATTGCTATGGTTTAAATTTGAAAGTAAATATGAATCACTTCGCATACAATTCAAGAACAATTGAAGGCTGGTGCTACAATGGTGCTAAGTGGTTTAAAACTTAAATGTGTCATTTAACACGGGTGGCATATTTTAGGTGAAGTTTGAACTACACTATATTATTCCATCACTTTTCACAGTTTGTTTAACACGAATTGAAATTGACATCTCTTTTTTGTTTTTTTTTTTCATACTAGACACCTTTTTAATGATATTTATTAAATAATGTAAAAATCTATTAAATAAGAACGTAAGAAGTTATACTTCTTTGGCGTAACAAAATAAAAATAATTCCAAAAAAAAAACACAACTAAAATTTTAGTATCTTTAAAAACACTACTAAAGTTTTAGTATTGCGCAAAATATGCGAAATTACTCCACTAAAATGTGACAGTTCGTTGGTACCTAATATTAGCCGTCAATTAAATTGTTTCCTAACCATTCAAAAATTATTATAAAATATCATTGAGTACTTACACCTCTCCTTGCAATGGCATCCTTAAGAAGTTGTACTACATCTTCTCCCACCACTCCAGAGCACTTGAATCCTTTGGTCCACCTCTCCAGCAGTCCTTTAGTCAGACCGAGTTGCCTCAGTGGGAAGCTGAATGTGAAGCCGAGGGGCAAGCGCTCCTTGTACACATCATTATCCTAAACAATGAACATTTTAAATATTATTTTAATTTTTTTTTTTGAAGAGTTCTATAAATCATTACAGTGTGAGCCAAATCGATGTAAAGAGTATTGTTATTGAATCTAGTGACATGTAATAGGTAGCTAATCTGTCGCAATTTTTTCTTGAACTTCAACAGATCAAAGACAGTGTTAAAATCACACTGTTATCACCGAGAATCATACCCGGGACCTTCAGTGTGGCAGTCGTAGCTGTTGCCACTCTGTCACGAAGGTCGTCATAGTTAAAATCCACTGATGTTTGTGTCTTCGACCGGTTACGGCAGCTCCGTTAAACTTCAACCCCCCACCATTTTCATTTCATATATTATAACCCTTACTAAATATGATATAGGCACCAGAAGATGGCAGCGAGCTGCCGAAACCGGTCAAAGACACAATCATCAGTAGATTTTAACTAAGTATACACCTTGAAAAGATTTTTTACAAAATAAAATATTATTAGTTCATCTGCGAGATATTTATCCAAATTATTTACATAAAATCAAAATAATTTTAATAATAATCAGTGTATACAACTATGGGTGTATAACATTTTATTTAAACCACACATGATACTAATAATAACAGACTGGGAATTTTACAAAGAAATTAGTTAAGTAGTTTTTGAGTCTATAGAGTACACACGTACGAACATTGCTTTTTATTTATACTTGAGTTAATTATTTTAAACGAATATTAAATGAAACACTAACCATTTAATAATATTTGATTAAGAACGTTTTCAAATCTGAATGATTAATTGACTTAAAAATGTAAATATTTATATTTATTTAAAATTATCGACCAATCGTATGAATATAATTCAACAATAAAGTAATTTCATACTTGTATCATAATTTATGCATGAGGTTTATATGATGTTTATCAATAAAAACTAAATATAACTGTTAAAGGATTCAAAAACAAGGTTCGGTTCTTACCTTCATGAAGTTGGCCAAACATTCTGCAATGTGATCGAAGAGTGCGATTCCCGTCCCTATCATGATGCTCTGAGGGATGGCATAAATTTTTGACTGCATATCAAAGTGGTTTTCTGCTAACGTGATTATAAGGACTCTGAAGTTAGTGCCTCCGAGGTCAAGAGCCAAAAATTTACCACGTTCTGAAAAACAAAAGAAATATTGCACATGAGTTACAAATCTTACGCGATAAAAGCCAATATTTATTGAATAATGTAAAAATCACGTGTCAGTACTTGTACGCACGTAAGAAGTTATACTTCTTTGGCATAACGAAATAAAAATAATTATAAAAAATTATCCCGTGTGCCAATACTCTACGTTAGTTAAAAGGACGATACAATAATGGAATAAATATATTAAATACAATTAATAAAGGTTTAATTGAAAACGCGCCAAAGGATTTCAAAATACTTAACCCCAATTTTTTAAAACACTACAAAAGTTATAGTATTGCGCAAAATATTCGAAATTACCCCACTAAAATGTGACAGTTCGTTGGTACCTATTATTTTATACTTTTTACGACTAACTTCATTCATGTCTCGTTTCGTGACATGTTTTCGCAATTCGTGAGTTGGCACGTGTGAAATGTCCGGCCGTTATTTATCATTGATGACTAACTTTATCATGTCGTTCTTCCCTAATAGAGTGTGCGCTTAGCTCTCAATTTTAACCTCTACTAAACGCGCAGCAAAAGAAGTATAACTTCAAAAACTTCAAGTATATTTCAGCCAAGTATATTAGTTGAACTCCTAAACGACTGGACCGATTTTGACGAAATTTTTTGTGTGTTTGAGTGGATCCCTGGATGGTTTAGATTCATAATTGGACCCGGTATCTTTGTTTAATTTTTGTTTAAAAAAAGACTAACATCAAGGATTTATATTAATGATATTAGAATTTATTTACAATCTTCAATGTGAGCAGAAAATAGCTCATTATTGTGAAGAAGGAATCTGGTCGTGTCCAGGCTTGAACCCATGTCCCGTGGATCAGGAGCCAAGCGTTCTATCCCCTAGACCACCACCCGGTTAAGAACTGTTAAAACCTTCTGGGATGTTCATGCCTTGTATGGCATGTATCACAATTGCGTGCGTATTGAGTATATAGTTTATTATTTAGTAATATAAATAGCAGGCAAGACAACGTCCGGGCAGGACAATGTCTGTCGGGTCCGCTAGTATTAATATAAATATTTTAAAATGTATTACCTTTTCCATTGGGCAAGTCCTGCACGTATGTGACAAAACATTTTACGGTGGCCTTGTCGTGAGTCTGTTTCCCAAGTCCATCGTTGATGTCCTTCAGGAGCCTGGTCATAATCTCCCTCGTCTGCTTGTCCTTGAGAATTAGCTCTTCGCATTGATCGCGAATCTGTAACAACAACAAGCTAGCGTTATATTGGCGAGCTCACTCGTAACAAATGACGCATCCCATCACTTGGCAATTAGGTACAAGGGCCTCGAATGAGTTTTGATTGAACGATAATGCGATATAAAGGCTGCGATACAATCTGGTTTGGTGGAAGTACGATAACAATCGCTTATGAAGGAAACAATATTGATCAAATTAACGGGTATACTATAAAAATATTATCTTTTTATACTATTGTATCTACAGGTAAGTATGATTATTTTTCTAATAATGATTTTATACACTAGTTAAGGCAATTGGGAACGATATTGATTTGAATCAAAACGTGAATTACTTGTCAATTTAAATCTGCTATATAACTGTGTGGTTATAATTTTATTTTACTTTCATTAATATGACCGTTTATAATTTATATATAAAGCTTTGAATATACGCAAAGTAAGATTTTTGGTGAAAGCAATTTAAAAATAAAGCAATATTCGTACAAATAAACATTTTTTATTACTTTTCACGGTTGGTAGCAATATGTTTTTTTTTTTTGATTTTGGGTAGATCCGTGGAACTTCTTCTCGACCTACGTTTTTGAAATCATTGCGGTCTCCACCTTCAAGGGTAGTTACATAAATGTGTGATGAGTTATGTATGCTTAACTACTTCTACGCTCTACCGTGTCGCCGGCAGTATGAGAGTGAGGAAGAAACATCCGTGCTTCGTTCATGTAGTTAGTTAGCACCCGGATGGCGATTTGTCATTCCTTTATTTCATCATTGGGTCATTGGTTTAATTTCGAGCCCTCGGTTCTAGATAGACCGAGATACGTCTCTTTTTAACGAGGTAATCGAAATTCACGTCATCCCTATTTGAGAGTGAAGTATTGCCCGGGAATGACACATCGCCACTTACTCGGAGAACGAAGGATGGATGTTCTTCTTCCGAAGTTTTGTAGAAGGAGTTACTCATACGCATTACCCACCACACATATATACTCTACCACATGCATACTCCCTCCGAAACGTCGGTTGAGAAAGAGAAGTTACACGAATCTACTCAAAATCGATACTTTTATCTATTATGTAAGTATTAAATTAATCTGTAATTTTGTTCACGTGACATAATTTGATTATGTCAGTGCCAATCGCCGCTCGGAATATTTCAAGAAAACTGTTTTCACGTCTGCATTGTCCGATAAAATCTTTAAACAGGCGCACAGAATAAAGTACTTAATTACTCGGGTATCGTAAATACCTCAGTGATCGCGTCAATGCGGTTAACCAATCGTTACGAATCATTACTAATCTTTGATATGCGCGGTGCCTCCGATAACGGAAAAATCAGTTTGCTGCAAACCTGACTGTTCGTATAAAGGTAATAACCGTGAAATTAGTTCTCTTTGGGTAAAGAACCAATGGCAACACCCAGAATGAATAACACCCATACCTATACAGATCTAACAGTGTTTATACGTACACAAATCTTGTTTTAATCGTTCCTTATCGATTTATTCAACAGACCATTTGACACAATAGTTTGGGAGAATCAAAACGATACACTTAAAAACATGAATTAATTACACTATAATGTACTCTCAACCCTATTTTTTTTAATTACTATTTTTCAAAAACTAATCATTTTTACTGTCGAACGAAACTGATAGGTACTATCAGTCTCTTCATTAAGACATCAAGATCAACCAGACGAAGAATCGGATAGTATCGAAACCGGTTTAAATCAGTTATTACTAGTAAAAATCATCTATGGTTTTACTATATATTTTAAGTTATGCTTATTTTGGCGCATAGAGTAAGTACGCACCTCCTTACGGATATGCAATACGATGAAGTTAGTCATCAATGATAAATAATGGTCAGACATTTCACGCGTGCCAACTCACGAATTGCGAAAACATGTCTTGAAACATACATGAATGAAGTTAGTCGTAAAAAGTGTAAAATAGTAAAGGCGAGCTGTCACATATCAGTGGTGTAATTTCGAATATTTTGCGCAATATAATCGTCCTTTCTACTAACGTAGAGTATTGGCACGCGGGATACAATATTTCGATTTGTTTTTTGTTTTATTACGCCAAAGAAGTATAGCTTCTAATAAGAACGAGAAAGGAATAATACCACACGTTTTTTAAACCAAATTACAGTTACAAATTGTGACCACAAAGTCGATGCTAATAAAATAGATACGTAAAGTTTACAATGAAATTCATGTGCTATTATTTACTGAATGAATTCTAAATAATATTGCACGATAAAATGTGCAGATTTTGAAGGCAATCTTGTTTGTGTCGAAAATCAGGATGTAACCCATAAATATATATTTATTTATCATTATTAAAAACTTTTAACATCCGTGTGCTACGAATAATTTCACGCCATTAATCAATTATACATTGTATTATGTATGAAATGCTTAAATGGTCTAAAAAACCTTCAAGCGTTCAAACTTCTAGATGATAATGAATGTGTTCCATAGACATTTATATATTACATAGACTAAGAATGAATAGGTTGCTAAAATACATAAGGTTAATAAACTTTTCAATGCTAAACAAATCAACAGCTTCGCAGTAATGTCGATCAGATGTAATGACGATACAAAGATATATTTTCTAAGCACTAATAATAACATGTTACACGTATGTTTCTTACGTATTAAAAAAATATATATTTAACCAATTTTTTAAATATGTTTATTATTTCAGTCATCATTTTATATTTTTAAAATTGTTTTGTTATTTGTAATTTGAAGTCTACTCTCTAATATGAGAGGATCAGATATTTTTCTTCTGGACCGATTAGTTAATTATTACCAATCTGCCTCTGGTGACACCAGTGGGAAGAGCAATTAGCCTACTGAACGCGGTCTCCTCGGAGATCGACGTCTTTCATATTAGCGAACGTACGTTCAGGAGACAAATACTCTTGACTTCAGAAAGTATCTTGTCTTCCTAATGTCAAACCATCAGTCACAATTAGTCCGGATAAACGACGTTTTACTGTATATCCAAATCACATTACGAACTGTAGTGTCATCATTGGCACAGTTTATTTACATGATTTTAAATTACTTTTTGTTTCAGATAATTCGCTGAAAACTTAAATTTCTAGGCGATTGAGTATTCATTTTTTGTATAAATATATGTTTCATTAATTTTTTAAAAGTCTGTTTTACATATTATTACAAATGATATATTCCCATAAACATAAAGCGGTGTTTACGCATCTCTTATTGATTGGTAAATTATAGTCTGTCTCCCGACACGATATGAGTCCGCACATCTGCACATCAATTGTGATTACGAGTGTCGTCCCAAATCATTTTAAATGGACCACTTTAAATCAAGTGCGGTTTTGATTGATGATATGTGGAGCAAGGAGATCCAATTTTATTGGAAAGATCGAGATAAAATACGAAACAACACGCCGGTTTTTCAAATCTCTAAATTTTCTACTGCCTATTTAAGAAATATGAACTATTATTTAAAACAATCAAAAATTATATTTTCATTTCCTTTTTGGCAATGATTTTATTTTGATAATTTATAAATAAAAACGTCAATAAACCGTATACAATAAGACACATTGGAAACTTAATAGCCCAAAAAACCAATGCCGTCTCGAATCTATGTTTATCAAGCCGTAATGTTAAGTTTATAACTCTGGGTCCATTGATCTGACTGAATTTTGGTAAAAATATCGCGATTTTTTTTAACAATTAATAAACATAAACATTTTTAACAATATTATGTATTATTAAATTATTATTATGAATTTGAGATATATGTATTGTTAATTTTGAAGTTAATATTATTATGAATTTTGAGGTTACATCGTTGTATACAAACTACAATATATTATACAATTCAATGTGCGTTCAATATATTACTAGTACCTACTTTTATAAAGTAAACACACTGAGGGAAATGTATATAAATACTTTACAAATGGTCCGGCACGAGGAGAGAGGTTAGACAGAGTAAAATTGACATTCTCGCAATGCGGAAACACAAATGTATTGTAGTAAAATGTTTGTAACACGTATATAAGGAGTAATAATACGATCGTAGCCGTACTTTACATTAACTTCACATTTATAATCGAAATAAAATACGAGATCACGGCACGAGACAAATATAAACGGCCCAGAAAAGCTCCATTATGCAAATATTGTCTATGTGCTTACGGCCTGGTAAATACTTTCAAGACAGCATTTCTAAAAACACAAAAGAAAATCATTGCAACTCTATAAACAAAGTGCTTATAGTACCTAATCACAGCGATGACATTCCATATGTCAACATTGGTGGCGTTTTTCTGCATTAAAAACACTCCATTTTTTAATCACTTTTTCAAGCTTATAATAATTGGATATTCAAAATGTTTTCCTGTCAAATCAAAATCTTATATATATGTTCCTTATTCTTCTTCCGCACCAGTATTATAACAAACGAGAAAATGTGAATGTTTGTACTTTTAAATATTACATGTACTAATAAACTAATTAAAAATATTTGTATATAGGTACTGGCGTGATCGATGTTTATCTATAAAATATTTCACTGTGATAAGCAAAAATGAGGTTTGATCAATGTTTTGATTTCAACCAAGTCGGTGTGATTAAAATCCCAATGTGTTTCATAACAAAAGTGGGTCTAATTTGATAATGCAAGACTATTTTATTATAATCTTTCTCTAAATGCACTAGTTAAAGTTTGCGTATCTGTGCCTATGGTGGATTTGTAATAATTATTTCCGTCCTGTTAGTCCTAAAGTCACGATAAGAAAGTTCAACTCACCTAAGTGTCAAGAAATTGATTTATAACTTATATAATATTTACATTTGATTTTTCTTGTTAAAAAAACAACTATTGGTATATTAGTAACCTGACTTTAGACTGTTTTCAATTTGTTATCTCTTTAGTAAAGTAGTGTCAATATAAGAAAGATATGTGTACATTTCCCTGTCCTAAGGTCACGATAAGAAAGTTCAGTTCACCCAAGTATCTAGAAATTGATTTGTTACTCATATTTACATTTGATCTGTTAAAAAAATAATTATTATTGTTATATTAGTGACCTGAATTAAGACTGTTTTCAAAATTTCTTATCTCTTAAGTAAATTAATGTCGATAGAAGGAAGAAATGTGAAGGGGAAAGTCGGGGAATCATGAACGTGGGGTAATCCCGAATTCAACAGTTTTACTATGTTAGACATATATGACAGTATTATGTTCACTGCTATCTTAACAATCACGCCACCTCAAGGGATAGACGGCAATTTTTGAGAAGTAGACGTGCGCGTGATACAAGGTATGAATATTTCAATATTTTTTTTGTGTTTTCGATGTAAATTTTTCATGAAAGTAACTTGATGTAGGTTTATTTTTACGATTAAGTATAAATATAACGCTTAGACACTTGAATAGTCACTTATCAAAGATTCCAATGAGACTAACGCTAACGGCAAATTGTGACATTACCTAAAATAATGTTTATGAATTTTGCATTTTGATCCTGCGGGGCAATCACGAACAGTCCATGAGGGGGAATCTCAAACGTATGAAAAGACTGCAAGGTGATTAAAATTCCAAAAACAAAAGAACCAGAAAAGCACTGAAAATTTTCTACAGTATTGATGTTTTTTTTATGATTCTAATCAAGAGAAGAAAATAAAGAACAAAAAATGAAGACTCTCGTTGTATTTTTTGATGTGAAAAACATGAAAGCCCCCCTAATGAATACTGGATTATGTGCAACATATGTAAAAATTGGGCTCATGAGAAATGTACAGACGGACAATCAACATCGGTGAGATATAAATGTGATCTCTGTCGTAATAGAAGACTAATTACTGATAATTTATGTTAGTTCGTAATTACCCCACTTGGTGTTCGGGATTACCCAACTGACGTCGGGTAAACCCGAACGCTAAGGGTTCACCAAAATGTTATTTATTATTAAAACAAACAAACCATCACGCAGTTTCCCCGAAGGGGTAGGCAGAGAGAATGGACTGCCACACTACTCTATCCTGGCAAACCTCTCTAGCTTCCTCCACATTCATATAACGAGTCATACACGCACTTCTAACATGACCAACCTTTAAAATTTGATTAATTTGGTCATGTGATGTTTTCCTCGGTCTGCCTCGACTTCGTACCCCATTTACATCATTAACGTATAATTGTTTAACCATTCTTTCTCCATCCATGCGTTCCATATGTCCGAACCAACGCAGCGATCCTTTCATAATTTTGTACATAATGCCTTCTTCCGCTCTACATTCCTTTCTTATATCAGCATTTGAGATTCTGTATTTATTATTAAAAAAATCAAAATGATGATTAGTGATGTAGGTTATTTAGCTGGATAGTTATAGTTGCTCAAGAAACAATAAAAGTAATTCTATATCATAATTAAACTAACTAACTTACCATCACGCCGTCTCCCCGGAGGGGTAGGCAGAAAGAATGGAACGCCACACTGTTCTGTCCTGACATACTTCTCTCGCTTCCTCTACATTCATACATCTTGTCATGCACGCACGTCGATTTCTCCGACTCCTCACGTATACTCATATCATAATTCCGCTGCTTTATTCAAACTTTCCCTTAAGTGTTCGTGATTCCCCCACTTTCCCCTATATTTCCCGTCTGTTGTGACGTCAGGGTGCTATCAATTGGTGGGTGTGGCGCTACCAACGCCAGCAGAGTAGATAAGACCTCAGCACTCAGATAAACCGGTGAAAACCGCCATAGTTAACACACTATCATTACAAATGGACCAATGCTTAGATAAATTGCTTTTGATTCAATGAAATGCCCGCCGAATTTATTTAAACATTACCGAGAACTGAAGGTGAAAGTGATATGTCAATTATTTTTGCATAAATAAACGTGAAACTATTGCCCACACAAACATTGAGAAATCGGCGCCATTTATGATTTTCGGTACACTCAGGCGGCCATTTAATTAAATAAACAACACGAAAAAAGGGGTTTACTTACAACTATAAAAAAGGTACAAAATATCTGTAACGATAGCAACATTTTATAAAAAAAGGCATTTGATTCTTATCAGAATTGCATTAACTTTCCTCCACGAAAAAATATCAGTATTTATTTATGTTATTTATTTTTTCCACCATTTCAGTCCATTCTTACTGCCTACCCCTTCGGTGAGACGGCGTGATGGTTAGTTAATTAGTTTTATGAGAATCAAATGATTTTACTGAAATCTCTTGATTGAAGTTCATTTTAAATAATAATTAAATAAAACGACGTTTTTTTAACTACTTCCACTATTGTCTTTATTTAGACAGCAACCGATTTCGCCAGGCTCGCTGGCATTGACAGACTGGTGACAATATGGCAAACCGAGTCCTTTATATACATATAGTTTGAGTTTCAATCTTGTGTAACATGATGACAAAACTGTATAGATGCGTTTTTCTATAAAAGTGATTATAATATTGTACTTTTTATATAAGGAAAATATTTTTTTGGAAGAAAGAAGATGGCCAGAAGATAGCAGCGAGCTGCCGAAACCGGTAGAACACACAAACATTGGTGAATTTTAGCTAAATGTACATTTTAAAAAGATTTTTGCATTTTTTAAATTATTTTCATTATTTACAATGAACTTCTAACATGAAATTTCAAATAACAACATTTTTTATAACACTTTTTCCAGACATTTAAATCCATCCAAAAATGTGTATTGTGCTATGAAGAAAGCCTAAGGCTGTCGAAACTATCAAATGAAAGTAATTTAATTATGAAATGTTGACAGTAATCTATACCGTAGAAATAATAAAATAACTCACATAGCCGATAAGTAAAAGATTCTACACTTCCGTACAAATAATTAAACAGTTGCTAAGCTTGTATTTTAATTCTCATACACTATAATTGCTAACCTATTTCTTAATAATGAAACATAATATGGTATTTATCTCCACTATCTAGTATAAATTATAATATAAAATAAAAGCTGCGTAAAAATATGCATTTTGTTTAATTCTGTGTCAAACAACAACAAAAAATATGGTCACGCAAAATTTATATCACGAATTTGATTACCCAAAATATTATTTACACATTAATAAGACTAGCAACACTTGTTCAATGTTACAAATATGAAATATTTATTTAGAAATTAAGGGTACTAGCAACACTTGTTCAATGTTGCAAATATGAAGTCTGCTCGATTCGCCGATAAAGTAAGGAGTTCAAACAGAATGAAATGTACCTACCTGTTTGAAATATGAAACACTCGAGTTTTTATTTTGCAAAAATATTAAACTACTCAGTTCTTTCTTATATGGATATGAAAATATCCGTCAATATTTGCTTCGTGTGTGAAAGCATTTGTACAACTTTATATGAGAAGATTATGGCAATAAAACGGCTGATTTTTTGTTGTTGTAAGGTATATAAATAGCAAATAATGTCATAAAAAATATAATTTACGCAATCATTATAATATGTATACACTTATAAATAAATATGTGTAACATAGTTAACAAACGTAAATAGTTTATACACTGAGGGTAGCATGGCGGCAGGTACTCTCGTTAAATAGAAGCATAATTACTTTATTCCTTTTTTAAACACCCAATTTAAATTTTTCTTATTGATGGGACCAGCATTACCCTATAATTTTACAATACTAAAAGCGAGATCATCTCTAAGCATCTCTGTGCGTACCGCCCCAACCGTGGGGCACTGAAATACCTTGTAGAATAGCGAATGGACCCAAGCGTGGGGCCCAATGATTATATCTTGATTACGTCAGAATTTACCACAAAGTATTATAAAAATAATAAATACGATAGTTACATGTTTTACAAACTAATGAAATGATATTTCAAAATGTTAATAATATCTTACTACTCAAGAGAACAGAAATATTTTTTTTTATATACTTTAATTTTATGTTTTCACAGACAGTAAAAATTATTTTATCACTCGGTGGATCACTACTATAGATAAAAAATATTTCAATTAAAAGATTATTATATTAATATGAAAAATAGATAAAAAAAATATTTGATTTATTAAATGAAATTAATAATAGAGAACTATCATACAATATGATAAAATGTATTTATGTACTTTTCAATGCATTTGATGATAAACAAAATTTATGTTTCATAAATAATGAACCAATTTCTCGTTGGTGTATTAAATACTCGTATACTCGTATACCAAATCGGAAGAAATTAATTCGAATGTTTTGCATCAGTTAGAAGAATATTGAATATTTTAAGACAGGTCACCTTCAAAGATATAATAAAACAAAAGTTAACGAACGTATTCATGAAGAAAGAATGGTTAAGAAAGTATACGTTAACGATGTGAATGGGATATGGAGTCGTGGGTGACCGAGAAACACTTGGCATGATCAAAATAATCCAAATTTAATAGATCATCAATCTTAGAAGTCTGAAGAATCGACTAGGTGTACTCTCTGTATTGTGGATAAATCTAGAGAAGTGTGCCAGGATCGAATAGTGTGGCGGTCTATTCTCTCTGCCTACCCTTCCGTGATGATTTGTCATTGTTGTTGTTAAACAAAAGTTTTTAAAAAATCGAACAAAAAATATATATTAAAACACAATTTTAAAAAAATGTTTGTGTACCTATATTACGTATTTTCAGTTTGAGAGAATTCTTAATTTAAATTTTATTTACAGAAAACAAATTAAATATATAAATCACAACACATTGCATGTTGATTTAAAATTTTGAAAAAAAGACAAAGGATTTTTGTGAAAATGTTAAAATATATTTTCTGTAAGCCAATATTATCAGATGAATGATTTGCGTTTTTCTTTAAATATAATATAATATAATAATCTAATGTACAATATCTTCGTACATATTCATCATTAGATAATAAATAATACAATACAGCGAACATAATGTTTGTACTTTTTGTGTTTCATAGCAACCCACACTATTTCCGTAACAAGCACACTTACACAGTATTATGTGCCAATGTTAAAGGAAAATAAAAAGTATTTTCATAAGACAAGACACGAAATTGAAAATTCGATAATTTATTATGAAACTGTTCTAGTATTTGTTCGAGAAGAAAGGGTGTATGAACTTTCGTGTGGTATGTATAAGCTAAGGGTGAAAGGACACACCCCCACCTACGTGCGCCCCTTCCACAACTTCTCATCCTCAATGAAATGACGTCACTGCTTGAAGGTCACACGATTGCAAAGGTTAAAATCAGCTTTACTGAAAAGTATTCCCGGCTTCTATGGGACGTTTTAAATGTTAAATAAAAAAAACATTCTAATTATTTTTTTTTGCGACCGGTTTAATTTGTATTATTATTGTGAAACATTTTAATTAACCAGTAAAAAAAAAATTGAATCTTTTTTGGCATTATTTATATGATTAAAATTTCTTGGTAGAAGATAATTGTAATTAAATTAAATTAAATTTAAAATTAAAAAAAACTTTATGATTTATTGTATTTTCACTTTTATTCCACTTGATTTTTAGATTCGATTGGTTTCGGCAGCTAAAACAACCGGTCGAAACTAAAAAATTAATAGAATAAATTAAATTTACACATTAAAGTATTTTTTTCTTTTCATTACAAAATTCGCTAATTAATTTTAAAATACGTTGAAAATAAATTAAATAAGACAGCCGTTTAAACAATTTATTTATTTATTTTAAATTTCATTGCAAAAACGGTAATATTAAAAACTACATTTAAAAATCGAGTAATTTAATTACAGTTACCCATTAAAAAATTATAAATTACGTATTGTCAGTTTGAGGGGAATTCTTAGTTTAAAAATATATTTTTTTTTGATTAAAAAAAACAAGTGAAATATGTAAATCCCAACACGTTGCAGACCTTCAAGTAAGCCCTTCCAAGGGTCAAACACCGCTACACCAACCTACCCACATACATTCCAGTAATAACTTCATGTACTTTCACTAACTAGCAAAAAATTCGAAAATTCGCAAACTGCAAAAAACACATTTCTTAACAAAACCACCAGTTTCTTGAACTCTTATCAGCGATAAATATAAGTGAAAATTTTATTAACTCAAGGTCAAAACAGTCACTATTTAAAAAAAAATTAAAATCACATTTCGAACACATTTGAAATTTGGATCAGAACACTCACCTCAGGGAGAACCATGGTCGCCATACCCATCGTAAAGTTTGGTTTTGGTTACTGATGCGAACGAAAAGCCGGTATATTTCAACGATTATTTTTTTCGAAATCGGAACGTGACTCCCAGGTCCGTGCACGCGGGCGAGCCTCCACGGTTGAACTAAGACTGAATCACCCGAAAAGTTTACGATTTTCACTTCCAGCCAACATTCAACTGGGCATGTGCCGTGCCTTGCGTTTGCAAGTATACCAGTATATGCTACGTCTCTTTCGTCCCAGCGCGATAACAAGGGAGTGAGGGGGACGACAGCTAGTCTGTATGCGAGCCGATGTACGTAGACTTTGCTCAACGTCACGATTCATAGAAAAATACTCATTTAATCACAAGTGTTATTGATAGTTTGAGGAAAATAACGCAACCAACAAACACATCAACAGGAGCAAGACATATCACGTCGAAACAATTGTTTAAATTATTAAATGTTATCGTAATCAAAAACATATTTTAGGAAACCCATCAACTTCACTAATGTATTGATTTTAAACAGAGATTTTCTTCATTTTGAATTGGCTATACGACCACCACATCACCCATGTTTAATTGTATATTAAATTAATGTGTTTTAAGGAATTGCAACATTTTTCAGGTGAGTTCGTTTATCATTCATAATGGTAAAATAAACTTGGTGATTTGACACATTTTAAAAGAAAATTAAACACTTTTTCACTAAGTAGCGCCAACCGGTTTCGCTCTGTAGCGAGCTTCCTTAGGGCTATACACAAACATAAGCTAAATTTAACAGTTTATTCAAATTTGACACTTTTTCACTTTGTATAAACGACTTCATTTGAGATAATAAAACCAACCTATTTCACTCTGTACTGAGATTCCTCGGGGTTATACACTACCACAAACTAAAGAGTTAGTTTTATACTAAGTGAAAAAGTGTTTAATTTTATTTTTAAATGGTAAACTAGTTTGTTAAAAATTAAATAAAAACAGAATCTCTATCACGGCTGAAATCGGTAGGCTTACAAATAAGTGGTATTTTGCAAATATATTAATAAATACATATATAATTATGACATTTTAATAATCAGTTATAAAAATAAAGTTCTCCGCTAAAAAAACGGATTCAAATATATTCATCAAACTAAATATGCTGCACTCAAAATTACTCTTCGCCGCAATCAATTTGTTTTTTTTAAATATTTATAATGATGTTTGTGATTTCGAAACATTTGTTTGCACTACTTAAATTTCATGGTCAACGGAAGTAGTTTAAAGTGTATTCAATGCAGTTATAATTTAATGTGCACTTTTTGCGAATAAATTACGCAATTCAAAAATGTTGTTAATACATGATAAGTCTCCACCATATTATAATATAACGTTGCACTCAGATAAATGTTTTCAATCGTCGATAATTAATATTTCACTGTTTTCATTATAATTCCAAATTCGAATTGAAAACCCGCGTACACTAAACTGCGAGCCAGCTGCGGCGTCGTCTGTAAGACGTTTTAGTGTGTGTGCGGCCCGTATGTATGTGTGTGTATTGTGAAAGCCGAGCCCTCCATTCGAGGCTCCTCATTGGTTCAAGCGGCGGGCATGTCTGGCGACCTTTGCTGTGGTGCACGCACACTCGGATCTTGGTAAAGAGTGTGTATGTCTATACTTTGCCCCGTCTGAGCGTGCGCAACAAACAGCCAACTACCAGGGTTGCCAACTTTTGGTTAAACTAGGAAATCTTACAAGTTTTTTTTTTTTAATGCATTTTTTTAAATAAAGTTATTAAATGAGAAACTGGTATATTATTGATTATCTATTTAAATAAACTTTTTAAATTATAATTATTTCAAAAAAGGTAATGAAACATTTACCTTTTTTAACGAAATAACTAACTAACTAGCCATCACGCCATCTCCCCGGAGGGGTAGGCAGAAAAAATGGACTGCCACACTTTTCTTTCCTGACATATTTCTCTCACTTCCTCAACATTCATACATCGAGTCATTCATGCGCGTCGATTTCTATGACTCCTCACATGGCTGACATTGAATATTTAATTTATTTGATCGTGCCACGTTTTCCTCGGTCTTCCTCTATTTCTAGTTCCATTTACATAGTTAACATTTTTTTTTTACCATTCTTTCTTCATTAATTATTTCCATGTGTCCAAACCATCTTATTGATCCTTTCATTATTTTGTTCATAACACCGTCATTCGCACCGCATTCACTTCTTATATTTTCATTCGACACTCTATTATACACAGAGCATCCACATATTCGTCTAAGAGATCTAATTTCAACTGCATTTATTCTACTTTCATCATTCTTTTGCCAGTTTCATGCTTCGCTTCCATACATAAGGGTCGGTAGAAGAACACCACTATGCACTGCCATTCTAGCTATTTTGCATAGGTTTTTGTTTGCGATGACAAATTTAAGTACACCATTTACTTTGTTGCCTGCCCCAACCCTTCTTTCAATATCCCTCTCCTCTCGCCTATCACTTGTAAACATACTACCTAATTACACGAATAATATTATTATTTAAAATGAACTTTCCTCAAGAGATTTTAGTAAAATCACTAGATTATCTTAAAAATTTCATTTTTGCATACCGTTAGGAATATATTCTAATGAGTAGTGTATATATTCCGTTAAATATATTCCGTTAGGAATATATTTTTGCATACCGTTAGGAATATATTTAGTGTTTAATTATTTATGCCTAAATACAAAATATACAGGTACCGTAATATTTATCAGCCCTAAAAGTTATCATACAGGTATATGGGCGATGTGTACGTTCATAATTCCATGAATGTGGTCTGCATAGGTCTGTATAGAGGAGCGATTCGCTTCTTCTCTCATATGACTCATGCTAACGCGTTCTTAAATAGTCATGTGTCAATCATGGTTAAAAATACATCTCATTCTTTATTCAAACCATAAAATAAAATTAAAAATAATAGTTAATAAAAAAATTAAAATAGTCATTATATTTTTTGCTACTTGCAACACCTGAATGTGACATACCAACACCACGTTAATTTCTATATACACAATACCTTCTAAATATTTCATCATCTTCAACTGTATTTATTATTATCTTTATATGATAGTAAGTCGAAAAGTATGATAATTTTTCTGAGAAAATATGTAAAAGCGTGTTAAAATAAATTCCTTTCTACAAGGTGCGCTTATTTTATGTTAGCATACTGGCACACCTCTTGCGAAACGTGCACCGCATATTGGAATAGATATATTTTATGATGCAATTTGGTTTGGAGTTTAAGCAATAGATAAGACGTTACAAGAAAGTGCAGTTTACGCTTGTGTATTTACAATAGTGTAAATGAAAACACGTAAAAATATAATCTATAATCTGTTAAAATCATACATGTTTGAAAGCAGTAAATTACTTTGTTTTTTTTTAATATTGTAGACGTTAAATACTATATAAGGATGAAAGTAGAATAAATGCAGTATAATTGAGATCTGTTAGACGAATGTGTGGAAAAACTGTGTATAATGTGAGTGTCGAATGAAAATATAATAAATGAATGCGGTGCGAATAAAAATGTTATGAACAAAATAATGAAAGGATCATTAAGATGATTTGGATACATGAAAATAATGAATGTAGAATGAATGGTAAAAAAAAAAATATTTTTACGATGTAAATGGAAGTAGAAATAGAAAAAGACCGTGGAAAACGTATCACGATAAAAATAAATCACACGTTGAATGTCGGCCGCGTGAAAAGTCGGAGAAATTGACGTGCGTGCATGACACAATTAATGAATGTTGAGGAGTAGAGAGATGTATGTCACGGAAGAAAAGTGTGGCAGTTCATTCTTTCTGCCTACCCCTTCAGTAAAGACGGCGTGTTAGTTAGTTAGTTAAATGTTTTAATTATCCCTTATTATTAAATGAAATAATATTATTTGTCTTTTTCTTTTTTATATACTTTGTATGTACAACGTATGTATTTAAAATGTATGTATTTAAATGTATTTAAAAATAAAATAAAATTACATATCAGATATGTTTCGGACAACCGGTCCTTGCTCAGTGATATTATAAAGATACATATTTAAAACATTATAAAATTGTTTACAAATATGATCAGTTTTGACAGATGATATGTATTTTTTTTTAAAGTTAGTGTTGTATATACAAATTACTCGTATATAAAAAAGAAAAAGACAAATAAAACATCTACAACACGAAGTATGGCGAACATAGAAGCAATAATATTATTTCCCGTTTCATATTTACACTTTTCAGGTCTAAAGCTTAGAATACTTGGTTTATAATCTGAAAGATATGGGTTCGATCGTAAACAAGACCCACGTTCTGGCTCTTTGATTGACAAAACAACTCATCGTAATGAACTTTTATTTATTGTTTCTTGAACAATGATATAAAAAAAATCTATTGCACAGACGTTTTTATTCGTATTAATCTCGTAGGATATTAATGACATATTGAAATATCTTTTGTTTAGTTGGTAAAACATTTAACTATCGTATTAATTATTTTATTGTGTGGTCTAATCAATTTATGTCGTTGTTAGTGTAAATCCAGACGTAATCTAGAAACGTATATGAAAGTAATATACGTTGGAGCAGTACCCACGAAGAGGTTATTTATCGAATGAGCCCTCTTTTATAAAAATGCATTTCCATATTTATTTGTTTTGTACATATTAATAGTTTTATAATTTTAATATATGATGTTAACAATACCAGGTGTTGACAAAGTAAATCTTATAATATGGTTAAAACATGTGTTCGAAAAATGGTATATTTAATTTTCTTAATAAAATTAACGATATTTAATTTTGATGCTATAATAAAAATATCATCGGCCACCACTGACGTCTAGACGTCATCACATCTGCCCGCTGTTCCGTTACCATTCCCTTTCTTCGTATATATATAATATATTCAAAACACATCTATACATATATCTTCATAATTCGAGTGCATGTCCCGTTAAAAAGAGGTGTGTCCCCAGAGGCGACTCACAAACATTTTTCACTCCGTGCATCATTTCATAAATCTTATAAACAAAACTGCAATAAGATTTTAATAATTGAAAGGTGGTTATAACAAAGATGCAAAATGGTTTAAATATAAAATTAAGGAAAAGAGAAAACAAGTGTCATGTAGTACGGATGGCATATTTAGGGTGAAGTTTGAATTTCACTGTATTATTCGAACACTTTGCACAATTAATGACCTTTATGTTTAATTTGTACGAGCATTTTAAACACTGTATTATCCACTTTATTTATAAAATATTTTAACAATATAAAAATATTACGTTTTTATAATTACAAATAATTACAAATTTATGAAATTATATAAAACATACTCGTATATAAAAATGCACCAGTACTAGGTAGGCACCAGTTAAATGAAATTTCAAATAGTTAATTTATAGTTGAAAAATATATAATATTAAATTAATTGATTCCAGAGCCATTGAATTAATTTTTTTTAAATATAGGTATACTCGTATTGAATATTTAAAAAAAAATGCTTGATTATAGTGTTGTATTACTGTTTTTCATGTGAAAGGTTTGTTTAAATGTAAAAATGGAATGATATCTTAATTTTTTAAACGAGTTCATATAATGGAACCCTTGAGATGATTAATTCATAAAAATGGCGCTTTTTAAATCATCCAATATATTATTATTTTTTATGGATTCATGCCGCCGACCCTGTTGCCTACCCCTAGGCGCTCAAGGGCGCAGGGGTTGCATATTTAAGGTTTATTACCTACGTGCATTCTGCGGAATTTACTACGTGCGTTTGTCCACGCAAGTGCACGCCATATGGTGCCTACTTTGAAAGCATTTTTAGCTGGAAATAACTTGAGTGTATTGTCGCTTAGTGTATTGTACGCTTGGAGTGTCACGCAAAAATGTTGGCAAATCAACCTCTGAGCACGACTTTAGATTACTTTATTTATCTATCCAAACATGACTTACTTATGATTTATAGGTTTAATGTTCGTGAACTAGCGCTAATCTTATCTTTACATATTAATGTATCGACAGCGCATACGTCCGTTCGCATTGTTTCACTAAATTTAATCTTTTCGACTTCAACGTATCTAAGTTGCACTTTGATAACATGATTTCTATAAGAATTTTTAATATTATTTGACATGTGAAAAAAACATAAATATCTAAGATTTAATTATCGAGATCTTAGTATGTTCAAATGAATTTTCAAATTAAGAACATTAATTTCTTTTACGCCTTTATTTTAATTAATGACTTTTAAATATATTTTTAAGATAATCTAACGATTTTACTGAATTTTTTTGATGGAAGTTCATTCCAAATAATGTTTTTTTTAAATAGCGGCCAGTTTCGCCACACTGGCTGGCATCGACAGACCGGTTAGTGTCTAGTATGCCGATGCTAGCCAGCGTATCGAAACCGGTCACTGTAGAATTAAAGACAATAAGTGAAGGTATTTGTTCGTGTTTAAATCGTTTTATTCCATTATTATTTTCAATATATTTCAGATAAAATCAATATAAATATAATAACTCCTATAAATATCTAACATTATATATCGACTTTATTTTCTTTAAACATATAGTACACTAATAGAACAACTTATAAATAATATAGTCTCAATTTGATAAATATATTTATATTTTAAATTTTTATCAGTCTTTACTTGAACTTGCACTCTTGGACTTGGACTTGGATATTCTGGCTTACAGAGATTCAGCTCTAATAGCTGTTCTTCTTACGTCTGTAGGAAACATTGTTGCAATTGTGATTTTCAAAAATCTAGATTTAATCGGAAAAAAAATTACAGGGTTGCGCTCTTTTTTTAAATATCCTGGATTAGATAAATATAAACTCTTTTAAAAAGAAAATTTCCGTAACAGAGAACGCTACCCTTAGCTAACGAGATTAATGAATATACCCCCTAAAATAAAATAACGCCTTTTTAATGCAAAGTACGGCATTCCTTCTGGGAATGCTCGGAACCAATTCTCTACAGCTTCCAAGAGATGAACATCTAATAACCCATTTCTTCAGATTAATTAGGGGATACTTCGAGAACTCGGTCGTACTGGAGGATGTTGGTCTCTTTGTCCCCGATAGATATCTCCGACAGCGACAGCACAGATTGTTTTACCTACCGACTGCCAGAACCAATCTGCCTCTGGTGACACCGGTGGGAAGAGCAATTAGTCTGCTGAACGCGGTCTCCTCGGAAATCGACGTCTTTCATGTTAGTGAAGGTACGTTCAGGGGAAAAAATTCTCTTGACTTTGGAAAGTATTTTGTCTTCCTAATGTCGAACCATCGCTAATGCGTTCCTGGTATTATGTTGTATGTTTATAATATTTTACCTGTACTCAATTGATGCCTTAAATATTTATGCTGTTTGTAATGTCTTTTGAGTAAATAAACTGATTAGATTTGATTTGAAAAAAAAAAGTAAAAGTGAAGATGAATATTCTTAATGGAAGGACAAACTCTGTGAGATTGTCATTATCAAACGTGAGTAACATACATAATAATATTTGGCTCATTAAAACAATAATTAACTTTAATAGGAATTTATTTTCATTTGGACTTGGACTCTGATATTTCAGCATACAGAACAGTCTAGGCTCTTGAGATTATTCGGGAAGTTAATAAATAAGATTATATAAAATATACGTACTCGTACAGTCATAATAAAAATATATCGCTATCGCATCTTTATATCCAGTTCATTATTAATGTGTCTAGGGTATATTTTCTTTAAATAATAGTATTTATAATACTGTTTTAGTTTCTTATTTGATACTGTAAAATAATAATTGAATTTTATCCTGTTTTAAAAAAGTACTCGTACAAGAACCTAAATAGTTTTTTATAAAGGTAGAATATAAAAACACTCATTTGATTAGTTGGTATTAAATTCAAAAGATATGTTGGTATAACAGGAAAGGAAAAAAACGAGTCTCAAACGTAAGAAATTGGTTAAAAATAAGGAAAACCAATATTGGAAAACTTAAAATAAGGAAAATAAATTTCCAGCAAGATTTACAAATACCACAACATTAGTGAAGTAAGCGTTTTTCAGATAGAGCTGAAATATTATGATAAATAAATACGGTCTCCCTAGCGGCATCACCAAAAGCAGGTTGGAAGATAGAACAGCAAAAGTTGGCTTTGTCGCAGGTAAAATATAGCAGGATCAAATATAGCTTTTTGCTTCAAAACGCAATGGTTCTACAGAGATCCTGTAATAAATTAAAATTAAAGTAAAAACTTGGGCTTCGACTTGGGTCTTCTGGCTTACAGAGGTTCAGCTCTTGTGACTATTCCTCTTACGTCTAATGGGAACATTGTTGGAATGGTGATTTGGTGGTTTGCTGGTTTATGCGGGGGCTTGATTTGTATACCCCGGAGTGTTCCTCTACAGAAGGATCGATTCTGGAGGTATTTAGGTCGTAATTTGAGAGGTCTTTTATTGTGGGGTTAGGGTGTGAAGGGAGTCCTTTGTAAAAACGTTCGACAAGTTTAAGAATGAATTATTATATCATCGAGTTTCCCGATTCTAGGTGCAGTTGTGTGATCCTGGTCCATGATGGCGCATGAAGCGATAAACGGATAGCCTTATTTTGGAGGATTTGGAGGTTCCGTATGTGACTCGAAGCTGCATAGCCCCAGATTGGGTTATATTGAAATATTATCTGTTTATTGTTTCTTGAACAATGATGTAAAACTCTATATTAAATAATTAATATGAATGAAAACGTATGTTTTGTAATTTTTTAAAATGGAAATGACAATTTTAGCCTTTCTATGGCATTATCAAATCATTATCACATTTGATAATGCCTTAGAAAGGCGAAGCAAGTCATTCCCATAAAATATATTGTAATAAAACTTCTAGAAAACAGACGTTTTTAATTTGTATTAATTATAAATATATCAAAAAGAGAAGGATGGAGTGCCGCATCGGTTAAAGTGTGACAGTCCATTCTTTCCGTCTACCCTTTCGGGGAGACGGCGTGATGGTTAGTTATATATATTATCAAATCTGGTTGGCCCATGTTAATTGATTAATTTCAACACTGTTACCATTGAATTATTCACTGAGTGATTAGCCTTTTCTAACGTATCATATTACAAAGATGACAAGTATTAAGTAGGTATTTAGACACTCCTAATATGAACAGTTCAAATACAAGACAGTGGGATGGCCCGATACCGAGAAGTTTGGCGATGTTCAATTAGGATAGCTGACCCTAAATATATGCGAAACGGCTAGGGGAGAAAGAACGAAGTTATTATAACATGGAATATTTGTTCGACGGGAAATGGAAAAAAAAGGTTCAAGTATTGAACTTATTTAACCACCGTCAATTTATTTTTAATAGGCGGGTATTCAGGCCTTTACCCGAATACTTTCCTAATCTATTGTCGTTTATTTCCAACGACAATTATTTCACCCAAGGTCGTTCAAGGAATATTGACGTCCGATAAGTACCTACATAAACGCTGTCTTAGGTTTTCACAGATACACTAAACAGGTACTGTATAAACAGTACTTGTTTAGTGTATCTGTATTATACATTTGAGTTATTAAATACAGTAAATGGGTGAATTACGTCACATCAAAATCGATTTTAAATTTCGAATTTTTATACTTCGACCTATATAACTAATAAGCCATCACGCCCTTTCACGGAGGGGTAGGCAAAGGATGAACCGTGACACTATTCTATCCTTACATATCTCTCGCTTCTTCTACAATCATACATCGTGACAACTACGCTCATCAATTGTTACGACTTCGAACATGGCTTTTAGTAATTGATTAATTTCGCCTTACCATATTTTCCTTTTACTTTAAGCATTTATACCGTATCATACAAAATACAATGTAACATGCATTTATCTGTGAAACATAAGATTCTCAAGTACTATAATTTTATCAAATTAAAAAATATAAATAAATCCATCTCGCGCGCCTCTCCGCTATGGTGTTCAATATGTGCCTATTATCTTCAACTCTGCTGAGAACCTCCTCATTTGTAACGTGGTCCTTCCATGAAACATGGATTTTTTTAAACTTTTAGTTTAAATAGGTTCTTTTACGAATGAGAACTGACAGTAAGGTCAGAATATATAAAACCTGCGTAAGGCCTATACTGACATATACCATTGAGACCAGAGCGGATACCACAAGAACGAAGGCTAAAGTACGGAGGACGCTGAGGATAATAGCAGGAAGGACTATTCGAGATAGGGCGAGGAACACGGCTATCCGCGAGATCTGCAAGGTGGAGGATATCGTGAGATGGGGCAGACAACGCAGAAGATACTGGAATGCGCACGTGCTGAGGATGGATACTACCAGAATCCCACACGCTGTGACGCATCAGATTCCTGCCGTCCCCTGATGGAGAGATAGTTGGGAGTCAACCTCCCAAGAGAGGCCAGCCTGATTTCAGGAACAGACCAAAGGTCTATAATTAGAAGAAGAAGAAGAAAAAGAGGCGATGAGGTTCGCAACCCATCACACCGCGTCTTCCGCGGGGCGAAAAGAGAAGGATGGAGTGCCGCATCGGTTAAAATGTGGCAGTCCATTCTTTCTGCCTACCCTTTCGGGAGACGGCGTGATGGTTAGTTAGTTAGTTAGTTAAGAAGAAGAAGAGATTTTTTACGGGTTCTCGCCACTAAAAAGGTTCAGAAACACTGACGTAGATTGATAGTACTTGTAGATTGTGTTTCTCTTTGACAGTGGACCACCCTGGTGATTTACCGATAAGATAGCAGCCGAAAGAGTTTTGGTTTATATCTACAAATGAAATGACACGGCGCTGGTGCTTACAGCCGAGCTTGGCTCGTGGTAATGGGTCTGTGATAAGCTTCATAAAAATTGTAATCTACCAGACACAGATAACCGTATGGAACATGATCGTAATTCATAATGTGCTGTGAAATAAAGCATACGCGGTGTTTCATATAGAAGTGATTAAACGAAGTATACTAAAGGCAATGATTTTTGAAAAAGAAAAAATTATGACAGTCTGCAACATTAACGTGAATGGTGAAAATTTGGAGCAAGTAGATGAGTTCGTGTATTTAGGTAGTATGTTTACAAGAGATGGGCGAGTTGAGAGGGATATTGAAACAAGGGTTGGGGCAGGCAACAAAGTGAATGGTGTACTTTTTTTTTTTATGTATACAACAGTTCGTTTGAACCCAATTACTGCATACAATTTATTTTTTAGCTATAATATTGATTCTCGTGACATGTGATAGGTAGCCAATCTATCGCCATTTTATTGTCACGTGAATTCTACACCAGACCAAAGACATGTGTGATAATACACTGCCATCGTCAGGAATCGAACCCGGGTCCTTCGGTGTAGTCGTAGCTTTTGCGACTCTGACACGAAGGTCGTCGATATTGATTAAATAATGAGAATAACAATGTTAATTTAATTTTATATTCTGACAAGTGTCATGGGCCTCCTCGTTGTACTTATGTGGTGCGGGTCGGTGACGGTTTAGCCTCTCTCGGGATAATTAGAGGTGAAATTATATATTTTCACTGATAAGACTTTGTGATTTTCTCCTCGCCTCGTATATTTAAAGTTTACTAAGAAATGGATCAGAATACATTACACAAGATTTAAATTAATCTTTAATGTGTCAAATTTTAAGAAATGATATTTGACTTGCACTTTAAAAAATATTGGTTTATACGTTTACTAGTTCCAGTCAGTCTCTAATTTTGTAAATTCTTATAGTTCGTAAAAGTTTTTTGCAACAAATGAAAAAGAGATTTTTTTTTCTAAACACCGTGTTCTCTTCTGAGGCAGTCTGCCTGCCGATATCATTAGCCGGAGATCACAAATGCCGCGTAATAATTTGATACATAATGGAAAATGCATTTATTTAATCTGGATTTTTGTTACAATGCTTTGAAAAGTTTAAATTTCTGTGGCCCATGAGGACTAATGCAATTAATTATGTCAGCGAGACACATATCAAGTTAAACCGCAAACTAACCGACCGACCCGAGACGGCGACAACCTTTGACGCCATATTCCGTAATACAATATGTATTTATTATGATAATAACTTGGAGGCACCGTCTTTGTAGTACCCCATACGACAGCTCATAAATTACCAAATTCACGTCACGCATTTCTAGGATAACTCAGGTCCAAAACAATTCTTGGACTTGACCTTGGACTTGGATCTTCTGACTTACCGAGGTTTGAGTCTTGTGACTTACAGAGGTTTAAGTCTAATCTTTAAGTTCATCTTTCTTGTTTTATGTTTTTAAATAGTCTCGCCACTTTGCCACCAATTTTATGTTTTATCCTTCGGGTGAGGATTTTTGGGATGGAATAATTTCCAACACGATTACATTTTTAAGTAGAGAACTTTATTTAAGACGATGTTACAAGCAAGAAATTACATTGATATAAAGATGTGTTACAAGTAAGGAGTTGTAATTGTATCTAGACGTGTTACTATTAAGGAAATGCAATTGTATCTAAATAATATAAACAAATCTTGATTCAAAATATAGACGTAGAAAGGTGATTCTTGGGATCGGGTGGTTAGGTACATAACACTAGAACAATTGTTTAGTTAGTTAGTTTTAAGTAATTTTATGTATAATATAATTTTTCACTACTTTCAAATAAGTATATTTATTAGTTCTAACAATGTTTCAAAGAGCCACTCATGTCATAAACAGTGGGGTATCAATGATGAGAGTCCTCTCACAATACTCCTATATTAAATCGAATATAAATAATAAAACATGGTGTAAAACTCCATATTAAATCATTAATATTAATGAAATCGTCTGTCTTCTAGGAGTTTTATTATATTTTAGATGGAATGGCATATTTCGCCCTTCTATGGCATTATCAAATGTCTTGATAATGCATTAAGGCAAAGCGCCCTTGAGGTGAGCTATTCACGAAAACGGCGCTACACAAATTAACCTAATTATTATTATTATTATTATTATTATCGAGGGCGAAAACATCTTAATGTTTTCGCGCTTGTCTGATTTTATATGGAGTTTTACATCATTGTTTAAGAAACAATAAATAAAAGTTTTTTTATCAATGAAAACAAAAATGGCCGTTCACAATGGGGTTATGGTCCCAACCCTTATGTATGGAAGCGCAGCATGTAACTGGCAGAAAAAGGATGAGAGCAGAATAAAGGCGGTAGAAATGAGGTCCCTAAGACGAATATATTTTATGATAGAACGATGTAAGAGAGAATCTCAAATGCTGATATAAGAAAGGAATGTAGAGCGGAAGAAGGTATTATGAACAAAATTATGAAAGGAGAAATAATGGTTAAGAAAGTATACGTTAACGATGTAAATGGAGTACGGAATCGAGGTAGACTAAATTAATCAAATTTTATAGGTTGTTCTTGTTGATGGTCCATAATATATAATATGTTGGACCCTGGTTATTTATTATTTCAATAAAACATTATTCTTGTGGTTTGTAATCACCTTAGTGACATGAAAAAAACTTGTCTCGGCATGTGGAGTCCCCTACTGCATACCGGCATTATTCTGTGGAGATAAGAACTGAAGGAATGTGGCCTCGTCCGATCTTAATAGTACGGTCTCCGAGTAACTACCTTTAGCACCCAACGAAGGCGCGGTTGTCTGGTTCTCGTGGAGTTATATAATGCATTATGCAACTTGGGTCTAAGGATGGAACATTCAATTATTCATTCGATTAATAATACTTAAATCGAAATCTTGGCTAAAAAATCATTCAGTTGCAGCACAACATCCTTGTTTAGAGCTACTGTAACCAAAGTAAGTATGAACAATGGTATAATATGAATAGGTTCCCAAACATTTTTGGTCCGTAGACCCCTTGCCGATTTGTTTCTGTTTTGTGTAGACCCTCTGCTTTCTTAATATTGATTTTTTTACAAATTCCTCTATAACTATAAATTTGCTTTTGAAGCTGACTGAGGGCTACTCACTTTGATATTGTTTACTATAGAAAATACAAATTATTTTGCAATGATAATCTTAACTTGAAACTCCGACAAAGAATGATTAAATGTTGTATATGGACTGTTCTACTATATGGTTGGAAGCTTTCGAGATGTGGATATACCGCAGAATGCTCCGTATACCGTGGACCGATAGGGTCAGTAATGCAGACGTATTACAGAGAGCCAGAGCCAATAGAGATCTGTTGTCGAGTGTGAAAATTAGAAAGGTCTCATATTTGGGTCATGTGCTAAGGGGAGAAAAATACCATCTCCTTTGATTGATATTAATGGGTAAAGTGGAGGGACGTCGGGGAGTTGGTAGAAGGCAGCTGTCCTGGCTGCGGAACATCAAAGAGTGGACAGGAATAAAAAGAGTTTAGAACCTGTTCCAAGTGGCACAGGATAGAGATGCATTTGCTGCAGTGATCGCCAACGTTGGAGGGAACTGACACGGCACCGAAAGAAGAAGGTAGAAAATAAATCTTTAAAATAATATATAGGTTTGTTACATTTTATAGTTAAACATTTATTAGTTGAAAACGAAATAAAATGAAAATGCGACATATATTTTTCATAAAATGTATAAATAAATAAAATAATGTATAAAGATAGGGATAACTTTATGAAATATACATATAATTAGGGAATTTGTGTCTATAATAAGAAAGTATTACTTAAGTAGCTGCATAGGAACTGTCTGTGAGGTGGATACATTTGCGGGAATCCAATATTTTGGTGAGGGCTTGCCAAAATGGGATTCATTCTCGTGGACCCCCTATTTTTACAAAGGACTCCCTTCACATCCTAACCCCACAATAAAAGACCTTTCAAATTACGACCCAAACACCTCCAGCCGCCACAAGTACCCAAAATCAATCCTCCTTCAGAGAAACACTCCGGGCCACACAAATCAAGCCCCCACATAAACTAACAACCCACCAAATCACCTTCCAACAATGTTCCCATCAGACGTAAGAGGAATAGCTACATGAGCTGAACCTCTGTAAGCCAGAAGATCTAAGTCCAAGTCCAAGATCAGAATCGACCCATGGGGGTTGACAAAAACCACTTTGGGAATAATTGGTATAATGTTTCAAAGATGTTGTCCGACCTTCGATAGGACATGAACAAAAATTAGAAAAGGAATGAACGAAAATTCTAGCTATCAAATAAGGCTATATATGATTTTTAATGCGTAAGTATTTAATTAAATTTTTTTTTTTGGCTACTGCTTTTGAAAAAAAATCGATTAAGAGTGGATTTTCTTGTACATCACTACCTGAAACCTTTCCTTTCCATTGACCGGGTAAGTACTTGTTTAAGATTACCTGTTTCATTCAAATCTCCCGAACTTACCTGCTCGAGATAGAAGAATGCTCTAGATCAATTTAGAGATATAAGAAACCAGAACCTTAAAGTTTTATACTCTTATTTTTAAAAAGGAGTAAGAAACGATATAAAAAATGTCGTTTAATTTTTATGCGTAAATTCATTGATTTGTTATTAACGTGACGTTAAAATATCAATATGTAAATGATATAACCATAAATATTTAATCCATTGTTTTGGCCGAAACACTACATTATTCAACATTTTAAATTTTAAAACACTGTTATTACGTAACAAGATTTATTTATAGATGTTTATAGCACCAGATGATGCCAACATAGGTTGGCGAAACAGCAGTCGCGGCAAACTTAAACCATGCAATGTAAATACTGTGTTTTAAATTTAAATACTTTATCACTAAATATATCTATTATATTATATAAAACATTGCAATTAAAAAATGGATTGTATCCATGTGAATAAAAACTTATGATCTTGTGCCATACTTCTGGGAGATTCAGCTCTTAATTTCGTATGTTCTACGTATATGAGTATATTTATCATGGCGTTTAAAATTAATCAAATTTAAACTAATAGAAGTCGGAAGAACCGACGTGCGTGTATGACTCGTTGTATGAATGTGGAAAAAGCTAGAAAGGTGTGTCAGGATAGAGTAGTGTGGCGATCCATTCTCTCTGCTTACCCCTGCGGAGAAACGACGTGACGGTTTGTTTTATCTTGTCATGTTTCGAAGATATTATTGGTATACCATCGTATTGATATTATATACTTTTAATTATAATAAAATATCTGATAAATAAAATCATATCAGTTACATAAACCACTTTTTAATTCATACAAATTCACTTCAATGAAGTTCCGAATAATTAATGTCGAAAATAAAAGAATTTTTTCGTGTTATCTGAAAATTTTGTGGAATTTTAATTTTCTTTTGTCTTAAATGATTATGATATAAACTTAAAATGAATACCGTAGTAAACCTGTTTTACAGATATCTAAGCCTAGCTTTAAAGATAATAACGTCGTTTTCAGAACATTGAGTAATCCAGTTATAAAATAATCTTATTTTGATAGAAAACTATAAGTCACGGCGGACTTCGAGCTCATTAAAATATTCACAATTTCATAAAGAAAACTCATTTAACTTATAAAATAATAAATACATTTAAATCTCTGCAGTCATTTCAATGTTTTAATTCATCTTATTTTAGTAAAAAAATAAATGAGGGAACGAAAATATCATTTGAACCGGTTTATTTATTGTTTCTTGAACAATGATGTAAACGTCCATATTGAATATTGAATACGATGAAAACGTCTGTTTTCTAGAAGTTCTATTATATTATATGGGCGTGAAACGTTTCGCCTTGCTAAGGCAATATCAATCAAAAACATTTGATAATGCCTTAGCAAGGTGAAACATATCTTTCCCATAAATTATGATATAATAAAGCTTCTACAAAATAGACGTATTCATTTGGATTAATTATAATTATTATGTGCAAGAATACCGAACGACGAAATAAGGATTAATTAAAAGCCAGATAATTGCATTATAAGAAAAATAAAAAACGATCCCTAGAAATGGTTTGGACATATGGAACGAATGGACGAGAGAAGAATGGTTAAAATGTTGTATACAAGCAGTGTGAGTGAAAAGGGAAATCGTAGAAGACCAAGGAAAGCGTGGAATGACCAAATTAATCAAATACTAAATGGTGGCCACATTCGAAGTCGGTCAAATCGACGAGCTTGCTTGTTCCGATGCATGAATGTATATGAATCTAGAGGGGAATGTCAAGACAAAAGCAGTATGGCGGTCCATCCTCTCTGTCTACCGTAAAACGGGGTGATGGTTAGTTAGTTACTTTTTATGTTTTTTTTGTTTGCAATTCTTACATTATTGAAATATTTCAAAAATATATTATACAATATAAAATAAATAAAATCAGAATCAGAGATCGTAAAAAACGAGTGAATTTTCACAAATAACTCACAATTAGCAAGCGTCAGATTTCTCCGTGTTGTCTATGATTAAATCATAGACAACAAGTAATTCCTTGAATTCGCGTTATAAATATTCACATCAGCCCACGAGCCGTATAGGAGTAAAATCATATTAAGATATATCTGATGAACCATTATCAAACAAGATAAGAAGAGTGCTTTTTCAATGTCACGGTGCTCTGCTGAGCTGGCTTGACATTTGATTTATAATGTTTGTGTTTAGTGTTGAATTAAACCATAAAGCAATAAGAAGACACACGATTCTCTGCTAAGACCACCTAGCAACAATAGTATTTAAACTCTGCAAAAATTAACACTGCGGTACTTAAAGGATATACTGACCCCGTTAACACATTGCACTCACGATTTCAGACGATACTTGACAACGATTGATGAATTAACCAAACATTTTGTGCAATTGCTAATTGTTTTTGTTTAAGTCATAAACGAGTATACAACATAAACAATTTTGTAATAATAGGCGTTATTATTCGTTAACTAATCATTTAATAATAATTTTAAAGCAAACAATCTTAATGCCATTAAGCTTTTAAGAAACTAGTGACTTACATCCGGAAAAGAAAACCAAAATAACAATCGCCCCCCAGACCAAAATTTCTTTCCTATAACCCACTACTCTGCTTAACAAAATGGTCTCACACAGGACGCAACTCCATCCACTACTGCTCCTCTTCTCTTCTCCTCTGAAATTTCTATTTTCAAAAATAATAAGACTGATCCCATCATAATCTCAATACCAACCCTAATTGGTCTTTCATTTTCTGGCAAAGAATATTGAAGGACTTTACTATACACCCTTTGAAAACACGTCTTTGAAAACAAAGAAACTCCAATATGTCTAAAGAGAAAATACTGATTCATCCATACTGCCGGTGATGACTTATGGGATGGAGACTATGACCCTCACCAAGAGAAATGTAGAGAGACTAAGAGTCACACAGCGTTCCATGAAAAGACATATGCACGGCGTCAGTCTCCGAGAAAAAATCAGAAATGAGGAGATTAGACGCCGAACAAAAATAACGGACATCATGGAACGACTAGCGAGACTGAAGTGGCGATGGGCGGGTCATGTGGCGAGACGAAGTGAGGATAGATGGACCCAGAAAATAATAAGGACCATGGGAAAATAGGAGAAGCGTCAGCAGACCGCAAAAAAGGTGGGCCGACGACATTGCTCCCATGGGGGGGGAAATGTGGCTGCAGCTGGCAGAAAATAGAGATGAGTGGAAAGGAAGGGAAGAGGCCTATGTCCAGCAGTAGACCGATGAAGGCTGACGAAGAAGAACAAGTAGACTATACACCCTAAATCCTTCTTTCCCCCCTTTTCGGAGTAGCACTCAAGAGCACACACCTAGGCCCAGTATAAAATTACCATCAAATTACATTTTCACCAATGTTTCCAATAGACGTTAGAGGAATAATTTTTAGAGCTGAACATCTGTAAGCCAGAAGATACAAGTCCACTGAGAATAACATTTTTTAACTAATCCATAGGATGAAAATTCGACTAGGTACCTACTTAGTAAATTGATGATTATTTCAGGATTATTCCTCTTGTCATAGCAAGACGAAACTAGTTTTACCTTGTTATGATAAGGCGATATTAGTCCTGAACATATTTTATACAAAACTGTTTTTGTTTACCAACATTTTTCTCCGAAAAACATTTAGCAAAATTATTCATAATTTCTGTAGGTTGTAGTTTTTGAAAATAATTATTTGTACAAAACAAATATCAAATCATGTTTGTGTTTTAGCGTTTTTAATCAGTTTTCCATCATATTTTAATATTTAACTTTACTTGGGTATTATTCCTAGAATTAAGATTTGGTTTCACTTCTAGTAGCTATTCCTCTTACGTCATCTGGAAACATTGTTGGAAAAGTGTTTTAATGGCTGTTTTGTGTGACCTGGAGTTTTTCCAAAAGAGTATTAGAGATTACTCCACGCAGGACTTTGAGTCTATGCTAAAGTCCTACATTTATCTCGACTAAGGCGTAACAAAAGACCAGTTAAATTATTATATATATTTAGAAATTTATTGGACAACATTGACTACATAAGAGAATGTTAAATTATTTTCCAATTCGTATTGATATCATCTTTTTGCATTTAATAAAATGAGAACATTATTTTGCAACGATAATCTTAACTTGAAACTCCGACAATGAATGATTAAACTGTTCTACTATATGGCTGCGAAACCTGGACTCTGAAAGTAAATGTAATGAACCGGTTGGAAGCGTTCGAGATGTGGATATACCGCAGAATGCTCCGTATACCTTGGACCGATAGGGTCAGTAATGCAGACGTACTACAGAGAGCCAGAGCTAATAGAGAGCTGTTGTCAAGTGTGAAAATTAGAAAGGTCTCATATTTGGGTCATGTGCTAAAGGAAAAAAAGTACCACCTCCTCCGAGTGATATTAATTGGTAACGTGGAGGGACGTCGGAGAGTTGGTAGAAGGCAGCTGTCCTGGCTGCGGAACATCAAAGAGTGGACAGGAATAACAAGAGAATGATCGCCAACGTTGGGGGGACCTGACACGGCACCGAAAGAAGAAGAAGATATGAGCTGTTATTTTTGAAAGTAGAATGAGTCAATTTTTTCACGTTTAAAGATATTTAAGGGTTAGCGTTTGAATGAATTTTACAATATTGGCAATTTTTATTAAAGTTAATAATAATTATTGTAATTTTAAAACAAATAAATGTTTTTTTAAGCTCCAAATGGACCTATTCCACTTTCAATAATAACGGCTCATATTGCAAAAAAAATTAATTAACATTTGCAATAAATTACGGTTTAAGCATGGCCTGAACCGACACGTCGGCATAACCTGTATGTGGTCTGCACGATACAGAATGGTGTGGAAGCAAATGAAGGAGGTCTTTGTCCAGGAGTGGACGGGAATAGGCTGAAGAAGCAAAAGAAGAAACAGTTGAGATAGAATTAAGAATAAGATCGACTGATTTATCAATTTTGTATTTGGATTGATTGTATCTCAATAGAGACGAAGATGTAAATTGTTTTTTGGAAACAGAATATGGTGGTCAGGACTTATGACCTGTCATTGGCTGGGTTAAGCGATCGCTTTATGTTAACAAAATTCCCCTTTCCGACCTTCTTACGACCACCACGCCGACAAATTTTTGGAAGTTGTATATACTCGTATGCTACTATGTTGTTGATTTATCAATGTTGGTTCTTTCGCGAAACTACGTCATATTTGTGTTATTCAATATTAATAATTCCCCGAATGATCAACTATTAGCTCGGGACAATCGGCGGTGATCATAAACTTGTCCCATGGCTGACAATTCATTGAATACAAATTACAATTACGTTCCTATTGTTAGAGAGAAATCATGTCAACAATAATACCATTTGATGATTCAGTGACGTCATAGCATAAATGTGTATCACAACAAGTTTTAAAAACGTCGACAATTTATATTTCTTGTACAATAGGTTTTGTCAAAAATGGCGAATAAATAATGAAAGTTGATACTGCATTGTTGATGGTGGTGGTATTTATTTTGTAAAACTGTATTATAAATTATAATATAAACGCCATTGATTTCTTAGTTTTGCAGAGATTACACGATTAGTTTATACTTCTTCCTCTTCTTCTTTGCTAGCCTTCTTCCCTCCACTGCTGGATATAGGCCTCTTCCAATTTTCTCCACTCGTTTCTATCCTGCCCCATTTGCATCCAAGATTTCCCAGCCCTTTTGACAATATCATCAGTCCATCTCATCGGTGGCAATGGGCTGGACACTTGGCTAGACAGGGTGGCAACAGATGGGCACCCAGGATACTCAGTTGGAGACCATGGGCAAATACTTAATACTGCATATACTGCATTTTTTACAATGTATAATTTAAATATTATTTTTTTAGCATCATCAGCAAAATCCAATACTTTGGTAATGGTCAGAATAAAGATCTAAAATAATGATACTTGTAAAATGCGAACTATCATTGAAAATCAATAATACTCGTATGTATGTAAATAATAAATATGTTTTCGTAAGAAGGGCGGAATGGGGAATGTTGTTAACATAAAGCAATCGCTTAACCCAAACAATGACAGGTCATAAGTCCTGTAAACGCCTCGACCACCATATTCTGTTCCCAGAAAACAATTTACATATTCGTCTCTATTGAGATACAATTAATCGTTATAAATATTTTTTGTTTAAACTTAAACGATTTATAATTAAAAATATATATTATAGTTTAAAGTTCAGAAATAAACTTCTTCAGTGTTATGATGTGAAGGGATATCTTATTTGAATTTGGAACCAAACAATAAAATCTTATAATTGTGTATTTTTAATGTTGCGAGTTCCTTTGTTTTTCTATGTTCGCAATGCGCAAAATGTTACGATAGTGTAAGAATGGTGACGTAGATATGTAAAAGAATGTTCTATGTAAATACTGTATTTGACATTGAGTAAAAGTTGATACAAAAATCTGGTTTTATCTGATTTGGACTCCACTATCAATATTTCGTTTGTCTGTTTAGCACTATTCTGTCTGCGGAGTGAGATAAAAACATTTAAAATACAGCTAGCGTCAATAACCGCGCTTGAATGTTATTGTCCTATTTTGAAAAGAATGTGTTGTAGTAAAATAATTATAATAAGATAAAACAAAAGCTAGATGAAACAAAATATCTGTATACTCTTTTCATTGAACAAAAATGATACATTTAAGATTAGATGCGTGGTCATACTTGAAACTTTTAGACAATGCTAGATTACTTATCATTATCCAAATGCTGCGAAATAATGCTATGCGATTTTCGCCTATTTATTTATTTATTATAATGATGATTTGTATTTCAAGTGCGCCATTTTGTAAAATCAATTACTCCAAGGGCGCACTAGGAAATGACTGACCGAACAGTGCAGTCTTCAGATGTTTCTTAAATTTAACGTCACTATCCTCATACTTAATACTAACATGCTGAAAGCACGATCATAGAAACATGCTTTTCACTCTCAGGTGCAAATGTATAACTCAAAGTTGTTATATTATATAATTACATATTTACACATGAGGATGAGAGACATTTATATATCTACAGTTAGGTCATTTGAATTAAAGTTAGGATTTTCAGTTATTTTATTTATTTAAGGACAATTATATATTTACACCTGAGGATGGACCCCCATTGTCACGTTTTAATATTTTTATTGTTTAAAGTTATTTAATCAATTAAAATGTAACATAAACAGCATTGTTTTTCAATTCCAAAGTTTTTACAATTTTAATTTGTTACGAATCAAACAGTTGTATACACATGTCTCACGCTTAATAGTAAACTGACCGATTATGGTTTAGGTCACAATTGAGTTAAAATTAGACAGAGGCTTGTGTTAACGCTATCCATCGTTTCGCGTTAAAATTAAGTCAAAATTCCGCCAATTGACCTCCATTACACTATATCGCTCTTTTTCATTCGTACGTGTTTTTCGACTGTTTTTGTTGAAACGCCGACTCATGTCAGATTGAGCAAAACTTGATTTTTTTTACAATAGTTAAGCCAGTGTTCTATTAAGCGTGCGATGTGTTTAGTTGACAAAGTAACTCGTTTATAAATGTTATAATATTTATTTTTGAAATAGGAAGACTAAATTAAACGGTCGAACCGGTGGCATTCACTTTCAATCGACTATTCAGAAAGTTGTTTCAAATGAGCAAATATGATATTACGCTGGTTAATTTGCTTGGGCTGTGCAGTGGCCTTGGCACCGCCTCACACTGATAACTGGTAACCAGTAAAACGATATAAATGCCAATTGCCGAGTTATTGAACGTCCTACTGACGATAATGAGCATCAAGATTGGATAAATATCTCGGGCGATTAAGCGGAAACAACCTTGCAATGGTTCAGTAACTGCGTTTGTCTTCACTGCCGGCTAATAGCTTAACAATATGTCATTTATTATCAGGAACTTAACCCCTTTTGTGCGTCTGACTTCATTTGCAGTAAACAAATTGGTCTCGAACTACAGTTGACTACATTTACAGCTCAGATAGATAGTCTCAAGAAGTCTACGAAGTGTTCCAGGCAAAAGAAATAGAAGCAGATCTCCTGCGTTGTGTGGTGTGACCAGATTAAAGAAATGACCGGAGGAAACCTCTTCTGGGCGTTGCAGGCTGCAGAGAACAGAGAGGATTGGGGGCGTTTTGTTTTAGCCACGGAAATTCCATAGATCACGACCCTCAATAATGATGAAACGAAGAAATAAAAAAAGGCAGTCAAAGTTCAATTAAAGTTGTGCTGCAAATATAGTCTACCGAAATTCGAAACATTTTTTTTTCTACTGCAAATGCAGTCAATCGCACTATAGGGGTTAAAAAGAGTTTCAGATGTACAGTATTCGTTCATTCTGCCTACCCCTTCGGAGAGAATAAACACAGTATGTATATATTTAATAAAACGACTGGTTTCTGGTTTCTTATTGATTGTTAATAAGAAACCAGAAACCAGTCGTTTTATTAAATATATACATACTGGTTTCTTATTGATTTATGGTTTTATAAGAGAGTGTAATATTTCGCTTTGCTAGGGTATTATCAAATATTAAAAAAAAACATGTAAACTTTTTCATTGTTTTTAATTAATTTCCATGAAATTTCAAAGAATAAAATTAATTTTTAAATGGTACCAAGTAATATATTCCTCTATTCTGGTGTTTATCCCTTAATATTGTTTTCAACACTGTATTGGGCCACGCCAATTTTCTTAATTACCGTATTCTGCTCCTTTAACTCGTGTATAAAAACAACAACGCGTTTGATTTTCGCTACATTTGATAGAAATCAAACGTTTTCATTTGTATTATTTACCAAACATCGTGGTTGTTGCATTTTTTTCATATGCACGTGTACCGGTATAAAATCTCATAAATTATAGTGGCACAAGTATTTTTTATCATCTGTTTAATGCTTTTCTATGTTATCGTGCCACGAGGAAAATTTTCCAAATACATAAACGTAAAATCACGACTAGACATATAATTTATTCATATAACACAATAAAATTAGCAGTTTACAGTGCGATCCACTTTGACAGGTAGATTTTAAATGAAAATTCGATGCGTCCGGTACTTAACCAAATTATAATTTATGTTTGATAGATTAAGTACTTACTTACAAATTATGCTGACATCCATGTTAGCAGAACATTACGTTCAAACAATTTTTTTGGATGACACAGCATTTTAGACGTACTCGTATGTATCATGTTTTGTATTGAAATGTATAATTTTATACTTTATCTTGATTCTTCATCAAACATAGATGCATATTTTTTGATTGTTTACAAACTATTGATATAAAAAAGCATTACAGTAAAAGAAAAAAATTCCTTGGTCTAGATAGCCCTAAGATGAATCACATTTTTGATAATAATAATAAGGCTAATTTGTATAGCCCCGTTTTCGTGAATAGCTCACCTCAAGGGCGCTTTGACAATGTTTTAGTCGTGAGAGCTGCATGTGATACCAGCAATCAGTTAACCGTTGCTTACATTTTATGGGATATTTTGAAAAGGTGGGTTTTTAGGTGAGATTTAAAGTCTGTCGGATTTTCAATGCATCTGAGGCGTGCAGGAAGCATATTCCAGGCGGACGGACCTGCCACTGCGAAAGTCCGATCTCCGAAATTTGTCCGGGGGTTGCGCTTTAGCTCAACTAATCTGCCTATTGCCGAGGAGTTTGCTGATGTCGCCCTAATAATTTTTATTTGAGAACAGTAAGCACGTAATATATTTAACAATTAAATATGTACGAGTACATTATATTTATAAGCGAATTAGCCGAACAATAATTTAAATGTTTAAATAAAAAACTTTTTTTTATAAAAATCACAATTGATTATATTTTGTCGCGACAGCTGTTGTAGGAACTAATGATGCTAACATCGGTTAGCGAAACAGCTGTCGCGACAAAATATAATCAATTGTGACATTTATAACAAAGTTTTTAAACAGTTAATAATGTTGAAATATAAAATGGATTATCTTATAATAATTACTACTGAATGTTAATACGAATGAAAATGTCTGTTTTCTAGAAGTTTTATTATATTTTATGGCAATGATATAAGGCGAAACATATCATTTCCATAACATATAATCAAACTTCCAGAAAACAGACATTTTCATTCGTATTAATTTTCAATGTGGAATTTTACATCATCGTCCAAGAAACAATAAATAAACTACTGAAAGTCTGGAAGAATGTTTACAGTGGAATATCGATGTAAAGAACCGCAATATAACGATTTCCTCGATACCCTTGAAACACCTATTGCGTAGGAACGAACCTCAATATAACAAATATAACGTTTTTTTTTCAAAACCCCCTGAGATTCGTTTTATCGAAGTTCCATTATATTTTGAGGTTTAAGCAGCAGGTATATTTACATTAAAATTGTGAAAAATTGCTTATAAATTCTTGAAATCCTACCATAAAGTACTATAATAAAGAAGTTGCATAATGGAATGTTTTAAATTAGACCAGTCGCATCCAAGGTATATAGATATTTATTCTATATACCTTGAGTCGCATCTATTCCCCGTATACTTAAGCAAATATTCCGATGTAGCAATTTAACACAAATTACAACAATATTTTTGTTATTAACAAGTGTGACCTTGAGATGCATACATCAATATCTTAACGATTCACTTCATTATATTGTCATTAGAACTGATATCAAAGTAATCTTTTATTGCTTTTATTGACGACCTTCGTGGCCAGGTGGTTAGTGTTTCGACTGCCACACCGAAGGTCCCGGGTCTGATTCCCGGCGATAATCACAATTAAAATGGCAATATATTAGCAACCTATCATATGTAACGAGAATCACTATGATATAGCTATATCCTTTACATTGATTTGGCTAATGATATAAAGAGCGATACAACAAAATAATAATAATAATAATTGCTATTAACAGTAGAAATAGTAACATACTCTACAATGCCAACCCTAACTGCTCTTCATTTCCAGACCGAGAATAATGTAGGATTTTAGCATTAACCCTAAATCCTCCCTCGCCCTATTTCAGATGAGCGCTCCGGGCCACACATCTAGCCCCCGCATAAAACAACCACTTAATCACATTTTCAACGATGTAAGAGGAATAGCCATTAGAGCTGAAGCTCTGTAAGCTAGAAGACTAAGTCTTACTTTGTACAGTATAAAACGTTTAAAAATATCACTCCGTAATATTATACGAAAGATTAACTTTGGAGCAGGTGAGTAAATTTGTGTATTTAGGTAGCATGTTCACAGCGGATGGCCGAACGGATAGTGACGTCGAAAGAAGGGTTGGTGCGGGTAACAAAGTGAATGGAGTTTTTAAAATAGTTATTGGAAACAAGAATTTATTAATGAAAGCGAAAATCGGTTCCTATATTTGGATTCTTATTTATTCCGGTCCCAACCCTAATGTATGGAAGCGAAGCATGGAACTGGCAGAAGAAGGATGAGAGCAGAATAAATGCTGTATGGATGAGGTCCCTAAAACGTATGTGTGATAGAACGATATAAGACAGAATCTCAAATGCTGATACGAAAGGAATGTAGAGCGGAAGATAGTATTATGAACAAAATTATCAATGGATCGCTGCGTTGGTTCGGACATATGGAGCGCATGGATGTAGAAAGAATGGTTATTAAAGTATACGTTAATGATTAAAATGGAATACGAAGTCGAGGCAGACCGAGGAAAACATGGCATGACCAAATTAATCAAATTATAATGGTTGGTCATGTTAGAAGTCGGAAGAATCAACGTGCGTGTATGACTCGCTATATGAATGTGGAGGAAGCTAGAGAGGTGTGCCAGGATAGAGTAGTGTGGCGGTCCATTCTCTCTGCCTACCGTGCCTAACGGCGTGACGTTTTGTTTGTTTGTTTTAAATTCTTCAAAATTATCAATACTATTAAAAATGCTTGAAATATTTTATGAATTTTTAGATATCTTGACATGTTCGCGCAAATTAATTTTATAATTGTGTTAATTGAGTTTATGTGGCATCTTTGTATTGTAAATAAAGTGATCTAATAAAATCAACCGGAAAATTCTATGTAGTTTTCCTAAGCTTTAACTATATTTACATAATAAATCATTTAAAATATACGTTTATCTGAAATGTTATGTCTTATCTTGTGTGGTTTGAAGTTGAGTTTATAATGTATATATGAATTAAATAAGAACAGTGTATAATACTGCCGCGAAAATGTATTATTTTCTCAAATAATAACAATACATATATCGATTTAACCACCCTAGGTATTCGAACGTACGTGATACGTTCACTTTGACTGTATCATTCTGCACTATCCCGTATCACGTACGCGTTTGAGAAAAAGTAATGTAACTAAAATGTAAAAACTGTTAGTGAGACGCGCGTGTGCCAACAACACTTGATACAAATCTTCACAAATATGATAATTTTTCTGGGGGCAGGCGAAGTATGTGGTCGAGTCTTTGACGTTTCGTAATATAAAAAATAAAATTATTTAATATTATAATTAATAAAAAAACTGGTTTTTTTTTCACGTTTCTCGGAAAATTACCTGCAGGTAGGGCGGTTAAAACACGTTCTAAATTAACGCAATTATTTTGAAAAAAAAATCCATAAAAGCATTTTATTAATATTAATAGAGTTATCTCTGTTCTCTTCAAGAGGATCCGACAATACAATTTTATATGACTAGCCGCGGAACAACAAGGACTCTAAAAGGAAAATATTCATAATCCTGGAACCAATGCACATTGTCCTTTTTTAATGGTTAATAGTTTTGGTTCAAATTTCTTATTTGTGTTTTTTCTGCCTTACCGTATTTTGTGCTATATTTAAACGTTTATATGTTGTATAAAAAAAATTAGTTGTAAGAAATAACATATTTATAATAGTATAACTGAAGAAGTCAATTAAAAAATATTGTTTAGCAGAGTATAAACAAAATACTTGGTTTAAAACTCCCAAAGAATTTGTGCCAAATTCACATAATGTAAGCAGTTTCGTTGTAAATATTTATTTCTTGTTTATTGTTTCTTGAACAATGATGTAAAACTCCATATTAAATAATTAATACGAATGAAAAGTTTTCTAGAAGTTTTATTATGTTTTATGAGAATGACATCAATCAAATCAAATCAAATCAAATCAAATCAGTTTATTTTCTCAAAAGACATTACAAACATTTTTTTATAGTTTAAGGCATCTATTGAGAACAGGTAAAACATAAGGAATATATAATACCAGGAACGCATGAGAGATGGTTCGACATTAGGAATACAAAATACTCTCCAAAGTCAAGAGTATTTGTCTTCTGAATGTACTTTCACGAATATGAAAGACATCGATCTCCGAAGCGATCATGTTCAGCAGTTTGATTGCTCTCCCCACCGGCATCACCAGAGGCAGGTTGGCAAATGTCACCTTTGATAATGCCTTAGAAGGGCGAAACATGTCATTCCCATAAAATATAATAAAACTTCTAGAAAACTGACGTTTTCATTCGCAAAATTATTTATTTCTTGGATAATCAATTGTTTTGGCTGAAACACTTTGATATTTCAACATTATTAACTGTTTAAATGGAAAACTTTGTTATGAATATCACAATTGATTATATTTAGTCGCGACAGCTATTTCGCTAACCGATGTTAGCATCGTCAGGTCTTACATCATCAGGTCTTACAAATGTATTTCTTGGAATAAGTTTCGGGTGATTTTTATGTATTTTTTGCATACTATTTATTAATATTATTATTATTTGCTCTTTGCAAGAATAACGTGACATTTCGAAAATCAAATCCGCCGTGTTCAACATTATTTTCTACAATAAACATGGTATTTTTAAAGTGAAAAACAGAGAATTTATGAGGAAAAGAGACAACACAACAGTGGTATATTGTGTTGTCACGTTGTCTCTTTCAGATGGGTATCTTGTTTCATTTAAAAAAACAACTTTTTTTTAAATAACACGTTATTCTTGCAAAGAGGCGATATATTATATGATAGTTGCAATCAAATGATATTATAAACATAAGGATTTTTTAGTAAGTTCGATTTTCTATATTCGCCTTCACTTTGTGTTTTAGATTCACATCTGATAAAATTATATCATTTCGATTATGATTATGACGTTTCGATTATGACGCTACCGAAACATGTCAGCGAAAAGTGAAATAAAGTGTTATGAAAATACAAAGTGTTCTTTTATTTATTCAAAAGTGTTCGATATTTGCTAGCAACAAGAGATTTATTTCCCGCCTTACTTGTGTAGGCAAGGTACATAATATTACTTATGTAAATTAAACCAGATAGAACCAGATGGAAACATATGCATACACATGTGACGTTTTCGTCGGAAATATGAAAATGCTTGGAACATGCAAGACATGTGGTTTTTTGTATTGGCGAACATAGACACTCAACACGTATCCAAACAAAACAAGCTCTGTAATTTTATGTAAATTTTGTAATATATGCCAAACGCATTTGAAATTTTGATATTTATGTACATTTCAAACATTTCGAATACTGATATTGTTTTATATATTAAAAAACTAATATAAGTTCAAGGTTAAACTATACGAGTATGTTGTTATTTAAAGAATTTGGTAGAGGTTCATTGTAAACTATAAAAATAAAAATAAATTAATGAAAAATTTCTTTATAGTATATACTCGTATTTACGATTTTTTATGAATTGAAACACTCTCTGATTGTAACACCTGATCATGCTTTCATCGATTAGCGAAACAGCTGTCGTGACAATTTCAAAAGAAATTAAATCAATCGTGTTCTCTAACAGTGTTTTAATTAAACTTTAATGTGTCACACATATTGTATGGAATTCCACAGTGTTAACGCCTTTAGTTTAACTAAAATGATTTTACTGAAATCTCTTGATGGAAGTTCATTTTGATTTTTTTAATAAAAATGAAATAAAACGATGTGTTTGCATTGTGGCATTGTTTTTTCATACTACTTACACTTTTGTCTTTATTTCGACAGCGATCGGTTTCGCCAGGCTCGTTGGCATCGATCGACTGGTCTTAAAAAACGTCGTCTTAATTCATTGTTATCTTAAATTAAGTATATATTTACTTTATCCCATTTAAGTTTATGGCTTATGACTTGAATAATGATAAAACCAAACTTATAAATTGTTGTAAATGTAAATTTTCTAGAGTTTTTATTATATTTAATGGGAGTGACATAATAATGAGAGGGTATTATCAAATGTTTTTAGATAATGCCATAGCATGGGATATACCATATGTCACTTCCATAAAATAGAATAAATTGTCAAAATTAAATATTGAATATGTTTTCATACGATGTGTAAAGGAAATGGAACATGTTTGATGTGTTTTTGGGTAACACCGTGTGATAACTCCTTCTCGACCGACGTTTCGGAGATCGTTGCAGTCTCCACACAACACATATCACATTCATTACCCTGAAGATGGAGACTGCAACGATCTCCGAAACGTCGGTCGAGAAGGAGTTATCACACGGTGTTGCCCAAAAACACATCAAACATATTGCTACCAACCGTGAAAATCTACGCAATTACTTGACGAATTGGAACATGTTTTAGAAAGGTTTATTATGCTAGTTCACGAGTTACAGCTAAAAGAATAATACTAATTTTATTCAGGAATAAATTAATGCACTTGTCTACTTCCTGAAAAACCAGATACAGGACTGTCGATAAAATATGACAGATGTTGTTTTAGCGATATTTTGAAGGATAAAAATCTAATAGGTGAATAGACGAACGTAATGCATTTTGTGTAACATATTATGGCTATACACAATATACGTCATTCGGACTTATACAGGATGATTACATATTTAGTTGTCTGGCTCTTTTGGATTTTAAAATGCTCTTTTTTTTAGATTTTAAGGATCTTGTTTGATTATTTTGGATTTTTAAGAGCTTATTTATTGTTTCTTAAACAATGATGTGAAACTTAAAATTCAATATTTAATACGAATGAAAACGTCTGTTTAATAGAGGTTTTATAATAATTTATATGAATCACACGTTCCACCTGTCTAAGACATTATGAAATATCACATTTGATAATGCCTTAGACAGGCGAAACATGGCATTCACAAAGGAGACATTTTCATTCGTATTAATTATTTTAAAAACTCGTTTGATTATTTTAAATTCAAGCCATCAAATGTTTCGAAAACCCAAAATAGTAAATGAAAAATATTTTGATCTAAACAGACTGGATCTCCAGCAAACTTATGCAAAATCAGCGACGGTGAATTTTTTTTTTAGATATAATAAATTTTGTACAGTAATACACAATTTTTCTTTGAATTAGAGTATTAATAACTGTATTACATAAAACAAACAACTAACCCTATCTAAACTCATCCCTAACCTAATCCAATCGTTATGTTATAAATCACTTGTAAAACAAAATACTTTTTTCGATTTTTAAAATTCAAATATAATTAATTAAAAAAATAACGTTTTTATTTGAAATTTCATGTAGAAGTTCATTGTAAATGATGAAAATAAAATAAATATTTTTTAAATGTACATTTAGTTTAAGTCCAATGATGTTTGGGTCTTCGACCGGTTTCGGCAGCGAGTTACAAACACCAGTGGATTTTAACTAAATATAAATTTAAAAACGATTTTTTACAATTCTTTTATTATTACTGTTAAAATTTAAAACACTGTTATACCATAATTTATTTTTATTTACTGAGTGTCGCAACAGCTGTTTCACCTACCGATGTTGACATCATCAGGTGTTACAATAAACTTAAGTTTATGGTAACACCTGATGATGCCAACATCGGTTGGCGAAACAGCTGTCGCGACACTCGGTAAATAAAAATAAATTGTGATATATAACAGTGTTTTAAATTTTAACAGTTGTTGAAGTATCATAGTGTTTCGGCCAAAACAATGGACTATTTAATTCTTTTATTATTTTCATTATTTATTATTTATTAAGTAGCACCATTTATACACACAGCAAACTGTAATAATTACTGTTAGAACAATTTTTTAAATCATAACTCCTGTTATTGCCTAGGGCGTTACGTCTAAGGTCGCGAAGTTGTTTGAACTCAAATCGCACTTCCTTGCAAAAAAATAATCTACGAGGAAGTACTTACGTATGTAATGCAAATGTTATTATTGGAACTTCGTTTATTAACGTAGGTACTTATAACATACACGTTACGCTTACATTCAAGTTGATTCTCTATAAATCTTGGGTAAGAATGCATTCGAATACAACATTGACAATTTGAATTATGCACGCAAGTCGATTCTTACGACTTATAAAATGGCCTATCTTTATAATTTTACTGAGCTGATTATGCCATGCTTTCCTCGGTCTTCTTTGAATCCATACCCAATTCATATCGATGAGATCTACATTCTTAACCATTTTATATTCATTCATACGTTCCATATGTCTAAACCAACGCAGTGATCCTTAATACGAATGTAAACAATGAAAATAAAAAAATAAAAATTTAAGAATTTTTCTATGTTTATTTTTAGTGTAAAATCTACTTATTAATCTAAGATTTTACACTAAAAATAAACATACAAAAATTCTTTAATTTTTTTATTATTTTCATTATTTACAATGAACTTCTACCAAGAAATTGAAATCAACAACATCAATAACGAATGTAAACGTTAGTTTTCTAAAAGTTTTATTATAATTTATGGGAATGACATGTTTCGCCTTTCTAAGGCATTCAAATTTTTGTAGAAAGGCGAAACATGTCATTCCCGTAAATTAAGTAACTAACTTACTAACCATCACGCCGTCTCCCCGGAGGGATAGGCAGAAATAATGGACCACTTGGCACGCACTTGGCCTTCTTCCTTTTCTAGTTCCGTTTACATACTATACTTTTTTCACCAATATGTATTCATTCATTGTATCCATGTGTCCAAACCATCTTAACGACCCTTTCATTTTTTTGTTTATAACACTTTCATTCGCACCGTATTCACATCTTATATTTAGAATAACACTCTATCATACTCGTATACAGATTTAATACACATTCGTCTAAGAGATACCATAAATTATACAATAATAAAACTTCTAGAAGACGTACGTTTTCATTCATATTAATTATTTAATATTGAGTTTTACATAATTCTAAAAGAAATAATAAAAATAATAATCAACAGTGATCCATTCTTAATTTGGATGACCGTGGTAAAAAGTCGTTTCATGACTAAATCATACTTATTTATTACTTCTTGAACAATGATGTAAAACTCCATATTAAATACCTAATCAATACGAATGAAAACCTCAGTTTTCTAGAATTAATATTATATTTCATGGGAATGACATGTTTCGTCCTTCTAATGCATTATCAAATGTTTGATAATGCCTTGACATTTGATAATGCCTTAGAAGGGCGAAACATGTCATTATAAAATAAAATATAATACTATTTCTAGTAAACTGACGTTTTCATTCGTATTAATTAAATCATACTTGTTATAACGTATGTATTGATAACAGAATAATGTCAGTTGATTGAAAATACACACAATAATATTGTTACGCACACCGACGCCATTTCATCGATGTTGTTTTGCGTCAGCTAATTTTTTAACGGTGTAACTCGCCTGGACTTTGAATGTTTTCATTACACATTATCTTCATAATATGATGTGGGAGTGTCTATATTTTTATTACTATTCATCTTATACCGGGTAACTTGCAAATTATGCGAAATTCAATTTTAATATTTTTAAATGTTTTGACACATAAGGCGTACTAGAGTGGTACTCGTGATCCCACGAGTCCTGAGCGTTGTAATCAATGATCTTACCATCGGGGTCATAGCAGACAGGGAGAGGGCGTATGGCGTATCTTCGGGGCCATAAAACCGAGACTCACCAGCTAAGAGAAGGTAAATCCCTGTTAAAGGCAACAGGAAAAACTCTAGAAGCACTTCACAGGAAATCACTGTGGTGAGAAAGCATTTATACAGTGAATGACTGTGAAATTTAGAAAGCATTCACGACACTATAAGAAGAAGATATGCAGATTTTTTTTGATGGATTTATTAAACATTATCAATATAGTATGCTATGCTGACGACGCTGAAATACTGGCAGAGAATGAAGGTGACCTTCAGAGAATGCTCTACAAATTCCACCTTAATCTAAAAAATATAATATGACGATTTTTACTAGCAAAACGAAGTGCTTAACGATATCAAAAGAGCCGCTCAGATGTAAACTGATCATCGATAACACACCCATTGACCAAGTCGTGCGATTCACTTACCTAGGTGTAGAGATCTGTAGCCACAGCGACTTACATGACGAAGTGCGAGCACAAACCAATAAAGCGACAGCCGTGGCTGGCTGCTTGCGCGACACCATATGGAGGAACAAATACATGCTAACCGAAAATAACGTCAAGATATACAAGGCATACGTCCGCCCCATCATGACGTATAAAATAGAGGTCAGAGCCGATACCAATAGAACTAAGAAACTTCTTAGAGTAGCAGAAATGCGAACCCTACGCTCCATCGCAGGCAAAACCCTCAGAGATCGGATCAGAAATGAAACGATAAGACTTGTCTGTGCTGTTAAGGACATAGTAAGATGGGGAAGAAGCAGAAGGTGATTTTGAAAAAACCACGTGGACCGAATGGATAATACAAAAATTGTTAAAGATGAAAACCCAAGCAGCAAGAGACTACCAGGAAGGCCGCCCAAAAGATAGAGAGATGGCTGGACATCATCAACACAAACAACAACTCTCCATCACAAACAGGTCATACGACCTTAACTAAAAGGAAGAAGATGAAGATAGACTATTGATAGATTGATGATGTCATTGACCCCATTTATGATTAATTAAAAATAGTTAGTAAAAAAACACGAATAGTGACCTACTAGAAAATTCGGTATTAGATTTTTAAAAATTCAAATTTGGAGCACTGTTTGATTTTATTGTAATATGCTGATTGCTCCGAGCGTTATAACTAACTTACCATCAGTTAGTTATACCGGAGGAATCATTATATTTAAAAAAAAAATACGTTATTAAAAGTGACTAAGCGGAATAAAAGAGCAAAATTTAGTATTATCGATGTTAAAAGGATGACCACATATTTTTCAATTAAAAAATATGTATTATATATTCATATTTTTTGTGATATGGCAATAAGGATAACCCTGCATAAACTATTAAATATTTGCTTGCTCTGTTTACCAATTCGTCAACAGAGTACCAAACTTAAGGTAACCTCAATTCTCTTCAAGGATCCTTCATGATATGAGATTTATTTGAAGTAATTTCTTTTAACGTCAAATTGATTTTTGTTTAGATTATTATTTCACTATACTACTAACCATCACGCCGTCTCCCCGAAAGGGTAGGCAGAAAGAATGGTCTGTCACACTTTTACTGATGCGGCACTCCATCCTTCTCTTTTCGCCCCGCGGGAGACGCGGTGTGATGGGTTGCGAACCTCATCGCCATTATTATATTTTATTATTATTATTTCACAATGACCCAATATTTTACTTTTATGAAAACATTACTCTATCCTGGCACACCTCTCTAGCTTCCTCCACATTCATATAGCGAGTCATACACGCACGTCGATTCTTCCGACTTCTAACATGGCCAACTTTTAAAATTTGATTCATTTGGTCATGTCATGTTTAAAAATAGTTATTGGAAACTTGAAAATTTATCATTGAAAGCGAAACGGAAGCGAAGCATGGAACTGGCAGAAGAAGGATGAGAGCAGAATAAATGAGATGAGGTCCCTAAGACGTATGTGTGGTAGAACGATATACGACAGAATTTTAAATACTGATATAAGAAAGGAAAGGATCGCTGCGTTGGTTCGGACATATGAAAAGCACGGATGGAGAAAGAATGGTTAAGAAAGTATACATTAATGATGCAAATGAAGCATGGAGTCGAGGCAGACCGAGGAAAACATTATGAAGAATAAAATGTTTTAAGTCGCTGTAGTAGCTGATAGAACAGTTTTTGAATTCATAGCAGGCTTCGGCAGTTATTTCAAGAAACAAAACAGGAAATTTTATTTTTAGCCTCGTTTGTTTTTCGTGTACCGCGACATCGCGCACCGAGTCAATGTCCAAATGTTGGCTTTTAATACATTTTACATACCACCGCTTTTATTTTTAGATTTGTTTTGTAAACCCATATAATACACGTGTTTTTTATATTTTTACAAATGAATAAAATATTCAGTAAAGCCAATATTAAGCAATTCGAAAGAAAAAATGTTTACTTGTCTAAAATTAAATCTAAAGACATCGAAAATTATTGATACAAATGAAAACATCTATTAGGTTTATTTCCTGATCCTCCTTATATTTACTAGACTAACTAACTAACCATCACGCCGTTTCCCCGAAGGGGTAGGCAGAGGGGATGGATCGCCACATTCTTCTATCCTGGTATAATTCTCGCGCCTCTTCTACTTTCACACATCGTGACATACGTGCTCGTCGATTGTTCCTACTTCGAACATAGCCCCATGGCTTTTTCCCATTCACACTAATTGCATATATATTTTTAACCATTCTTCCCTCATCCATTCGTTCCATATGTACAAACCATCTTAGTGACCCTTTCTGAATTTTATTTATCACGCATTCATCCACCTTACATTCCTTTCTTACTTGATCATTAGATATTCTATCATACATTGTTTTTCCGCACATTCTTCTTAGTGACTTCATTTCTACGGAATTTATCCTACTTTTATCCTTCTTCTGCCAACTCCAAGCTTCATTTCCATGGGTCACATCTATGGGTCGGGAATAGAACTCCATTGTGCACTGCCATTTTTGCTTCAGTCGACATATTTCTATTTGCGATAATGACTTTGAGTCCACCATTTATTTTGTTTCCAGCTCCAACCCTTCTTCCGATATCTTTCTCCATTATTCCATCTCTTGTAAACATGCTTCCCAGGTAAACAAATTCGGTAACTTGCTCCAATTTCTCACCGTTCGCACTTATGTCACAAGCCGTCATACATTCTTCCTTTTCAAATACCATAACATTAGACTTTGACACGTTCATCACAAAGTCATACTTATTGCATACTTCGTACATTTTTGACACTAGGACTTGTAGTTCGTCCATGCTGTCAGCGATTAAAACAGCGCCGTCCGCATATAGCAAACAGCTGATGGACATATCGTTCATTTTCGCACCAGCATTTATGCCATCTAATTCTTTCGTACACCTGTTCATGTATAAATTAAACAACCACGGGGACATCACACAACCCCGTTTGACACCTTGTGTGATATCAAACCATGAAGTAAAATATGCCTATAACCACCGCCGTATTCCACTTAATCAATTCTATAAGTTTCCCGAGGATCTGTTCAGGAATAACCAAGGAAAAGGTCTTCACACAAACCAATATACAATATAATGAATATAAAAAAAGTGTGGCGGTTTATCCCCTTTTTTCTTCTCCCTTTGTGGAGACATAATGATGATTAATTCATTAGTTGGTTGATTCTTAAAATGACCTCATGCGATGATCACCAACCGATATTTTATAATGCAATGTTTTTCCCGTGATTATTGTACTATGCAATGTTTTTTGTCAGTTAATATTTTTTACCCCACTTAATATACCTTTTAACTACGCTTGTACATGTATTATTGTCTCTGTTATACCATAAAGCAGTAAACTGAGGTACTATACGTGAAAGATAATTTTGTTTGTCATCCTTATTTTGTGCTGAATAATGAAGATAACGCATTTTATAATTATCTAAGAAGAGATAAAATCATATACAACCAACAAATACCTCATACACTTCTTTTATTTTCTAAATAAGTAACGAATATAATCACCTTACGTATATTTTATTTAATTTTTCCTAAAATTAAATGTGAAGATTATTGGAGGCTAGAGTCAACCAAAAAACAACACTTTCATTTATTTCCCTACAGGCCTACAGGTACGAAATATTTAAAGTTAAATCTCCCACGATGCAGAACCAACTTTTTAATTGTTATACCGGTTGATAGAGCAATATTTATGCTAAACTGAGGGAAGCACTATATGTGTTAAAATTGTAAATGCATTATTCATTATGTTATACATAGAAAACTTGAAAACTGTATCTGAATTTAAAACAATGTGTAATGAATATTGAAACCTCATAAGATGTGGTGCTTCAGATATATAAATAAATAAATAAAATAATTTAAAAAAGGTTTTTAAATAGCATTAAGGAACCACGAAATGAAAGGATTTAAAATTAAAAAAAAACGGTGTCCTTCCCCAACACAAATTAGGAAGCTGGTAGAACCAGATTCCAAAACCAGTTTGGATTTAAATAGATACATTCATTTTACAATATAGGAATATTCCATCGCTCACATGTTCGCTACCTGAGTGTGGGTAACTAACTATTCATAAAAATAGAATATTTATATACATATAATATATGGAAGTAAAAAACGGTTCTTAGAATTAAAACCAGTTTAAAATATTATGTGAAGCCAGTTGGCAACTTCTTGGAACCACTCATAAGTTGATATTTACGTAAGAAAAAAAAACATATATGAAAGCATTTACTGATTCTTGAAACTAATTCTAAAAAACAACATATTATAATAAATAACTAATTCTAATGAAAACATATGTTTTCTAGAAGTAGTATTATATTTAATGGGAATGACACGGTTCGCCTTTCTAAGGCATTATCGAATATGACGAGAAACAACATTTTCGTCTCATTTGATAATGCAATGGAAATACGAAACATGCCATTACCATAAAATATAATAAATAAAGCAAACAACTTAAAACTAAGGCAGAGGATGTTAAGGTGTTATGGGTGGTCTGTTCTGTTATATGGGTGTGAGACATGGACATTAAAGTAAATACAATGAACCGGTTAGAGGCATTTGAAATGTGGCTTCACCGAAGAATGTTCAGGATCCCATGGACAAACAGAGTGACGAACACAGAAGTCCTGAATCGCGCAGGAGTAAATAGAGAGCTACTGACACTGATCAAAGTCCGCAATTTCATATCTAGGTCTCGTTATACGAGGAGAAAAATATTGCCTGCTGCATCTAATTTAGAAGGGAAAAATAGAGGGCCGCAGGGGGCAGGGACAAGGCAGATCTCTTGGCTGCGCAATGAGAGGGAATGGACGAGAATCGGAACTTTGGAGGAGCTATTCCGGACAGCGCAGGAGTGTGTGTCCTGTTTTTCTCGGAGTCTATTCCAGGGATGTAGATGTCTGTCTCGTCATCTTTTGGATGGTCTTCCTGGAGATCGGCTGCCTGTTAGTACTTTATTTGCCACATTTCTTATCACTATTGCAGAACAAGATGTCTCCGTATGATCTCTTCAGTAACGTCTTTTCAGTTTATCCCATCGCACAACATCTTCGATATCGCAGATCGGAATTTCCTACTCTGTCTCGGAGTGTCGTTCCCGCATGGATCGGAGGAGTCCTCATTTCTGTGGTTCTTTAAGAGTCTTTTTGATCTAATGGTATCAGCCCCCACCTCTATTCCATATTCCATTATATTGAATTAGATAATTTCAAATAGACGTACAATACGAAGTTTCAGAACAAAATCTGGATTTTTTTTACATTGGACTTAGTCAATTAATAATTTCGATGTTCTAAAAACAACGTTTCGAGGGTTTCTTATAATATAATAGAATTTTTATTTATTAAAGGAGCGTCTAAGTAATTAAAGACTAAGTCGGGGATGCCTATTGCTGGCGATGAGATTCGCAACCCATCACACCGCGTCTCCCGCGGGGGCGAAAAGAGAAGGATGGAGTGCCGCATCGGTTAAAGTGTGGCAGTCCATTCTTTATGCCTACCTCTTCGGTGAGACGGCGTGATGGTTAGTTAGTTAGATAAAGTTTTTGTTTTAAAAAAAAGAATTTAAAAACATTATTGTGCAGTGTGTTGAGAAGCCGTAAAGATTTGTTTAAGATAACCTTTTTTAATCAGACGTAAAGTTATTAAAGTTATGCATATATATAATAATACAATTCATTATATATATAAAAATTACATATTTAATACTTAGCATGAAATCATCAAATTCCTTTTAATGGAAAAACATTGCATATTAATCTTATTATTACAAAAAATATTAAAATAAACAAAACAATATTATTATGATTAATACGAATGAAAACGTCATTCCCGTATATACATGTTACTATTCCCACAGATGTACGTAATTATAATGCGTAGTTGAATATTAAATAATATTATCAATATTAATGATATGACGCAATTTATCACCTTTCCAACAACGTTCCCATCATACGTAAGAGGAATAGCCACAAGAGCTGAACCTCTGAGCTGAAGAGCTGAACCTTAAGCCAGAAGATCCAAGTCCAAGTCCAATTAGGCAAATTTTAGATTTATTCCAGTTGAGGCGCGGGAGGCATGACTCTTTATCACGAGGTCGTAAATCAGAATAATGTTTTATAGTGCACATGCACACAGCAATGATAAAACGACACTTTATATTTTACTTATAATTGTAAAAGAGTACACGTGTTTACAAGTAATGTGGCAACATTATCATGTGCGCTTAAACTTATTAAGTATTCATAAGTACGTAATCAATATTGGCATTACAACGTTCATAACTAAGAATCGAAAAAGGCAAACTTAAAGAAGTTCTAGATATGGGTACTGTCCTAAAATACAAAGATTTAAATCAATGATATTAGAATTTATTTTACAATCTTCAATATGAGCAGAAAATAGCTCACGAAAAGAGATCAAGTAGACCAAGAAAAATATGTGCTGAAGGAAACTGGAAACACCTGGATTCAGTTCAGGAGCAGGAGTCAGTGGAGGACTATTTTGGAGGAGGCCAAATCCCACACCGGGATGTATCGCCAGAAGAATACATCATCAAACTAGTGTGACATTTGGGCAAGATTGGTGGAAAATGATTCTTAAAGAGTGGCTAATAATCTACTGAGGATGTCTCTGGGACAACAACCAGGTATGCTTAGGCAAAAGAGCATCAACAATTACAAACAAACACCGTAAATTGGAGATGAAACTGAACAGAAAAAATAGAAAGGGTAAGAAAAAGGGAAAGGAAAAATCGGAAGGCAAAAGCTCAACGAATAACATTACTTAGGATTATTGTACTTGACAACAGTTGAATGACCATCGAAAGAAAGCGAGTAATCATAATTCACGAGTTTGATAACTATGTTTTGATTCGTTGACGAATAAATTGCTATATTAACTGAATAATTTAGAACATGACATGTTAATTTGATTAAACTGTTATATTTGCCATTAGCTTGAATTATCAAACATTAAACGACACAGGTCATCGCTTTGTATTTGTAATCGTAATATGTTATCGATCTTAACTTTAAAATAATGTGTAGAGTAAAATTTGACACGAGTATATTGTCATAACATCAGGAATCGTAGAGTGACATTAAAGTAGGGCAGGACAGGCAAGGCACAGGATCAAGGAGCTTGGAACAATATCGTCAAGGAGGTTTCAGTCTTAAATTAATATTAAATTTGTGCTCTCCTTATGCTCGTTCTGACGAGCAATGGGCATTATTGTTATTATTATAAATGAGATGGCATGCTAAAAATGTAAGTGTGCATAATAAATGCAAATCAAATGTTTCATCCACTTGGAATCTGTAACGCCATTCAATGTGTAAAACTTATATTATGTCAAGTGATGACGTCATTGGGAGGTGGAGAAGGGGTAGGGGCATTTGGCACAAGACAGAACATTGCTCAGGTCTTAAATCCAGAAATAAAAAGCACGTGCTCCAAATATACTGCGGGTGCCAGATTGTATATAGGATGTTTGGGTGGAATTCTCTCCGAATTAAACAAAATATAAATTAAATCGTTTCTCTTGTTTTATTTGGATCTAGACATTAAGTTCGGGACCTATGTATTCATGGTCAGTGATAGCCCACGAGTTCACTAACAATAAATTCTTCAACTTTTCACTGTGTTAGCATCAACTTGAAGTCGATACGTAACGCGGGAATTCATTTCTTTTGGGACTGTCGCGCGGGCAAGACGTGTGCACATTAATTACGTGTGTACTTTGTTTTCACGTATTTCAGTTATTTTATATTATCCGACGTTAGATTCGTGATAAAACCATATTTATTCTTCTCTTAGGTTCTACAGTCCTGGGTGGACCTCGGCCACCCCAAAAAAAAAATCTCCAGCCGTCCTTATCCTGAGCTCTTGACTTCCACTCAGGTCTAACTCCCAACAATTGCAGGTCCTTCAGAACACCGTCAAGCCAACGAAGCCGCGGTCTTTTTTTATTTGTTTGTGGCTTTACTTTATATAAATTTTAAACAACTTAGAGCTGGCTGAAGGAGGATTACATTTGGATTAATGCCATAGCAATGAGGTTACTGAGAAGAATTTTAAGGGAAAATGATATATGATAGAATACAGAACGACGAAATACAGACGACATGTAAGATTATTGGATCCTAAGCATAATTAAAATAGGATCACTTAAATGGTTTGGAAATATGGAACGAATGGATGTGAAAAATTGTTTAAAAAATTGTATACAAATGGAAAATGAAGCTGAGGCACATGTGGCATGACCAAATTAATCAATAACTAAAAGGCGGCCACATTTGAAGTCGGAAAAATCGACGAGCGTGCGTGTAACAATGTAAGAATACAAATGAAGCTCAAGAGGTATGTCAGGATAGAGCAGTTTGGCGGTCCAATTACTCTCGTGATATTATTTAGTTAGTTAAAATACAAACTTTTAATTGGATACTCAAAGACCAACACATAAGGTAAGAATGAATTCAGTACTGAAAAGCGAGTATCAATCTGTAAGTAGAAAAGCGAGTATCAATCTTAATAAAATAATACAACAACAACAAACCATCACGCCGTTTCCCCGCGGGATTAGGCAGAGAGAATGGTCCGCCACACTACTCTATCCTGACATACCTCTCTAGATTCCTCCACATTCATACAGCAAGTCATACACGCACGTCGATTCTTCCGGCTTCTAACATGACCATATGACCAACCATTAAAATTTTATTAATTTGGTCATGCCATGTTTTCCTCGGTCTACCTCGACTCCGTACTCCATTTACATCATTAACGTATACTTTTTTAACCATTCTTTCTTCACCCATGCGCTCCATATGTCCGAACCAACGCAGCGATCCTTTCATAATTTTGTTCATAATACCTTATTTCGCTCTACATTCCTTTCAAATATCAGCATTTGAGATTCTGTCGTACATCTTTCTACCACACTTAGGTATATCTTAGGGACCTCATTTCTACCGCATTTATAATGCTCTCACCTTTATTTTGCCAGATCCATGCTTCACTTCCATGCATAAGGATTGGGACCAGAAATCCATTGTGAACGGCCATTTTCACTGTCATTGATAAATTCTTGTTTCCAATAACTATTTTTAAAGCTCCATTCACTTTGTTACCAGCACCAACCCTTCTTTCAACATCACTGTCCGTTCGGCCATCCAATATATCATAGTATTATATATCATAACCAATAACCCCATTTGGTACACGAGTACAAAGGGTACCATTGTATCTACAGATACAGGTGAAGAAAACACCTACCCCAAGCTTTTCGTGCTTCAAATATTAATTTCATTTCTTTCGCGTGTTACTAAAAACGAAATTACGTGTCAACTGTAATATCCCTCAGAACTGTACATGCATATCGTTTATGTACATTTTAATGTATTATTATATATATTTCGACATGCAACCAAACATGATTAAAGTACGTTGGAATAGCTTTGCGGTCAGCGGGGAATAGAAGTAAAATATGCTTTTATCTTTCCTTGCAAATTTGCATTTTATATTCTTATTAGAAAGATATTTAACCTTTTATCGCCTATAGTTGCTTTTACGCAACAGTCGCATAGCTTATCGTCTTTTGAACTATAAAAATCGATTTTATTGCTCATGGTTTACTAAGCTATTTGTTGCAGTTATTGTGTTCTAATTTATCTCTATATAAGTCAGATCTAAAAACCTCCTTCAATCAAACGAAATTAAGATACTCATTGCTGGCAAAACTCTTCGTAACAGAATACGAAACACAGAGATCCGAAAGATATGAAGTCAAGGATATTATAATATGAAGACAGCAGAGAAGAAGGCTCTGGAATGAACATGTGACCATATTGGCAGAAGCAAAGGGCCGTGCTAACGTCAAGGGACATTATAAATCAATAAGTAGACCTCAAGGTTAGGAAAGCAAGGTAAGGTACGTATAACAGCTGATAGTCTACATATCAAAAGTGAATTTAACACGCAGAAAGCCAAAAGACTTTAAACAAGTGGAAGAAGAAGATATATTGACAGTCGTATAAGACTTATTAACGTGTACTATTTGATAAATACATATTATAAATTCGACATCATTTTGTATTATGGATTCATATTTAAATAACTTTATAAAATACATATTTATTTTCAAAACACATTATAACTGTCTTCACAGAAAGGCTATCTTCTTTATTCGGTGTTCAAATTAAAACATAAATAAATAAAACGTATACCGAAGAAGGATGAGAACCATCCGAAACATGTTTGTGAAGTGTATAATGAAGTGTTGTAAAAATACAATGTTTTAAAGAGTCAGAGAGATTTATACAATATATATTAAATCCTTTGTATAAAAAAAATGTTTTTTGGTATTTGATAATTGAATAATGTAATAATGCAATTAAAAGAAATAAAGGATTTTCCATTTTTATTTTCATATTAAAAAAGTAATGCATCTCAATTCCATCTGACACACCTTGTATTTTTTCGTCTTGAACGTATTATTTATCAATAGATTTCTAAAACTTATTCCGATCGTTAACGTGTTAAACGGGCTAAAGAGACCGGGTGAATACAGAATAAAACAATGGAATTGCTATGCTTAAGTTGGTCTGAATAATGGATAAGCTTCAATTGAACATGAAACTAAAGTGGAATAAGTGCATATGGGGGGAATCACATGGTTGAAGGCTCCAATAGAATTAGGTCACAGGGGTCAAGAAAATATGCACTTAAGTGAATACAGAAAGGAAAGACTCTGCTCCATATATCTTATATAATATATTTCAATGGTGCGATATTACGTACACATATGTGTAATAACGGAAATTCAAAATATTAATATTTATTTACTAAAGGTAACATACAGCGATATCAATAACGTATCTTAGAAAAAAACACTTGGAAAAAATAAAGTAAGGCCAATTACATGCTACCACAAATAAATAATAATAATATTATATTACCATACGACAGTATGAAACAAGATTGAAGTTAAACTAACTAACTAACTATCACGCCGTCTCTATTAACTTTTTTGGAAGGGTAGGCAGAAAGAATGGACTGGCACACTTTAACCGATGCGGCACTCCATCCTTCTCTTTTCGCCCCGCGGGAGACGCGATGTAATGGGTTGCGAACCTCATCGCCACCAATAGGCATCTCCCGGGTACACTTCGATCGTAAAACATAAACAAATTGAAGTTAATCTAAGACAAATTGCGGTTAAACAAAATATTTAAGAGTTAAAAATAAAAATAATAGCGGAAGTAAAAATAAAAAGTAAAGTAACATTCCATCATAAATTATGATCGTTTGAACACATGGAAAGAATGAGTGAAGACAGAATGGTGAAGAAGGTATATATAAACGACGTGAACGGAGCTAGAAAAAGAGGAAGCCGAAAAAAACGTGGCACGATCAAATTAATCAAATATTAAATGTCGGTCATGTGGGGGAGTCGGAGAAGTCGACGTACGTGTATGTCACGTCAGAACAGGGTAGCGGTCCATTCTTTCTGCCTACCCCTCCGGGGAGACGGGGTGATGGTTAGTTAGTTAGATAGTTAGTATTTAAGCATGTAAAAAGAATTTTCGTTAGCTAATACGAGCTGTCTTATTCGTAGATTTCTTTTGACGTGGATTCGTGTAAACTATTGGAATAAACATTGGATTATGAGCGTGACGTGCATCGCAAGTGGTTTTTAATAAAAAGAAATATAATTGTGGATACGTTTTTATACGACGACTCTCAAAGAGTTGTACCTTGAAACTAGTGAAGTACTTTTGAATTAATTTCGTTTATCGATTTACAGCTAATGCAGAAATACTAATCTCTCCATTACTAAATGATTTTAGTTCTTTACTATATGAATTTGTGGGAGTGGGAGGATTAATCCCATGCGACCGGCTTCGACAGGCTTGCTGCCATCGACAAACTTGTGACACTGTTTTAAACTGATTTATAACAGTGTCACCAGTCTGTCGATGCCAGTGAACCTGGCGAAATCGGTCTCTGTAGAAATAAGGACAAAAGTGAAAGCAATTGAAAAACATCGTTTTTTATTATTATTTTAAATAAATTAAGTAAAAAGTAATATTGTGAAAATATCAATTTTATAAAAATACTAACTAACTAACTAACTTACCATCGCGCCGTCTCCCCGAAGGGGTAGGCAGAAAGAATGGACTGCCACAATTTTTTTTCCTGACATATTTCTCTCGCTTCCTCAACATACATTCATACATCGTGTCATGCACGCGCGTCGATTTCTCTGACTCCTCACATGGCCGACATTCAATATTTGATTTATTTGATCGTGCCACGTTTTCCTCGATCTTCCTCTATTTCTGGTTCCATTTACATCGTTAACATATAATTTTTTTTACCATTCATTATTCATTCATTATTTCCATTTCTATCATACACCGAGTATCAACACATTCGTCTAAGAGATCTCATTTCTACTACATTTATTCTACTTTCATCCTTCTATTGACAGTTCCATGCTTCGCTTCCATACATAAGGGTCGGTAGAAGAACACCATTGTGCACTGCCATTCTAACTTTTTGTTTGCGATGACAACTTTAAGTGCACCATTCACTTTGTTGCTTGCTCCAACCCTTCTTTCAATATCCCTCTCCTCTCGCCCAACTTTTGTTAACATACTACCTAAATACAATAATATAAAAATACTTATAAAGTGAATTCGATTTACATTCGTATAGGATTCGAGTCTTTATTTTTAGCCTTCCCATTAAATAATCGAAATAGCTCAATTTCTAATGGCTAACTCATCACTATTATTTATAATGACTTTGTTTCACGGTACCTACTTACATGCATGTACATTGTATGAATGTGTTTCTGTATTCTTCACTTTTGTACAAAATGTTAGGATCGATGAATTGCTTTAGTACTGGTATAATTGTGTTGAAAATTCAGGGTGGTAGTAGCACATCAATATTGACGCAGTCATCTATACACACATATAGATGACTGCACATTAGCAAACAAATGAAGAGCCTTTTGAATAGTGACGCAGTAACGACCATACGTACGTATGTTTTGTATGTGTGTAAGTAGCACAATACACATAGTACATAATGGTTAGTAACTACAGAACCTACAGCGATATTATGTAGTCATTTTCATACGAACGACAATTTGTAACGTGCAATTTTTTACTCATTGTGAGGTTATAGCAAGGAATATAATTGAACATGTCACATTTTGATATTATTGTTATTATTTGATTTATTGTTATTATTAAATAAATCAAATATTGAATGTCGGCCATGTGAGGAGTCAGAGAAATCGACGCGCGTGCATGACACGATGTATGAATGTTGAGGAAGCGAGAGAAATATGTCAGGAAAGAAAAGTGTGGCAGTCCATTCTTTCTGCCTACCCTTTCGGGGAGACGGCGTGATGGTTAGTTAGTTAGTTAGTTTTGTTATTATTATTTTAATTGTATCTCAATAGAGACGAAATGTAAATTGTTTTTTTTAAACAGAATATGTGTATGTATTAATGCTTAAAAATATTCTTAATAGATGGCGCTAGTGTAGATTGACATAAAAATGTGAAGTGTGTCTCAACATAGTAGCAGATATACATCTTTCAAAAATTTGTCAGACGTGGTGGTCGTAAAAAGGGCGGAAGGGGAATGTTGTTAACATAAAGCGATCGCTTAACCCAACCAACGACAGGTCATAAGTCCTGTAAGCGCCTCGACTACCATATTCTGTTTCCAAATAATTTACATCTTCGTCTCTATTGAGATACAATTAATCTTTAAAAAAAATTATTAACCCGCAATGGGTATCCAGTATTTGTCTACAAGTATTTATACAAAAAAACTAATTATTATTATTATAACACTTTTTTTGTTGTTGAATAGCTCTTTACATAATTACAGCGTGAGCCGAATCGATGTAAAGGGTATAACTATTATATTGATTCTCATAACATGTGATAGGTAGCTAATCTACCGCCAATTTATTGTCACGTGAATTCTAAACAAAGAATGTGAGAATCACACTGTCATCGCCGAGACAATCCGGAAACTTCGGGGTGGCAGTAATAGCTGTTGCTACTCTGCCACAAAGGTCGTCAATAGGTCTTTGTAATATTAATAATATGCTAACATTTATATATAAATTTGATAACATTTTGAAGTTCTTAATAGAGTTGGATTGTTTTAAGTGCCTAATTACAGTTATTTAAAAGAACGGTGGATAATTGGAATATAAATTAAATAAACACATAAGATCGGATCGTCCAGCTGACAACATGTGCACCATCTAAAAGAACATTATGTGTTATATTATTTTTAATTTGTTATTTTATTTTATATCATTGTATTTTATATTATTTGTTTTAGAATTATTTTGTGGACGTTGGACGATCAAAGGGTGCGCGGAAGATACCTATAGGTGGCGATGAGTTTCGCAAACCATCACACCGCGTCTCCCTCGGGGGCGAAAAGAGAAGGTTGGAGTGCCGCATGCCTACCCCTTCGGCGAGACGGCGTGATGGTTAGTTAGTTAAATCTAAAAATCTAAATATGAACACCGCATCTGATATTCGCGATTGGTTAAAAAAGGTACTATTCAAATTTGCATTTATAAACTTCTGAGATTTTGTTTAATTCATATAGAAAAATACGTTTTTTAAGACTTCTCATTAATACCACAACTACAAACTTAAATACGACTCCGAAAATGCAATACATTTTGTGTTATTTCACAATTGAATTTCCTCTAACTCATTTATCGTTTCTTGAACAATTGTGTAAAACTCCATATCAAATAATTAATACGAATGAACACGCCTGTTTTCATTATGCATTATCAAATGTCATCACATGTCATTCCCATAAAATATAATAATACTTCTAGAAAATAGACGTTTTCATCCGTATTAATTATTCCTTTAATTTCATTTCATTTATTTATTTCATTTATTTATTTTAAACATATCTATAGCATTACAGAATTTTTTTCCAATACACTAAAGATACAAGTTAATGATACACAATAATAAGTAATACATAATAGATTAATAAAAAGAGCGAGAAACATAAGATGCATGACAAATTAATAAAAAAAATATACCATACAATTATAATAAAGATAGTACTTCTCTCAGATGAGCCAAACTATCACAAAATATGTCAAACTCCGAGGTGATACGATTAAGCAAAGATAATGCTCTACCTACCGGCATAACCATTGGCAGGTTGGTTCTGCATCGTGGGAGATAAAACAATCTATGGCCCCTTTGTCGAAGATAATTATCAGGGACGAACAGACCTACATCACTCAGGATTTCTGAGTTGTGTATACAACCGCCTATCAGTCGAAAGAAATGAACACCCAAGTGAATGTCTCGTCTCCTCTCGAGTGACTGGTAGCCTAGCATCCCTAGCAAGAAATAGTTGGAAAGAGCCACGGGTAATATCCATACTCCCTAAGATAGAGGTATCGCAGAACTCCTCTAAATGCTTGTACCGTGAACAAATTTAGTACAAGAACCCTTGGTGCTAATTTTAAATTTTCAAATTGAAATATGCACCTATTTCTGTATTGTTGGAAGAGAAATCTTTGACCCACATTAAGATGTTTATCCACAGATTCCATGTAAATTTTCTTCAGCTTTCAGCTAATGGAAGTTAGTCACGATGATAATATTTTCTTTGTATGCTGTTATGATATTATAACAGCAAAAGGAATGTTAAATGTAAGCATAATAGAAATGTCATGAGGCATATTGAAAAATGTTTTAAAGTAATATTTCAAATAAAACTTACATGTTAAAAACATGTATAAATTTTAATTGTCAATTTGAAAGAATGCATCAACTCACTACACATTAGTAAAAATAAATATATATATATATATATATATATATATATATATATATATATATATATATATATATATATATATATATATATATATATATATATATATATATATAGTATATATATATATATATATATATATATATATATATATATATATATATATATATATATATATATATATATATATATATATATATATATATATATATATATATAATTTTTTTTTTTTTAATTTTATGGTAGAAGTTCATTGTTAATAATGAAAATAAAATAAAATCGTAAAAAATCTTTCTTAAATTTATATTTAGTTAAAATTCACTAATTTTTGTGTCTTCGACCTACCATCATCTGGGGCGAGCTGCGAAACCAGTCGAAGACACAAATATTAGTGGGTTTTAACTTAATATAGATTAAAAAATAAATATACAATTTTCATTTATTTTCATTATTAACAATAACATCTGTTTTGATAGATGTCAAAACTGACTACATTCATGATAAAATTGTATATAATATTTTAACTACTCTGATGAAGGACTTCTGTGTCCCGAAACATGTTTGGGTTAATGCGTTTTTTTTTAATTTTATTTTTACAATATTAAAAAATACAGTGTTGTGTTACAAAGTAAAAAATATTTATTATTTTTATATAATTTTCACTCGTGATGCTGTATTTACGGAAAGTTTTGAGGTACCTGTCCACTTTTTTTTTACATCTTTTATTCTTATTCTTTTTTCTGAATTAAAGTTTATTTATCATTCAGAACCTTCGTTAGGTGTGATAGTTTAAACTTTGATTAAAATACAAATTATATCAGAAATTCTTAGAGCATCGCGAATATTACATAAGAATATACCTCAAAGACTTCTTGTTATTAAAAAAGTTAATGTATTCTAATATATTCACCAGAACAATTTTCTAGAATTGTAAAACTAGAATATTGTATAAACTAGTCATTTATATTTCAATTCAAATATAGAACACAGATCTGTATTAAAGTACCATAAGGCTGTCAAACTTATTTCCTAGTATCGAATCACTGAAAAGAAGTAGCAAGAAACCTTACAAATAAATTAACTAAGGGTTGAAGGAACAGAAAAACCTATAAATATCAATAACGAGATTGCAGACTCACAAATATAATTTATAAGGAAATACTTTGACGTCTTTCTGATGGATAGATATGAAACTTATTTTAATATCGCCATTTAACAAAATATATTTAAATACTGTATTAAGAGACAAAATAAGAAGTGAATGCAGTGCGAATGAAAGTATTATGAACAAAATAATGAAGGAACATTAAGATGATTTGGACACATGGAAAGAATGAATGGTAAAATAAGTTTAATAAGTAATAAAAGTTAACGATGTAAACGGGACTAGAAATAGAAGGAGACCAAGGAAAATGTAGCACGATCAAATACATTTAATATTGAATGTCGGGCACGTTAGGAGTCCGAGAAATCGACGTGCGTGCATGACACGATGTATGAATGATTAGGAAGCGAGAGAAGTATGCCAGGAATGAACAGAGTAGCGGTCCATTATTTCTGTCTATCTCTTCGGGGAAGCGGCGTTATGGTTATTAGTTACTCTATTAAGATACAAATTCTTAACATAATCCCGAGGGACAAAATATCGAATGCTGAAATCAGAAGTCGAACAAAGTTTGTCGATGTGATGGACCGTGTTGCAAAACTAAAAAGGAAAAGGTCAGGACATTTCGAGAGACAAGAAATATATAGATGGGCACCGAGAGTCTTTATGTAAAGACAATGGGAAGGGGAAAAAAGACATCGGTCGACCCCAGAAAAAATGGGTTACCGACATAATTCCGGTTGAGGGAAAAAGATGGCATAAGTATCACGCTAGGCAAAAAAAATCATTTCAATTCCCAAGTTAGAAATTTTCCCGTTATCCCTCCGCTCTCCTCAATCCTGATTATATCTCCTCCACCTTTATACATAACTCCACCCTTTTTAGTATATAAGTGATCACTTTGTTTTATTGTATTGTTAAAATTTGTACATCGAGAAAGATTGGGTCACAACCGAAACACGTCTGTGAAATGTGTAATAAAGCGTTATAAAATTAAGTGTAGCTATATTTATTCAAACAAACAAAAAAAAAAGAGAGAGATCCCAAAGTATAAGTTTTTTTTAAACATTTATGATTGCGTCACAACAGCTGTATGTATGTACGATATTCAAATTTAAAAACGTATTGAACATACGTTTACATATTTGCGTGTGCGTCCGCTGTGTTAATTTATACGTACCTACCTGTATGTAAAAACAAGTAGGTGCACAATAGATACATTTTACATATTTCATTAGTTACGCGCGTAAGTTGAGTCTGAGCCAAGAAAATGTATTCCCGCGTTTTCTTTCTTATGTTTGCAATAAAAAGTATAAAGTAATATAAATATTTTTTCGGACATAACTAGTTTTGTAAATTTATAAACAGTTTTTAATAAGCTTACAATGTTCATTTTTATAATAGTTGACGGTTTTCCGTGGTATAAATAAAAAATATATTTCTTTAAATTTTCATTCCCGTTATCTAAAATATTATGCAAGACCGTTAAAAATATTTTTTTTATTATAAACAACATACAAGTCTTCTTCTTCTGGTTCCATGTCACATCCTCCCAACGTTGGCGATCACTGCAGCGAAAGCATCTGTGTCCTGCGCCAATTGGAACAGCTTCACCACTTTGCTCATTCATGTCCATTCTCTTATATTTCGCTGCCAGGACAACTGCCTTCTACCAACTCCTCGATGACCCTATATTTTGTCCATAATTATCAGACGAAGGAGGTGGTATTTTTCTCCCCTTAGTACATGAACCACACACATACACATACCATACCCTTACTAAACGTATATGTCATCAATAAATAAATAAAATATTATAAAGACGTATGTGTGGTAGAACGATGTACGACAGAATCTCAAATGCTGATATTAGAAAGGAATGTAGATGGAAGAGGGTATTATGAAAGGATCGCTGCGTTGGTTCGGACATATGGAGCGCACGGATGGAGTCGAGACAGACATAGGAAAACATTGCATGACCCAATTAATCTAATTTTGAAGGTTGGTCATGTTAGAAGTCGGAAGAATAGACGTGCGTGTATGACTCGTTGTACATATAAATTGGAGGATGTTAGAGAGGTGTGTCAGGAGTAGTGTGGCGGTCCATTCTCTCTGCCTACCCATGCAGGGAAACAGCGTGATGGTTTGTTTGAAATATTATAAACTTAATCCATTCTGCTCTACAGATTAACTAGCGATTGCTCTTCACAGTGATTCATGACAAAAACAGGGTATAAATCTGATTTTAACTTGATATAAACCAGATGTAAAAGGGATAAAACTAGATTTAAACATGGTACTCGTATGAACCAGATATTGCATAAAATGGTATAATTATTATTATTATTATTATTTTGTTGAATCCTTCTTTACGTCATTACAGCGCGAGCCAAATCGATGTAAAGGGTAAAGCTATCATATCGATTCTCGTAACATGTGATAGATAGCTAATCTATCGCCATTTTATAGTCACGTGAATTTTTCACCAGACCAAAGACAGCGTAACAATCACACTGCCGTTGCCGGGAATCGAACCCGGGACCTTCGGTGTGGCAGTCAAAGCACTTAGCACTCGGCCACGAAGGTCGTCAATAATCTACCCCAGCGCTAACAATGTACGAGTATACACTGTATGCTTGAATGAGTTTGTCTCGTTATTTTCATTTGCTGTTGTTATTTTAAGAGAAGCTAGCATGGTGCAAATCTATTTTCATATTTTTTTTTTGTTTACGAAAATCTCGTTCAAATCAGTCAACACGCGTCCAAGTCACGCCGTCTGGGCCTACCTATAAAGGATTCTTTGATAATATTATCGGATGTATTAAACCATCCGTATATGAGAAATGACGAGATGTGTGCCGTTTGGCTGGGGGTATGTGAAGGAATATACACCGTGGTTCCTGTTAATATTTATATTAGTACTCGTATATGTACTGCGTGGTTGGGAGCTAGTGACGTTAGCATATTTTCATCTCTCCTCTCTCTGTTGACGTCAAACGCCCACTTATTCTCGAGGACATAATAAAGAGACAAAGACACTCAAAATATTCTTAGAAAACCAATAAACTATATTAAAAACATCCCATTCAATTAAGAAAAAAAAATATTCTTTAAATAATTTTATTCCAACATTTAAGTATGATATAAAAACTCAAAGACATTTTTGAAAATTAGTTAATGGATGCATCAAAGAGTTTAAAATTTAATTATTATAAATTAACGAACTAACTAACTTACTAACCATCATGCATAAATAAAAATAATGGACTACCATACTCTTCTTTCCTGACATACTTCTCTCGATTCCTCAACATTTATACATCGTGTCATGCACGCACGTCGATTTTCCGACTCATCGCGTGGCCGACATTCAAAATTTGATATATTTGATCATGCCTCGTTTTCGGTCTTCCTCTTTTTCTCATTCCATCGTTAACATATACTTCATGTGCCTTTGATTATTTTGCACCGCATTCACTTCATATATTTTCATACGACGCTCTATCAACACAGTTCTTTCGCACATTCGTCTAAGAGATCTCACTCTACTGCATTTATTCTACTTTCAACTTTAATTGAATTGAGTTATTATTTTATTTACCCTTTAATCTAAAATATTTAAAGTCCCGCATAACAATCAATCCGTTAATTTAATCCATTAAAATTTTCCTATCGACTGCATTCGATTCTTTATTCAAATATTTGAACAAATAAACGCTGTTCTAATTGCTGCGATGATTTATGAAATCAATTCAAACAGCTGTGCCAATGTAAATTTTGTAATTTATTTATGCTAAATTTTGAAGCAGTTTGGTGAATATCCACTATTGTGAGCATTTCTCATAGTCATAATAGTGCCAGGGTCAATGTATGGACACAAAGAAAATAATTTAAATTTGAAAATCAATCGAAGACATAATAGAAACGAAGGCACAAATGAAATAGTCTTTTAAAGTCATGAACAATGCTTAGATATATGTATATTCTTACTTGCTAATTTATGTATGTTTAAAAAATAACAACTGAAATCCGTTTTATCTATGGAAGACTATTTCAGTACTCTGGCGGGTAGGTATGTACATTGTTCTCGTTTGTGGAATGTCATATAAATTAAATCAAGTGTATACGGAGATAAAATATAGTTAGAAGGTTACAGGAAGTATGGAGTGGGGACTGATATATAACCGAATCCTAGATAATAGTATTGATAAAATCATAAACGACATATTTAAGACTGATTTGCATAGAAAAGCACCGAAAGAAACGTTTTGAATTTCGAAAAGTTGAATTAAGATCTGAAAACAAAAAAGCGTTCTTATCAAATGAAAAGTATTTCTTATTTAAAATTTTAAATAACGAACGTTACATTTTATAGGTGACGGTTGCTGAGTTTTCAATGTCATCTGTAAGTCAAAGTTTTCCACGTGCGATTCGCGTCATAACAAATAGGAATTGTAATAAATATATTTTTTATTATGAAATATATTCTTTAAACGTGAATAAATAATTATAATAAAAATCGTTAAGTGTGGTTTGAGATTGCCATATCACTTAAAGAGCCGAACGATAAAAATCAATAGTGTTCGAGTACTTACATCCTTTACGAACTCAATTAAATAATTGTCTATTATTCTAGTATGTAATTGTGTGTTTATTACGATTTTTTTTTTTATTTAATGATATTTTTTTTAGTTGTGTATAGAAGCTGGAGGTTACATAGTATTTCAAATATCGAACGTTAAAATAGCGGGAAAATGAAAGTAGCTTACGATATCTCTCGCCTGACGCATGTCCAAAGTCTAGACGCGAAGCAAACAATTGTAATCACAGGAGACTTCTAATCTCGGCTTTAATCCGTGCCAAAAAATACGTTATCGAATTGAAATTATCGAAAGCACGAGTTACAACAACCACACGATCTGGAGTTACAATATCCACTGAAACCAATTTTTCACCGGCTTCACTCAGAAATGTACGGATTCAAGCACGCTCCATCGCGAGAGCGAACAAATTAAATCCCCTTCATACAAAATATTCGCGAGCCTATTCGGCAATTGAATATAAGTTTTAGTCTAAGTCTAGCGCTTTCTGCTCGACGCCTAAAAAATATTATTTACTATCTCGATACTATAATATCCGGACTGCGCGTGGGCGGCAAAAGCTTCGGTCACGGGATTGGGAAATCTAGGGGGCTCGGCGCGGAGGAAACGGGAGAATTTTCCGCGCATACAGTAAAACATTTATAAATAAGGATTATTCATTCGCTTGCAGCTAATGATGCGTGCAGTTTATTCCTTGCCGTTTTCTACTCCGGGTCGCTGTTTCAGCTGATAACGGTCGCGGAGGCGCGGACCGCTATGTGAGCGCAGGTCACCTTGTCACACCCCTCGCACGCCTCCGATCAATAGCGGAGACTCCCTCTGACGTCACTCGCACGACCTGCGGCAGAGAGCGGAACTACTGCCGAAAATGGATTTTCGAGAAGGCTTAGATTTTGTTTATTGCGTCATCGGTGTTTTATCTCTCTTACACCTATGACGTTTTCCTGTTCTACTTGTGTGTTTGGCGATTGATGTTATTGTTTCCGTCGCCGTCGGCACGATTCTGGACATTAAAATTGTCATTCAAACATTTAATTGTATTAGAATTACGCAAGTTGTTATTTACTAGATATATTAGAAACTAGTAATAATAATAATAGTAATAATAATAATAATATTAATAATAATTATAATAATAATAATAATAATAATAATAATAATAATAATAATAATAATAATAATAATAATAATAATAATAATAATAATAATAATAATAATAATAATAATAATATTAATAATAATAATAATATAGATGATAATAATTTATTGCTTGTAAAAATCATTGTAAAATAATTAATACGGATGAAAACGTCTGTTTTCAAGAATTTATGTTATAATTTATTAATTTTTGATAATGACATGTTTGCCGGTCTTAGGTATTATCAAATGTTATTAATATTTGATTATGCCTTAGATAGGACATTTATGTCAATCCCATATGTTATAATGAAACTTCTAGAAAACAGAAGTTTTAATTCGTATAAACTGAGTTATTAAAATAGTTATAATTATAATAATAATAACAATAATAATAATAATAATAATTTTTATTATTATAATTATAATAATACTAGTAATACTACTACTACTACTACTAATAATAATAATAATAATAATGATAACAATAATAATCTTCTTCTTCTTCTGCTTTATTTAGGACTGTGTCCTGTTATTTCTCGGAGCCTGTTCCTGGGATGCAGATGTCCAACTGTCTCGCCATCTTTTAGGTGGTCTTTCTGCAGGTCGATTTCCTGTTGGTCCTTTATTTGCGGCTATATTTATCATTTATTTGCGGCTATATTTATCACTTTTTCAGAACATGCTCTATCCACATGATCTCTCCAGTAGCGTCTTCTTAGTTTAATAATAATAAATTGTTGTATTTTTATTATTGATATCCAAAATGACAAACCTTGTATTCGTGATATAATCACTGCAAAGGCGCAATGAAGACTTTATACTACCCAGAAATAAAATAAACTCTCTCAGCTGGAACTAAGTACTTGAACTTTGTACGCTTGATTTGTCAATAGAATAATGAGAATATTATTGCTGTATGGGTGCGAAGTGGATTGATTGAAATGTTATAAACAAATTTATAAGTGGATCAATAAGATGTTTAGTCACATGGAAAGGGATTCCCTTAACCAGAGCTGTCATATGTAGGACGCAGCGGCGCCAACTTCGCTCATAGAAAATACGTTAGACATTCATTCAAATGGAAAACAAGGCACGACCATATCTTTCTAACATTAAATGTCAGCTAAATTAGGGCGTGTGAATTGTACTACACCTATAAAGTAAATTATATGTCAGAATATTTGGATCATTCTTTCTGCCTTCTCAAACATGATCTTTTTTTATTTCTTATTCACGGTGAACCAACACACCGTTCAATCCTGACATTCCTCTCAGGATTCTTCACAGTCATGCATCTTGACACGCACACTACTTTCCGTCATCAAAAATGTTCACTTTTATTAATTGATTAATTAAGCCTTAATACATTTTCTACCGTCTAACTCAACTACTTCCAATTCTCATTGCTTGTATACAACTTTTTAACAATTCTTCCATTAGTAAATTTCAATAACGACACATTGGTGTTTTTTGGGCTATTGAAGCTATCAGAGGACAAGTTCCTAAACATTATTAGGAATATATCCTACATCTCGCAAGGCGCTATGGGTTAGTGCCCGATAGGCGCCAAGAGGAAGCGAGGCAGACCTAGAACCGCCTGAAGGAAATCTCTACAGGACGACGTAAGTTGTTACGGATCAAGCCCATTATTCTTTTGGGAATGCTTGGGGCCAACTCTCTGCAGCTTCGAAGAGATGGGCATCTCATAACCCATTTCTTTAGATTACTCAGGGGATATTTCGAGAACTCGGCCGTGCTGGAGGGAGTTCGGCTTTTTGTCCCTGATAGATATCTCCAACAGCGACAGCAAAGATTGTTTTACCTACCGGCCGCCAGAACCAACCTGCCTCTGGTGACATCGGTGGGAAGAGCAATTAATCTGCTGAACGCGGTCTCCTCGGAGATCGACGTCTTTCAAATTAGTAAAAGTACGTTCAGAAGGCAAATACTCTTAATTCTGGAGAGTATCCTGTTTTCCTAATGTTGAACCATCTCTCATGCGTTTCTGGTAGTATACTATACACAATATATTATTTTACCTGTTCTCAATAGATGCCTTAAAAATTAATTTTGTAATATCTCTTGATGAAATAAACTGATTTGATTTGATTTAATCATATTATGGATTCGTGTGAAAAATAATCATTTTTACCATATGCACTACGGATACAACATAAGAATCACGTGAACAATTTTTATATGCGAGAAGGTGAATTTTACGATTTGAGTTCGTGTCTTCCCGCACGTTAACGATTTCCCATTTCATGTTGTTTTGCGTCACCCGCTTACGCATATAATTCCTTATATACAAGGTGGATTTCTCAAATTCGTGGTATATTGCCAAGACGCAGCCGTTCATAAGAGCACGCGCTGCATCACGAGCGTACTCCGCCTTTATTTATTGAAATCTAATTAGAGAATGCGAAATTCGAATGTGAACTTAAAACATTTCGGTTATTTTCGTTGGACGCCGTCTGGAAAAAGTAAAGCCCATCCCCGATGTGTATTATATTACCAACAGATGTGATTTTATTTGAAGTAAAAATAAGTACTGAAATATCTCAAACTACTGTATCCATGTGTAACCTTAGCAGATTCTCAATGTCACCTAGATTTCAGTTTATTTCATTGTGGTCTGATTTAGTTTTCAAGAAAGCTATTCTAATATATTTATTTAATGAAAAAATAAACTAACTTACTAGCTAACCATTACTCCGTCTCCCCGAAGGGGTAAGCAAAAAGAATTGACTGCCACACTTTTCTTTCCTGACATATTTCTCTCGCTTGTTTAACATTCATACATCGTGTCATGCACGAGCGTCGATTTCTCTGACTACTCACATGGGCGACTTTCAATATTTGATTTATTTGATCGTGCCACGTTTTCCTCGGTCTTCCTCTATTTCTGGTTCCATTTACATCGTTAACATATAATTTTTTTTCCATTCTTTCTTCATTCATTATTTTTGTATGTCCAAACCATATTAATGATTCTTTCATTATTTTTTTCATAGCATCATCATTCGCACAGCATTCACTTCTTATATTTTCATTCGACACTCTATCATACACAGAGTATTCACATTTATCTAAGAGATCTCATTTCTTTGAAAAATTGGTATAAATACGTAGTTTAAAATTTAAATTAGGTTTATTAAAAAAAAACACAATACATATTTTTAATCAATACTTACAATATAAATTATTGCATTCTCGTGAGATTAAATAACGTTCGATGTATATAAAACAATTTTAAAGGTTTCACCAGATTACATATATTTTACTGATTACTATAATACATAATCTACACATTGATTTAATGAACAAATTCTTGCTGGATTGTTATTTAATATACTGCATAATATAAAATAAATGCGAACAAAATAATTTAAATGTATCTATTAAAACACTGTTTTTTAACTTTTGATCTCTTTGATTTTGATAAATTTACACAATTTTGCCATATAAGCCGTACTAGCATTATTAATTTAAGATAAACTTTAGGTGTAAACACTTTGGAATTCCACAATGACAATTTTGTGCGAATTAAACACCGTTTTTTTTTTTTTTGGAAAAACAGTATTTTATTTCATAAAAAAATTATATTCTGGAATTCCACAGCCTTAAGTTTATCTAAAAGAAGAGTTTTGTTCAAGATATTTTTCATGGCTATAAACAATATATTTTAACGTATTTTTTTTTAATGAATAAAATTGGAAAACCCCAATTGAGTTAAAAGGTTACAAAGTTGTTTACATCTTACACGTTATAATATTATTTTTCTGATTTATTTCAAACCTATTTCGAAGAGAGTTTTAAATCTACGCCAGGCTAAAACACAAGTGATTTGCGGATGCTTAAACACAGAATTCGACATCAGCGTCATCTATGGTAAACAAACATAACTATGAATCATTCTTATAAAGTCAATTATTCATGAACTTCCCTGAAGATTTTAACGGTCACCTACCGAGTCCAATTGTGAATGTAAACCATCCAGGGACCCACTCAAACACACAAAAAATTTCATCAAAATCGGTCCAGCCGTTTAGGAAGAGTTAACTACATACGCCCGTACAGAAGAATTATGTGTATAAATATATATAATGCACAGTATTTTAATACAGTTTTGATGATACAGCAACCCTTCAGTTTTCAATATGGAATGATGGATCGCTAGCCATCCACATCAATACGGAATGTGTTATTTCCATTTAAAAACAAATATTTATGTTATTTTCAGGTATTTACTAATAAAATATATGTTTGAAAATTCAATGATAATGTAGATTTGATTTCCGTTGTTAATTTAAAAAATACTTATCTAGTCACAATTAATCCACAATGAAAAAAAAATAATCAATATTTTATGTGACATTCATTCACATTTTAGAATTGCGAAATTCATTGATAAAGTTGACAAAAACATATTGATCCAGTTTTCAATTGATAATATAATCTTAGGGAAATCAATCAATTATACTCGTATATTGATTTTAATGAAAAATTTGGGGATATTAATATATTCAGAAAATTTTCATGATTTTAATTTCTTTTAATTTCATAATACTCCAAAAGAAAATCATCACCGTCTGACACGTTTAACCTTGGAGTTAAGTAATGGTGTGAAATGCGCAAGTCGACTGAACTGTCCCAGGGTCAACTGAATGTCAAAAGATTTCAAAGGTTCTTCATAAAATCCAATTGCACAATCGTCAACAGGTTTTACAGTTATACAATTTGAGTGATTTATAAACTTCGTATATTTGTAATGATTCATTAAATGATTGTTCTTTCTTATTTAAATTAATTCACGTGCATTTTTTTAATAACACATTACACAGACGGAATATTTACAACTTGTTATTCTAATTAAATATTTAATTTGCGTATACAATAAAAAATCAACATTTATGACCTTCGTGGCAGAATGGCAAGAGTTCTGTCTGCCATACCGAAGGTCTCGAGTTCGATTTCCGGGGATGGCCGGATGGTTGTCACACTGTCTTTGGAATTATAGAATTCACGTGACAATAAAATGGCGATAGATTGCTCTCTATCACGTGTCATGAGAATCAATATAATAGCAAAAAAAACAATACAAAAAAATACAAAAGCAAACACTTTAAATTAATATACATATAATACACTTTAAATTAATATATCGTATATAAAAACACATTTAATTTATATTAGTTTAAATAATCGACAGACTGGTCTGTCGATGCAGCTAGCCTGGCGAAACCCGTCGCTGTCGAAATAAAGACAATGAGTGGAAGAAGTAAAAAAAACTTCATTTTTTTTATTAACTACATATATCGTACTTCCTACATGACTTATTTAATTATTATTACTACACGATTTTTTTATAACTAAAACTAACTAAGTAACCATCACGCCGTCTCTCCGAAGGGGTAGGCAGAAATAATGGACTGCCACACTTTTCTTTCCTGACATATTTCTCTCGCTTCCTCAACATTCATACATCGTGTCATGCACTCCTCACGTGGCCGACATTCAATATTTGATTTATTTGATTGTGCCACGTTTTCCTCCATTTACATCGTTAACGTATATATTTTTTACCATTCATTCATTCTTTCCATGTGTCCAAACCATCTTAATGATTATTTCATTATTTTGATCATAACACCATCATTCGTACCGCATTCACTTCATATATATTTTTATTCGACACTCTATCATACACAGAGTCTCCACACATTCGTCTAAGAGATCTCATTTCTACTGCAATCATTATATTTTCATCCTTCTTTTTCATCCTTCATTTCTATCATTCTATTTTCATCCAGTTCCATGCTTCGCTTCCATACATAAGGGTCGGTATAAGAACACCATTGTGCACTGCCATTTTAGCTTTTTGGATAGGTTTTTGTTTGCGATTCGCATACAAGAGACAACTTACTGACACTCCGCTCATTTTGGCACCTACATCCAACCCTTTCAGCTCTTTCCATATAGATTAAATAACCATTAATAATTTTATTTTATTACTGTTTTAATTGAACTTCCATCAAGAGATTTCAGTGAAATCGTTATCTTATACATATTAGTTAATTTATTTCTACACGTTTCTAAGATAGTTTACCTTCGTTATCGGAAAAACGATTTAAATTAATAAATATTTTTTTAGCAGAGGACAAATAAAAAAAAAGTATAGCTTGTTCTTAATTGATTATTATTTGATTAATGTTAAAAAAGAACATTTTGTGTATTTATAACATCCTTTCTATGAGGAAATTATATTATACTATTTTCGAAATTTTTCTCCGATGGCACTACAGCTGAGATCGAGCCATGGCACCCATTGCATGTGCCTCTATTTCCGCTTATCCTCAACCACCATCTTCCAATTTACCCAAGACTACATCGCTCAGAGCGCACTAGACTGGTCCCCTATGTGGGGAAAGAGGAAGCAAGGCAGACCTGGAGCCACCTGGAGAAGAGCCCTGCAGGACGAGGTCAAAGCGGCAGGCCTCACTTGGGATGATGTTAGCCATCAGGCATGAGATAGAGTCGGATGGAGAAGATTCCTTGAGGCCCTATTCACCATGGAGGTGGAACAGTATCAAATTAAAATCTTGGATGAACATATCTACGATATCACGAATGGCAGGATAATTAATTGGTTATGGCTGTGTTCCTAGTTTTCAACATCAGGGTCGTCGGGGTATGTGTTGTGAATTATCTATGTTCGGGTTATACCGTGTCGCCCGCAATATCAACAACATCAGCCACAACACGTAATTTCGAAAGTACTTACAATTAAAATACGGTTAACAATGAACGTATTTCAATTCTAGAACTTGTTAAGTTTATGAATTCTAAAGAGCAACAAAGTAATTGAACTCGCGAGTCTGCGCATCACTTGTTCAATCAAAGTGTACTCAGGATTCAATTGAAGATCGCGTGTTTCAATTAAAGTGCGTCAGCCAAATTATTCGTTTCAGACAGACACAGATTGAGATGAGTAAGTATTAAATCAACGCATTCATGGACCATCCAGTCATCTCCTATAACCAGGTTCATTTTCTCTTCATTCTTAAAGTTTCCTTCTCCGAGCCGCAATTGATTTATTCGTTTTATTGTTTAACTGTTTAACCTTTTTATGAATAAAAACACAATTTTTACCACTTCCGAGTTTATTATTCTCGACATGTTTCGAAGGTTTAACACAATTTATGATTTTTATTATTTGTATTTAAAATAAAATAAAATAAGACACTGTACAGTAGAACCTCGATTATCCGGACTAAATGGGGATGAAGGTAGTCCTGATAAGGACAAATCCGGATATTATCAAAAAATATAGTTGACAGGAAAAGACAAGTACATTCAGTATGAATAATTTTTATTTATTTAGATTTATAAATAGCTTTATTGTAATTACTCAATTTTTATTAAAAAAGCAATTATCGATTTCTGCTTAAGATAGCATTTCTTTTTGAAGCTGCCAAATGGCGAAAAGTTTTAAGACATATAAGATGTCCTGAATTACACTCAGAATGTGTAGGACCAATACCTCCCTCCTCGAAAATCTCTTCTTCGTCTTCTTGATTATGTTCCTCTGAGGTAGATATTTCTTTAATTATTTCCTCATCATTCATAATTTGGAATCCAGTTTATTTGTTTATTTTGACCAATCCGATTAATGGGAAATCCGGATAATCGAGGTCCGGATAATCGAGGTTCTACAGTACTTTGTTTTTCACCACTATTCGGTCATTTTAATTGTCGACTAGATTCGCTTGTACCCCAAGTAATAACGATGTTATTACGAAGCACTGAGGAAGCTTGGTTACAAGCGAAACTAGTTGGCAATTAAAATAACCGTATAGTGGTAAAAAAACAAAGTACAGTGTTTTATTTTATTTTATTTTAATACAGCTAACAAAAAAATGTAAATGTCTAACCACAAAGTGAATGCGTCATTCGAATTATTTTTTTTAAATTATCATTCTCCCAATGATGAAAATGTATAAACTTCGAATACCTCACATCACATATTTTAACACTTGTATTTACTTGTTATATTTTTTATTTTGAAAATAATTATTAAGTATTATTTTCTACTGGATTTGTCATAAAAATTAATTATTGAATTTCATATTATCAAGACATTTATTTTTAATTCGATAAATTTGTTTACCTCCGTATTTTTTTTTTAAATACAATGAAGACCTGTTATTAATTTATAAATAGTAAACACGATTGTTTAGTGGTTTTACTTGAATTTAATTTATATAAATTGTGACAAATTTGTTTCGCCTTGCGAGGGCATTCTCAGTTTGAGAATGCCCTCGCGTGGCGAAACAAATTTGTCACAATTTATATAAATTAAATCCGAATAAAACCAACAAACAATCATGTTTCCGATTATAAATTAATAATGGAATTTTACTAAACTAATACCTAAACCACCAATAAGAGCTGTTATGTTGTTTTCATAAAATATACCAATGAATAATAATTGTATTATAATTATTTAAATTTATTAATAAATATTAAACTATTTTATGATTTTGGGATACTAAAAAAATGCGGTTTTATCTACGCAATCTAAAGCTACTTTTCTCAATTAGATGTTTAATATTAATTTTATTTTCATTGCTGGAAAAACTAGGGAAATTAATATCCCCATAAAAAAAATTTAAAGACGTTTCTAGTTCAATAATTATAATGATTGTCTACTAATGTGTTACAAGGATAAACGAGCGAAATGCAACCTAAATTATTTTAAGTTGGCAAAACAATTCGTTAAACTGATAGCAGTTCTGGAAATAAGTGGTTATCTATGATGTGAAGTGTGTAAAAAATATTGAATGAAAATCAATCAATAACAAGTTGATTGATAGAATTAATATAATCAATATTAGACAGGAAATACATAAATCATATGATAAACATATGATGATGAAACTAGTTAACGAGAAAGTTTGTTGTCTGATTAATAAATGTCTACGTGATTTTATACAATTCTAAATTCACAAAAAATATTGTAATCATATCTGGTCTAATGTTTGGCATATAGATAGGAGTGTGACATCTCCAGGCGGCTTCTAACAATGCGCTAATGGCGGGGTAGTCTTTCACATTGAGTTAAAAAGATGTTCTGCTTAATGCTTAATAAACATAAATCTCCATAGATGGCGTTAGTATGTAGATTATATATAGAGTAATCTTAAAAAGATTAACATTTGTAATCAAAATCTTCAAAGATGGCACATTGAAACTGACATGGGAAATCTGGCATAGGACTTTAACATATATACAACTTCCAAAAATTTGTCATACATGGTCATAAAGAAAGGTGGAATGGGGAATGTTGTAATTACATAAAGCGTGCGCTTAACCCAACCAATGACAGGTCATAAGTCCTGTAAACACCTTGATCAACCATATTCAGTTTCCAATTTGCATATTCGTTTCTATTGAGATACAATTAAATAATGGACATTCAAATTGCTTATATTTATTTAAAAGGGGAATCCTTTATAATAGTTTATTTTATAAATATTTTCTTGGCGACAAGGTTTGTTCATATGTACGAGTATATCATCATCTTCTGGGCTGCTTTTTGAAAAATGTACCATTTATTGAAAAAAATGCGAAACCCCATAAACCTTAAAGGGAAGTGTTTGGTTGCTTTGTCCTATATTAACAATTAGGTTTGAACTAAAACATTGTCTCATAAAAGCGCCAAAAAATTGTGAATTGTCTAAAGAGCTATGGAAGGTACAATGTTGAGGATCAATATAGCGGACAGGGTAAGAAACACCACTATTAGAGCCAGAACAGTAATGTCAGATCAGTCGGTCCATCAGGCAGGGGGACGTCCAACTCTAGGGAATCCTGTACGCGGTCACCACTCCAGAACCCGTCTCCCCCATCGGTCGTCGGTTCTCCGACAGATATGGCCCGCCCATCCCCAGAGCCACCTCAGTCACCTTGGTTTGTTGACGAATAAATTCGTTTCTAAATCCGTGCCTCAAAGTTATTCCAAGCATGGCTCTTTCCATGGCGCGTTGGGCGACTTTGAATCTGTAGACTAGACCTTTTGTCAGTGTCCACGTCTCGGCTCCGTACGTCATGACTGGCAAGACGCACTGGTTGAAGACTTTAGTCTTGAGGCATTGTTACAACAAGACTTGTTGATAGTAAAATTGGTCTCGGGGAAAAAACGCTTGGCTCCTGATCCAGGGGACATGGGTTCGAGCCTGGACACGACCAGATTCCCATTTCATAATAATGAGCTATTTTCTGTTCATATTGAAGATTGTAAAATAAATTCTAATATCATAGATTTAAATCTTTGGTGTTAGACTTTTTTTTTAAATAATAATAATAATAAAAAGCTCAGCAGTAAGAGACTATCGAGAAGGCCGCTGAAGAGTTGGAGGGGTGACTGGATGTCATCATCTCAGGACAATTCACCGTCACAAACAGGTAATACGACCTAAGCCAAGAGAAAAAAGAAATTGAAGAAGATGTTTTGGATTTCCGAGTTCTGGAATGGATGTTTTTTCCTAATTATGGAGCACCAACTTTTTGTTTCTAGTAACATTACAAAAATGAATGACTTGACTTTTTTTGTCCCTGACAATTATCTGCGACAAAGGCAACATAGATTATTTCACCTACCACTGCGTAGAACCAATTTACCTAAGGTAATGCCCATGGGCAGGGCAATAATACTTCTAAACCGCATCTTTTCGGATGTGGACATCTTCCACGATGAGGCTACTTGTATAATCTATAAAATTGATATTTGCTTCCGTTGTTCTTCTTATTGTTTCTTTTTAGTTAATTGTTCTTAATTTTTCAATTTTCTAGTGTTTATGTCTATTGTTTATATTGTATTTTTTAAATTGCACAATTGTATTTAGTATTTAAAATAGTTTTTGTAATCAATAGTCATAGCGCTTTGGTTTTATACTGTGATGTTTATGATTTAAAAGAAGATTGATTGAAGAGTTTAAGAAATTGAAATTGAAATTGTAATTGAAAATGTGTCATTTGAATGTGAGGTTTGATTCATACATGACATCCATATCTTTGACGTGACGGGCATGCTTTAGACATTATATAAACCTATAAAATGTTCCCTGAACTATTAGCTATGCACAATATATTGATTCATTGCTAGCAGTAAATTCACTCGTCGAGTTGTGCATTCAGTATATTTCAAATGACTGAGAATCTCTTAGAAACTTCATAATTTGTATTATAATATAAGATCATTAAAGGAATAACAAAATGACAAATCGAGTGTTTTAATTATTGATGTAATAATTAAATGTACCGGTTAATGGGAAAAACATAACACGTGCCCTGGCAGTTCCTCCATTTGCGTGACATTGAATATGTCTTCACACGTTCATGATATATCTTGTAATTTAATTAATTAACGTCTCAACCTACTAGAAATGTGTAAATAAACAGGCATGAAGTCACGTGGCTTAAATATTATGGATAGATCTTCTGGCTTACAGAGGTTCAGCTCATGTGGCTCTTCCTCTTACGTCTGATGGGAACATTGTTGGAAGGTGTTTGGTGGGTTGTTAGTTTATGCGGGGGCATAATTTGTGTGGCCCGGAGTGTTCCTCTGAAGGAGGTGTTTGGGTCGTAATTTGAGAGGTTTTTTATTGTGGGGTTAGGATGTTACTGGAGTCCTTTGTAAAAACGTTCGGCAAGTTTCAGAATTAATTCATCGTGTGATCCTGGTCCATGAAGGCGCACCAAGCGATATACGGATAGCCTTAATTTGCAGGATTTGGAGTTTTCGTATGTGACTCGAAACTGCATAGCCCCAGATTGGGGCTGCATAAGTGAAGATCGGCCTTATGACCGTTTTGTATATCAGGAGTTTATTGTCGGTGCTTAGTTCACTGTTTCTAGCTAACATTGGGTAGAGGGCTGAGATTGATCTTGAAAGGCACAAGACAGGAATGCGTGGAGAAGTATGGGGGAGGCCTATGTCCAGCAGTGGACGACAACGGCTGTTTAAGTAAGTGAGTATGTAATATTTTTATGCTGATTCATTCTAATTATATGTATTAAATAAGTCAATATAATATTTAATAATTAGCATTTCATAAAAATACGATATTACTAATATCTGTATAAACAAAAACATTGAACTTTGTTTGATAATTATTGCTAATGGTGTTACGAGTAAATCCGCAAACCGGACGCTATCTCGAAAACAATAGCGAGAAAAATATTTAAAGAAAATGAGACAAAGGTCACAGTCCAGAGAATAGCGTCTCCTAGTATAGATCGTTCAGCCTAAAGACTCATTTTGCAATAGTGTGAGTAACAGCGCGTTTACAAAAACATTTTTAATTTTTTTTCATGAATTGAAAAATAATATATATTAATTATTATTCGATAATATTATTAAAATTACTTAGACTTGGACTTGGATCTTCTGGTTTACAGAGGTTCAGGTCTAATGGCTATTCCTCTTACGTCTGTAGGAAACATTGTTGGAATGTGATTTGGTACTTGTTTTATGATGAGGCTAAATGTATGGCCCGGAGTGTCCCTCCGAAAGAGAGCGAGAGGGGATTTAGGGTTTATGATAAAGTCTTACATTATTGTCAAGGAATGGAAGACCAGTTAGGGTTGGGATTGTATTTATAAAAAAAGTATGTTTCCGAGGGGAAGATAAGAGGAGCAGTGCCTGGATGGAGTTGTGGTAGGAGATAGCTTCCTGCGTGAGACCATTTTGTTTGGCGGAGTACGTAGTGGGCTATCGGATGCATCAAACCCAACAGCTTTTCGACTTTTCATTGCTTTCGCGGATCTTTCCATCTCATTCGTACTTATTTTCTCAAAACAAGCAAACAAACAAACCATCACGCTGTTTCTCCGCAGGGCTAGGCAGAGAGAATGGACCGCCACACTACTCTATCCTGGCAAACCTCTCTAGCTTCCTCCACATTCATACAACGAGTCATACACGCACGTCGATTCCTCCGACTTCTAACATGACCAACCTTTAAAATTTGATTAATTTGGTCATGCCATGTTTTATATTTTCTCAATATTATCATTTATAGGTCCCGCACTCGCACTAGTTGTTATACTTTCGATCATGCTTGTATCACCACCATACATCTCCTTAAAATATTCAATCCATCTTTCTTGTATGAACTTTCTCTCCGTTAACATTTTCCCCTCATTATATAGATTGCTTTCACACATCCGCTATCAGGAAGATTTCACAAGTTGTGTAATACAGAGAGTCATATTCACACCATTGAAAAATGGCTCTTTAGATCAGCTGTTTCCAACCTTTATGCTACAACGCCTCCCCGAAAACAAAATTCCGCGCCTTTCTATCTTTTATTTTTTAAAAGTTATAATAATATAGACACGTTTTAAATAATAAAAACTTTATTACAACAAAAATTGATAATCACAATAAACAGAATAATAACAATGGAATGCTATTACATATACGTTCAGGTATATTTATTTTTTAAATTAAATTAAACCAGACCATAAAATAGCAGGCAAGACACTGAGAGATCGCGTGAGGAACTCCAGAATAAGAGAGATATGTGAGGTTGAGGATAATATAAGATGGATCAGACGGCGAAAAAGGGACTGGTACGACACCACCAGACTCTCCTATATTGCATTGCTTAATCAGCCTCATGGGACTCGTCCTCGTGGAAGACCTCCTAAAAGATGGAAGGACAGCTGGGAGTCTACCTCACAGGAGGAGTAACACTCTGGAGAACAGACCACGTAGGTCTACAACAAGGAAGAAGAAGAAATTAAACCAAGTACATCTGTCTTATCAAAATTTGATGCAAGGGTTCTTTTGTTTATTAGCACAAAGTGTATCAAATCTTGGGAACAATGTGGAGGGTCCTACTCCTTTTCGACTACTAACCTGGCTCTATATTTGGTTTTCAATACTCTTACGTTACATCGTATAGTAAATAAATAAAACTTTATATCGTAACTGTTTTTACATGATATTTTATTCATTGTGGATATTCATCATCATCAACCTTTAGTAGTTCAGTGCTGAACATAGGCCTCCCTTCCCGACTTCCACAACTTTCTATCTCTCACCGCTCTGTGCCATTGACCTCCTGCCACTCTCTTGATGTCATCAGACCATCTGGCTTGTAGTCTGCCAGGATTTCTATGGCCGGTTCTCGGTCGCCACTCCAAGATGCATCCGTTGTCCTCGCTATATGGCCTGCCCAATTCTACTACAACGAGAATTTGTGGATATTATGGTACGAAAAATATTTTTTTTGTAATAAATTTCGGCACCTCCTCCTGGACGCTCCTTCTGGGTTGGAAATTGTTGCTTTAGATGGAACGTAGTTTGACCAATATATATTAGAAAATAAGGAGACCAAAAGGATATTACATATTACGATATGTTGGAGAGGGCTCAGAAAAAAATTCTGAGGTATCTCTACATAGGGGAGTATGGTAGCTATCTCACTGCAGCTTCGAAGAGATGGGCATCTCATAACCCATTTCTTTATATTACTCAGGGGATATTTAGAGAACTCGGCAGTACTGGAGGGTATTCGGCTTTTTGTCCCTGATATCTCCGACAGCAACAGCATAGATTTTTTACCTATCGGCCACTAGAACCAACTTGACACCGGTGGGAAGAGCAATTAACCTGCTGAACGCGGTCTCCTCGGAGATCGACGTCTTTCATATTAATAAAAGTACGTTCAGAAGGCAAATACTCTTGATTCTGGAGAGTATCTTGTCTTCCTTATTATTTAAAATAATAATAATAATAATAAGGTGGAGGCCATGGGAGAATAGGAGAAACGTCGGCAGGCCGCAAAAAAGGCGGGCCGACGACATTGCTACCGTGGGGGGGGGGAAATGTGGCTACGACTGGCAGGAGATAGGGACGAGTGGAAAGAAGGGGAGGAGGCCTATGTCCAGCAGTGGACCGATAAGGGCTGACGAAGAAGATCTTGTCTTCCTAATGTCGAACCATCTCTCATGCGTTTCTGGTGTACTATATACAATATATTATTTTACCTGCTCTCAATAGATGCCTTAAACCTTAATTTTGTAATGTCTATTGATGTAATAAACTGATTTGATAAAAAAAGGCGTAACAAATCCGTCAACAACCGCTTACAAATGACGGTGCGTCGTGCAGGAGGTGGGAGCGAATATAATCTCCTAATTCTGACGCTCGCCAATTCGCGTCGGTTTTCTATACAAGTTCTGTGGTATCTACCATACTTGCGGATTATTTATAAACAATAATTGGCAGCCGCGCTATCGGCTATCGGCTGCAGCGTGACGTCACGCCCAACCCACTTGCATACCCCTTCGACTCGTATATTCGCGAGAAGAAGAATCCTATTGGGACATGATTATCTAGCCTGCCTAACACCACCTTTGATATCTGTATTAACTCTAATTCCATGAAAATAAACAAGCACATTCGTAAATCACAAACAATTAAATCTAAACACCTAAATTTACACAATTATTAAAAAACTAATATTATGTAATAGTATTATTGTTTGGTAAACTTTAATTTAAAAACTTATTGTTAAACAATATTATTTTCGAAGCGTAAACAAAAATTAATTCTAAACAATGAAGTAATAAGTTATACTTTGCGTAATGACTAATTACGTCACAGTGTGAAGTTTGCATTGAAATCCTTATCTTTTAGTGTTAAAAATTATAAATGGTAGATAAAAATTCACTCTTATTAAGTTTTTCTTAATGTTTGTTTGTAAATAATATTAACAATATTAAAATATAAATAAACAAATGCATATTGCAGAATACAAATGTGTGTGAGAACGCTAACTAGTTTGTATATTAGATGTTATAATTTACACGTGTTATTTGTATTTTAACATGTTTATAATAATTAGTTCTTACCTCGTCAAGAATATCCTCATCCATGGTAAAGTGTCGAGAGAAAAAAGAAACACTCAACTGCGATAAATACCGAACGATCACTATGGAAATACAGGGAATGCTGTTCGTTTAAATAAGACAATTTTCTTGGAGATAAACAAGTATTGCGAGGATTAATGTTTTATCGCGATGATTAAGCCGCTATACCTAGTTTTCCTCTACAGCGGAATCGCCAACATAGGCACGGTCACGCGAATGACACTGGTTACATGATTTGAAAAGTCGACTTTTCCGACGACGCCGCGGGCGCCGCGCCGCGGAGCGCCAAACGCCGCGGTGCCGCGAGCGACGGTATTTCTAATCACATACATTAGACGTCGCAAGACGTAGCTACAATGCTCGTTTTACGAGACGCTGTTACGAAATTAACTCACAAGTCTATTGTACATTTTGTCTCAAATCTCTCTCTCTTAATTTTATTGTTACAAATATTTCCCAAAAATACAATTAATTTTTCGGGATTTTCTCTTGCCCTTTATTATTTTTAACAATTTATTAAACTTTTCTTCTATAATATTATATATATATTCACTTTTTATGGTGGACTTGTATATTTAGTGTATTGGAAAAAAATCTGTAATGCTTTAGATATGTTTAAAATAAATAAATGAAATAAAATGAAAATGAAATGAAATGAATTATTTTTTCAACACATTGTATTTTCACAATACGTTATTTTTAATGTGTTGTGAAAATACTTTGATAAATACTCCATACGTCATTCATACTCCTACGAGAATACACTTTTTTTCAGAGTTTATCTTATTCAATTAAGTTCATGTGTTACTAAAGTTGGATAGATATAGAAGACTCTAACTAATAAGATAATTATTAAACTAATATATTATATAAAAAAATGTTAAGAATTATGAATAATTTCTTATAACTATTTCAGTTAATAATGTTTTAATAACAAATTGGAGGGTCATAAAATTATATACGGTGTTGTGCTGTTTGCCGATACACTTCTTATAGGCGCCGAAAAATGAAAATATCATCTGATTTAATTCACTTAAAACACAAAAAATGTTTCTTTTTCTGCTTTCCTAGGGTGTAGATGTCCAACTGTTCATGTGATGTAGATGTCCAGCTGTTCTTGGTATGTAGAAGTCCAGCTGTTCTTAGGATGTGGGTGTCTAGGAGTTCCTGGTATTTAGATATCCAGCTATTCCAGTGGAGTAGATGTCTAGTTGTTCCTGGGATATAGATATCCAACTTTTTCTGGGATGGAGATCTCAAGGTGTTCCTGGAATATAAATATTCAGCTGTTCTTTTGATGTATATGTCCAACTGTTCCTGGGATGTAGATGTCCAGTTTTCTTAGAGTGTAGATTTCCAGCTGTCTAGATATCTTTTGAGTGGAGTTAATTGAGGTCAAATTGGAAATTTATGTATTGTTGTTATGTGATGTAGATGTCCAGATGTTTCTGGGATATAAACATATAACTTTTCCTGGGATGTAGATCTCCAGGTGTTCCTGGAATTTAAATATACAGCTGTTCCTGTAATGTAGATGTCCAACTGTTCCTAGGATATAGATATCCAGCTGTTCCTGAGATATGGATGTCCAGTTGTTCTTGAGGTGTAGATGTCCAGCTGTCTCGCCATCTTTTGAGTGGAGTTTCTGGAGGTTAAACCTGTTGGAACTTTATTTACTGCTATGTTTATTATTACTCTTTCAGGGCACGCTCTCTCGACATGGTCCCTCCAGTAACGTCTTCTCAGTTATCCCCATCACACAACATCTTCGACATTGCGAAATCTTCCTTATTACGGATTTTTTTACTCTGTCTTGGAGTGTCGAAGAGTCCTCATTTCTACGGATCACAAATGCCTTTCTTGTGGTGTCAGCCCACGTCTCAATTCCATTATAGGTCGAACGCATGTTTTGTAGTTTCGCATTTTGCTCTCTTTTAGCACATGTTAAATCTTCGCACCTTTTAAGAGCAAGGAGAATCTTCATAAATATTGAAAAAGAAAAATATTTATGAAAATATATTTTTCTTCTTGTTCTACTGACCATTGGAGTCTTATTTCGCTATACCTAATTCGCAACAAATATGTCATTACATCTTATTGTTTCTCTATTGATTGTTCTATCGTGTTCTGTCATCAAAAGTACTATTTTATATTTCATGCAAAAATGTTGTTTTCGCTGTGCTTCGACCGATTAACCTACATCGGAAAAACAATTCAAACAGTTTATACAGCCAAAATATTTAGACAGACAAAATATTTGTATCTTTGAATACATCGTTGGTTTAAAATAAAGTAATCCACATATTTATGAAATTATTTATGTTTTTTGTATTTAAATATACTTATGTATATGTGCTTTATCGATATTTCTATGAATTCATTGTAACTGATAAAAAATATTGTTTCTTGAATAACGATGTGAGACTCAATATTAAATAAATAAAGGTTTTCTTGCGTACTAGCTTTGTTTCCTCTTTTCTTATATATTTTTCCATCTTGTTTAGACAGATCTCTGCAATTCTATGGCGATAGTTCGTTGAAGCAATGGTAGTCGTTGTAGTAGTTGGAACGTTAGCCGTTAGTCGTAGTTAGACGTATTTAGTCGTCGTTAGTCGTTGGTGATAGTTAGACATTGGAACCAACGGTAGTCGTTGTAGTAGTTGGAACTTTAGCCGTTAGTCGTAGTTAGACGTATTTAGTCGTCATTAGTCGTTGGTGGTAGTTAGACATTGGAACCAACGGCAGTCGTTGTAGTAGTTGGAACTTTAGCCGTTAGTCGTAGTTAGACGTATTTAGTCGTCGTTAGTCGTTGGTGGTAGTTAGACATTGGAACCAATTGGAACCAGAGCAATCGCCGAAACCGATTGGAAATTGTATAAGGCAAACAGGGAGAATTAAAGTAATAAAAAAACACTTTTTTTTTTAAAATATTAATTGAAAAATATACATTTCCGCATAAGTGCAATGTATTAGATATGTTAATAATAGAGGAAGTTTAAATGTATAAAATGTGTTTCTTAGAAATAATTGCCATTCATGTAGGTAAGTACATAGCAGAAGGCTGTAGAAACACACCTTTGATAACTAAATAACAATTAATACACCTTGTCAAGATTGGAAAATTTCCTTGTAGCGTTATTATCAAGTCAGGGTCGAGTGATATACAACATATGACAGGATGGACAATAAAACTGCTTTACGTGGAATCATTTTTTATCTACAAGAAATCATTTAATCATCTGTGTATATGTTATTATTTCAAACACTTAACTGCAATAAAATACATGTATGCCTCTTTCAACACTGAATGCAATAAATGTTTAAAATCGGAAGGGTGGCATACCTGGGTTATGGTGTAATCGAATGAAGTACACTTTATTAATCTGATATTTTTAAAAAAATTAGAGCAAACATTTATAAATCGGCTGTAAACGTAGCATTGTTGTAATGGTAGACTGCTCTGAGAACTGTGGAATAATTCGGTACTTATTTGGCAAAAGGTCCCAGATGCGTTTTTTTGTGAAATTTAGTCAAATATACCATCAGTATTATTTTTGCACACTTTATGTCTTGACAAAACGTTAGAGCTGTATTTTTTTTTTACATTATTTTTATGTATTTTTTTATGTACAATGCATTCAACCCCTATTTTTTTTTTAAATATAATTATGTAGATATTTTTTTTAATTAAGTTACTGATGTATCTTGTAGATAACGTTATGCTGCGTAAATTGACATTTGAAATAAACAATTTGGAACAAAAATAACATTTTTATATAATAAATAATCAAAATAATGTAAAAAATTTATTTTTGCTCTCCTGTAAAATTCATAAAAAAGCAGTTGGGATCTTTTGCCAAATAAGTACCGAATTGAATGGTTAAGTGGACTTGGACTTGGATTTTCTGGCTTACAGATGTTCAGCTATAATGGCTTTTCCTCTTACGTCTGTGCGAAATATTGTTGGAAATGTGATTCAGTAGTTTTTTTATATACGGGGGCTAAACGTGTGGCCCGAAGTACTCCTCCGAAGAGGGCGAGGGAAGAATTAAGGTTTATGCTAAAGTCCTACATTATTCTCGATCAGAGAATGGAGGACCAGTTAGGGTTTAGATTATAGATTATAATGGGATCAAACGTATTTTTTTTTTTTAAATCGTTCGGAAAGATAATAGGAGCAGCTCCTGGGTGGAGTTGTGGTAGGAGGTAGCATCCTGCGTGATATCATTTTGTTTCTATCAGAGAGAATTTTTTTATCCGCATTGGAAATAGGTACTAAGTACAAAAAAATGCAATAATGTATGCAGTTTCATTCTATATGTCATATAGAACGAGACCTGTGTACATAGTTTTTTTTAAATATAATGTTATTACCCTTTTTATATATTGTCTTTTCTGGATTATCAGCTCGAAGGCTATTGCTCCCCCACATGTTGGAAATTTATTTCTTGGAATAATAAATTTCTAAGTTGGATATTGTTGGTGAGGGGAGGGTAACTTGGAGGATGTAGTGGGTTGTGTCAGACCTTTGGACCTTACTACTTGGGATGAAGTATGGAGGGGTCGGGAATGGCCATGGACAGGGCCTGAGATCTTGGGTGGAGACCGAGGGACGGTGACAGGGAGTGGCCGTGAAAAGCAAGGGATGGAGGCGTCCGAGGAACGCCATCAGACTCGGAGATGGCAGCGGATTGGGAAGATGGTAGCGGCAAAATGGAGTAGTGAGCAATTATAATGACCAGAAACTGTGGCGGTGGCATCGGAGGCAAAAGCCTATTCAGGTAGAAGTTGTCATTTTAGCTGGTTGGCTGACGGGAAAGCGTGTAGAGCGATGTATAATTTGGATATGAGAGTGTGCACTGTTTGATATTTTTCCATGTTGAATCGCCATAAATAAAAGCAATAAATCACCCATGATGATGCATATATATGTAAATAGAACTGTTTTTAATCTTGAAGGATCGCCGAAATGTAGATTTTTTTATTTTTTTTGTGAGAAACTTCAAATGATGCCCGCCTATGGGCGCCATTTTGAAACAACTCATGTTATTACCCATACTCGATATTTATTATTTTATAGATAAAACCTACGACACATTCAATAAATTCGTTTATTACCATTACTTAAAGTAACAATGCGATTAATATGTATTAAAGAAGATAACAATATATTATTATCATTCCTAATGAAGCTTCACAAAGGATAAACCATTGATCATACGCGTATAATATTAACGATAAAGATGCCAAGAAATAAATTTATGAAGAAACCCGATATGGTCACATTTACGATATCATTGTTCCATGATTCTTTCACATGCCTTAAATTATATTTGTTGTTTGTAATATCTTTTGTGAAAATAAACTGATTGAAAAAAAAAATTAAATCTGTTTGTACGGAATAATGGAATCGGTAGCCCCCCTAAAACACGGTTCCTTATAATACGGTTTCCCTCTTACGCGATGACACGTGAATTTTTTATTTTCAATACACTCACATAAATAGCATTGTACTGTAGAATATACTTGTAAGCTTAATAATAATATGAATTTTAAAAAATGGTGAATAAGCAAATATTTTAATTCCATCATTTAAAATCATTATTATGCCTGTTGCTGCACAAAGTGATAAAAATATATTATTTTTAAATTCGTTACCTACTCGTGGAATTTCCGAAAGTATTGTTTATTTTAGATTAGAGGATTTATGTGTAAATAGGGTCAAAGCACCAATGAATTGCCGTTTAAGGTTCAGCTTGTACTGAAATCTACATTAAAGGCATAAATTTCATTATTTCAGTGTACAAAATAAAAGAAAACAATAAAAAAACATATTGATTTCTCTAAATTCTTAAACTTTTTTAATTACATTATAATCACAAATCATCTGCGGTACAAAAATAACATCGCTTTATAGGAAATCTGTAGAAACGGAAAAAATTCAAAATTTTGAATAACATTTCAAATGGTGAAAAAAAGAATTATCTTGTTCGTAAGAAATATAAATATATTTAGAAGTTCTTCTTGCTAGTTCTTGTTTTTGGATATTGTCTTTTCGGGAGTACGGGAGTAGCGATATAGAATTTGGATATGAGCGTGTGCACCGTTTGATATTTTTTCATGTTGAAGCACCATAAAAAAATAATAAATCACTCATGATGATGCATATTCATGTATAATAACTGTTTTTAATCTTGAAGGATTGCTAAATTGCAGAAATTTTTATTTTTTCGTAAGAAGCTTCAAATGACAGCCGCCTATGATACCTATTTTGAAACAACATTATTGTTACTATTTTGAAAACATTTTCTGTGGACCTACTGTATTTATACCGTGTTTATATTTAGGAGGGTTGGATGTATTTTTATTTTACGAGTAGGTGCGCTCATTTTAGCATACGAATTATAAACTAAATCAAAATTAAAATAAGCTAAATCACACTTTTTATTTTGTGTACAATCCTTAATTAAGTTTACTAAAAATAATGTTTACTAATAAACGTCAACATGTATAATACAGTTAAATGTTGTATATTATACGCTAAACATTACATCACAATTAAAAACGAGCAATACAAAACAAATCTAATGGTTAGCGCCATCTTTGAATATTTGATAGAAACAATTTGATGGCTTCTGTACAGTACAAAATTTCACAGTAACAATTTTATACTTGAGGTCGCGATGTTGGCATAACTGATTGTGTTTTGTAGTCTCTTCGCCTCTTCGGTCGTTCAGTGTTTTCTGATTATTTTCTGTTTTTCTGTCAAGCGCGCCAAAATATTCGTAACTGTCCTGATTTCAATAAAAAAATCATATTTAAACATCAAAATGTACATAATTTGATCGAAAATAACTAATATAGAAAATAATAATGGCAGGAGTTGACAGAACTAGTATTGGGAGTTACGAAAGGAAACTGCGATACCGAAAGCTGTTGGAAAATGTAGAACAACTAGGTTAGAAAGCATATTTATTCATTGAATGCATTATAACTATTTTGTGATGTCGTGTGTTTATCCCTGAAACTAAGCATTTTTGCATTTAAAAGTACCATTATAATAATAAAACTTGAATGAAATTTATGTATAGAATTGATAAGTCTTCACTAACAATCCCCACTGTGCCATTGGAATAATAGAGAAATGTAGTACCTATCATGTTTTATGATATTTGGCCGTTCTTTCAAACGATTTATATTGATTTTATCTTGTAATTTAATCGAAGTGAGAATTATTTTTCAATAGCATAAATATCAACGTATTATTTAATTTTGTTTATTTTTGTCGAATTCTATATACAATTATTAATATTTTATAGTTAATAACAGCTGTGCGACCGGCAATGCATTACGGTGGCTATTAAAAAAGCTCACGAGCTTCATGTGAAGGAAATGAAAATGCTCTGATGGGTTAGAGGCGTAACCAGATTGGATAAAATTCATAATGAGCATATCCAGAACAGTTTTATGGTCACCCCTATAATAGATAAGGTTGAGGAAGCCAGATTGAGATGGTTTGGCCACGTCATTCGTCGAGAAAATAAACACATTACAAAATCTACCCTTTGAATCCTAACTCTCCAGAAGGGTAAAGGACAGCCTTTGGAGACATGGGGATCAACTATCAAGGCCCTTCTCAAGAAATGTGGACTCGATAGAGAACAGACCCAGGAAGGCCGACCCCACTTAAAGTTATAAATGGCAAAGATAAAAAAGAATTAATAATGTGTTCTTGATATAAAACCTCTTCTTTTTAGTTGTATGACCTGTTTATGATGGCGAGCTGTTTAGGGATGATGACGTCCGGCTATCTCTACGGCGGACTTCCTGATAGTCTTTTGCTGCTGGGGTTTAAATCTTTGACAATTTTGCAATTCTTGTATCCTCCATCCTCCGTAGAGGTTCGGAGGAAGATATAGCCAGCAGACTCAACAGGGCAAGGGGAGCTTTCGCTATACTTCACCCTGTATGGTGTTCCAGTATCATTTTGAAAAAGCTCGAGCTCCAAATATGCAGCAGTAGCGTTAAAAGCGTACTGCTGTATAGATGTGAGACTTGGAAATCTACCGCGGACGTTATTGTAACACTCCAGGTGTTTATAAATAGGTGCCTTCGCTCAATATCCATTAGCCCCAAACACTGTCAAATGCCGTTCTCTAGACCATGGCAGGCGAAAAGCCAATTAGAAAACAAGTCGGTAGACGCAAATGGCAGTGGATCGGTCACGGACGGAACCCAGCCTGCATCGCTCAGGGGGCACTAGACTGGTCCCCTATGGGGGGAAAGAGGAAGCGAGGCAGACCTAGAGCCACCTGGAGAAGAGCCCTGCAGGACGGAGTTAAAGCAGCAGGCCTCACTTGGGATGGTGTTAGGCATCAGGCATGCGATACGAGTCAGGAGGAGAAGGTTCCTTTAGGCCCTATGCACCACGGAGGTGTGACAACAAAAAGAAGAAGAAGAAGTATCCTCCATACGGTCTACATGATTCCTCCAAAAGCGCCTTCTGCTTCTTCCACACCTTACTATGTTTTCAACCACAGACAGACTTTATCGTCCCATTTCTGATCCGATCACTGAGGGTTCTACCTGCGATAGAGTGTAGGGTTCTCATTTCTGCTACTCGGAGAAGGTTCTTAGTCCTATTGGTATCAGCTCTGGACGTATGTCGCATGATATAAAACCAACTCATTTAATATGTCATTTTCTAAGGTTTATGATTGAGTAATGTGATTACTCTGTTATTTCAGATGACGCAGCCGTCAACAGTGCAGAGACGATAGTAAAGGCAAGGGGTGTCATAGAAGAAGCTGAAAGTCTCCTTCGAGATGGGGCGCTGACTGAAAGGGTGGAGCACCCAGTGGAGGGGCTGCTAGATTCTCGAGTACTCCTTTCCTCCTCCAATGTGATGACTAGACTTGCAGATGGCTTCAGTGGAAATGTCAATGTTTACGATCCTGATGAACTGGCCGAGCATATAGTGAGTTCTTTGCAATCATTAAATATAATGGTTATTCAATGTTACATAGAAATAACTGATACTATTTTCAAAACATATATTATTTATTAAAATAATACACTTTTAGTAATTTGTATAAACACAACTTTATTTGGAATTGGTAACCAATCGGTTTCGCTCCCGCCGGAGCTTTACGTGTTAAAAGAACATTATGTTGCTGACAACATGTGATGGTGCACATGTTGTCAGCGGGACGATCCGGACTTTTGTGTTTATTTAATTTATATTCCAAGTATCCACTGTTTTAATAAAAAAAAATTTTTTTAATGGTTTTCAATAGGTATTTAAAATGAACTTCTACCAAGAAATTTCAATTAAAAATATTAATTATTATTATTTTGTTGGATCGCTATTTACATCATTACAGCGCAAACCAAATCAACGTAAAGGGTATAGCTATCATATTGATTCTCATGACATGTGATAAATAGCTAATCTATGATCAATTTATTGTCATGTGAATTCTACACCAGACCAAAAATAGTGTGACAATTGCACTGCCGTCACCGGGAATCGAACCCGAGACCTTCGGATTGGTAGTCAAAGCACTTACCACTCGGCCACGAAAATCATCAAGCATATAGAAAAAGCTTGAGAGATATGTTAGGATAGAACAGTGTGGCAAGCCATCTTCTCTGCCTACCCTGCGGAGAAAGGGCTTGATAGTTTTTGTTTTAAATATGTTGTATCCAAGAAATCTGAAATCTCGCTACGGAATTGCCAGAAACCATATCGAATGTTTTTTAATGTTTTCCACACATATTTAATATCTGAATCTTCATTATTCTTTTCCAGAAAGCATTCCCTCAATATTGGTCCGCTATTAGAATTCCCAAACAGTTGAATTCCATGATGTATCTTAATGGGGCATTCCTGCCCGGTCCACCTGCAGAGCGACCCGTGAGAAAAAGGAGGAACATGGAACGGCAGGCGAGACAGCCTGCTAGAGAGCCAGAGAACGTCTCGGAGGTGGGGTCCTCTGAACAGGCCTCGGAAGTCGTCCAGAAGATAAAAAAGTTTATCACTAAGCATTACAAGAATAACAATTTGCAGCCATTCGGTTATTTCGAATTGGTCCTGGATCCCAACAGCTTCGGAAGGACTATTGAAAATATATATCATATATCATTTCTTGTTCGGGATGGCTTGGTTTCTATCAGTATCGGTGAGTTTTTTTTTTAAGAACACATAACTAACTAACTTACCATCACGCTGTCTCTCCGAAGGGGTAGGCAGAAAGAACATTCATACATCGTGTCATGCACGCGCGTCGATTTCTCTGACTCCTCACGTGGCCGACATTCAATATTTGATTTATTTGATCGTGACACGTTTTCCTTGATCTTCCTGTATTTCTATTTACATCGTAAACATATTTTTTTTTTTACTATTCTTTCTTCATTCATTCTTTCCATGTGTCCAAATCATCTTAATATTCCTTTCATTATTTTGTTCATAACACCATCATTCGCACCGCATTCACTATTATACACAGAGTATCCACTCATTCGTCTAAGAGATCTCATTTCTACTCATTGGAATCTCATTGAGAACACATATAAATTAAATAAGCTCGATTCCACTTAATTAGGACATATAAGGCCCTAAACCATTTGAAGTAAGCAGCTGGTTCTAATAACAGAAGTTGAATTTTACAGAAGTTTCTGATAAACCTAAAAATATAATTATCACTTTTGATTAGGTTGCTCTGTTTTCTGCTGCCCAGAAACACTCCTTATTCCAGTACAGTCTTTAATGACTTTGGACTTCTGCCGGGACCACGACTTCCTTCTATCTCCCCGCAAGATGTGACCCAGATAGGAAATTTTACAGACCTTAATAGGTTTTAACAATTCTCTGCTGCAATGTGTCGGGACTTCTAAATTGCTGACCAAATCTGTCCACTGCATACGAAGCATTCTTCTGTGTAGCCACATTTCGAATGCCTCTTACCGGCTCGTAGTATACACTTTCAGTGTCCAGGTTTCTGAACCATACAACAGAACAGACCAGATATAACACTTCAACATTCTCTGCCTATGTTTTAAATCAATGTATTTTAATATTTACATAATTACTAATAATGTGTCAGATTTTTTAATGCTTGTCAAAATTGTAAATTACTCTTCATTTTCTTTTCCATTTCCCACTTTAACCCTTATAGTCCGACTGGCTACAATAGCAGTCCGCATATATTCTCCGTGTTTAACGTATAATATCCCGTAAATTTACTACGGCGGATCAAAAGTAAAAATGTGTATTATGTACACTCATGTATTCTATGTGATTTAGAGTTAAACTATCTTCCTTTTTGTAAAAAGATTTAATTTAATTTATTTTTTATATTGTGTGTCCCATACGGATCACGGCTCGCGGCCAATCTTCACACACACAGTTGCATAACCGCCGAGCTACGAAGTGATAGTTTCTCGTACTGTGTCAGAATCTTTGATTTTGAGTGTGTTTTATTTTAGGTGACTCTTATATCATTATTAGTTATCAACGGCGCGATGTTTTGGTTTAATTTATAAACAACATTTTAAATGTAATATATTTTTATTTGTTTTGTTAAATTCAACATGAAACAAAAAAGTCTGGTTATTTTTATAAGATAAAAAAAGTAAAACATTTGACTACAAAATACAATTTATTTGATATTTTTATGTATTTTGTGTGAAGAGTAATTTAATTGTTTACAAGAGCGTTCCGATGTTTCAAATTCTTCAGAACGCTCTGTCTTGGATCTGCTCTTTGTTGAGTCCTAAATTGTAAATTACTATTTCAATAATCGCATCAATTGTTAGTTTTTACATTTTTATTACTATTACTTCTCGGCGCTACATTCCGGTGTAGGACTTGGCCTTCTCCACAACAGTCCTCCACTGGCTTCTGTCCCTGATCATCTCTCTCCAATATATATATATTTTTATATCTTTCTAATTTCAGATGAGAACTCTAAACTTCCATTAATAGCTCCGGTTTCTAAGCAAGACAGAGAAAGAGACAACAGCGATGAACAAGGAGAAAATAATCAATTTATTATATCTTTGGATATGGAAGAATGGCAGGTAAATATTTCACAACACATACATAACTTAACTAACTAACCATCACGCCGAATCACCGAAGGGGTAGGCAGAAAGAATGGACTGCCATACTTTTCCTCTGCCATACTCACGCTCCTCAACATTCATACATCGTGTCAAGACGCATATCGATTTCTCCGACTCCTCGCGTGGCCGACATTCAATATTTGATTTATTTGATCATACCACGTTTTCTTTTAACTTTAATAGTATAAAAAAAAACTTTCAAAATGTAATTCTTAACGTGATTATCTTATTTGCTTACATTTTTTACCATACTATTAGTTTTTTTTTTTTTTAATTTGTTGTTCACCATTACTAGCCATTGCGCCTGTGATTATTAGTTATGTATTATAATCAGTTTCAAGGCAATGAAAAATAGATTCTTTCAATATGGAATAACTTTCTTTATTATTATTTTATTTTTTACAAAATCGAAACCACGTGTCAAAGGCCAAGAAGAAAGTATGTTTTAAAGTTTTTGTTTATTCAATAAAAACACAATTCTGTTATCGTCACCATTGCTGTCCTAATCGAGACTGATATCGGCGAACCGAGAAGTATAAATTGCCACAGGAGAAGGCAATTTTTATTTATTATTATTTGAATTTTTTTTTTTAATTTATATTTAGTTAAAATCCACTAATGTTTGTGACTTCAACCGGTTTCGGCAGCTTATTCGCTCATTTCACAACAAGACACTTGATTTTAACTAAGATTTTAACCCAAGATTTTAACTAAAAGATTTTTTAGGATTTTTATTTTCATTATTTGCAATAGGAAACCATTTCAGTAACACTTCCCAGAAATTTACTGTGGTAATGAAATATTCGCCCCAGTGATCACCAATATAAGGGAGACCTAACATGGCGCTATAAGAATAGCATAAATTGTCATGATGTTTTGAAAACGGTTGCGAAATATGCACTACTGTAAATTTATTTTATAAGTACAGTAAAACTTCAATATAACAGATCTCTATTTAACGAACTTCATACAAAAAATCCGGTCAAATGTAAAAAAATTAAAAACGTCCTGTTAATATTATACATGCTTAAATTCAAGTGTCGCCGCATGTTAATAGTTTTTAGCGGCCATGATAATCACGTCATGTATCTAGCACTAGAATTTGAGACATAATGCCGAGGATGGAAGTGAAGATAGCGAAGAAGAAAAACAACACTGACACAAATGAATTTATCAGTGGTAAGATCACATCTCGACGATGTAATAAAATTTATTGGCTATTCGTCAGATAACGAAATTCAACTATATTATACGCATTTTCCTAATTTTAGAGAGTTGATTATAAAAAAACAGCAAACTTCAAAAGTACAAACAAAACTTGATTCCTTTTTCGAAGCAGGATTACCGAAAACAAGCGCGTCAATATCAAACAGCAATGTCACTTCACGACGAGTGTCCGAAGACAATAAATAGAATTTTGTTGTTTATTTATATCCAAATACAGTGTACATATTTTTAAAAATAGTTTTTTGATTTATTTTAGACCTATTTTTGTAAAACGGACTTTCGGCTTTGACGGACACCCCCTCTACCCAATTAGTCTATTGTATCGAGGTTTTACTGTACAGTCAAACTTGGTTATTAAGAGAAGATGGGACCGAATGAATTTGCTCATTATAAGCATTAAATGCTTACAAAAATTCCCATCACATGAAGTATCCTTTTCCTCGTTACATCCGAGATCACACTATTTCCGTGATCGTAATAACTGAGTTCTACAGAATCTTCTTCTTCTTCTTCTTCTTTTGATAGATCTGACGATCTGTGACACAGAAATCATATCTCGTCGGATGATGAGATCCAGCTGTCCCTCCATCTCTTAGGCGGTCTTCCAGGTGGGCGGTGTCCGGAAGGGATTTCATAGGCGGCTGTATATGCGAGTCTGTCACCATCCATTCGGGCTACATGGTCCCTCCAGTATCTTCTTCTGGATCTACTCCACTGAACGATATCCTCTATTTCGCAGGTTTTCCTTATGTCTGCGTTGCGGACACGATCTCGGAGGGTTTTTCCAGTAATTGATCTTAGGACCTTCATCTCCGATGTTCTAAGTAGTCCCTTGGTTCGCACAGTGTCAGCCCGCGTCTCTACAGCGTACGTCATGATGGGTCGCACGCATATTTTGTAGATTCTGATCTTGCTGTCGATACGCATGTGCTTGTTTTTCCAGACCAGATTCTTCAGGCATCCTGACACGGCAGAATCTACAGAATCTAATTTATTTATTTTTGTTTTCAGAGTGCAGTGAAAGCATTTCAAATCACCAGACCTCTGATGGGTGGATAGTTTGTATTATTTTGTATCGGACATTTTTACTATATATGATAATTTATTTTATATTATTACCTGATAGTGAAAAAGTGATATTATATATTAAAACACATGAGACAAACTAATGTTAAATATGAAAATAGATGTAAATCAAAAATGCCTTTTTTGACAAATTCAAATAAATATTTTTAGACGATTCAAAACTTTTACTTGCGCTTTATATTCCCCCCGGATGAAACTATTCAACATGTGCATCCACTTTGTATAATTTAGTTTAAAAACTTTTATTTTTGTACGTGCTAAGATATTAAGAGCATATACTGACTCTTGTGTATTAAAAGTGAAGCATTTACTTACCTCCTATGGGCATACAATTCTTGATGATTTTCTTCTAAGCACCTCCATCCTGCGCCTTTTGCTCCCAGCAGTACATTTCACCCAACCTAGCCAGATCAGACAGAACATTATCTATTAGACGCGTCTAAACCTTCGTAGAGGTCTTACTCCGGTCAGTGATGACGTGTATAGGGTCTTGAATGCTCTTCTTTCTCCGGCTCGGCATACATACCCAAGAAGAAGTGAAGCATGTATTTTTGCGGAAATGAGACCTCTTAGATGAACGAGTTTGTGTAAATCGGTATATGATGGAGTGCCAAATGCTGAATAGCAAGTGAATCCAGTGTGGTTGAAAGTGTTATGAACAAAATAATAAATTATTCATTAAGATGGTTTGGATGGTTTCTGGAGTTGGCCGCCCACAGTTGCATTGGAGCTAAATCTGGAACAGTGCGGGAAGCGCCTGGATGCAAATCGTTCAAGATTGAACAGGATGAAAAGTACGAGAGGAAACCTACGCCCAGAAATGCACAGCAATAACATGCTGAAGAAGAAGGTTTGGACATATGGAAAGAGAGAAATTAAAAAAAAAAATCTTTGCAAAAGAAGCTAGTAATCTCAAATGTTATGGATTTTTTTTTTTGAATTGACAACATTTTGTGACTTAAGTTTATCATAATTTGTAATATTTGATTTTAGTACTTGGTAATGAAGTTAAACCAATCGATTGTTGATACAAGTGGTAGATCAAGGTGAATGGAGAATGTTATTTGATCTAGAAATTAATCAGTTTTGCGGGTACTAAGTGAAAAAGTTTCGCACGTGTCTTGTGGTATTTTTGCGTACTCTAAGAAAAAAATTAACACATGTCTGAAATTAATTTGTTTAACCTCTATATTACTGTCAATCAAAGAGGACACAAGACTTAACTGTTGAATGAATATTATTACAGTTTATAATGCTAATGATAAGTAATGCCTAAGGCAGTATATAGTCATCAGGGGTTGAACATGTAAATTCTAGATTCAAAAACAGATACCCTCTTAAAACAAAATATCCGCAAAGATGGTTTCGCTCCAACACGACCAGAAATATCTGAAAATCTTCCTATAACAGTATCCAACAACATGGTTTTCAATAAAACGTCAAGTCGATTTCTAGTAAAAAAGTCATGTTGTAAAATTAACAAATTAACTTTAACCTATTGCATCGGTAGCCGTCATATCACGTGTAAGATTTCCTAACCCTTAACATTGGTAACCGTGAAATATCGTTTTGCGACTTTGCAGTACTTGTAGTGACATTTATTTTAAGAATTTGGAACCGCAAATTACTACAATACTTACCTACATCTATCCTTTACAGAAATCTGTAAAGATAATAAATTAAATGTGTTTTACTTCGTCATAATTACGGTTCACATGCGCGCTGTCGGTAAATCACATCCGTGAAGTATCCCATCGGCCACCATTATACTATATTCGTTTGTCCTGCGTCGCGCACGCATTTGATTTTCAATGTTTCGTTGTATTATTATCTGTTATTTATTATAAATTGTGATAAATTCAACTCTGAATATTTTTTATCAATTTATATTATTTTTGTGTGGTACAGAAAACAAACAGTTAATTATGAATGAGTGTTAATATACGAGTATAAAGTACGTTTTTATTCATAATTTGATAGCTAAAGGATAACCGAACAAATATAATAAGCGAAAATAGCCCTGGTTAGTATATTTATCATTCAAATATAAGTTTTTAACAAAAAAAATGGTTAGAAATATTCGCGCCGTATTTGACGGTACGATTCGTATTTGACCGAGCCGTAATGAAAGGGTTAATGTAATTAAGGCCTAAGTTTAGCAAAAAAAAAACTGTTTTTTGAATCTAGAGCCACCGCTTAAAGAAGCCAAAAATTCACAAGGGAGATGCATACTTACCTGTCTCCATATTAGGAGATCCACAGTGAGCTTTTAGGTAATAAGCAGAGAAGCCAAAATTACAGGCTTTTTAAAGACGTTAGAAGACAAAAATGATATTTTATGCAGAGCAAAGTTTATGTTTAATCGTATTGAGTAGTGATGAAAAATGCAATTATTAAATTGCCGTTTTTTTTATTTGAAAACATTCATATTTAGTCTTTTTTGACAAATCTTCTTTCTCCTCATCTTTTGCCTGTATTCGGAGTCAGTTTTTTTAAAAATCATTTGGCACAAGGTCACTTGTAGCCATCTTCGTGTCCTTCTGGACATTGATAATGACGTGGTCATAGGGTGTTCTCATTACATGACGCGGAAAATAAATTCAAAAGTGGAAAAAAGTGTTTTATTTCATAAAAAAATCTAACCGCCTTTTTAGTGCTGACTCTTGAGTCTCATATACAATGATTTTACCTAACACGGAATTTTCTAGGAAACTATGTCCCATGTTATATGCTTTACAACCTGTGCTTAATATTTTATTATTTTAATTTAATTTTTCATATGAAGCACTCACTATGGTTATTATAATTGATGCCAACTAGTTTTGCTTGAACCCAAGCTTCATCAGGGCAGTATAACAGTTATTATACCAATTTTAATGTGATTCAATACAAAGTTTTTTGTTTATTTTTAAATAGTCCATTGTTTTGGCTGAAACACTTTGATACTTTAACATTATTACTGTTAAAATTTTAAAAACAAACAAACCATCACGCTGTTTCGCCGCAGGGGTAGGCAGAGAGAATGGACCGCCATACTTCTCTATCCTGGCAAACCTCTCTAGCTTCCTCCACATTCATACGAGTCATACACGCACGTCGATTCCTCCGACTTCTAACATGACCAACCTTTAAAATTTGATTAATTTGGTCATGCCATGTTTTCCTTGGTCTGCCCCGACTTCGTACCCCATTTACATCACGTTATAATATCACAATTTCTTTTTATTCACTGAGAGTGTCGCGACAGCTGTTTCGCCAACCGATGTTGGCATCATCAGGTGTTACAATAAACTCCAGTTTAAGAGTTTATTGTAACATCGGTTGGCGAAACAGCTGTCGCGACACTCTCAGTGAATAAAAAGAAATTGTGATATTATAACAGTGTTTTTAATTTTAACAGTTATATTTATTTTTAATTAAAAGCTCTTTACTTTATTTTTTGTAGCTTATATTTTTTTGCAAATTGAAAATGCAATTTTTTAAATGTGAAAAATAGAACAAAGTGTTACAAAAAACCTGTTTTTTATTGAAAACATTTTTAGTACATACATTCATATGTTAGTTGTATCTTACTGCTGTATAAATAATCACGTCAAATATGCACTTGGTTAAGCTGTTTATTTAGTTACATTATCTATCTGTTAATGGAGTGCCTATAATATACCATCCTTTTCTAGATCATTTTAAAATAAATGTTTTTTTTTGTGTGTGAAATTCCATAATGACAAATTTATTATAAATTAAAATGCTGGTTTTTCCTTGTTTTTTTTTTTGCAAAATGTTTCGAAGTTTTAACGCCTTCATCATCGGGAGAACGATGTAACAATGTTTATTTAGCATATTTTTTTTATTGCTTTAAACTGCTAGAAATATTCTACGCTTCTTTTATTTCTGATTTCATCAGTTCGGCACTCTACCCCACGGTTAGATTTCGGTAATTAATTTAATAATTTTTTTAAAGTCATTTTGAAAAAAATATGTTAAAGGTTTGTTTTATTTATTTTTTAATCAATGAAAGTAATAACACCCAATAAATTCAATATTATAGACTTTGAAATACTATTTAAATTAACACTTTTTGTTGATTTACTATATCAATTTATTGATTCATGTTTTATTAAAAATATGTTTCATCACAAAAAGTTAAAAAAAAAACAATGTTTACCTAAGATTATCAAATGATTTTACTGTAATCTCTTTATGGAAGTTCATTTTAAATCATATTAAATAAAACAAAGTTTTTTTTAACTACTTTCACTTTTGTCTTTATTTCGACAGCGACCGATTTCGCCAGGCTCGCTGGCATCAACAGATCTGTCTGACCAGTCTGTCGACGTCAGCGAGCCTGGCAAAACTAGTCGCTGTCAAAATAAAGACAAAAGTTGAAGTAGTTTAAAAAAAATTGTTTTATTTAATATTTACCTAATTTGATAATTTTTATTGTAACTGAAATCTCACACAGTACTCAGTTGATAAATGCTTTTTTTTTTTAATTGCACAACTGTCGAAAATTTGCTCTCAGAAGACACCAATTCGTTCGGCTTTTACTCTCTAAACAGTGTTACGCACGATTGGGCAGACTTTCTAAATTTTCTTGAGAAGCAATTTGCTGTGACATTTTTTAATAATACCTGGTCGATCGAGCATCAGGTCTGGGGGAATCTCTCAAATTGATGTAAAATCAAACACTCCGTTTACCTATTCATTTCATGTATTAGTTAAAATATCGGATTCATTATTGTCAAAGATAATGTGTACTTATATTTACAATAATTTCTTACGTAACATTTATGGATCACTATCAACTATGTGAACAAAATGAATTAGATCTTTATAAAAAAATATTCAATATATTAAAATATATATTACATCTGCTAAGTACTTAGATTTAATCTTTGTAATGGCCATTTATCAATTATTTTTAGTGCAGGCAAACATAATTCAGACAGATTTTGAAAATTACTAGAAATTGATTATTTAATAAGAATTTTTCTAACTCACAACGTCATAAAATTTCTTAATATACATTATATCTAGTTAAATAAATAGTTTTAAATATTATTTATGGTAAAATCAGAATGAGTAACACTTACAAAAAAAGGATTTAATAGTAAGGTGATATATATAGAGAAAAATTATGCAATCGTAGAATATCATAAAAATAAGGATAAACGTGTCTCCTTCATAAATGCACGGCTTAATGAATAATTAACAATCACTGAAGTATTAATGAGAATAGATAACAAACTTAAAAAAGAAATAGATATGCAGTCTTTCTTAAATGATAGTATTTCTTCAGGGTCTCATGAGTCGTCAAAGGTCATCCGGCCCGGTCCGTGGTTCTTCATATATCTCCGGTACTGCTTGTACTTGCTGTTTTCTGCTAAAGATTTCTTCATGATCTCATCTTGTTCTGCTTTCCATTCTTCGAAGTTTTCTTTAATCCACAGTTCCTCGTTCAAATATTCTTGTTTTGTTTTATCTTCCAGTGCATTGAACTGGTGCACACCCATGCTGAGATTCTTTCTGATGATGTACAACTTTTCTTCGTTCCCATAAGGCTGCTTCAAAATAGAATATTTCCATATCCATTTGCTGTACCAGATAATATAGAGTGCTATCGTGTAAGGTAAGATGATCAGCTGAACCCAGAGAATGTCCATATAATTAGGTTTGGCGTACGACCCTTGAATATCCATTTTTTCTTCGATAACCTTACGAATCAATCTTTCGGTTTCTTCCTTTTGTTCCGATTTATTAATTTTCTTCGATCCGTCTTTTTTCTTGGGTTGGGTTTCTTTAACTTCATATTTAACGAGCTCTAAAGCTTGATTTCTATACTTAGGTACGGTCATAAAGTATTTGATTGCAGATTCGTACCTTAACCATGCACTGTAATACTGAATTATAGAAATTACAGAAATAGTCACGGCTATGACAAATCTCACATCGACTTTGGGAGCAACTCTTCTTCTATAATATCTGTAATAATGCGCGTAGTACTCCTGGGGATTGTCCAGCATGTAATTGTAATCTGTTCTTTCTTCGTCATCTTTCAATATTTCGTAAGCAGTGGCAATTATTTTAAACCGTTCTTCGGCTTCCTTCTTGGCTTCTGCTTCCTTGTGAGAGTCCGGATGAAATTTCCTCGCGAGTTGTCGATAATTCCGAGCTATTTCACTTTTTATCGATTCTCTGTTGACACCGAGAACATCGTAACAGTTTTCCTGGCCACAATAAATTCCTTCCAATAACTGTGCATTTATGTATGGAATTATACAAATCATAAATACTAATAGTAGCAATTTCATGATTGAAATATTTTTACAATCTAATATTAAAGAAAAAAATACACCTGCGGACGACAACCGCGAAAACTTTGCACGAACCCAACTGCCACACGGCTATAGTAAAATTGACAATTGAAAAAAAGTGACGTCTACATTAAGTATTACCCAATATAAAAAAAACATATATGCCGAATATTTTAAAAATTTATCTTTAAAGGAAAACGGTTTTATCTAAATGGCAATATTATTGAGATATTTATCTATGGTCAAAGCTGTCAACTCAATGTGGCTTACGAGGGTTATTTTTATTAACTGCTCATTTTATTTATATTATTTTTTTGTTTAAAATGGAAAATTCTCATGATGATTTTTCTAATTCGCTTTTTCAATATTTAACTAAAAATAGATATTTGTTTTACGGAGCTCTAATAAAAAGACACACGAATCAATTGGAAAAATTGGGAGACTATAGTTTTCCTCTATCAATTAATCCTTGGAAGCAATACATTACTGTTAATAACACAGAGAAAATGGAAACAATTTTTGAATTTACTTACGAGAAGGACTCGTGTGAAACTTCCGAGGAGGCGTGCGCTCGATTAGTACAAGCTAGCATGAAATGGCCACTAAAACTGCAAAGGTGCATTGTTTTAAATGCGAGAATTCACATATTCCTCGATAGAATATCAACTATTAGATACTGTTTGGAAAACATTTCAATGTTTCTGGACTTAAAAAGATCTAGTAAAGAAATCGTAAAAATAACAGTACAAGAAAACTTAGAAAATGATATAAGTTCAATGAGGTTAAATTTATTTAGCGGGGTCTTCAGAACACTCGTTAACTTAAGAGGGGATCCCGTCGCAGACCTCCACACAAATGGAGACTGTACACGACATATACATTTTACTAGGAAGTCTGCCGATGTTGATTATAAAAGCGCACATAATATTTTCTGTGCTGCTGTGCTGAATGCAAAAACCGGAACAAAAGAAACTGAATTAGCCCCTGATGATTATTTAGAGTAAGTTTTAAAATTAATTCATCAATAGATTACATCAGTGAACTGCTAAAACGTCATTATATCTAACCTAATATTGATTCTCTGTACTCGTGTCTCTTTTCAGGGACATGGCATGTTTCTAGGTAGCCTCACTTGTCACCGTATAGGACATCTTAGGTTCTTTTTCAACTCGACTCAATTGTATTCCCCTGTGTTGTATTCTCCCATATTATACTAAAATCTTCTTGGTGCCGTGTCAGGTACCCCCAATGTTGGCGATCACTGCAGAGAAAGCACCTTTGTTTTCAACTCTGCTCATTCCCGTCCACTCTCTTATATTTCGCAGCCAGGACAACTGTCTTCTACCAACTTCCCGATGTCCCTCTATTTTGCCCATGATTATCAGCCAAAGGAGGTGGTATCTTTCACCCCTTAGCACATGACCCAAAACAAACAGCTTTATTGCAAAAACACATATAAGTTCATACAGTCAAAAAAATGCTTCAAACACACAGGCTTAAATAAAATTTTCATATAAAAGAATAATATACTAAAACATAGTTTTATCTTTAAAATTACACAGTAAAAGTGAATTACCAAATTTAATGTAATATGTTAATATTATAATATCTAAGGTATATTTTTAAAATCATTTTAGTTTTCTTTGATTATCATTTCTCATTACTATTAATACATTTTTTTTTTTTCAATCCCAGGGATTGGTTTGCAAGAAAGTCTATTAACATCTTTGTTGGTTCTTGTGCCTTTTTGATGTGATAGTTTCCCGTTGTTTTTATTATATTTTAAACTTAATCAATGTTTCTATTTTTTGGCTATAATGAATAATATTTTTATGAATATTACAATTAGAGTTTCAACCTTTGATCCTATAATGATAGGACAAAAATTGACACTGCAGCTAGTTCCAAATATCTTGGACACTTTTTGTTTACATTATTCTTTATATTTTGTACTTTAAGTAAATGTTTTAAATACAAATTATTATATTATATATTGAAATTGGTATTTTTTAAAAAGGTTTATGTTTACAATAGTTATAATTTAATAATAGTTTTATAGAGGCGACATACTCGTATAACACTTATTATTTAAATTTAAGAATTTTTGAAGATATTGTATATCCAGATATGTCATTTCTATCACAAAAATTATGTTTCAAATTAATAATGTAATTGTGAATGTGTATTTTTATTTTATTTCAGAAAACGTAAACTTGACATGCAATTGATTGCACAACATAAATACGGATTACGAATAAAAGATGAAAATCAGTGGCAAATATTTTTGGCACAAATAGGAGAAGCCGCTGTTGCCTTTGAATTGCTGCAGATCAAACATAGTCACTCAGTTTCGATTAGCATGACTGACAATGGATCAGGATGTAGTAAAGGTACCGTTTGTTTTTATTTTTATTTATCATAAATAAAACAATAATAAAAGAAGTATTAATTTTTCAAAAAATATTTTTATACTTTGTTTTTACACAACTTTATTTTGTTTTATCGAATCAACCGTTTTCACTCCCACCGCAACTCTGTAAGGGTTACAAAACAAACTGTTTGGTTTGATAACCCTCGTGAGGCTCTGGCGGGAGGTAAACCGGTTGGTTTGATAAAACAAAATAAAGTGGTGTAAAAACAAAGAATAAAAGTGTTTTAAATTTTTTTTAATAATGCCATATCACCTATTAAGTTCTTTATACTAAAGTGTATTTTTTCTATTATTCAATATTTAAATAAATCATTCTTCAAGAGACTTTCAAATTCATTTTCTAAAAATTTAATTTAATAATATTGCAAAAGTCGATACATATGGATAGTAGTGTAAATTTCAAAGTATTATTGATATTTTGCACCCTTGAGGTGAGCTATTCACGAAAACGGCGCTATACAAATTAGCCCAATTATTATAATTATTATTATTTAGATAACATTAACTCATCGGCTACCAGTTAATTGTGTTGTATTTGTTTTTTATATAACTTTTGTTTTCAGTGTTAAAATTTTCTTGATGAATATAAACATTCAAGATAAATTGATTTGAAGGTACATGGTAACATTTTGATTTTCTGTTATTTCTAGGTGCAGCTTTCGTGTTATACAATGGAGCCCGTCTCACAAGCATCCTCAACACCTTCAAAGATAATGTGGTGAAGGGTCACTATCCACCATTGCCTGATTTAAAGGATATTAATTTAGAATTATTAAAAGATGAGGTAATTATAATATAAGTAACACATTTTTTAAAGAGATGAATCCGTTTAATTGTTCAGTTACATTATTTATTTATTTCGTTTTTTATATATAATATATTCTCCATAAGTTAAGTTGAAGGTGACAGTCATAATTCTAGTAATAAAAATCTTATTGTTTTTTACTCTAATGTCTAACTTATGTTCAGTTAAATAAAACAAAAATGTATATACATTTTTTATTTATTTTTTTACTTAAAATTTACATACTAAAAACACCCTTGTTGCACCCATTTTAATTTTATAACACTTTTATTATTATGATTGTAAAAATCATTAGCAGCTCAGGAGCAATTAAACAAATGAACACAATTGTGACATCTGTTGGTGTAATTTATCACTAAATTATTAATTTTCCAGTTTTCAATTTTATCTACTGTGCATAGTGTTTTTAAATATAAAAATCTTGTGCTGTGCATAATTTACTGATTAAACAGATTATACACAATTAATTATACTAACAAGCTAGGAATTTGGACATTGATTATGCAACATAGTTAATAATATATCAATGATTTTATTTTAGGATGAATGGATATTGGTATTTAATTACCTTCTGGCATACCCGAACATCTTAAGGAAATGTTTAGATTTTGAATGCAAAGAAGGCATATTTTCACCACACTTGCTTTGCATATTTTTGACCCAAATGGCTGGGAGGATCAGTACTTACTACAGAAGAATCAGAATACTAATGGTAACTATTTAAATCGCATTTAATAAAATTCAACTTAGTTTATTATATTTATTAGATTGATTATATTTATTTATTGATTATATTTATTTATTGATTATATTTATTTATTGATTATATTTATTATATTTATTAAATGACATATTTTTTGTTTTTAAATCAAATAGTCATCTTGCTACGCAGAACCTACAGAACCGTTAGGTGACTAATAAATAATATTGTTTAAACATTAAATTGTAGAGCTATATTTAAAAAAAAGTTTATTAATACTGCTGGTTAAATTTATTTTTCTCTAGTTAAACCGTTTTTTATTTTAATGGATGGTAGATACATTTTTGATAACATTTAAATTTACATTAAATAATTACCATTACAAAAAGTTGTTGTTGTATCAATATATTGCATTACCCAAATATAATCTTACATTGCTTGAGCAATGATTTTAAATTTAATTTTAAAATATGAAGAAAAAGTAACCAAAGTGCTTTATTTTATCTCATATTTTACCTTGCTATGACATTACCAAAATAAGTTCTAACTGAACACAAATTTAATCAGTATTGTTAATTAGACACTACCCAGTATGACAGCTATTTATTAATTTAATGAAAATAACTGTACTAATTCTAATAATATAAAATTAACCATATAATGTGCAGTGGGAATTATATTAATATCGTAATTTCTAATTAAATACTCTTGAAAATAGCTACATCGGACATTTCATAATGTCCCACCATGGCGAAGTGCGTCACTCCCATTTAAGATATTAAAATTAGAAAATTGACATTTAGATCAATATTGAATACTTCGTGTGAAATTCTATTTCCTGTTTCTCAAGAAGAATTTGCTTCCTCAATTCCTAGCTGTCCATCCTTCTTTTTGATGGTCTGCCCGGGGATCACCTCCTTTGAGGGTGGCCATGCAATACAGTGTGAGGGAGTCTGGATGAATCCATACTTCTCATGTGTGCTTACCAATATCTTCTCTGTTGCCTCTCCCACCTAACAACATCTTCAACATGGCATGTTTCCCTTAATTTCGTATTCCTTTTTGGTTACGCAATATCTTAACAGATATGCTCTAAAAGTGCATTTTTTTAAAAAGTGATGTCTACCCAGGATTCCACCATATGTCATGTTGAGTCGCATAGTTTTTACTGGTTTATTTTATATAATAAATCTCATTATAAAAAAGGAAAATATGTATATAATATAATAATTTTAAAAATCTGTTCTCTAAATAAATATTTATTTTATCCAGGAATATACTTATAAATGATCATTTATTTACTGTTGCTGTGCGCGGGAGATGCCTATTGGTGGCGATGAGGTTCACAACCCATCAAACGGCGTCTCTCGCGGGGCGAAAAGAGAAGGATGGAGTGCCTCATCGGTTAAAGTGTGGCAGTCTATTCTTTCTGCCTACCCTTTCGGGGAGCCGGCGTGATGGGTAGATGGATAGATAGTTTAAATAAAAACACTAATCGAATATATAATTGATTATATTTCTTTCGAAATAATTTATTTATATTACTGAAGTTGTCCAATAAATCAATAATTGAATACAATAATGTTTTATTAAATAGTCCATTATTTGGCCGAAACACTGTAATTTATTATTAAATTTTAACAGTTAATAATATTTTATTAATTCCAGGAACCCAGAAAACACTTGATACCTCTAGTTCATGGACGTATACACTTGCTGACTGCTCTTCAAACAGTGCTTAATCATGCCCTATCTATATTAAATATTAGTCCTGTTACTCAAATGTAATTATCTATTATAAATATGAATTTTTATAATATTTCCAGTGAAAGATTATGTTTATTGTATTTAATTTTTGTTAAATATTCCAATAAAATAATATAAATTATACATTACTTTTCTTGTTAATCATAATAATTGTTATTAATGTTCAATATACATTTTTTTCATACTCAGATAAATTGTTGGTAAGTATAAACTAAACATTAGTAAGCAAATTAAATCGATATACAATAAAAATAAGATATTTATGAATTGAAAACAAAATGTGTATGGTTGTGCTCTGTGTGGAGTGGGCAGAATTATCTTAAGTGTAAATATATGCTTGAAAATAAAGTATTAATATTATTTATTATCTAAATATAGAAATGAAACATTTATACGAATGTATAAATAGGATGAATAAAATGAAATATTCTTATCGCAATCTAACTAGAATAAGTAATGTAAATAAACAGTGTGCAAAAGTACATTAGCGTATTAGGCACATCCAAATAGAGGTTAGGCAAACGTCAAAACAGCGAAGTAAAACAATCGCACAGCGCGGAAATTACTGCTGTATAAAGGCGAAGATAAGGAATATGGGCTAGTTAAATAATAAGTAATGCAAAATGAACGGTGTAAATGAGAGATTTCCGCATTGTAATTCTTCACCCCTTAAAAAAACCGCCCAGCACAGCTGACTTTGTTTGGAAGCATGAAATTCACGTGACTACTCAGGTGACCGGAGCGCCCGCATGCTGCGCTCCCATTGGTCGCCCGAGCGGGCCCGAACATTTCCGACTAATAGCGCGTCGGTCCCGTAGCACGAATCCGAGCTCAGTGTGTTTTTGACGTCGATAAACTTAGTCGTGACTTTCGGGAGCTCAGACCGCGTCGGTTTTACTGTTAATACGCGTGAAATATTGTGTGTTTTATTAAAAGTTTTTAGTAATTTAATTAAATATGCTAAATAAGGGTATTGGTGCATTGTTAGAAGCTGCAGAGTTTATTGAAAGACGGGATAGAGGTAAGTTCCCGGAGCGGCCGAACATTCTTTGTCGCTCTACACGTCAACATGGCCCCCGTCTATTTTTGTGATGCAAGAATCAGCTGATTTTGACGGGCTGATGGTATTTTTGCTTGCAGAAGCCGAGCATGGATACGCTTCAACCCTTCCGATTCCGGATGATCTCAGGAGCGGGGTCAAGAGGCCGAAGTCGAAAAAATCACAGGGAAGCAGGTGAGTTCAGCGTGTACCTAACCTACCCTTCATTTGACATTTCCCTTCAAAGTGTTTTTTTTTTTTAAATACCGTTTGACCCACGCAAGTGCTAATATTACATAAACAAGTGTCAAAAGTGATTTCGAGGAATGAGTGAAGAGTGTTTCTTTGTTCCAAAGTTCCGAAGCTCCCGCCGCCACCCCGAACCCGGGCCACGACCGGGCGGCCTCAGTGAAAGTGAACTTTCAAACTCGCTTCACTGTTATCATCCTTTCGATTATCCGCCGTCGTCACTGATCCCGAATTAAACGTCATTTTTTCCGTTTCAGGACGAGTCATAATGAGTTGGAAAAAAACAGGTGAGTGTCGCTCAATATTTTTACGCTCCCTGAATATGCATATTTGCATTTTACGAGTAATACACGTTCGTCGATAGCGTTTAATATCGAGTAATCGTTTAGTTTTCTGACGAACTTTATCGTAGTTTTAAAAATAGTGCCGGAGAAGTGTGATTAGCCCGCGAGGATTGCGCAAATGTTACTTTCGGTTGTGTTGTGCTCTGCGAGGCGGCATCGTCGCCGGCCGGTCGGAAGTTATCTTCGGTGGCCGTGACCGCCAAACGGCCGCACTCTGGAGACTGTGACAGTGGCCACCGGCGCGGGAAGGAAGTCCAGCAGCCCACCTGCTGGACCACGGGGCGTGGCTCATCTCCACTACCCCTGGCAAAGCATCATCAAATCGTCTGATCTAACATATTGACTCTGGCCACAATGCGAGGTCTGCCCAGTATTTTCATTCAAACGACAGCATTAGAACACTAATTGAATCGTTTTCAGAAGTAGCACACATCCAGTAACCTCAACTTTACAGGACGGACAACGAACTACAAAATTGTACAAAATTTGGTAAACAACTGGTACAAAATTTTCCTACAATATATATATTTTTTCAATACACATTTGTCTATTTTACTCCCTATGACAAATGTGTATTGAAAAAAATATATATATTGTAGAAAAATTTTGTAACAGACAGTTTTTTGTCCGTCCTGTAAAGTTGAGGTTACTGGATGTGTGCTGCTTCTGAAAAACACGATTCAATTATCAAATTATATTAATTCAATTTCGGGCAATGTTTCAATCCCAGAGATTGATTTGCAGCAACTATAACGTCTGCTGGTTCTTTGAATACCACTTGGGTCTTTGATGTGGTAGTTTCCGGTTGCTTTCCACATTTATATTTTTTATTATTGTGATAAGTAGCTAGTCTATCGCCATTTTTATTTTAACGTGAATTCTACCAGACTAGAGACAGCCAGATTTTTTTTTCACACTCATCGCCGGGAACCGAACCCGATACCTACGATGTGGCAGTCAGAACTGTTGTTTCTTCTGCCACAATGGTCGTGCATCAGCATATTACTGAATTTATTCCTTCGGCTCTCAACTACATTAACTTGATTGTGTGCTTTGAAAATTTCACTGTTTATCGATGACCCTACTTTAAAGTATTCAAAATAATAATCAATTAAATACTACCCTCTTAACGGAGGGGAGTCAGTTTGTTCTGCTTGTGCACCCCCTTTTTCTTGCTTGTATACAGCACAAGGCACAATAATCGTTGGCCGCTTCTTCTAGTTTATCCTTTCAAGCGGTCCATCGACCTCCATGTCCTGCCCTTACTACTAAATCTTACTCAGCAGTAATAAAAGTCCATTGTGGAAAGTGATCGTGAACGTGGTCTGGGTTTCCATTGACGTTCTTTAACTCGGCCGACGGTATTGTACGTACGTTTCTTAATAATAGCAATAAAACGAATAGTTTTTTTTAGGTGTGACGGAATAGAAAGAAAAAAACTTTTATACTGGTTCGGATTAAACATTGAATAGAGTCTCGCAGATGTATAGTGCATAATATTAATTTGACGCGCGCCTAGTAGTGGCTCAGAGCGTTTCGGGCTGCAAGTGGCAACACCGCACGGCCCGCGTTTTGTTATTGACTGCTACTCCAATCAAACGGGCATCCCTGCCGGTCTCGCGTTTTTTTTTCAAAACACAATCATCACGCAAGGGGAATATGTTCTTATTTCGTAATCGGAATATTAGATTCCCGCCACAAACTGGCGCGCCTCGAAATGCAACGTTTCAAATGCGTACACGTCACTTCCGAGTGACCTTTGTCTATGAAAAGATGCGCCTTTTAATTTGACGTTATGATGTATCGAATAGCCTAACTGAATTAATTGATGAAACGCGTATATTTAAAAACCCTTGTTTAAAACACCTCATTGTTTAAATGCAATTTTTCCCGCGTTCGTTATCATTATAACAATATTTATATATGCATGTATGTACGCTGTAAAGCGTATATTAACGTTTTTTTTACCACTCAACATAACGTAAATATATTTGTGGTGGATCTCGTATTAAAAAAAATCGGTTCCGCAGAATCTATCCCAATATTTGTATAATATTAATCTGAGAATATGGCCTTAATGATGGCAATAACCCCAGAGTGTGTGGTAATAATGCACATTTGGTTTGTGTAATGGCCTTTACTCCAAAGGCGATACTCGCAAGTCGATAAATCTTCTGGAAATATCGACTCGCAGGCCGTAAAGGCGAGTGCACAGCGGTTCTCTATGCAGGCCTGGTGCCCACACTGACCGCAGCATAGCAATATCGATCTAATCTAAAAGGCCACCGTAAAATGATGTGCAGGAATGAATTGAACGGACGAATCTACACCGAATGACTTATACTCTAATTCGAATCGATCGTTAAGCCATGTGATGTATGATTTTGTTTACGAGTAAAATCATATTGCAGAAGATAACATCGCTATCATTTCTAAAATAATATTTAACCGATTTACGGCTGACGATATATATAACTAAGAAGTGTTTCTAAATTACAACATTTAAAAGTCCGTGCTAGTTAACATTTGACAAACCATAATTAGTCAAAACGAGTTTTGAATGTAATATAACTTCCTATAAATAGTATAAATACGGTTTTCCTTATCCTGGATATGGTGCAATCGATGTTTAAAAATCAAATGCCCGGATAAGTTATTTCGTGTGTTGTATGTGAAAATGTGTACGTCCCCCGATATTTCACGCTTCGGGGGTGTATGGATTTTAGCCGCTTTTAACCCCAACTTCCCCTGTAATTACGCCCCACACATCGGGATTAAAAATCGTCAAGCACCCGCGTCACGTGCTCGACTGTTAGCAAATATACGACAGTTTATATTAGGCTGGTGAATTAGTATTTTTTTATATGAGATTTTAATTTGGAACGCAGAGTACCTACTCAGGCGGGGAATTTAATACGGGAGGAATAAAAATATTCTTGAAAATGTTGAACCTCAAATTTTGAATCTCGTTAAATGTACAAATGTGTCTATTATGTTTCGTTCTACTTCCTTTTTTAAACTGATTTAAAAACAGATATCATATGTATATTATCGAAATTCTTTACTAATTAACCGTCACGGCGTTTCCCCGGATGAGAGGAGTAGGTAGAGAGGGTGGACTTATTTGATCGTTCGGTGTTCTATCATACATCGTTTCTTACATATTATTTGTATTGATTAACTTTCTATAGACACGACAATTATAATATTCTTTGATTGCTGCTATTTTTGTTAGTTGTTATGTCAGAAATGTGATAAGTATGTTATTATATATCCATTTTCCCGCGCATTTAACTCTTAGAAGAAAAAAATGAGCGGGAAACGTCGGATATAAATAATGTTCATTTGGCTTTAGATGGTTGAATTTTCGTCAGCGGTATAGTCGGATAATATTATACAAGCAAGCCCGATGCAAATCAATACGTCTGGTCGTGTTGCATACTGCAGTAGTGGAACAATTCAATGGATTTCAATTACCGGTTTTCGCTAATTCGCTGATGAGTTTTCAACGTATTTCCCTTTACACGATCACCTGGGATACCGTGTTGCCATCATCACTTTCTGGAAAACGTTATTGAGACAAAATATTTATTCATGCAATATTGTCTATTGAGTTTATGGATTTGATATTAATTATTTGTTTGCAAGTATTGCGTCGTGATGTGTTAGAAAGAGTTATTTATAATATTTAAATGGTTGGTATTATTAAAAAAAAACGATTTAACTTTGACAAAGAATAAGGAATACCATTATTAGTATCCTTTATATAATAATAATAAATTGAAAGATTTAAAGAACGCCATTTTTATGAGTCGACTATCTCAAGCACTTCAATTACTCAGCTATTTATGATATATTATTAATACAAGCAGCGTGAGTGGAAAAAGAAGCCGAGGACGACCGAGAAAAACATGGCATGACCAAATTAATCAATTACTAAAAGGCGGTCACATTCGAAGTCGGAATAATCGACGTGCGTGCATGGTACGATGTATGAATGTAGAGGAATCCCGAGAGGTATGCCAGGACAGAGCATTGTGGCGATCCATCCTCTCTGCCTACCCCTCCGGTGAAATGGCGTGATCGTTAGTTAGTTAGTTTTTATTATGGTTAAAATGTAATCGAGAAGTTCGCATATTTTCAAAATACACATGTATTTAATTACTATTCATTTTCATTATATATAATACAACCCTCCATAATTTAAATTTATAGTAATATTTAAAAAATATATATCTTGATAAATGCTAATCCTCAATTGCTTTGTTTTTTTTATGATTTTTTTTTTTTTTTTCCACTTTTGAGTTTGTTTTTCTCGACATGTTTCGAAGGATTCACGCCTTCATTATCGGGGGAACGATATAAACCCCGATGATGAAGGTGTAATACCTTTGAAACATGTCGAGAAAAATATACTCGAAAGTCGAAAAAACAGTTTTTTAATTTGTAAAAAAAATCGTCATTAATGGAATTCCACGGTGTAAACACCCTTTAAGTTAATATAAAATTAAGTATGTTTATAGTATATACTTTATCTAATAAACTATTATACTTTTTTATAACTAACTAACCATCACGCGATCTCTCGAAGGGGCAGGCAGAAAGAAAGGCAACATTCATACATCGTGTAAAGATTTCTCCGACTTCTCACGTGGTCGACATTTAATATTATTTATACTACTTTTATACATGTATTATCATACACCAATTTTATGAACAATTGTTTTTAATGCTTTTATCATCTGGGTATCAAAATTGTTAAAATATTCTGAATAAATATTTGATATACGAATGTGTAAAACTGTAGAATGGTGTGGTAGCTATTTATCCACGTGAGGGTAGAGGTTTCTCAATTAAACTTGCCCTCTTATTTTCGACAGTAATATTTGTTCCAATTGGTTACGCTAGATTTACTTTGAACCCTCTATTTTTTCCGGAACATAAATATGTTTCTAGTTTTAAGTCCCAAGACACAGCATACCTTCGTAATAAAATCGTATTTTAAAGCATATTTTTAAAAACCAACCATCTATCCCGCCATCTCACCGAAAGGGTAGACAGATTTAATAGACCGCCACACTGTTCTTTTATGATGTACTTCTCTCGTTCCTCAACATTCATACATCGTGTCATAGACGCACGTCGACTTCTTCGACTCCTCATGTGGCGGAGATTAAATATTTTATTGTGCCTGGTTACATATTTATAGTTTCTTGAACAATGATGTAAAACTCCATATTTAATAATTTATACAAATGAATAATTCTGTTTTCTAAAAGTTTTATTATAATTTATGTGAAATATTTCGCCTTTCTAAGGAATTATCAAATATATTTGTTTTTTCAACATTAGATAATGCCTTAGAAATATGAAACATGTCATTCACATCAATTAAAATAAAACTTCTAGAAAACAGATGATTATTTTGTAAACAAGAATTTATCAATGAAAGCGAAAACGTCCGTGCACAATCGAGTTCTGGTCCCAACCCTTATGTATAGAAGCGAAGCATGGAACTGGCAGAAGAAAGATGAGAGCAAAATAAATGTGGCAGAGATGGGGTCCCTAAGACTTATGTGTGGTAGAACGATGTTCGACAGAATCTCATGCTGTTGTAAAAAAGGAATGTAGAGCGGAAGGATGTATTATGAACAAAATTATGAAAGGATCGCTGTGTTGGTTCGGACATACGGAGCGCATGGATGGAGAAAGAATGGTTAAGAAAGTATATATAAACAATGTAAATGGAGTACGGAGTCAAGGTAGACTGAGGAAAATATGACATGACCAAATCAATCAAATTTTAAAGGTTGGTCATGTCAAATTTTAGAAGTCGGAAGAATCGACCTGTGTGTGTGACTCGTTGTATGAATGTGGAGGAAGCTAGAGAGGTGTATCGGTATAGAGTAGTGTGGCGGTCCATATTTCTCTGCTTACCGCTACGGAGAAACGGGGTGATGGTTCGTTTTTGTTTGTTGTTTGTTGTTAAAAGTGCTGTTTTTGTGATTTTATCACCTCAAGGGCGCTTGCGATGATTAGTTCGTTCTTATTCTTTCCCCTCGCCTCTTCCCGTTGCTCGGGGTCGGCTTTCCTTATCATTTGGCGCCAGGTATTTCTTTCGTAGGCAGCTTCCTCTTTAAGGGCTAGGGCCTTCATATCCCTCCGCACATTCGTCAGCCAGGTAGTCTTAGAGGTTTTCCTCTCCTTCTACTAGTCACGGAAAGACGACGACATATCACGACATGATCGTGAGCAGTGGCGGTACTCCCATAGAAGCCCAGAACCCCGGCATGCCTAAGAAATTTTGAATCAAAACCTCTTTTGGCTTTCATATGGTTCAGCTCTTGTGGCTATTCATTTTACATCTGATGGGAACATTGTTGGAAGGTGATTTGGTGGGTTGTTGGTTTATGCGGCGGCATGATTACTTAGATTTGGGGGTTTTGATTCAAAATTTCTTACGCAAGCCGGGCTTCTGGGCTTCTATGGGAGTACCGCCACTGGTCGTGAGGTATCCTCATCACGCGACCATACTATTATAATAATGGAGAAGTTTGTTAGTTTATATTATTATTCGTGCAACAATAAATATTATCTTTGGCGTTGTACGAGCATGTCCAGTGCCGGCCCTGTATATTCAGTTTGGCAAATGGCCTGTCCCGAGCGGTCGTGTTTGTTTCTAATAGCATTCCAATCAACGTCAATCCCGTCGGTATAATACCTTCGCACGTGTCTTCCCTGTCCCGCCCCGGTCCAGTCCGCTGCCTCCGTCCGCCCGTCATCCGTCATCTTAACACTTTCGTTCCATTTTTTCTCGTCACGAATTACGCAATTATACTTCCCCCGCGGCACGTCAAGCCCGTAATAAAACTAATAAAGTCCGCCGAGTATCGAGTGTCCCGGGTACTCGCAACACGAAGTGTGCTCGGTCAAAAGTGGCAGCCTGCCTATATATAATATTAGGTGTATAAATTTGCTTCCGCCGTTTTGCAATATATGGCAGTAGCGGTAAGTGGTAGTTGGAATAAATAGATCATAGATGTCATACAATAAGCTAAAGTATTTGTAAACATAACGCCATCGAAATATTAGTCACTTTGTGTCTGCATCATAAAGTTATTCCCGATTAAACATGTCAGCTTACGAGCCAAATTCTCGTCATTTGCGGGAGGTTTTAATTTTATGCTTTAATATGAAGAAATCTGCGGCTGAGGCTCATCGAATGCTCTCAAATACCTATGGTGAGGCCGCTATTAGTGAAAGAACGTGCCGAGAGTGGTTTCAACGCTTCAAGAACGGTGATTTTTTCGTCGAAGACCAGCATGGCGGTGGAAGAGAGAAGGTTTTCAGAATTTTCAGAATTGGAGGTTTTCAGAAAGAAGATGCAGAATTGGAGGCATTACTTGATCAAGACTCGTGTCAAACGCAACAAGAATTGGCAGGATCATTGGGAGTGACGCAACCAGCCATTTCAAAACGCCTGAAAGTCATGGGAATGATTCAGAAACAAGGAAATTGGGTGCCGTACGAGTTGAAGCCGAGAGATGTTGAACGGCGTTTGTGTGTTTGTGAACAGCTGCTTGCAAGGCAAAGACGGAAGGGATTTCTGCATCGCATTGTGACTGGGGACGAGAAATGGGTTCATTACGATAATCCCAAGCGCAGAAAATCATGGGGATATCCCGGCCATGCTTCCACGTCGACGGCCAAACCGAATATTCACGGTTCCAAGGTTATGCTCAGTATTTGGTGGGACCAGCTCGGCGTAGTGTATTATGAGTTGTTAAAACCGACTGAAACAATCACAGGCGATCGTTATCGAACGCAATTAATGCGTTTGAGCCGAGCATTGAAAGACAAACGGCCGCAATACAACGAGAGACATGATAAAGTGATTTTACAGCATGACAATGCTCGACCCCATGTTGCGAAAGTGGTCAAGACATACTTGGAAACTTTGAAATGGGAAGTCCTACCCCACCCGCCGTATTCTCCAGACGTTGCTCCCTCGGACTATCACTTGTTTCGATCAATGGCACACGGCCTAGCTGACCAGCACTTCCGGTCTTATGAAGAAGTCAAAAATTGGATCGATTCGTGGATCGCTTCAAAAGATGACCAGTTTTTTCAACGCGGGATTCGTATGCTGCCCGAAAGATGGGAGAAAGTAGTGGCCAGCGATGGACAATACTTTAAATCATAAATGTAAAACCAGTTTTTTACGATAAAGCCTCGAATTTCGGAAAAAAACGGCGGAAGCAAATTTATACACCTAATAGTAAACATGATTTTGTAACTTCACCTCTTCAGACCGTAGGGACACATATGTTGACCTTCATATTTTAATAATAATTAATTTTGAAATTGAAGTACAGTCAGAACGTCGTTTATCCGGACGTCAGTTAACCGGTACGTCAAGTGCGGTGGGTCGCAAGTGGGTCAAATATATATTTTTTTAAATTGAAAAAATCGCCAGCTAGGGCCTTTTTTTAGCTCTTTCGTGAAAATCGGACGTAATTTTTTTCGGAATAAGCAAAAAAATAGGAAAACAACTTTTTTTTTGCTCACTTCTAAAATCGAACGTCCGATTTTCACGAATGAGCTAAAAAAAAACGACGCCGATGTCTCCTGAGCTGATTCAGGAATTCAGGATTTCCGATTCGTGCTGCGAGTCAGCTGCCGCTCTTTTTTTTTCGGAGTGAGAGCTTTAAATAAAAACAATAATTTCTATAAAAGTTCAATCGGGTCAGATAATTTGTCTCTTGTTCGCTATCCCTGATCTAGAATTTACGAAATACTCGAGAGAATTAGAATTTTTCAACTGAAGCGAACAATAGCGTGTTTTCGGTTTCGGATGCTCCGCCAATTATAGAAGTGTGATGTTTTTTTTTGTTGTTGTGTATTCCGTATGTATAATATACAATTTTCAGTAATCGTATTTGAATTATACAGTGCACGCCACTGTATTGTTATAGCCGGTCTAAAAGTACGTATTTTACATAAATTGTAACAGAGAATACACTAAATATGGATGCGTCTCCGCGCTGTTTTATTTCGACATACGTACGATGACCTCCGTGGCCGAGTGGTAAGTACTACGCCGGAGGTTCCGGGCCCGATTCCCGACGATGGCAGAGTGATTGTCACACTGTCTTTGATCTGGTGTATAATCCCCGTGATAATAAAATGGCGATAGATAAGCTACCTATCACGTGTCACGAAAATCAATATGATAGCTATACCCTTTATGGTACATCGATTTGACTCGCGCGTAAAAATCATAAAAATAAAGTCCATAATTTTTATTTATTTAGGATGTTACTAATATTCATATTCATAATGTTGAAATATTGATAAGGATTTTTTTATTTATTAATTATTTCAAATATCTGTTGTCCCGGCTAATGGGGTCTAGAAATTCTTTTTTTTTCTCGCAAATTTGTGTTTTTTTTATTTTATTCAAAAATTAAACGACAAACACCACCACGTCCTATCCGTAGGAAGTCCAGTCCGTAGAAAGACCTATCCGATTACTCGAATAGTTCGACTTCTCTTGGTGAGGTTTCTGTGGTTCCCTCATCACTTGGCAAATGCGGAGATGCTCCAAACAGGCCACAGCCGACTTCCCTTCTAATCCTGTAGAAATTCCATAAGAAGGAATGACGCCTGAAAGAAAATAACATAATAAATAAAAATCCACTTGAATATATATAAGCCTTGTACATAATGAGCAAGGCAAATATTAGTGCCATCAAAAGCCCATAAAAAAAAAAAAACATCACGTCCTTTCGCAGTTAAAATTAATTTGTATTCCTTATTTCGAGATAATAGTAATTATATAATCACAGTAACCAATTAGATAGCGTTCTATATCCAATATAGAATGTGTTACTTACACTTACTAACTACTTGACTAACCAACACGCCGTCTCCCCGGAGGGGTAGGCAGAAAGAATGGACCGCCACACTGTTCTGTCCTGACAAACTTCTCTCGGCATAAAACTCGGACAACCAATTTTCACAGGCCCTCTATTGAGGCCAAATTTGTACCCCCAAGCGCGTTGGCCATAGACAGGAACAGGTGGTAGTCACTTGATGCCAGGTCCGGACTATACGGTGGATGCATAAGAACTTCCCATCCGAGCTCCCGGAGTTTCCGGCGCGTATTTTAATGTTGGCCCTATTGGGTTTTTACAAAGGGAATAGAGTAAAGCCATCGCTCTCAGGTCCCCGAGATGAGAGTTAAGATTGGTGCCCGTTTATCGGACTTTTAACTGCGGCGACTCATATCGCGGGACGGTAATGGATCGCAAACTTTTAATTGAACCTTTCCCGTGCTCTATCCCCGGCTTTATAAAACTCGGCCCTCAAAGGCAAGCGCCCTGATAACTGTGAAATACAAGTTTATTTTTTCTTTTCTTTTGAGGTTCAATCGTAACGAGGCGCCTTTTCTGTTTCAGTTGCCTTTGTTTTCTCAAAGCGGAAATTCGGCAAAAATATTCCGCCGAAATTGTCGCGATGATGCTGTTATTGCAGATTTTATTTTATCGTTGGTCTTCTTCTTTTTTTTCTCCGTGTCAATCGTAATCATTATAGTATCGTATTATATTATACGTCATAAGGATGGTCTTAATAGGGTCTCGTCTCGATTAAATGGCGCTCTATAAATTATCCAATTTATTATTATTATTATCTTCTTGCCATTGTGGTGGAAGGCACTATCGACTTTGTAAGATTCTACCATTATACATGAAATAATTATATTTTTTACTAGTTGAAAGACAACAAACCATCATGACGTTTCCCCGGAAGGGTAGGCAGAGATAATGGACTACCACATTTCTCTATCCCTTCACACCTATCTAGCTTCCTCCTCATTTATTCTGCGAGTCACACACACACACGCACTTCGTCTGCCAGTTCCATGCTTCACTTCCATGCATAAGGGTTAAAAATAGAAGTTGATTGTGAAAGGCTATTTTTGCTTTCATTGATAAATTCTTGTTTCTAACTTTTTTGTATACAACAGGTAGTTTGAAACCAATCACTTTATACACATTGTTTAAGCTATTATTTTTGATTCTCATGGCATGTGTGGCATGGCGACGATGTGTGGTAGAACGATGTACGACAGAATCTCAAATGCTGATATTTGAAAGGAATGTAGAGCGAAAGAAGATGTTATGAACAAAACTACGAAAGGATCGCTGCGTTGGTTCGGACATTTGAAGCGCATGGGTGAAGATAGAATGGTTAAAAAAAGTATACGTTAACGATGTAAATGGAGTACAGAGTCGAGGTAGACCAAAACAAATATGGCATGACCAAATTAATCAAATTTTAAAGGTTGGTCATGTCAGAAGCCGGAAGAATCGACGTGCGTGTATGACTCGCTGTATGAATGTGGAGGAATCTAGAGAGGTATGTCAGGATAGAGTAGTGTGGCGGTCCATTCTCTCTGCCTTCCCCTGCGGGGAAACGGCGTGATAGTTTGTTGTTGTTGTGTTTTCATGTGATAGGTCGCTAATCTAAACGTCATTTTATTGTCACGTAAATTCTATACCAGACCAAAGATAATATGATTATCACACTTCCGTCACCGGGAATTCAAACCCGGCATCTTCGATGTGGCAGTCATAGATCTTGTCACTCTCATGACATGATAGATACCTAATCCAATGGCCATTTTATTGTACGTGAATTCTACACATGACCAAAGACAGTGTGACAATCACACAACCGTCGCCGGGAATCGAATCTTTGTGGCAGTCATAGATCTTGCAACTCTGCCACAAAGGTCGAACTTGTTAATTAAACGCGGTTATCTGTATATTTTCACAATTAATTAAACACGAAAGGATTTTATATCCAGGACAACAGAGATACGCTGGGACGTCACGCTCGTTAGTATTATAAAAAAGTTGATAATCAGATAAGTGTTTATCGTACGTGATACACTGGTACACGCGCAGCACTTTCTTTATCAGAAGGAATTACTAAGCCTGAACTCCGGTCAAAGCGTTTAGTGTAAATATTTTGTTTACTTTATCCCTTTGTAATGTAACATGCAATATCCCGAGCGTTGGAAATACCCGGCGAACCTGTTCCCCGTCGCACGCACTCGAGTGAATTGATCGAAGTAACAATGGATTATGGAGTCTATGAATATTCGTAAATTGCAGGGGAAAGGTCTTCTCGGGTGGCTCATTGTTGTGTCTTTTGACGAAAGGGATCCGCTGTGTGAACTGTCGGGGAGTAGCACTATTAGGCCCGTGGTGTTCGGGCCTTGGTGCCCCGCGGCGGGCGATAGTCCGTTTGTTTTGCGGAGAATGATTGCAATAGTATAAGTGACAGTGCGTTTACAAAAAAACTGGACGCTGTTTTTATTTTATTTTTTATATTTAGAAAAAGCAAAAAAAATAAAAAACTAACTAACCATCACGCCGTCTCCCCGAAGGGGTAGGCAGAAAGAATGAACTGCCACACTTCAACCGATGCGGCACTCCATCCTTCTCTTTCCGCCCCCCGCGGGAGACGCGGTATGATGGGTTGCGAACCTCATCGCCACCAATAGGCATCTCCCGCACACAACGTCCACAAAATAAATCTAAAACAAATTTTATAAAATACAAAGATGTTCTTTAAGCAAAATATATATGTCAATCATATTTTATATTTTAACATTGATATTATTATAATAAACATGTGTTTGTGTGTTCGTTTTTTTTTTTAAATAAAAATGATGTCAGCTTCATTTGTAATAATCACAAAAATAATTTATATTAAAGTTTTAATATTGTTTATATATTTTTCTTGAAAAAACAATTAAGGGTGTCACTAAATATTCGTAAGATACTATGCAATAATTATTGTTTCTTTAATAATATATTAAATAATTAATACGAATGAAAACGTCTGTTTTCTAGAAGTTTTAAAATATTTTATGTGAATGACATATTTCGCCTTTCTAGGGGATTATCAAATGTAATTTTTTAAAATGCCTTAGACAGGCGAAACGTGTCATTAACATAAAATATAATTCATTCATTCATTTGCCTCCTCCACAAAGGTCCTCCATTGACTTCTGTCTTTGGCCATCTTTCTACATTCCCCAGCTCCTTCCGTTTTCTCCCAATCTTCTTCCACGCAATCCGCCCTTCTTTTCCTCGGTCTGTCTCTTGGTCTCTTTTTGCGGGGCACCCATCTGTATATAATTTGTGGTGTTCTACCCTCTGGCATTCTTTCCACATGGCCAGCCCACCGTAGGCGTTGAGACTTACAGAATCTCACTACTGTTTCCTGGTTAATTAGTTCTTCAAGTTCAAGGTTTCTTTTAATTCTGTAAGTCCTATCCTCCAGCGTGGTCCAAAAATTTTTCTCAGTATTTTCCTTTCAAAAACTGCCAGCCTACCTTCCTCTAGTAGTAGATGACTACCGTAACATAAAATATAGTAAAACTTATAAAAAATCTAAAAAAGAGAGGTTTTCATTCGTATTAATTATGTTATACAATATCAAGATTCAAATTAATTCTTTGTTTTTATTTAATTTATTATTACAAATATCTGGTGTCTGGAAGTTCCCATTTTTCTGGTAACAAACTTAACATGTCATTCTAATGTTAAAATTAATCCTTTTCCTAATTGCGACATTGTAGTAATTTTATAATCAAAACTTTCGTATGAAGCACTTAATTTGTGGTGTGACATTATTAAATAAAATAATAATAAACTTTTAGTAAGTTGTATTAACACCACTTTATTTGGTAACACCAACCAGTTTCGCTCCCGCCGGAGCTTCGTCAGGGCGAGAGAGTAAACTGAACTAAAATTGTATTATTATTTTATTTTATAATCACCGAGTATTTTAGGAGCAAATCCGTACGCTCCGCCTAGGAACCAATCAGATAGCTTTCTATAACCAATACAGGAGATGTTACTCACACTATTGCAATCAATCTCCCCGCAATAAACGGACTTCTAATACATACTATTCGGGAACCCCGCGGCGGTCTTACTGAGTAACAGTGGCGGCGGATTACGGCGCGGCGTTGGCAGAACTAAACGCGATACCAAATACTCCATTAGCGTAGCCGTACACTGACAAAGCCTTTTGTATACGCCACTGCACAAAAGTTATAAATGATGCTATGGTTAATAGATTTCCCGAGACATCCTTTTCGATGTCGTTAACCCGCCAAATTCAAATACATATCGTTAGCTTCGTTTTGATACGCATGAAAAATCAGTATATCCGATAATTGCTTTAGTTCTCCGAACTAATAATTATCTTTGATGACTGCGTGTATTTAGAATAGGAATTTAGTAGAAACGTGAAACTTGCTTGAAAACTTTAATGACATATGGAATTGAGACGAGGGCTGACACCATCAGAACAAAATGTCTCCTAAGAATCACAGAAACGAGGACTATCCTATACCCAAGATGTTGTACGATGGGAAAGATGATGTTGGATAGAGCGTGTTCTGAGACAATGATAAGTAAAGCGCCAAATAAAGTATCAACAGATGATCGACTTGCAGAAAGATAACGAGACAGTTGGACATCTACATCCCAGGAACAGGTTCCGAAAAATTACATGATCCAATCTTTAATAAAGCAGAATTGGAAGAACATGGTGGTGGACTAGAGCATAGGTTCCCAAAGTAGACCCCGGAGGAAGCTGATGGGGTAATACTGGCTCTGGGGGAGTAGGGGAGCCCTGGGAAGCAAAAAAAACCTTATATAATTTTTAAAATCCAACGATGTTTGAACGATAAAATATCTAATGATGAAGTAAGAATGGAATGTAAGGCGGATGAATGCATGATAAATAAAATTAAAAAAGGGTCACTAGGATGGTGTGGACATATGGAAAGAATGGATGAGGGAAGAATGGTTAAAAATATATATACAAGTAGTGTGAATAAACCAAAGCGGCCATGTTCGAAGTAAGAACAATCGATGCAAAACACATGTCACGATGTATGAACGTAGAAGAGGCGCGAGAATAATGCCAGGATAGAACAATGTGGCAATTTATCCTCTCAGCTTAACCCTGCGGAGAAACGGCGTGATGTTTAGTTAGTTATTTAGTTTGACACCATTGTTCAAGAAACAATAAGTATTAATTTTAAAATGAAGCATAGTTTGGAAACATTTACATAAATTGCATTATCTGTTTTTTTATAGGAGCATTACGTTTCTCGTGTTATCGCGATGCAGACAGAGTATCAATTTTCGGTAAAGCCGCAATCTCCCGCCATACCGAACCGCGCTACAATGCGACATGACCTTTAATTCGCCTGTCCTTGCGCTCAACTAGCGCTGCATTTAGTAATATGATCTTTTCGAACTCCTGGTTCTAGTCCCGAGGCTAGGGGCTAGGGCAATGGTACTCAACCTTTTTTTTTTCTTCGGGCCACATACATATCTTTGTAAAGTTATGTATACACCCCCCCCCCCCGTTTTTTTAGAAAACATTTTTAAGATTTAAAAAATTATAAACTAAAACAGAATAATGATAGTACATATCGCTTATCAGCGTACTGTTCGACAAAAATTACAATAGTGAAAAAAGTAATACTCAAAAGTAACGTGTATCCAAGCGTTTATTTCAAAATTAGTGCGATTTTTGATATTAAGATAAATTTTCAACAATTTTAGACAAATCGGGTTTTTTAATTGCTGCATTCTACCCTCATTGCGTCTTCGAGGTGAGAATCAGTAAGTCGATTCCTGTATACGTTTTTTGCATATTTCATTTTGGAATAAGATGATTCACAAAGATATGTTGATGCAAACAATGCGAGGAGCAGGAAGGCAAAATCTTGTACAGTTTTGTATTTTTCAGGAACTTATTTCCAAAAATCGATGTTCTCCTTTCCCTCTCATTTTTTTTCAAAAATAGCTTTCAGATTAGTATCGTTCTTAAATTCGATAAATTCATCAAAAAGCTCTGCATAATCATATCCCAATGCAGCTAATAATAAATATGTTTAGGGCCGCACATAAAAGCTTGGTGGGCCACATGCGGCCCGCGGGGCGCGGGTTGAGTATCGATGGGCTAGGGGCTCCTAGACTAGGCTATTTCCCCAGCGGCACTTGTCGCACGGGGCTGCCCTAGCGGACAGTTGGCGACCACTCCACTACTATTATAGAGACAGCTGCACAGTGTTTTGCATTTTAACGGCTGACCGGTTTTTACGCCAACGCCCTTGCCTTTTCGTGGCGTTCGGGTCGATCGTACTCCACTGTAATAGCGGTTATCTCTTATATTATATAACACTATTGAATAATTTGTTAAGAAATAGAGCGCACTGCGCCCGCAATGTTGTTAAAGGGTGGAATACTAATCGTTTACGTTTGAATTTGTAGGTTTCAAAATGGCGCCCATGGACGGCTGTCATTTCAAGCATCTCTGCATTTTGGCAATCTTTTAAGATTAAAACAGCTCCATATACAAGTATATGCATCATCATGAGTGGTTTATTGTTTTTTATTGGTGCACACTCTCATACCCAAATTGTACATCGCTCTGCACGCCTTCCCATCAGCCAGCCAATTAAAATGACAATAGGCTTTTACCTCCGGTCCCACCGCCACAGTTCCTGACTATCGTGATCGCTCACTCTCCATTTTACCGTTGCTACCATCTTCCTGACCCGCTGCCATCTCCAAGACTGCTGACGTTCTTCGAACGCCTCCATCCCTTGCTTCTCCTGCCGCCGTCGACGCCGCTTCCTCCTGCCCCACCGCCGCCATCGCTGCCGACCCGCTGTTTACTTCAACGCTTCATGCTTAAACCTTTCCTTTCCACCATCCTTATCCCATCCTGTATCTCAACCCCATTGCCATATCGGTTCCCACTCAATGCCACCGGCCCACGCCCAAGGCCACTCTTGTCCCACTTGGTTCCATATCGAGGACCAACCGGCCCCCACCCAAGGCCACTCGGTCTCCATCCAAGACCTCGGCCCCTTTCCAAGGTCATCCCCAACCCCTCCACACTCCTCCCTACCCGGGTAGTCAGGACCAAATGTTGGACACAACCCACTACATCCTCCAAGTAACCCTCCATTCACCATCCAACAATATCCAACTTCATCTCCAAGAAAGAAATTTCCAACATGTGGGGGAGCATCGGGCTGGTACTCCCGAAAAGACAATATCCAAGAAGATTGAATTTAAATTTAAAGTTGGAACAACCGGCGACCCGCGTCGCCTCGATATTCGTTTGTTTAGGATTACGCTAAAAAACAAAAGTCTTATCAGAATATTTTAAAGGGATCTGCCTCAGTCGATATTAATCTTTTTGTGTTCGCGTTAACGGTACACGCCATTATGATATGCATGATTATGATTATTTGAAATTCGCCAGTATTCTCAGAAAAGTGAGTGCGCCTTCCAGGCCCGTGTGCATGTATGTATCGACAATGCCGCTATCACCGCTATAAATATGTTAGGATGTTTACAATACATAGTACCGCAGCACCTACATAATGTGTCAGGTTCACAATTACCGCTGCGAACAAACGTGTACATTGAAACCTTATCGTTCGTTAATTTATTTATTGATTCTCGGCAATTAGATTGTTTTAAACGTCGTATAATTTGCAATCCGATAAACATATTTTTCTTTTTGTCCTGTCACACCTCTGTGGTGCATAGGACCTCAAGATTATCTCATCGTATGATTTTTTTTTTTTATAAACCATGTTTTTCAAAATAAATTTGCACATTTTGCAAGCGCTGTTCTGATGTCAGTCTATTCATGATGAAATGGCAAAACTTACTGACTACAAATCAACTGTGAACTGTCAAATTGACAGTCTGTAGAAACAATGTTGCCAGTTTAAAAACCAATCCTCTAAAAAAAACACTTTATATCACTGATCTGTATCTGTATCCGAAACATGTTTGTTTTTAAATATTTTTTTTTAGTAATGTTGGTGTTGTTTACATAGTTAAAAAAAATGAAACATTGTTCAATAAAAATCTTTGGTTATTTATACGTTCCGGTCATAAGTTATAAGTTATAACTCACTGTGTTCATGTTGCCATATCAGCGTTAGTGCTGTATGTTTGTCTGGGGCCGTTGTCCGTTGGTAACCAAGAATCAATAACATATTTGTACGAAATAATAAACGTCTAGGGCTCATATCGACTACCGGTTGTCAGCGTAGACGTATGTATGTATAATTATTACGTACATTCAAGTCTCCGAAGTGTCCAGGAGCAGTTTGGAGCCGGGCTCCATGGCAACGTTTGTCCGTACGGCTCGCCAAATAATAATGAACGTGTACGGGCCGATCTGCCACTAGTTCACCTTGATTTTTTTTTTCACTGCCTCGGCGTTACATACATTGTGTATTCATTTAACTCTTTTGCACCGCTCGTGTATTGTTTTTTGTACATTATCATTTATACACAGTTGCCTCTGCGTTCGCGCGTGCGGGTACTATTATTTGCATGAAACTATTTAATCTACAGTTTTAAACGAAGCCTCCGCTATCGAGAGAACCACCGCAACTTTCTTTCACTGTGTAAGAACCCTCTGCAAGTCGGAGCCAGCTGATTTTATAACTTGCGCTTGTCAATTTTATTTATTTATTTATTTAATAAAGTTACAAAAAATTACATTAACATTTTACAACTTATAAAACAACATTTTGCAAGAGGCAATAAACCTGTTTTTTTTTTTTAAATAGTATAAGAACTTGTATACTTTGTTTTACATCACTTTATATTGTTTTATCGAACCAATCGGTTTCGCTCCCGCCGGAGCTTCTTCAGGGTTACAAAAACAAATCAAACAAAAACTGTTTTTTTTTATATTTTGTTTTAAAAGTTTAATATGTTTCGCCTTTATAAATCACATTATGATAATTTATCCAGTAACGTGAAACAAATAATAATAATACCATGAAACTTTTTGAGATCAGAAATTTCAAAACGTCTTATTTTATATAATAGGTTGCCACGTTTTATTTTAACATCTTATAACTCTGAATGAGCGCTACTCACTTAACGATGATTTCCATATTTAATGTTGCAATGTTGTTGGAATATTATTTAATATTCAATACTTCCGTTTGTTTCATTTGTTCGTTGTAATACAAATGACCCTATCATTCTATCTACAATACTTTCCCATCCATCTGACTTCAACAAGACATTTCACGCAATCAACCAAGCTGAATGATTACCTACCTTACGTATGTTGGTTGCTCGGTGACGTCATTGTAGGAATCTTCAAGACCGTATTCATCCTATACTCTGGCAACATGGCCCCGCCGTCTTAACTATTAGTACCCGATGACTTGCACGCCATCTTGTACTTTTGTTTAGTTCCGTGTACTCTTTTCTTCTCCAATTTCAAAGGGAGATGCAGAGATTCATCCATGACTCTCTGATCTGCTGGCGTTATCTTTAGTATCTGACGATTTTGTAACTAATTAACTAACCATTACGTCACTTTACTGACGGGGAGAGCAGAGTGATCGCCATGTCACTCTTCACTTGGATGCTTTACAATATTAAAGGGTATGTACGCGCGCCCATCGTTCGACTTCTAATTTGGTTGACTTTTAAAATTGTATATTATGTTGATCTTTCTCGATTTTATGGTCCATTAACATTGTTCGCTTACAATTTCATCGTTATTTTTTATTTATTTATTCATTTAATATGAGAAATCCAACTGATAATAAGACATTGTTTTTATACACTGTTAAATTAAAATACTTTGTTTTATGTATCACAATTGTATTTTTATTTTACGCGACAGCTGTTTCGTCATGTTGACATCATCAGGTGTTACAATAAATATTATAAACACCTGATGATGTCAATACAGGTTGACGAAACAGCTGTCGCATAAAATAAAAATACAATTGTGATACATAAAACAATTTTTTTATTTTTTATTTAACAGTTTATAATGTTAAAGTATCATAGTGTTTCGGCCAAAACAATGGACTTTGTTTTTGTTTATTTTTTCTTGAACAATGATGTAGAAAACTAACTAACTAATCATCACGCCGTTTCCCCAAAGGGGTAAGCAGAGAGGATGGATCGCCACATTGTTCTATCCTGAAATAACTCTAGCACATCTTCTACATTCACACATCGTGACACGTACGCTCGTCGATTGTCCCTGCTTCAAACATGACCGCCTTTCAGTAATTAATAGAACTTCATATTAATTTATTAATATGAATAGAAACGTATGTTTTGTATAAGTTTTATGATGTTGTATGGGAATGACACGTTTCTCCATGCTGAGGCATTATCAAATGTTTTTTGATATTCAAATATATATTTTTTATTTCAACGAATTTTAACTGTGTTACCGTATCTTCGTCAGGACGATAATTAATTATGTGATGATGAATACACTTCGAAGCGCAAAAATGTATTAATTGCAAACTATGGTTACTATAAGAGACCCCAAAGATAAACTTTGGGGTTCGTAATATAATGCGGTTCATAAAATCTCAAATATTATTTAATGGTTTTTTTTGTTGCCTAATCTCTCTGCTTTTAAAATATGTATATTTTTAAACCTTATTTTGCCATTTGTTAGATCGTTTTGGATTAAGGATTATCTTTTTCTTTAAGTCATATTTTGCGATTATAGCTGTATGAGTATTTATTTCATTGTAAATTGTTTGTTCACTTATCGTGCAACCTTCACATTTACTTCCAGCAAACCTCCTAGCGTTCTCTGGCCTGACAAATGACAGTCTTTTTTCATTCACACTACGTGTCGCGCCCACCTGAGTCTGTAAACTTTTGACTCAGCATATCTCGATGGGTAAATAACATAAAAAAATATCTTTAAAGCAGTGGTGTGTTTTACGATTAGGCTTAAAGATTCACTTTAAAAAAACGTATTCCTTGCGTTAGAAAATAATTTGTGATTTATAAATATTATTTCACGTTATTCTACTTTGTGTCTATTGTAATCTATATCTAATCTCGTAGGGATGGCTCTAATAAGGGCGTCATATCAACTATTATCTTGCCATACTGGTAAAAAGTTTGGCCGTTATAGTTATGGTAACATCATACACAGAGGCACATATTAATTTTGGAATCGAATTAAGTACACTATTTTGATCCCACTTTTTATGAAATATTTTTATAAAATAAAAATATCAAACACATCATGTTTCGGAGGTGACTTCCATCCTCAGGTATAAATATATAAAGTTATAAATGGTCCGCACAAATAACAAAAACGCCATTTAAAGTCATGTATAAAATGAATGGTTGAATAATAATTAAATAAAACGATGTTTTTTAACTACTTCCACTTTTGTCTTTATTTAGACAGCGACCGGTTTCGGCAGACTCGCTGGCACCAGTCTGTCGATGCCAGCGAGCCTGGCGAAACCGGTCGCTGTCTAAATAAAGATAAAAGTGGAAGTAGTTAAAAAAACATCGTTTTATTTAATTATTATTCAACCATTCATTTTATACATGACTTTAAATGGCGTTTTTGTTATTTGTGCGGACCATTGTCGATATTTCTCGTATAATTCAGCCTAAAAAGGTTTCCATTGTTCTAACAGCATTTTTGGGAAGTTCTAAAGCTAAAAATTAAGAGAATTATTCTCACCCCGAGTGCTAAAAGAAGAAATGTATTCGAATGGGTATGTAATTTATGTGATGTAGTCACGCACACCGCCTACCAGCCTTACGACCATAATTCGTGTGATTATCGACCCGCCATTTCCATAATGCGCTGAATCATTTTATTAGTTTTAATTATTATAGAATCTTTTTGGATCAACTTACTAACAATCACGCCGTCTACCCTAAGGGGTAGACAGAAAAAATGGACCGACACCCTGTTGTTTCCTGACATACATTGTGTTATACGTGCACGTCGATATCTCTGACTTTTTCTCCGATATTATTAATTAGATTTTTTACAATAAGTATTTATAGGCCAATATATTGAAAGTGGAACTGTGGAATTTCATTGTAAATTGGAATTTGAAACAACACTGTATATTTTCCACTTTTGTTTATTCAATATCTAACTAACTAACTAACCATCACGCCGTCTCCCCGAAGGGGTAGGTGACGATCAAATAAATCAAATATTGAATGTCGGTCATATGAGGAGTCAGAGAAATCGACGTGCGTGCATGACACGAAGTATGAATGTTGAGGAAGCGAGAGAAATATGTCAGGAAAGAAATGTGTGGCAGTCCATTCTTTCTGCCTACCCCTTCGAGGAGACAGCGTGATTAATTAGTTAGTTAGTTTTTTTTTTAATATTTTAAATCGAAGATGGCCAACTTTAAGGTGTGAAAGAATACAGTTGTGTGCATTTTGTTTGTATTGTTGATTAAACGGTTACAAATTCTCGCGTATAATTTACGATTATAGAATAAGTAATGCGGCTAGAACTAATAAAACCGTAACAAAATGTGTTTCTTGTACTTTGATAGTGGTTAAGTTTATTATTTGTTACGTGGCCACCGGCAGTAAGTGCATCACAATCAGTTCCGCCTAAAAATATATAAATGTGTTCTCCGAGTTCTTCGCGTTCTGCACCGCGCGCACCGTGTACAAGCACGGTGTTCCGAAACAATTCATTTAAAATATATTGGACCGTATCCAAAAATATTATAAATACAATTATATATTATATAATATAGTGTATTGATGTGAAACTTAATATTAAATTATTAATGTATTTAATTAAAATTTCTTGATAGAAGAAAATCTGTTCTTAAATATTATTTACTATTTTTCCATTTGTTTTTTTAGTTCCGACCGGTTTCGGCAGCTCACTGCCATCTTCTGGAAGCGATCTGCCGAAAACGGTGGAAAATTAAAAGAAATGGAATAAAACTTAATGAATATTATGAATATTTTTATTTTATCTTCAATACTTAAAAATAAAATTCTACAAATTAATTTGAATCAATATCATTAGGTAATGCGACGACCTTCGTGGCAGGTTGGTAAGAGCTCTGATTTCCATGCCGAAAGTCCCGGGTTCGATTCCCGGCGATAGCAGTGTGATTGTCACACTGTCTTTGGTCTGGAGTAGAATCACGTGACAATAAAATGGCGATAGATTGGCTACCTATCACACTTCACGAGAATCAATATAATAGCTAAAAAATAAATTGTATACAGTAATAGGGTCCAAACAACCCGTCAAGTCTGTTTTCTAGTAGTTTTATCATATTTCATGTTTCGCCTTGCTAAGACATTGTCAACATTTTATAATCCCATAACAAGATAAAACATACCATCAATAAAATATAGATAATGAAACTTCTAGAAACAAGCGTTTTCATTTGTATTAATTATTTAATCTCCATTATACGGCTGGCTTCAATTGCAGCAAAAAAATGGTCTTAAACTGCGGTTAGCTACATTTGTAGCTGAGACGGATTGTCCAGGTTCATCATAATATTACGTACAATTCATTAGTAAGAAACGATACATTCAAATATGAGCTGCAGATGAAGTCTTCTGCAGTTAAAAAATAATCTTTTAAACTGCAAATTTAGTCAGACGCATTATAGCGGTTAATATGGAGTTTTGCATCGTTGTTCAAGAATTAATATGTTGGTTTCAAATAAGTTATTGTCGTTTAAAGTTTAATAAAACTTAATTTACAGAACTGGCTGTATTTGTAAAATAAAATGTGTGAATTCTGCTCTCATTACTTATGAATATTCTAAACACTAAGTTATTACAGGTAATTAACTGTAAAACCAGCCAACCTTCTATGGAAAAACTGTATAAACTGAAAAGTGTCAGGTGGGAACGTCAGGTGGAATGATAAAGAAAGTATATATGTTGACGATGTAAATGGAGCAAAAAATAGACGAAGACCAAAAAAAACGTGACACGATCACAACAATAAACTATTTAATGTCGGCCACGTGAAGAGTCAAATTAAATCAAATCAAATTAATTAATTTACTCAAAATACATATCAGCATAAATTTAAGATATCTATGTATTGAGGACATGTAAAATATTATGTACGAGTACATACAACATAATACCATAAACGCATTAGAGATGGTTCGACATTAGGAAGTCGAGAGTATTTGTCTTCTGGACGTTCCTTCACTAATATGAAAGACTTCGATTTCCGAGGAGACCGCGTTCAGCATACTAATTGCTCTTCTCACCGGTGTCACCAGAGGCAGATTGGTTCTGGCGGCCGGCCGCGCCCGAAGGTAAAACAATCTGTGCCGTCGCTGTCGGAGATATCTATCACTGACAAAATGAACAACATCTTCCAGCACGGCCGAGTTCTCGAAATAGTTGAATGTCATTACAGCGCGATCCAAATCGATTTAAAGGGTGAAAAAAAAGAATATCAAAGGAATAGGAAAAGCCAGTTATTTGTTTGTTGCCTTTATCGTAAGGGTGTTTACGAATTCACCATAATTGCATCCAAAGAGGAATTCGCCATAATTGCATCCAAAGGGTATTTACGAATTCGCCATAATTGCATGCAAATATGTCTTAGGGACCTCATCTCTACCGCATTTATTCTGCTTTCATCCTTCTTCTGCCAGTTCCATGCTTCGCTTCCAATACTAGGGATGGCACCAGAACTATATCCGAATGTATTTTATTAACGCTTTTTTGACACGCTTCGTTCTATATGCTAAATTCACATTGTACAAATGATAACTGAATTGTTTCGAAATCATTGTTTGGTTCTAACAAGAGAATACGCTGAATACTCGAATCTAATAAATAATTTACTGTACCTTTTGTTATAAAAAATATATAAACAGAGGCAATTTCGTTTCATAACAAAACTCCTAGCGTATGACAATTTACGCGTTCAGGTGCTTTTGTCCATAAAATATTTCTCATGACACGTTTTTAATGCCGCTTAATTGTACGTTTCCGTGGCGTTTTCAATTTCGTTTTTGTTTTTTTTTTTTGTTTTTTTTTAATACGTAAAAGTACAGAAATTATAAACACAACGGTAATGGTCATTTTTTATTGTGTCGTAAAAAAGTACATTAATGTTGTCATCGCAAACAAAAGCCTATCCAAAAAAACTAAGATGGCACCGCACAATGGTGTTATTGTACCGACCCTTATCCCTTTCGTTCTCGGCCAACTCGTTTGTGTAGGTACAAACATATATATATTTAATGAAAATATGGTATATATTTATGAATATAAACCCAACCCACACAATTGTGTGGGTCACTTTTCTTTAAATTTGCTAATAGTATTTTTTTAAATAATGTAATAAATCCAATTGAAACAAAAAAAAAAGAAAAGAAGAGATAATTTGAAAAAAAAACTCAGGAGCGAAAAGGTCATGCATGGAAGTGAAGCATGAAACTAGTAAAAGAAGGAAGAAAGTATAATAAATACATTAAAAATGAGATCTCTTAGACGAATGTGCGTAAATCTGTTTATAATAGAGTGTCGAGTTTTATTATGTCATTTTATTTTATATTTATTTTTTGGGCGTTGCATGGTCGAAATGTTCGTGGGAGATGCCTATTGATGGCGATGATGTTCGCTACCCATCACACCGCGTCTCCCGCGGGGGCGAAAAGAGAAGGATGGAGTGCCGCATCGGTTAAAGTGTGGCAGTCCATTCTTTCTGCCTACCCATTCGGGGAGACGGCGTGATGGTTAGTTAGTCAGTTAATGCGAATGAATGTATTGTATAAAAAAAATTAAGGGATCATTAAGATGGTTTGGATACATGGAAATAATGAACGAAATGGTTAAGAAAGTATATCGCCACTTTGCGAGAAAAACGTGTTATCTCGAAAAATTAAAAAATTGAAAAATGAAACATGATACCTGTCTGAAAGAGACCACGTGACAACACAAAATTCCACTGTTATGTTGTCTCTTTCCCTCATAAATTATCTGTTTTACACTTTAAAAATCCCATGTTTTTGTAGAAAATAAAGTTGAACACGGCGGATTTGATTATCGAATAAAAAAACACTTTTTTCGAAATGTCACGTTATTCTCGCAAAGAGGCGTTATGTAAATGACGTAAACGGAAATTGAAATATGAGAGCAGCGTGGAAAACGTGGCACGATCAAATCAATCAAATATTTAATATCGGCCACGTGAAGAGTCTGAGAAATGGAATACGATGTATGAATGTTTAGGAAACGATGAAAATATTTCAGGAAAGAAAAGTGTGGCGGTCCATTCGTTCTGCCCTACGTCTTCGGAGAAACAGCGTGATGATTAGTTAATTATTTAGTTAGTTAAGAATCCTTATGCCATATCCAATTATAGAAGTCAAGAGCGTATTATTAAACTGTTTTTTAGAAGAAGAAAAAACCGGACAATGCCTGTGAGGCATAAAATGTACTATTTAGGTGTTAATTCATTTCCCACAGACAATTTCTTAGTACAATGTAATTCCAGGCGGGGTCGAACTTGGTTATGTTGGCCTGCGAACGGCTCACGACTCGACAGTGCACCGAACTCTGCGTTCTTATCACCTTTATACGTTTATTAATTAATACTTATTTTATTATACAATGTATTGTAACTCTACTGATAAAATGCATTAGCACATAATGAAAATAAAAATAAATGTTGATATTAACTAACTAACTAACCATCACGCCGTCTCCCCGATGGGGTAGGCAGAAATAGTGGACTGCCACACTTTTCTTTCCTGACATATCTCTCTCTTCCTCAACATTCATACATCGTGTCATGCACGCGCGTCGATTTCTCTGACTCCTCACATGGCCGACATTTAATATTTGATTTATTTGATCGTGCCACGTTTTCCTCGGTCTTCCTCTATTTCTGGTTCCATTTACATCATTAACATATATTTTTTTACCATTCTTTCTTCATTCATTCTTTCCATATGTCCAAACCATCTTAATGATCCTTTCCCTAATGCTTAGGATATATTTAAATAAATAAATGAAATGAAATTATACGCTAACGGTCATTAGGTTAACCAGAAGATGGCAGCAAGCTGCCGAAACCGCTCGACGTTAAACACAAGTGAAAGCCCACTCAAAATATAATAATAAAGATATTTTGCATATAATTTTTTTTTATATTATTTAAAATGAACTTCTACCGAGAAATTTCAATTGAAAATATACTTTATTGCATTATTACAAATTACTTACACTCCTACACATGATATCATATTCGACAGTGTGAAAGTACACGAATTTATCAGATTATTATGAAAATGATTTATGTAACAGCAACAACAATCCATCACGTCGTTTCTCCGAAAGGGTAGGCAGAAATAATGGACAGCCACACTACTCTACCCTGACACACCTCTCTAGATTCCTCCACATTCATACAGCGAGTCATACACGCACGTCGAATCTTCCGACTTCTGACATGGCCGACCGCTGTCGTCAAACTTAATATGATGTATTGATTTGAATTAATCTGTGTATTTAAAAAATGCTAAATCCTTTGACTGTTAAGATGTCTTTCAGATTACGAAATAAAAATGGTCCATTGTTTTGGCCGAAACAAAATGATACTTCAAAATTATTACTGTTAAAATTTATAACACTGTTATAATATCATAATTTATTTTTATTCACTGAGAATGTCGCGATAGCTGTTTCGCCAACAGATGTGGCATCCACAGGTGTTACAATAAACTGACAGTTGGTCATGTTAGAAGTCGGAAGAATCGACGTGCGTGTATGACTCGCTGTATGAATGTGGAGGAAGCTAGAGAGTTGTTTGGCGGTCCATTCTCTCTGCCTACCCCTACGGAGAAACGGCGTGATGGTTTGTTGTTGTTGAAAATTAAACTAATTTCATACAAATTACGACGCAGTCACGCGTCTCCCGCACTCTGGCGACAGTATTGTAATGACGCGTTTAAGCGATTTCCGCAAACAATGTGTTGATAGTTAAACCGATTCTTGATGAATAAATGGTTCTTCGTTGGTGTATAGACTAAGTTCTGTTTATTATTATATGGTTGTAGAACCTTGGCCCGGCTTCTTCGCCTGTGGCCGGGTTTGGGTATCCGTCTGCACTGCGGTGAACGGTGCATACTAATTATCGATGATCGTTGCATCGACAATCTGCGCCGACCGGTTTGCCTAGGTCCAGATGAATCTGCAATCGCGTTCTAAACAGTGCAATTTTGTCCTGCCACCAATTAGTTACCACCGGCTCTGATAACGCTATCGATTCATAATGGAAATGAGTAATCATTTTTGATATTATGTTTTATGGAAATAATTTGCTGGAAGCGGTATAATTAAATTTACCGTATTAATCTACACATATTTTAATTAAATAAAGATACTCTGGAACCTATCTTGCAAGACACTACGTGATGTAATGAAAAGAATAAGGTAAGTATACGAGGTCGATGATATATTTAGGTAGACAAAGCAAAGGAACAGAATTTCTTCTATGTTCGCCATACTTTGTATTGTAGTTGTTTCTCAGTCCCCACTGCAGGGTGTATTGTTAAGCATCCTTTGCCCTCACTATATGGCCGGTCTAATTTCACATTAATTCTTATGGTATTATTAATGAATTCAATTCTCTCATTCGGCTTATGCGCACGTTAAAGTTTTTAAAATGAAAGTAATATACAAGATGTCTCAAAAGAAAGTTTATGTTGAATTGTAGAGCATTACGTGGAGACGACTTGGTGTCTGAATTGCACAACTTTCCTGGCTATAACCAAAGAAATTGGTTCCAACAGGATGGAGCAACGTCTCTGGCCACGAGTTCGTGAAATTTTCCCTTGATCTTCAGAAGAGGTGACACAAATTGATCTTCATGCAGTCCTGATTTACCCCTATGGCCTTTTTTCTGTGGGGTTATCTCAAATCTAATGTTACCGCCGATAAACCGGCATCCCTGGTGCATTTGAAAGAAAATAATCGTCACGAAATGGCAGCCATCATGGAGTTCTACCTACAGAGCCGTTATAAGGAATTTTACTGTTTGATTAAATGAGTGCCGCGAACGCGAGGGTTTACATTTGAACGATATTATTTTTAAGAAATAAATTCCCAAATTGTGTACTTTAATAATTAATAGACATTCTTATGGCTTACTTATTTTTTTAATTTATCAATTAAATATAAACTTTCTTTTGAGACACATTGTATTACGAAGTATTAAAATATGAGATGTGTCCTAAAATTAAGTGTCATTTGTAGGGATATTCAATTACAGTTTCAAACTGCACTGTTTCTCTTTACGTCCGTCGTAAATAAAATTACGAGCTAGTCCAACGCTGTTTCATATAAATTAAAAACGACGTTCAGTATACGCATAATGTTAATATTTTCCACTTCACTTGTTGCACTTAAACAAGTTAATAATAAGTTAGTTTTAGCCGCCAGATAAAAGTCGAGAGTCGGTTCCCACGCAGCGCGTTTCGCAGCTCCGGCATAGTGTGCCCAACATAAACCCGCTGCAACTCTTACGAGATACACGTATGTTTTTTATGCTGTATTGTATTGAAATGATCAAAATCATTGAACTCATTGAAACATTTCAAAAAACGTCACATATTTTTTAAATGCAAATGCAACACTATTTCCACTCTAAACCATCTTAATGATCCTTTCATTATTTTGTTCATGACACCATCATTCGCACCGCATTCACTTCTTATATTTTCATTCGACACTCTATCATACACAGAGTATCTACACATTCGTCTAAGAGATCTCATTTCTACTGCATTTATTCTACTTTCATCCTTCTTTTGTCAGTATTTGTATACTATAATAATATTTTGTTGAATAGCTCTTGAAGGTTATTGATCGGTCTTGTACAAAGTATAGAATGATTCAATGGGTGTTGGATCAAGAAATCCGAGCGAGCGAGCGCACAATGTATCGAGGGCAGAATCGGGGTACCGCCGACGCTAGCGGACAACGACCGAAGGGCCTTGAGAGCAGCGAGTCGTCGCCGCACGCGGGCATTCATTATCATTGCGATCCCAGCAGCCGAGAGACGAGAGCAGTCGGACCAGCGAGGTGGGCCCTGCGCCGGAGTCCCGGGCGAGGCCAGCTGCTGCCTATCAAGCTGATAGGCGCAATGCATTATTTCAACTAGCCGTTTACGATACTCGCACCCACGTTAACGATTCGCCCAAACGGCGATGCTGCATCGAATACGATACTCAAACCGCGCGGAATATTTCTTTATATTTATTTTAGGGCAAAAAAAGCGAGTTTTATTTAAATGTAAAAAAAAAAAAAACTAACTAACCATCATGCCGTCTCCCCGAAGGAGTAGGCAGAAAGAATGGACTGCCCCACTTTTCTTTTCTGACATCGATTCTCAATTCGATTCCTCAACATTCATACATCGTGTCATGCACGCGCGTCGATTTCTCTGACTCCTCACATGGCCGACATTCAATATTTGTTGTTTTTTTTTAACAATGATGTAAAAAAACTCCATATTAAATAATTGATACGAATGAAAAAACTTATGTTTTTCTAGAAGTTTTATTATATTTTTTGGGGGATGACAATGTCACATTTGATAATGCCTTAGAAGGGCGAAACATGTCATCCCCCAAAAAATATAATAAAACTTCTGGAAAAACATAAGTTTTTTCATTCGTATTAATTATTCAATATTTGATTTATTTGATCGTGCTACGTTTTCCTCGGTCTTCCTATATATCTGGTTCCATTTACATCGTTGACATATAATTTTTTTACGATTCTTTCCTTATTCATTCTTTCCATATGTCCAAACCATCTTAATGATCCTTTCATTATTTTGTTCATAACGCCATCATTGCACCGCATTCACTTCTTATATTTTCATTCGACACTCCATCATACACAGAGAATCCACACATTCGTCCGGAGATCTCATTTCTACTGCATTTATTCTACTTTCATCCTTCTTTTCCCAGTTCCATGCTTCACTTCCATACATAAGGGTTCATATATAAATGTATAAACAAACAAATAAACAATACCATGTTGACTGCATAAATACCCGCCGAATAGTTACGGCAATTGAAAAATATAAATATTACATGACATGATATGAAATCTCTGCTGCGCGATTATTACATGACCCTTGTGTATGGAAGTGAAGCTTGGAGCTTGCAAAAGAAGGATGAAAGCAGGATAAACGCCGTAGAAATGAGATCACCGAGAAGAATGTGCGGAAAAACATTGTATGATAGAATACCGAACGATGAAATAAGAAAGAAATGTAAGGCAGATGACTGCATCAAGAAATAAAATTAAAAAAGGATCCCTGCGATGGTTTGGACATATGGAACGAATGGATGAGAAGAATGATTGAAAAGTTATACACAAGCAACGTGAATAGAAAAAGAAGCCGAGGACGACCGATGAAAACATGGCATGACTAATAATAATAATAAATTGGATAATTTATAAAGCGCCATTTTTATGAATTGCTCATCTCAAGGGCGCTGACTAAATTAATTAATTAATAAAACGGGGCCACATTTGAAGTCAGAATAACCGACGTGCGTGCTTGGTACGATATATGAATGTAGAGGAAGCCCGAGAGGTATGCCAGGACAGAGCATTGTGGCGATCCATCCTCTCTGCCTATCCCTCCGTAAAAAATGGCGTGATGGTTAGTTAGGTAGTCAAATATTACAGAAATAATGACGACCTTCGAAGCAGAGTATCTAATCGGTGCAGTGTGTCTGACAAACCGAATGTTCCGGATCCGATTCCCGTCGATGACAGCGTGATTCTTACACTGTCTTTGGTCTGGTGTAGAATTCACGTGTCAATAAAATGTGTTTATAACTTTTTTTTATTTTTTGGTTTTCTTCTTACGTGCGTACACAAGTACACACATTATTATTTTTTTCCATTTCTCTTCTTCCTCATTCATACCGTTTGCTGGGCAGCCGGAAAGTGCGGAGGAGGGGTAATAGTGCCAGCTAGAAGGGAGAGGGTTGCTCCAGCCCCTCCGTGTTTACATATTGTGGCTCTAACGCCAGTTTACGTATTGTGGATGTAGCCAGTTTTGGCACATCTCGGCGGGATGTGAGACGAGATTAACTCGTTAAAAGTTTTTTTTCTGCCGGAGGAATAGCTCGCTGTACGAGGCACACCCGCGCGCCGAATTTATCGCGTTTTATCATTTTCTTGCCCCATTTTTTACAACGAATTATGATATCCTGTTTCCCAGAGCAAAAAAGAATAAAATATATATTTTTCCATCTTTATACAGAGACTCGCACAGCAGAGATTTTCAATTACTCGTTTGTGGGTTTTTTACTGCATCAAAAAAAAGTACGGTTTTTATGTAATTAGATACATTGTTACGTGCATTGTTAGATTTATCAACGCTTCGTTAACCCTTTTGTCTAGAAAATATATGATTATACCATTTTTTGTTATGTTCGTTAGATAATTCTAAATTTAACGCATTCGAATCGATTGCGTTCGTAATAGGTGCCTCAAAAGAAAGTTTATATTTAGTGGATCGATTAAAAAATAAGTAAGCCATAATAATTTCTATTAATTAACGTACACAATTCGGGAATTTATTTCTTAAAAATTATATCGTCCGAATGTAAACCCTCGCGTTCGCGGCACTCATTTAGTCGAACAGTAAAATTCCTTATTACGGCTCGGCAGGTAGAACTCCGTGATGGCTGCCATTTCGTGACGACTAATTTCTTTCAAATGCGCCTGGGAAGCCGGTTTATAAATATTATAAAATAAACGGTAAACATTGAATTTGAGATAACCTCACCAGAAAAAGTCCATAGGGGTTAAATCAGGACTGCGTCACAAATTTATGTAACCTCTCCTGGAGATCAATTTGCGGCAGAGGCGTTTTGGACGTGTGTAGCGTTGCTTTGTCCTGCTGGAGCTGGTTGTATCCAGGAAAGTTTTGCAATTCCGGCACCAAGAAGTCGTCTTACATCTCCACATAACGCTCTGAATTCAAACCTAATTTTTTTTAGACACCTTGTATTTGCGCATTCTCCAGCTGTTTGCGGACTAACTATTATGGAAACATGTCTAAAAATAGTGAATCGCCTCTTTGGAAACATGTAAAAGTTATTTTAGATTTTCCAATTACGTTTGCCCACAAACTTGCCGTCTAGTTCTAGTTCCACATAGCTAGTAAGACTCACGCAATACCAAAATTATGGCGCTGTTGTTGGACACAAAATTGTAGATTTTTAATATTAAATTTTAAGTAATTGGAATGTAATTATTTTAATTTTTTTGTTCTAAACGACACAAAAAATGAGTTTCGTGTAAAAAAAATTCTACGGTGTGTTATCAAAATAATAATGTTCATTATTAATACGAAAGAGTTTTACATTGTCCAATAAATGATAAATTCAAATATACGCCTTTAACGTTCTGATTAATCGGTAGTATAAGAAAATATTAGCTAGTCTAAAAAGAGAGGAGAGCATAGAGGGATTTCCGACGCGTAACTGTTATAGGACGCAGCAGCGCCCTTTCGTCAGCTTCGCTCGTGCAATCCCACGTCCGTGCAGGCTGACATACGCAATTTTGAGCGAAACAAGAGGGACCCCATGCCACATTTGCTTTACCTTAAACTCCATGTCCCACTCTAACACAAAACAAGAAAATACATGGATGGCCCACCGATTACTCGAGGCTATTATAGGACGCAGGGGCGCCCTTTCGTCAGCCTCACTTGTCCGCTTAGGGCCGTTCCCAGTTCAGTCGGGACTGACTTCAACAGTTATATCAAATTTTTCTTTTAACTATAGTAATTGGTTTCCTGCAAAATATAATATTTTTTGCTAGTTCTTGAGATGCCAATTAATGTGGTAGTTTCTCCATGTTATACAACAGGTTATTTGAATCCAAGCCCTGAATACAATTTTTCAGCTATTGATTCTCATGATATGTGACGTGAATTCTACCAGACCAAAGACAACGTGATTTTTTTCACTCTGTCATCGCCGGGAAACGGGACATGAGACAGTCATATCTTTTGCTACTCTGCCGCGAAGGCCGTCTAGTTTCATTTAAACTACTCTATTTTTTTTAAAAGAAAATACTGTTTAGTTACATTAAACTAACTAACTAACCATTACCCCGCCTCCCTGAGAGGGTAGGCAGAAATAATGAACACACACTTTACTCAATGCGGCACTCCATCCTTCTCTATTCGCCCCCGCGAGAGACGCGATGTGATGGGTTGCGAACCTCATCGCCACCAATAGGCATCTCCGGATACACTTCGATCGTCCAACGTCTACAAAATAAATCTAAAACAAATTATATAAAATACAATGATATAAAATAAAAATAATTTAACACATAAGGTTCTTTTAGATGGTGCACTTGTCGTCAGCTGGACAATCCAGACATTTGTGTTTATTTAATTTTTATTCAACTGTTTTTTTTTTAAACTGTAATTAGGCACTTAAAACGAAGAATTTGTTCAAATTGTCATTGGAACAAAATAAAAATTATTATTAGGTACACCTGTCAAAATTCTTTTTATAAACTAAACATCTAAACAGTGAAAACGTATTTTGTGTAACAAATAACTAACATAAAGTGCGGCTACAATCAAATTAACCAAAACAATTCACTTTTACACGAAATATCTCCAAATTTACGGGAGCATCACATGAACTAAACCAATAGAAAATTATTGTTTTAAATCGAACATAGGTAATTTCAGAAGAGAAAAGTTACAGCCTTACGACAAAGTCGCCGAACGCAAGCGAGTTTGTATAATTTGCTGTGTGGTACAGCCTGCAGTGTGAATATAGCCACGAGCCACAGACACATAAGTTACCCTTGATACTGTTCAGCCATCGTAAAATCCATCCTCGAGCGGCTTTGATCTGCGCAAGGATTCTCCGGCATATCTCGGGGAGCCGCGGGCGAGGAGCGCTCCGTCGCGGCGCGCGGTCGGAGAACCTCGGTAGCCGTCTTCCGGCCGACTGCGCCGATCCTGCCACACCTCGCTTTATATCTTTTCTATTTTTTTGTTTATTTCCTTTGAACCTCCCTTCCACAAAGGGGCCCCGTGTCGTTTTAATGACTGTCAATTTGCCGCGTCGCTTTTATTTCTCCGTCTGCCGTTTACGTCCTCGGGGCAATCAATAACCGACTACTAACGTTGCAATTGTGGTTCTGTTTGTGTATTTTCTCCGCGTAAACATGGTATAGTTGATTCACAAACCGAAGAGCTATTGCTTATGTGTTAGTATGGTACTCTTTCTTGAAATCTGATTGGTTGCCGGGTCAAATGTGTCAAACATACTAAGTGATTCGAAATATACTCGTTTTGCAGGAGTGTTTTTAAAACAATATTTTTATTATTGATTAATCGTAAACTTACCATGTCGAAATTATTAAAAGGAAAGCCACTTTCGGGTCATATGTGCACCATCTTAAAATAACATTTTGTGTTAAATTATTTTTATTTTGTTATTTTATTTTATATCTTTGTATTTTATATTATTTGTTTTAGATTTATTTTGTGGGTGTTGGACGATCGAAGTGTGCGCGGGAGATGCCTATTGGTGGCGATGAGGTTCGCAACCCATCACACCGCGTCTCCCGCGGTGCGAAAAGAGAAGGATGGAGTGCCGCATCAGTAAAAGTGTGACAGTCCATTCTTTCTGCCTACCCTTTCGGGGAGACGGCGTGATGGTTAGTTAGTTAGTTAGTTCACTTTCGGGTCAGTTTAAATACATAATAACCTAATATAATATATTATAGAAAGACATTTTATAATAACTAGTAATAATATCCTAGAGATAAACTTCTGCGAGGATCAATTATTGTAATTGGAACCAATAAAAGAAAGAAAAGTTTCATTATTAATATTAGTTATTAATATTAGTTAAATAGCCGATAGCATTTTTGTTAATTAAATAATAATAAAAATAACCTGTTGATTTATTTCAATGTTTGAATTGATTGAAACATTTTTTGGTTTTCGAATCATAAGAAAGTAAAGTAAAAATGGCATCTAGATTTTTTGTTAACGCACTGTCACTCATACTATTGCAAACGATCTCCCTGTAGTGAACGGATTCTAATAACCGTTGAATTGCGCTGCCATTTTTGGCAGCGACCTTCTTTGCTGACCAGCGACTAACCAACTAACCATCACGCCGTTTAAGAGGATGGAACGCCACACTGTTCTGTCCTGAAATACCTCTAACGGCAAATCAGAATAAGAAATTATTCAAATTGAGGACCGTTTTCACAAAGCGAAATATCTACAAAATGTAAATTTTTCAGGAGAAGGTTTTTTCATGTTAAAAATAATACGTTTTGTATGAAATCACGATATTTGAACCTCTACAACTTCGCATATATACCGTTTTATTAAAATTCACCAATCGATAGAGTTCACATGGAAGAACCCATTTCCATAATAAAAAAACTTTTTTTTTTTGCAGAAATTTCACTTTGTGAAAACGGTCCTCAATTGACATAGGAAAAAATACACATAAAGGTCCGAAAAATCACGAAAATTGACATTTGATATTTTATTGTTACACCTGATGATGTCAACATATGTTGACGAAACAGCTGTCGCCTAAAAACAATATAATTGTGATACATAAAACAAACTCTATAGATTCGTCTACATTCATACATCGTAACATGCACGTCGATTTTTCGTCGTTATTTCCGACCTTCAGTATGTCCGCATTTTAATAATTGATTAATTTGGTCATGCCGTGTTTTTCTCGGGCGTCCTAGGTTTTTTTAAATTTTATTCTTATTCTCATGACATGTGATAGATAGCTAGTCTATGGCCGTTTTACTGTCACGTGAATTCTACAACAGACCAAAGACAGTGTGACATTCACACCGCCATCGTCGGGAATCGAACCCGGTACGGTTATGGTAGTAGAGCTCCGGCCACTTTTTCACGAAAATCTTCAAATCTTTCCATTCGCACAGCTTGTATATTATACAATTTTTTTATCATTATTTTCTTATATAATACATTCGTTCCATGTATCCAAACCATTTAAATTATGGACCACAGAGAGCTTGACTTACTCAGCTCAATAAACTAGTACAGAAAAACAATTTAATAATAATTAATATCCTAAAACACCAGCAAGGAAAAAAAATCGAAGTAATCCTTTTTTAACTTATTGTAAGTTAAGGCATTAACACTGTGGAATTCCGTAGAAATATACTTTGCGAATTAAAAAACTTTGTTTAATCCACTATTTTTTTAATAAAAAATATAAGAAACACGACATGTTTCGGAGGTTACCTCCATCTTCAGGTGTAAAAATGTAACAAAAACTAAACAAAGAAAGACTAAAAAAAAAACGCATTTAAAATTCGATTCAATAATTCAAATTTAAAAATTAACTTGGCTGTTTGTTATAAGTAGGTACTAACAATTATTTTTAACAGTATGAAATAATAAATAATAATTTATGATGATAAAATGATTTAGAAAAAAATGTAATTTAGAAAAAATATACATTTGAAAAAACATACACCCTTATTTCGTTGTTTAGTTTCTATCGTACATCGCTTTCCCGTACATAGTTCTGAGTTACATAATTTCTACAACATTTATCCTATTTTCACCCATGCTTCGCCAGCTTCAACATCCATCCTTCTTTAGCCAGCCTCCCCAAGCTTCGGATAGCGCTGCCATTTTTTGGCATGGCTCCCTTTGCTGACCAGCGACAAAATGCTGCAAGGACCTTACTCCGCGGTGACGTAATTATGTAGGGGCGGCCCGCTTCTCACACCGTAGGCCCAAGAGCCTAACCAGCTCTTTCTATTTTTAAAAACCCACCGTGGATGATAGCGAGTATATCGCGCCGAGCAGATAAGCGCCGAGTTAAGTGGGTTTGATAATGTTGTTTGTTTCAAGGAAAGCTATAATTTACGATTGTTTCTCTTGTTTGCTCCGGTGTTATCTCTGTGAAGAGTAAACACACTAGTTCAGTGGTCGCCAAACGTCCAAAAGCCAAATATCAGCGGTACAAAGTATTTAATATGAATGAAACAATCTGTTTTCTCTCATAGTATATGGGAATGACACGTTTCGCCTTTCAATGGCATTATCAAATGTGAACAAACTATTTTATCTCTCAACATGCAGAATCAACCATCAGCATGCTTCTGATGATGCCGGTGAGTGTCCCTGTCCTCAGCTCAAGAAGTTGTGCTGCATCCCTCATTATTTCGTCCTCCCACCTCGGCATTGGTCTTCCCACACTTCTTCTTCCGCCCGGGTGCATCTGGTGCTTCTTCCTTCATGCATCTGGGGACCCGTGAAATCGGCATCTTCTGTACATGTCCAGCCCATCTAAATCTTTGTAGTTTTATGTGCGTTGAGATGTTGGGGGGCCTGGTACATGGGAAACAGCTTATCGTTGCATCGAATACGCCATTGCTCTTCTTCTCTCACGGGTCCACAAATTTGTCGCAGCACCTTACTCAATAGATGCCTTAAACCATACTTGCTGTTTGTATAATAGTATCTTTTGAGAAAATAAACCAATTTGATTTGTTTTTAAGGTAAGATAAAACATGTCATTTCAATAAACTATAATAATACTTCTATAAAACAGACGTTTTCATTCGTATTAATTATTTAATATGGAGTTTTACATTATTGTTCAAGAAACAATAAATAAGCCGTACAAAGATTTTAATTTCTTTAAAGAATAAAACTTCATTTTATTCTTTGTATTCATAAAAATTATACATTTTTATTTTTAAATTTTAAACGTTGGCTTTTTTAATCTGAAACGGTCTATTTGATTTAACATTTGCTTGAAAATCAGATTTTTGTGGTTTTATTAAATTTTATGCACGATTCCAGATTCTCGTCTATAATAGTGGTAGATTTTTGTGCTTAAATGCTATTGAATTTAGAAATATGTGTATTTTAAACATGCCCTCAGCCGCACTCTAGTATTCAAAGAACCGCATTTGGTTCACGAGTCGCAGTTGCCGACCTCTGCACTAGGTGATTCGTAATTGTCTGCCTTCTTTGATCGTTACCGATGAATCACCCTTCGAACTGAATGTAAGAAAATTGCGAGTGTGACCGTGTTTTTTTTAAGCGTACTTGGTGAATCGGGCAATGTTTTCCGTCAGAATTTTCGCTTTCCCAACAAAGCGTGCTCGCCGCCGGGCCGCAGCCGCCGCCGGTGTGCATGACGTGGAAAATCATTCAACGTGACACTTACATATTAGACCGGCCTGCATTAACCAGGCGAGGACAGTGCTTTGAAAAATAACGAGACTTAATCATACACCCCTCCGTCACCCGCTAGCCGCGACCATAAGCAATGGATAATCCACGTACTTATTTTATGTTTTAACCGGGTGGTGGTCTAGGGGATAGAACGCTTGGCTCCTGATCCAAGGGACATGGGTTCAAGCCTGGACACGACCAGATTCCTTCTTCATAATAATGAGCTATTTTCTGCTCACATTGAAGATTGTAAAATGAATTCTAATATCATTGATAAAAAGTCCTTGATGTAAGTCTTTAAAAAAAAAAATAATAATAAAAAAATAAATAAAAATATTCTCGCCACTTTGCCATCAATTTTATGTTTTATCGTCCTACGGTGAAATTTTTATGTAATATACATATATGTTTTCCTTTTATAACTAACTAACCATCACGTCGTCCTGCCGAAGGGGTAGGCTTAAATAATGGACCGCCACACTGTTCTTTCCTGACATATTTCTCTTCGATTCCTCAACATTCATACATCACGTCGATTCTGAATCGGAGAAATCCTTTTATATCAAATTCAAACATTTTATTATTTGAAAGAAAGGATGAGATGAAGATGAGGAAAGGAACGAACGAACGGGGAAGAAATGGTCCGATTAGTCCGTGGAACTGCTCCCCTCCACGGCTGATATCAGTGCTAACGAAGGCCCTTTGTATTGAAAAGCAATTTCGCCCTTCCAATAAAACAACTTTTCGGAATAAACTCGAAAGTTTGTAGTCTTTCTTCTCTTTATATTCTTTTTAACTTTCCCTGATTTAATTTCTTCCATCAAATACTAAACTTTCCCCAACTAATATAAATTTTAAATTGTTGTCAATGTAAAATTACTGCCATTGTTTTTGAAGTCGGCCGAAGTTGACTCCCTTTGATGGGGCCTTCCGCGCTTAAGAGGGCTTACATCTCTTTATTCCATACTTTGGATATTCGCTCTCGCGCAACTCGGGAGAAACAGCCCTAAATTAAATTTTATGTAATGCCCTTTTTAATACTGTAATTGAAAGTCAATTACGAATTACCGCCATTTTTTTTCATTGACCAAATCTTTAGTGAATATTTCGATTTTATGAGAAACCATAATATTTTTAAAATAATTGGTGCAGTGTATTGTAGTAACAAAGTTCCAACGTTCCAGTGGGAAGAAGATTAAAACACAATTTTGAAACTATTTAACTATTTAAATGGTTGAAGTAAAATTGGCAACATGTACCAAAAAGAGAAAAAGAAAAAAATAGTTATGCAGCTTTATTCTACTTATATATTTCACATAGAACAAACTGCATACTTTTTTTACTCAGTGCCTATTTTACTTCAACCATTTGTTTAAGGAGGCCTAACCCAGCTGTGGAGAAATAGCTAGGGAGAAGAGAGAAGAAAAAGTAATGTACTATAATATCGTGTATACTTAATTAGCTGTAGTATCTGACTTCACCCGGGATAGATCTAAATATATATTTTATATTTATTTGAATACTTGGCTTTACACAATTACTTTATTATTTTTAACTTTAGGTAATGATTTTTTTTTAGTATATCGGACACATATCGCCTTTAATTTGCGTAGATAGAAGAAGAAGAAGATTCACCCCCCCTCCCCCTTTAAACACTTGTGTCACTACAAAGAACAAACTGCTTTTTTTTTTCAGCGAAATCTGTCCAGTCGATTTTGAGTTTATAGGGCACACATATACGAACATTTTTTTTTTTCCGCGATTAGGTTTTTACAGTTCTCGGAAGTTCAATATGTCGCAAATTCGGCGCCAGCAGAGTGAAATAATCCTGTTGTTTGAATCGCCGCTATTGCACCGTCAATGTTATTGAAAAAAAATGCGTGTCGCAAATGCGGCGCTAAGGATACGGCCACACCGAAGTGCCAGAGTAGAAGTCAAGACACAGGTGGCTTGTGATCACGCACTGTGCATACCCTGGCACTCGGGTGTGGCCGTACCCTTAGGGTTCGGAGTGCTAGGGTAGGAGTTAAGATTAACACCTTGCGAGCCAACGTATGGCTTACTATGGGACCGGCCACATTATACGCTTCGCGCCACAGAGCGTGATCACCAGCGAACTATGTCTTGACTCCTACCCTGGCACTCCAGTGTGGCCGTACCCTAACGGATTGCAAAGGGTTAGCGTAATCTCGCGTGCCCCGCAATCAGGGCCGAGTGTCGCGGAACTATTCGTGAAGGGTTACATAATGTGTTGCGCTCCGGCCTATTCTTCGTGCCCCAGTTACCCCTTCTAGCCCTTGCACTTTTGAGAGTGTATATGCACGCCACACATGCACATAGCACTTTGATTCCAAAACTGTGGGACGCGTTCTTATTTCATATGTTAAGAATGATTACATGTTTCAATATTTTCATACTCGCATTTATAAATATGAGACCTTTATATACTGATTCTTCTTCTTTTAATAGATCTGACGATCTGTGATACAATTATGTCTCCTGGGATGGTGAGGACCAGCTGTCCACCCATATCTTATGTGGTCTTCCAGCTGGACGGTGTCCGGAGAAGATTTCGTAAGCGGCTGTATAGTATATGCGAATCTTTCACCATCCATTATGGCTACATGGTCCCTCCAGTATTTTCTTCTGGATCGACTCCATCGAACGATATCTTCTATTTCGCAAGTTTTTTTTGTGCCTTCATTTCGGACACGGTCTCGGAGAGTTTTTCTATATTCTGATCGTTTTGGTTTTATTTATGTAGAATACCATGAAAAATTTTCTAAGAAATTCGATTAGTTTAGATTCTTCTTCTTCTTTCGGTTTTCTTGACAGGTCTCCCCAACGTTGACGATCGCACGAGAGTAGGCGTCTCTGTCTGTGGCAACTCGAAACAACTCCTCGACGTTCCTCAAGCCAGTTCAGTCCCTTCTGGAGCCAGGAGATTCGCATCCTGCCAACACCTCAACCCTCTATTTTTCTCTCAATTATTAAAAACCTTCGATTAAAAACCCAATTTTATTTATTTCATATATTCAGGATTACTTTGAGCTTGTTAAGACATTATTTACTGATGATTTTCCCTTGATAGGACATTTGTTTTATTTGCCGGCCGCTAGAATCAACCTGCCTCTGTTGACACCGGTGGGAAGAGCAATCAGTCTGCTGAACATGATGAGATAGGAGATCTACGTCTTTCATATTAATAAAAGAACACAGACTTTTGAGAAATTCTGTCTTCCTAATGTCGAACCATCTCTTATGGATTCCTAGGATTTTACCTGTTCTCAAATAAATGCCTTAAACTACAATATTAATATGTTTTAATGTCTTTTGAGGTAATCAACTGATTTCATTTGATCACGTGTGTTAAATTTTGATAATGTGAAACTTATCGAAACGCAATAACAAATCTCTTTGAAAACGCGTCTTTAAAAATATCTACGCTGATATGGTAATTAACACAGCTGCACATTAATTAACGTTTTTATTTTATATTTCTTTGTTTAATAATACCCTGTGTATTGTATTACAATATCTCTAACCATATAATCTGTTGGTTTCACCGCACTCTCCGCAAGCGCAGAGGTGACCTAATTAGTGTTTTGACTCACATTTTTCATACCTATTCCTAACTAATGATTTTACTGAAATCTCTTGATAGAAGTTCATTTTAAATAAACTAACTAACTAACCATCATCTCCGAAGGGGTAGGCAGAAAAAATGGACTGCCACACCTTTCTTTCCTGACATATTTCTCTTGTTCCTCAACATTCATACATCGTGTCATGCACGCGCGTCGATTTCTCTGACTCCTCACGTGGACGACATTCAATATTTGATTTATTTGATCGTGCCACGTTTTCCTCGGTCTTCCTCTATTTCTTTCGATTATTTAATTTTTAATGATCCTTCTTTTAAGAGTTTTGAGATGTTCTTAGTGCCGTGTTCAAGTCTCGTTAGACACCACCCCATTTATTAATTTGTTAATCGCCGCACAGTTGTATGATAATCTCTCTTATGCTCATTTCCAGTACGTTATCGTTGTGTTCTTACTCCAGCGCTAAAGTCAATTATTCAATTGGTTTTACCACGGCTCCTAGTGCAGTTGTTGCTTCGTCCACGCGACATTATGATTGGCACTGAACCAGTGTCGGATCAAGCCAAGTGGGCCCCCCAAACAATATTGAAAATCTAATATCTTAAAGTCAAGGCCTAAGTCATAATGCAAGGTTTGGACACATGGAACGAATGGATGAGGGAAGAATGGTGAAAAATATATAAACAAGTAGTGTAAATGGAAAAAGAAGTCGAGAAAGGCCATAGCATGACTAAATTAATCAATTACTGAAAGACGGCCATGTTCGAAGTTTTTTTTTTTTTTTTTTTATGTACACAACAGGTCGTTTGGACCCAATTACAGTATACAATTTTTATTTTTTAGCTATTATATTGATTCACGTGACATGTGATAGGTAGCCAATCTATCGCCATTTTATTGTCACGTGAATTCTACACCAGACCAAAGACAGTGTGACAATCACACTGCCATCGCCGGGAATCGAACCCAGGACCTTCGGCATGGAAGTCAGAGCTCGTAACCACTCTACCACGAAGGTCGTCAATCAAAGTTGGAACAATCGACGAGCGTGCGTGTCAGGATGTGTGAATGTATTAGAGTCACCAGGATAAAACTGTGTAGCGGTTCATCCTCTCTGTCTACCCCTCCGGGGAAGCGGCGTGATGGTTAGTTAGTTAAATAGTATTATTTATTCTTCTTCTTCCTTCTTGTTGTAGACCTATGTGGTTTGTTCTTCAGAGTGTTGCTTCTCCTGTGAGGTAGACTCCCAGTTATCCTTCAATCTTTTAGAAGGTCTTCTACGCGGACGAGTCCCATGGGGGTGATTGTGTAATGCAATATAGGGGAGTCTGGTGGTGTCCATTATTTGAACACAGAGTACTGCCTCACTGACGTCGACATATTTGGGTTCCTTCTGATATGTATGATTTTTTGGTTTCATGTTATTGTTTTATCTTTGTCTTATCTTTGTAATGAGTCAATGTTTTTCGTTTGTTACGTGTCATTTGTGTATTATGTATAAATAAATAAACATGACCGTACCAGTCCCTTTTTCGCTGTATTAACTAACTAACCATCACGCCGTCTCCTCGAAGGGGTAGGCAGAAATAATGGACCCCCACACTTTTCTTTCCTGACATATTTCTCTCGCTTCCTCAACATTCATACATCGTGTCATGCACGCGCGTCGATTTCTCTGACTCCTCACATGGCCGATTCGCTGTATTCTCCATCTTATAATATCCTCAACCTCATATCTCTCTTATTCTGGTGTTCCTCACGCGATTTCTCAGTGTCTTGCCTGCTATCGTCGTAGTATTTTTGTATTTTTTTAAATACAGAACTTTCTATGAATCCTGATTAATACACATTAATTCGCTTATCGGCCTTTTGGTAATCTGGGGCCCTATTCGCCCGCTTAATCCGCCACTGCACTGAGCTTACCACGTGACTACCAGCCCACACGTACACATAATACTAATATATTGTAAATGCTAGTTAGTTGTTTGTCGTGATAACGTTTGCTCTGCGTATACTATAATGTAATATATACAATACGTAAACAAATATATGTCTCCGCTCAATACATGTAATCTTCTCGCCACAGTTTCTAACGCTGTTCTCTAGGTTGTTCCAGGCGAACAGCCAACCAGAGATCAAGTCAGATCTTAGGTTTGCTCACAGCCTAAAAAATACACATATAAGTTATGTTTGAACGAAGAAAGAAACTTCTAAATTATTTTTTTACAAGGATTAATTGTATCTCAATAGAGACGAAGATGTAAATTGTTTTCTGTTAACAGAATATGGTGGCTGAGGCGCTTACAGGACTTATGACCTGTCATTGGTTAGGTTGAGCGATCGCTTTATGTTTAACAACATTCCCCTTCTTACGACCACCACGTCTAACAAATTTTTGGAAGATGTATATATGCTAGAATTCTGCACTTGTCGTCACATTTTTTTAGTTCACTCTACACTAGCGTCATCTATTAAGATTGGAAAGCATTAAGCAGAAATCTTTATTAATCCACTGTGAAAGGCTCTGCAAATCATACGGTACTAGATTACGCCTGGAGATGTCTCTCCAATTTTTATGGCTTTAACTTGATATCTATATATATAAAACAAAGTCAAAAATCGTGTTAGTTACACCATTTATAACTCGAGAACGGCTGGACCAATTTTGAAGATCTTATATTTGCTGGATTTGTCTCCGTTCCGGATAACAGAATAATCATTAAAACATTTGAAAAAATCACTTAAATGATTTAAAATTAATTATATTTGTCGTAAATTTGACTATATTTGACTTCTGAGACAAAGTACAAAAAACATCATGGCTTCCATTTAGTTTCGAAAACGCCCGTAGGTGGTGTATTGTTGATGCCAGATGTCAATACTCAATGTGAAAGATTTGAGGTTATTTTTTAATCGTCACCGGGATTTTTGGTTTTCTTTATTAATTTTAGATTAACAATGCCCAAAGTTATAAAAATCAGTATCAGAGAGACTATTCTAAAAGTTAAACCCCTTTTGTGAAGGAGAGCAGAGAATATTTGCGCCATTAATACCATTCGAAAAAGATGACAGATGAGTGTTCCGTGGAGATTAAATAACCGATTTATGATTAGTGAATAATAATAAAAATACGTATTGTATATTTTGTATTGATTTTATAGGTGTATCTGTGTACATTCGGTCCAGAGAATTGTTACCATAGGAAATTCAGCCGCGAGTACTTAATAAACGAAATATTTGGCTAGATGAAGACGAGGAATTTCTTTTTTCAATTGATAGGGACACTGAATCATCAAACTCTTCAAATGATGAATATGATGATGCTAATGATGAAAACGGAGTTCATTGATGGATCACACTTATTCAAAATTATGTTGTCTGCTATTTAATTGTTTTAACGTGTTTTGATGAATGTCGGAAAGTCAAAGGTGTTAGTTTTTGAAAGGGAAGAGCAAATGACAGTTTGTAATATAAGTGTAAATGAAGAGAACTTGGAACAGGTGAGGGAATTTGTGTATTTAGGTAGCATGTTCACAGCGGATGGCCGAACGGACAGTGATGTTGAAAAAAGGGTTGGTGCGGGTAACAAAGTGAATGGAGCTTTAAAAGTAGTTATTGGAAACAAGAATTTATCAATGAAAGCGAAAATGGCCGTTCACAATGGAGTTCTGGTCCCAACTCCTATGTATGGAAGCGAAGCATGGAACTGACAGAAGAAAGATGAGAGCAGAATAAATGCGGTAGAGATGAGGTCCCTAAGACGTATGTGTGGTAGAACGATGTATGACAGAATCTCAAATGCTGATATTAGGAAGGAATGTAGAGCGAAAGAAGGTATTATGAACAAAATTATGAATGGTTCGTTGTGTTGGTTCGGACATGTGGAGCGCATGGGTGAAGAAAGAATGGTTAAAAAGTATACGTTAACGATGTAAATGGAGTAAGGAGTCGAGGTAGACCGAGAAAAACATGGCATGTCCAAATTAATCAAATATTAAAGGTTGGTCATGTCAGAAGCCGGAAGACTCGACGTGCGTGTATGACTCGATGTATGAATGTGGAGGAAGCTAGAGAGGTGTGCCAGGATAGAGTCGTGTGGCGGTCCATTCTCTCTGCCTACCCCTGCGGAGAAACGGCGTGATGGTTTGTTGTTGTTGTTGTGTTGTTGTATGAAATTCATTTATTTATAATAATAAAATAATAAGAATGATAATAATCATAATAATAATTCAAACAGTAATTAGAAGGAACAATCATACATAATATAGAGTCAAAAACGATGAATCATAATATATTAAAGACGATAAACATTATAAGGAAGCAGATTACATTAGTAAGAAAGGGACAAAAATGGAAGGTAGTATTAATATTTTTTTGGTAGATTGTATAAAGGAAAAGTTTTTAATGTACTACATATATACTAAGGGGGAATAAGCTGGAATTTGGTTATTTATAACATTCAATTCACGTGCCTTTGCTTTAAAAATTTCTAAATTTTCTAATTTATCAATTTTTTTTTAAATTGTTTGTTATATCCAAAAAAAATGTGTTTTTGGAATTGAAATGATGGTCAAAATTCACACAATGATTCTGTTTTTGTATTAAATGTTGTGTTCATATAACCTCTTCAAAATGATCGACCCGTCTTTCCAATATACACGGCATCACAATCCTCACAATTAATCTGGTAGATTCCACTTTGGTTGAATATATTGTCGCGAAAAAATAAAAACACAATTGTGATACATAAAACAAAGTTTTTAATTAACAATTTATAATTCATTTTAAGTAGGTATTAATGCAGGCTTCCACGTGAATTATATTCCATTGTAATTCATATTTTTAATTTTGACTTTTGCACATTTCATGAACTTAATTCATTTTAAGTATTAATTGTAATTCAATAAAAAGGTGAATTAAATTTAGCTTATAAGTTAACACAACATTTATTGATTCTGAGGCGGTACGAAGTTCGTCGGGTCAGCTAGTAGTATAATAATTTATCCGCAATCGGTAAAATCCAGTATTTGTCTAGAAGAAGTTGTATACATTCAAAATGTTTTCTAAATTATTTCTTTTCAAAATTATTGTACTTTCATAAAAATAACTAACTAACTAACCAACACGCCGTTTCCTCGAAGGGGCAGGCAAAGTAGATGGACCGCCACAATGCTCTGTCATGACATAAATCTAGAGTTTTCTCTAACACGCAGGCTCGTCAATTTTTCCGACATAGATTGTGGCCGCTGTTGTAGTAATTGATTCATTTGGTCATGCCACGTTGTCCTCCGCCGTTCTATCTTATTTTTGTATTCACACTTATTTTTTATTCTTTCCATATAGCCTGAGCTTCATCAGGGTAACAAAAAAACAAACAGTTTGTTTTTGTAACCCTGACAAAACTCCGGCGGGACCAAAACCAGCTAGTTGGATAAAACGAAATTATGTAGCATATAAACAAAGTACGCAAGTATTAATACGACTGGAAACGTCTGTTTCCTAGAAGTTTTATTATATTTTAATGCGAATGACATGTTTCGCCTGTCTTAGGCATTATCAAACATTTGATAATGCCTTAGACAGACGAAACATGCAATTCACATAAAATATAATAAAACTTCTAGAAACCGGACGTTTTCATTCGTATTAATTATTTAATATAGAGTTTTACATTATTGTTCAAGATACAATAAATACACAAGTGTTAAATTATTTTAATAATGCCACACAACAAACTAAGTGCTTCATATGAAAATATAATAAAATATAGTCTTTTTTAGACTTTTATTCAAGGCGTTCTTATTATTTTTGTTTATTTTTATAATATACGAGTATAATAAATTTATTCTAACCACATTTAGTGACAGCGACTACACAGAATCTCGCATTACTTCGTTTCTACTAACCCACTTTAAAAGAAAAAACTTATTTTTTATTCTTTGAAATTATTCAGCTTGTATAATACTAATACCGTGTCTCTGAATAATGTAAGTAAAAAGATTCCTCGTCGAAATGTGTTCGTTTTGCTAGTATTTATATGGACTGTAGGTTAGTACAGTTTTGTCAGGTGGTTCCGTTTTGTCCCGCCGGCCGCAGTTTCTATACAGCCCGGGAGGAACTTGACTTATTACGTATGCGCGCACGTCGCCCGTGCAGCCCCGCGGCAGCGCCCCCCGTGTCCCCGTACTATCGCGTGCCATACCCGACGTGACCGAACTCCGGGTCGAGTGGTTTCCCAGCCACGGGGCCAACGGGTAGAAAGCGGCGGCGCGTAAACTCGTGCGCCAAGAGCGACGGGAATGAGAAATTGCACCCTTTCGACACGTGGACGGCTTCGAGTTAGGTAGGAACGTGACTCGGGCAAACTTCGCTATCATCTCTTATAGGTAAGGTACTTGTGAATTACGTAAATGAGTGGGGTGCGTGCTTTCTTTGTTGCGGAGGAATTATCACTCCTGTTAGTGGAAAACTGGATATTTTTTGTCTTCCTCGCATTATCCTTCGCTGAAAGTTTCGCTGAAAGTGTAGAGAGAATAGACCGCCTCACTACTTATCATAAAATCAAATCAAATCAGTTTATTGCATATTTACGAGTATAAAAGTGATCTTTCTTTTATTAATATACATAGGTACATACATACCTGTATTCTTATTAGTGTCTTAACTATTCTTAAGCTTAATTTTTACCGTTGCTCTCAAAATTTTTAGATTTAAGTCGAATGTCTGTATAAAAAAAAAGAGTTTTAGAATTTATTTTCATTGTTTTGGCCAAAACACTATGATACTATAACTTTATACACTATTAAATTTAAAAAAACTTTGTCCATTGTTTTGGCCGAAACACTACGATACCTTAACATTTTAAACTGTTAAATTAAATAACTTTGTTTTATGTATCACAGTTGTATTTTATTTTACGCGACAGCTGTTGCGTCAACCTATGTTGACATCATCAGGTGTAACACCTGATGATGTCAATTTAATTATTATTTTTCACGACAGCTGTTTCGTCAACTTAGGTTACGAAAAATAAAAATACAATTGTGATGCATAAAACAAAGTTTTTAAATTTAACAGTGTAGAATTTATTTCTTCTATAACAAATAAATAAATAAAATGAAAATCTCACGATATTATAAACAAAGTTTTAATGCATCTGTTGAGAACAGGTAATATATGATATACCATATAATATCAGGAACGCATGATTCTCATGACACGCCTGCCTAGAATCCTCCACATTCATACAGCGAGTCATACACGTACGTCGATTCTTCCGACATCTAACATGACCGATCTTTAAAATTGTATTAATTTGGTCATGTCATATTTTCCTCGACTCCGTACTTCATTCACATCGTTAACGTATACTTTCTTAACCATATTGCTTCATCCATGTGTTCCATGTGTACAAACCAACGCAGTAATCATTTCAAAATATTATTCAAAATACTCTCTTCCGCTCTACATTTCTTCCTGATATTAGCATTTGAAATTCTAGCACACACAGTTTTTTTCTACTCTCATCATCATCTGTGCGTATTTATAACACCATCATCAAGCCCGTGGTGACATATGGTTCTGAGTCGTGGACAATGACTCTAAAAGAACAAAAAAGAATCTACTGGTTTGAGAATAGAATACTTAGAATAATCCTGAGACCCAGACCCGGTGTTGCAGCGGGAACTTGGAGGTATAGGACCAACCAAGAGATCCGTACCATGACCCAGCAACCCCTTACAACGAGCACCGTGGGAGCTGATCGTCTACCATGGATTGGGCACATATGCCGAGCCGAAGAGATCAAAACAATCAAGACCCTGTACGCGTCTAAGTAAGACCTGTAGGAAGGCCTAGACAGCGTCTAATGGACAATGTTCTGGTTGATATGGCTAGGTTGGACGAATCGGACTGCTGGGAGCAAAAGGCGCAGGATCTAGAAGCTTGGCGAAAAATCATCAAGGAGGCCAAAATTCTTCAAGAGTTGTATGGTCATAGAAAGTAAGTAAGTCATCATCATCTGCTTCTTCTGCCAGTTCCGTACTTCGCTTACATAAGGATTGGAACCATAACTCTACTGTGGTTATCATTATCCTTTCTTCAAGGTTATCCCTATCCGTCTCTTGTTAAATGTGGTGATATTTCACGAGTCGTAACGATTGCCGTTTGTACTTTTGTGTAGCATAATGTCATAAACTTTCACGAACTCTTCGGTAATGCATTATTAAATGTCACGCAAACTAACAGCATCGATGGATTTCAGGCAGGTCCCATTGTTTTCCGTAACAAAAACCAGTTGGCATTGTTCGCGATGTGTCTGTCCTTTTTCTATGGAAAATGTATGTACGTGTGTTTTATTGTAACGTCAGTATTTCGCGTTCGGTTTTTTATGCAGTTTCCAGCGCTCTGTTACGTCACTATACGAGTATATATTCAACTACATAACCAAATCCGTTCATTTTTTACTTACCTTCTCATTTTATCATATTGCATATAAATGAAACAAACAGGCAAACCATCACGCCGTTTCTCCGCAGGGGTAGGCAAAGAGAATAGACCCCCATGCTACTCTATCCTGACACGCCTTTCTAGCTTCCTCCACATTCGTACAACGAATCATACATGCACGTCGATTCTTCCGTCCTAACATTATTATTATTATTTTGTTGAATCGCTCTTGCCATCCTTACAGCGCACGCCAAATCGATGTAAAGCATATAGCTATCATTTTGATTCTCGTGACATGAAAAAGGGTGGTTAATCTATCGCCATTTTATTGTCACGTGAATTCTACAGTGTGACAATCACACTGCCCTCGCCGGGAATCGAACCCGGAACCTTCGGGGTGGCAGTCAATCCACTTACCACTCGGCCACGAAGGTATACACACCATATACAGTTCTTAGTTTGTACATATGGTATTGGTATATGTATACAGTTTTTATTTGTACATACATATATATATACAGTTCTTAGTTTGTACATATATGTATACAGTTCTTAGTTTGTACATACACATCCGAGTATGTATACAGTTCTTAGTTTGTACATATGGTATTGGTATATGTATACAGTTTTTATTTGTACATACATATATATACAGTTCTTAGTTTGTACATATATGTATACAGTTCTTAGTTTGTACATATATGTATACAGTTCTCAGCTTGTTCTGCTGGACGCGGTTTCCTCGGAGATCGACGTCTTTCATGTTAGTAAAAGTACGTTTAGAAGACAAATACTCTTGACTTTAGAGAGTATATTGTCTTTCTAATGTCGAACCATCTCTCAAGCGTTCCTGGTATTCTATTATAAATATATATTATATTTTAGCTGTACTCAATAGAGCCTTAAACATTTATATTGTTTGTAATGTCTATTGAGATAATAAACTGATTTGATTTGATGTATGCATACAGTTTTTAGTTTGTACATATCATACATTTATACAGTTCTTAATTTGTTCATACATGTATACAGTTCTCAGTTTGTATATACCATATATGTATACAGTTCTCAGTTTGTACATACAGGTATATGTATACAGTTCTTAGTTTGTACATAATTGATAGAACCGGCGCTGATGTTCCCTGCCCCTCGTGTAGCGCAGGCCGTGACACCTTCATTTGTCTTCTCCTTGGTGAAAAGAAGCGAAGCATTAACACAACACACCGCCTCGCCTTTCCGGAAATCAGCACTAAACCTTTGTTCCAGCGGATAAATTGTTCCCAGTTGCAATTAATTTAAATTCGCTAAAAGCTTTCGAGCCTTAATACGCTCACAGTACAACAGACCAGTGGCGGTTTGTTACATTGTATACCAATCAATTTTAAAATATTTATTTATTGTTTCTTGAACAACGATAAAAAAATTGTTAAACTTTGGAAAGAAGCTATTACGTGGTGGTTTGACATATTTAAAATTCGATTTAAACACTTTTAAAAACGTTGTATAAAACCACTTTATTTTGAGTCAGGAGCGCCAACCGGTTTCACTCTAATATATAATACTACAGGGCTATACACAAAAAGTTTGTGTATAGCCCAGACGAAGCTCGTTACAAAGTTTAATACAACGTTTTTAAAAGTGTTTAATTTTAATTGTAAAAAAAGGTTTTTTGATATTTCATGGTAGAGGCTCTTTGTAAATAATGAAAATAAAAATAAATTTTTTAAATGTATATTCAGTTAAAATCCACTAATGTTGGTGTCTACGATCGGTTTCGGCAGCTTGCTGCCATCTTCTAGATCAGAAAATGGCAGCGTGCTCCCGAAACCGGTCGAAGACGCAAACATTAGTGGATTTTAACTAAATATTAGGTCCTTACATGTGAAATTGGCGTTTTGTATGGGAGGAACATAAAGTTGATTTTTTTTTTAAATATAATATATTTGTTTAATCAAAGTATGTACCATTGCTATCTATGCACTTTTGCCATCTCATAGGTAGTTCATTGATCCCTTTACTAAAAAAAACATTCGGACGAGAATCAATAAAATCTTTGAAGTCGGTTTGGACTGCCCCATCGGAGTTGAATTTTTTCCCTTGCAAGAAGTTATCCAAATTTCGAAAAAAATAGTAATCTGTTGGGGCAAGGTCCGGAAAGTACGGTGGATGTCTTAGACATTCCAATTGAAGCTCTTCTAATTTGGTAGCCGTCTGTTGTGCAGTGTGTGGTCTAGCGTTATCATAAAGCAGCAGTGGCCTAGTGCGATTAACCAGCCTCGGTTGTTTAGCAGCTAGCTTTTCCATCATGATTTGCAGTTGCTGACAAAAGACATCTGCCGTAATCGTCTGGCCAAATTTAAAAAAAGCTGTAGTGAACGACACCAGCACTAGTCCACCAAACGCTCACAAGTAACTTTTTTGGAGTCAATTTTCGCTTGGGGCATGGTTTGGCTGGTTCGGCAGGGTTCAGCCATTGCGATGAGCGCTTTCGATTATCATACAGGATCCACTTTTTATCACAGGTAATGATTCGATTCAAAATCCCTTCATTATTGTGCCGGTTGAGTAATGCAACGCAGCAGTCAACGCGCGTTTGTTGATTTGCTTCACTCAATTCGTGAGGTACCCACCTTTCAAGCTTTTTCACCTTCCCAATTTGCTTCAAGTGGATTAAAACAGTTTTATCACTAACACCGCAGCCTGCAGCTAACTCGGATGTGGTTTGCGATGGATCCGCTTCCACAATAGCCTTCAATTCTTCATTATCAACTTTGGTCTCCGGCCGTCCACGGGGCTTGTTCTGCAGGTCGAAATTTCCAGAACGAAAACGTTGGAACCAAAAACGCACCGTGTTTTCTTTTGCGGCACCGTCGCCATACACATCATTAATCCTTCGAGCCGTTTCTGCAGCACCGGTGCCACGGTGGAACTCGTACTCGTAAATAACGCGATATTTCAAGTTTTCAATTTTGTAAACTGAGTGACGCAAAGAAAAAAAACAATTGAGGAAAAAATAAATTAATTATAATTTTCAAAACACAAATACTTGAGTAAATAGCTGTATAAATTTGAATTAGGAATTCCTAACCAAATAGAAGATATTTGAGATCAAAGTTGCCAGTACGGCAAAACGCCAATTTCATACGTAAGGACCTAATATATATTCTAAAAAGATATTTTCTTTTCATTATTTTGAAAATTTATGTTAAACTCTATATTAAATACTGAATACGATTTACAACGTCTGTTTTCTAGTTTTATTATATTTTATAGAAATAATATTTTTCTCCTTGCTAAAGCATTATCAAATCCAAATTTCATAATAGAATAAGGTAATAAATGAAATAAGACGAATGTATGATAAATATGTATTTGATAGAATGCAAATAAAACAAGTGAATTCAGTGCGAATGACGGTTTTTTTAAACAAAACAATGAAAGGATAATTATAATTTTAATGAATTATTTTTTTATAATCATTACAATTAAGCCGATGGCATTTGTTCCCAAAAAAAATAACATGTTTATTTATTTCAATGTTTGAAAAAATGTGTGAAACATTTTTTGGTTTTCCAATTATAAAAAAACCAAATAAAAATAACTTAATTTTTTTTGTAAACACTCTGTCACTCATACTATTGCAAACGATCTCCCTGTATTGAACGGACTATACCCTTGTTGGTTACCAACTGTTGTTCCCAATCCACTTGTCTCTAAGATTCTAACTACATTTGAATGTCTTGAAAAATATCACGGGCTGTCACTTGACTGTAGAATGTAGAATGTCATTTTCTATTGAAACAACTCGAGGATTTATGTTGCTGCACAATTGACAGCCGCCTAATAGAATAATAAACGAGACTCGCAGAAAAAAAAAAGTTTTTATGCTGTCTTCACGTCGTCATTTGAAATGACCGTATGACGTCATTGGCAGCTCGTGCTATTAATATAATGTTTGTGTGATTTTGTAATCATAGACTAAAGCTTAATAAACTTGCATATTAGCTAACCATTAGTACTAACACTTACTATCATCGGTAAAAAATATTTTTTTGTTCTCTGTCATCATTTCATAATTTATATAAGTTTTGTATGTCTTATGAAAATATTATGAACAAAATAATGAAAGGGTCGTTAAGTTGGTTTAGACACATGGATAGAATAAGTGAAGGTAGAACGGCGAAGAAGATGTATGTTAACGATTTGAACGGAATTAGAAATATTTGAAGACCAAGGAAAACGTCGCACGACCATATCAATAAGAAAATATGAAATGTCGACCACGTGAAAAATCGAAGAAATCGACGTGGTGCATGACACGATGTATGAATGTAGAGAAAGCGAGATAAGTGTGTCAGGACAGAACAGTGTGGCGGTCCCATTCTTTCTACCTACCACTCTCAGAAGACAGTGGATATTAAAAAAAACTAAATAACCATCACGCCGTCTCACCGAAGGGTTAAACAGAAAGAATGGACTGCCACACTTTAACCTAGAGGTTCCCAAACTTTTTTGTCCCGTAGACTCCTTGCCGATTTCTTTGTGTAGACCCCCTGCTTTCCTAAATTAGATTTATTTTCAGGCCAAAAATATCTGAAACAAAAAAGCCGGAATTCGTTGTCGACCTCTTTTTTTAGCTCATTTGGGAAAATCGAAAATCGAAAGGTCGCCCACGATTTCGATATTCGTTTTGCGTCGGCTTCAGCTTCAATTTAGTTGAACCATCTCGTGGACCCCCATTTACATCTCATGCACCCTCAATTTTTTTTACAATATTGTAGACCCCTAGAGTTCTATATAGACCACTTTGGGAATCACTGCTTTAACCGATGGGGCACTCGATCCTTCTCTTTTCGCCCCCGCGGGAGACGTGGTGTTTAATATTCCATTTACAGTTAAAATGTTTTCTTAAATATTTATAATGCCTCACAATCAGGCGCTGTGTTTATTTAACATGCTCGAAAAATATATTCATAAAGATATAACAAAAATGCATGTTCTTAATTACTGCCTCCGTAATGGGTCGCGTTTATTATATTATATTGTGTCGTGTGGAGGTCTCTTTATCTGCAAAAAAAATAAACCAACACACCCACTCGCTAATCATGGAGTCCTCGCCTTATTAATGTGCATTGCAATAATTGTTGTTGTTTTATCTCAATATTATGCGCGTAGGACAGGGTCCTTGTTATCTGGGCCTTATCTGAAACAAAGCAATAAAAACAAACGCATCGCAATAAAAATTTATAGGTTTTTGTAATTGCTGTCCACCATGCCATTTTGTTTAATCGACCTATCATGTTTACTGTCTATTTGGTAGTTGATTTTTTTTATATCTTCTTCTTCTTTTTCTTCCACTTATTGTGGATCTTGCGATGTGTTTATACAGTACAGTAAAACTCCAATTATTCGAATCAATTGGGACCGGATCCCATTCGGATAATCAAATATTCAGATAATTGGATTTTTTTCAGATAAAAGTGAGCATACTCGTATGCCTATTGTTCCAAATAGTGTCCTTCGGGCATCCGGAGATAACTGCTGCTTTATTAGTCTGTTCTTAAACTTCACTATATAGATCTCTGCAGCTAGATATATCCACACCCAAATTCCTGAAATTCATGACATTTTCTATGGGTCTATCGTCTACAACCAGTTTGTAGACGATAGAGTATTTGGTTGTAGACAATCGTCTACAACCAGACACTTTTAATTAACATTTTTACCTGATCAATTTGAAACACTAATAAATAATATCGCCTATTCATTTAATTTATATTAAATTTTCGAAACAGCTGTTTGTCAACCGATGTAGGCATCATCAGGTGTTACAATCAACATGATAATTAAACAGTGTTAAAAATTAAATTCTTTGGGAATTAATAAAACATTCTTTGAACCACCTTTAAAAAAATGGTTTAAACAATATTTTATTAATTCCCAAAGTAGATTACTATGGAATTCCACAGTGTTAATGCCATAACTTTCAACAATTTAAATAGTTAATAAAATATTATATTTATTACATTATTACAATTAGTATAAAATAATTCAAGGAACATTATCTGTATTCATTTCGAAATATGTAAAAGGAGTTTGTAACTACTTTCACATTTTTCTTTATTTTGACAGCGACCGGTTTCGCCAGGCTGTCGAAATAAAGACAAATGTGGAAGTAGTTGAAAATCATCGTTTTATTTAATTATTATACCATTTGTAATATGTAATACTTGCTAGTATAATACATTAACTATTTACAAACATGTAAAGCCAGCACTGTATTGTTTCGTCTTTCAAGCTTTATGTTTCAATAGCTAATCTCAATTCTAAACACTAAATCACCTATCTACACCTTGATCCATGCACTGACTATCGTATGAGAATTACCCCTGATTATTTGATACCTCTGAAGTTCTGTTTTTATCTATATTTCGTTCGGTGGGTGCGTTATTCGTTGTGCATGTGTAAGTACAAATAACCGATTTTCTCTACAGCATATGACATGATAGATCGCACGCGAAATTAAATGTATAGGTATTAAAATATTTAATTTATTTTTAACAAGATTTCACGATGTCACTTCAGCAAACTAAATTCACCTCTTTAAAATAGCTTTTCGCTGATGATTTGATATAAAAATAATCGTGTGAATGAATTGAATCGAATTTTAATGCAATAGAGGTCCAACATTGAATGAAAATTGGTAAAAACTCGAGAAAAAAACCAATGACAAACGTCATAGCCTATCACAATGTGCACTTAAGCAAATCAAACTCGCCTCTTTGAAATCAATTTTCGCTGATAAATTTAAAAAAAAATCGTTAGAAAGAAATTAATCGAATGGAATTCAAATTCAATAATGGTCGAAAACTACATGAAACTTGGTAAAAACTGGAAAAAAATGTTGTTTGATCTCGGCGCTCGTACCTCAATGACACACAACATAAGAATCGCGCATTGCGCATGCGTAAAGGAACACAACACCATCTACCGGCGTTCCCGAAACTAAGATAGGGTGAAAGCCCCAGTGCTCAGCCACTTAAGAAAAAGATTACACTTAATTCAATTTATAATTATATCATCATACATTTTATAATACAGTTTTTTTTATACGCAAAACTAAATTAATGATCTATGAAATTGTAAATTCGTTATCAAAATATCTTGCGCAGGATTAAAAATAAAAATACTTTTATTTAAAAAGACACAATTCCCCTATGGTCAGCCACCTAGTTCCTAATTCCAGCCACCACAGCCCCAGTAACCAGCCACTTGCTTTCAATAAGTGCTCTATTTGGTACATGGTTGTTATATTACTTATATGTTGTTATGTTATTTACTATAACATTAATTTTTATACAAAAAGTGTATTTTATTACAAAAGGAAAAAAAGAGTATATTATAAATTCATTTTTTTAAAGATGCAAGGAACAAAAATCACAAATGAATACATCTTTTTCAGCTCCAGCACATTCAACGTGATACCAACCATTACAAATCATGCACTGTATCCATTCTTCTCCCAATTTATCTTGTGAGAAATTTCTCTTGCAGTAAGAGCATTCAGAATCTTTATCGTTTTTAGGGCTTAAATGTTTCTTTTCACCGGTAGTTTTAGTTTTTTTTTGTTTAATTTTGGATTTTATTTTCTTTATCGATCGTTTGAGGTAGTGATGTTCTTTTAGTTGTATTCTTCTTTTTCTTCTCTTTTCAAGTGTTTTTTGCTTGTTGGCTGGCTTTTTTTCTACTTTTTACATCTTCAATTTTTTTCTTTTTCTCTTCTTCTTTGCTGGACATAAAAGACTTCCATGCGCTCGAAGATATAGCACTAGGTAGTTTCTGTTTGGAAGTGGAAGGACTGGGAGTGGAGAAAGACAGAAAAGATGACCAGAAAAAGATGACGTAACAATCTCTGGCAATATTGCTGTAACTGTTTTGCTAAGGACACAACCTCTTCGGCGTGTTTGTATTTTATTTCAGAGTGAGACACAGAAAGGATTTCAATCGGTTTGCGATTGAATTCTAAATTTTCTAGAGCATGTTGAAGACATTTTGAATAATCTACGGCGTCTGGATTCAATGGAAATAGTCCGCACTTCCTGAAACCGTTTTTAATAGTTTCAGGAAAATTAGGAATTTCCAAAACTTTTTTTCGAAGAGGACAAAACGCTGATTTCGTAAGAACCTTGTATGCGTTGTCTGATTCCATATGCCAAAATCTGTCAGTTTTCTTCCATTCTGATTTTAAAGGTTTAAAAACACTTCCATCGGCGGGCTGCATTAGATGAGTGGTGTTTGGGGGAAGTGCATATAAAATAATTCCGTTTTCAGAACAAAAATCACTCAGATCCATCGTTAAATGTGACCGATGTCCATCTACAAATAAAATTAAAGGTTTTGTAATGTTCATTTCTATGAGCCAGTTGTTAAAATCATTTACCACATATAAAAAAAAACGTCGCTCCTCATCCATCCACTATCCGACAACCCTAAACACCACTTCTTTGGCATGCTATTAACTAATTCTTTGGGAGGGCGTTTGTAAGGGAATACCACTAATGGATATGATGTTTTCCCACTTGCCGAAAAAACTAAAAGAACTGTAATAGTTTCCTTCTCACATCCCAACTGTACCTCTAATACATTCTTCCAACCTTTTGGAGCTATAACTTTGCCAGATTTGGGGCACATGCTGAATGATGTTTCGTCTCCGTTAAAAATTCTGTCAGGGTCAGGTAAAACATCCTCATTTCCAGATTTTTTCAAATAGTCTTCCAGTTCTCTAAACCACTTTCTAATGTATTCTTCTGTAACCGTCGCCCGCCCCTTCGTGATTCCTTCTGGTGCACGATGAACCAAGGATGGATTTCTTTTAATAAATCCTGCGTACCACTTTTTACCGGGCCGACCGTTTTTGAATGGATGTTTCCTTACTGAATTTTTTATCATGTTTTGAACAGTATCTAAAAACGTCTTCTTTCTTACGAAGGAAAGCACATTTCGTCAGATTAATACACCATTCGTTCAGTTTTTCTTTTTCTGTCAAGACAGTATCAGGCCCCATACGTTGATGTCCCTCTGCAACACGACCGTGAAGACGATCTTGCAGGGTTCCTCTGGGTACTCCAAATGTTCGACTTGCTTCTCGAATGCCAAGTTTGTTTTCGCGGATGGTCTTTAAGGCAGTTGATTCTGCATTCTCGTCATATTGGCGTTACAAACGCTTCTTTGGTTCCATTCTGCATAAAAAATACTAGATATTATTATACATATATTTGTATTTTTCCTAATTTTCTTCACGATAATTAAAATGAGCTCTACAATATAAAAATGTACGTTGTATAAGGTGGCTGACATATGGAGTCGAAAAATCCTATTCTCAGCCACCGACAAATATTTTACTTTTAAGGCGGCTGACCATAGGATCCAAGCATATTTTTACACTTTTGTTGATTATTTCGTATGCAGAATGCCACAAACTCTCTATTTCAACTAAAAACTTTTTTTTTAAACTCTTACTAGAAAAATCCTATTGTCGGCCATATGGCTGACAATAGGAGAAGTTTGATAAATATGACTCCTGAAGTCAGCCACCTCAAAAAAACGTGTAAAATTAATTAAATACCAGTTTATACACTAAATATTCAAAAAAAAAAGTATTCTGAAGTAAGACAAACCTTAGGTGAATAGCAGATTCTTCAGGCAGCTTTAAAAAACCTTATTTTCGAACACTCAACACACTCATCAAAATAATCAAAATGGCTGTTTTTGCATCGAGCGCTTGGCCTCAACTGAATGTAAGAAGGAATTAGTTTCGAATTTTAATACCAGGCGTCTCTCCAATTAAAAAAAAAAGCTTAATTAGACGGCTAACCACTGGGTATCTTTCAAAATATGTATTTTTCAACGGGTTTCTTATTACAACATGATTTGTGAAACATGGCTGACTATTGGGGGTGGCTGACTTAAGGAGATACTACCCTATATCGCCATGTTGATTTTCAGCCGTTCAATACAAAATATGAAAATATAAAATACGTCGAAATTATTATTATCGAGATTTTTTCCGATGTTTTAATAGTTATTCTGTTATCCGGGACGGAGACAAATTCAGCAAACCAAAGATCATCAAAATTGGTCCAGCCGTTCTCGAGTTATAAATGGTGTAACTAACACAACTTTGTTTTATATATATATGGATATCCTTCAAAAATACGTGTCATCCGTGAATGAAGTGTAGTTTGTACGATTTGTATGGCTTTTCGATTAGTGTGCCTTGCATTAAGTAGTCATGAGGTGCGCGGTACACGAGGTAGTAGGCTATGTAGACCGCTTCGTTATTAATTCCCCGTAATAAGTCTTGAAACTTAACAGTCAGCCCGAACGTAAATGCCTTACTTTACAAAATATTACGTTCGCTAAGCCGCGCGGCCGGCCTGTATGTAGTACATCTGCTGTGACTTATTTACCATTCCGCATGAATTTTACGCACCCACAATCGCATTGAATGGTATTTTGACCCCGATAACTCGGTCATATGACTTTGAATCCGCTTCTATGTATTTTACATGGATCAATAAATTATTTCATACAAAAAAATTCTCTCTTGCATCTCTCATTTGAAACATTTTTTTAAGGCCGTGGCCACACTATTTGAAACAAGCTCTCCACAAGGGTGACCTTGGTGGAATGTGGAGCCCCACACGTGGAATGCGTGTTTACAACAGTTTACAACACGCATCTATGCGCGTCCGTCCACAAAGGTTGTTGAAGGTCAAACGAATTTTGGTTTCAAACAAGTGTCTACACAGTTTTAAACCGCCGGTGGAGACCGATGTGGAGAGCTTGTTTAAAACAGTGTGGCACGGCTTTAAGTGTTAAAATTTAAACGTTGTTATAGTATCAAATTTTTTTATTATCGTTATTATTTTTTAAAAATAAATATATTTTATTATTTTTTGTAAAAAAAATATATATGTAGGATGTAAATGAAACCAGTAATAGAAGAAGACCGAGGAAAATTGGCACGATCAAATAAATCAAATATTGAATGTCGGCCATGTGAGGAGTCAGAAATCGACGCGCGTGCATGACATGATGTATAAATGTTGAGGAAGCGAGAGAATTATGTCAGGAAATAAAAGTGTGGCAGTCCATTATTTTTGCCTACCCCTTCAGAGAGACGGCGTGATGATTAGTTAGTTAGTTTTTTAGTATTATTTTTTTTTCACATAATTTTTAATATTAATATGAATGAAAACGTCTTCTAGGAGTTTTATTATATTTAAATGGAATTATATGTCTGCATCTGTCCAGCTAAAATATAATAAAACTCATAAAAGACAGGTGTTTTCATTAATATTAATTATTTAATATAGAGTTTTATTTCATTGTTCAGGGAACAATACATATTTTTTAGTTAATTAAAAATATCGCGTTGTACCATACATTTTGAAAATTGCATTTCAAAGAGATTTGAATTTGTTGACGTCATTTTTGTCGGAATCTTTCTACGTATATAATCGAATGGATGATAAGCCGAGGACGACCGAGGAAAACATGGTATCGCCAAATTAATCAATTACTAAAATACGGCCATATTTGGATAAATGTAAATATTAGTAATGCACATCTGATAATGCCTTCAACAGATAATGATTCACATATATTATAATAACACATCTAGAAAACAGACGTTATTATTTTTATTAATTATTAAACAAGAAATATACAAGATGTGTGAATGAAAGAATAAGTCGAGAAAGTCCAAGGATGACATGGGCATGTTTGAAGTTGGAACAATCGACGAGCGTGCATGCCACGATGTGTGAATGTAGAAGACGCGCGAGAGTTATTTCAGGACAGAACTTTGTGGCAATCAATCCTCTGCCTACCACTCCGGGAAAAAAGCGTGATATTTAGTTAGTTAGTTAAAACACTGTTCCCACATTCATGAAAGTTTTTTTTAATTAATTGTTTTTCAATATACTCGTATATGATAGAGGTTCATATCATTTTATTTATTTATTTAAATATATCCAAAGCAATACAGAATTATTTTCCAATACACTAAAGATACAAGATAGACGTAATAATAAGTTATACAAAATAAAATAAATGGTGCACTTAAAGTCATTACCGCAAATCGAAATATATCGACTGAAGCAAAGATGGCAGTGCACAATGGAGTTCTTGTCCCGACACTTATGTATGGAAGTGAAGCTTGGAGTTGGCCGAATAAGGTAGAAAGAAGGATAAATACCGTAGAAATGAAGTTACTAAGAAGGATGTGCGGAAAAAACATGTATGATAGAATATCTAATGATGAAGTAAGGAAGGAATGTAAGGCGGTTGAATGCGTGATAAATAAAATCAAGAACGGGTCACTAAGATGGTTTGGACATATGAAGATATATACAAGTAGTGTTAATGGGAAAAGAAGTCGAGGAAGGCCAAGGAAGACATGTCACGATGTGTGAATGCGAGGCGCGAGAATTATGTCAGGATTGAACAATGTGGCGATCCATCCTCTCTGCCTACCCCTCCGGGGAAACGGCGTGATGGTTAATTACTCAGTTAATTTATAAAATAATAATAAAAGCGAGAAACATAAGATACATGACGAATCAATAACATGAATATACAATTATAAAAAAAGACATTGCTTCACTCAGTTGTGCTACACTATCATTTATATCATTAGCTATTGTATTTTCTTTGTTATCTATCGTGCAGGGAATTGATTGTGAATTTATTTATAATATCAATACTTATTTTAGTATCAATTTTACAAGCATTTTTTCATTAGATCGAAGTGCTCGGCAATAATGGTCGCGGTTTATTAAACTGATTCATATTTTAATCAATAAATACCCTCGATAAGATAGCAGCAGCTATCTTTGCAATAAAATGCACCGCACTCGATTCCCGGATTATCCGCCACTCTGATTATTTTTGTCAACTAAACACTACGGATCGCCATAAAATTATAATAAGACTGGTTTTATCGTTCTCTGACCTACATAGCAATTCGCATTTAAGAGTATTTTTTTAATGTATGCACATAAAATGTAATTTAAGATGATTTGCGTAACAATTCGGATGGATTAATTTATTTGTATTCCTCGTTGTCCAGAAATTTTCATCCATGAATATCTTAAATCTATCCCACGGCATTTCTTTTGGGAATGCTCGGAACCAATTATTTACAGCTTCGAAAAGATGGACATCCCATTACCCATTTCCATTGCTTCCACGTCACTCTGTCTTATGCAGACTACTTCCAGGTTATTCTGACATGTCTGTTCAGGTCATCCTTCCACCGTAGCTGCGATGAGGAGTATGGTAGTTAGCCGTGGCTCTATCCCACGGCATTACTTTTAAGAATGCTCGAAACCAATTCTTTACAGCATCTCATTACCCATTTCTTTAAATTAATCAGGGGATATTTCGAGAACTCGGCCGTGCTAGAGGGTGATGGTCTTTATTCCCCTGATAGATTTCTCCGACAGCGACAGCACAGATTGTTTTACCTACCGGCCACCAGAACAAATCTACCTCTGGTTACACTGGTGGGAAGAGCAATTAGTCTGCTGAACGTGGTCTCCTCGGAGATCGACGTCTTTCATATTAGTGAAGGTACGTTCAGGTGACAAATTCTCTTGATTTTAGAAAGTATCTTATCTTCCTAATGTCGAACCATTTCAATGCGTTCCTGGTATTCTTCTTCTCTGGTTTCAATCCTGGGATTGGTTTGCAGCAATTTCCTCCATTATTCTCTTCCACTTTTCCCTGTCTTGTGCGGCTCTTTTGAGATCTGCATATGATGAGCAGCGTACGTCCACCAACAGGTCCTCCAGGTACTCTCGGCGTGGGCGTCCCCTAGAGTTTGTCCCCTCGATCATACCCTCCATTATGGCATGCAAGAGACCTTCTTGACGTATGACATGGCCGATCCATCTTGCACGCCTTTCGAACAAGGTCCTGAGCAGGTGCCTTCCTCCTTCGATTCCTTGAAGAACTTCCTCATTCGTGATGTGGTCTCTCCAGGAAATTCCAAAGATTCTTCTATAGGACCACATCTCAAAAGCCTCTAGTCTTCGGTATTATGTTGTATTTTTATAATATTTTACCTGTACGCAATAGATGCCTTAAACATTTTGCTGTTTGTAATGTCTTTTGAGTTAATAAACTGATTTTATTTGATAAACCACCATAAACCATGAAAATATTACAAGTTTTTATAAAATGACAGTTTCATCTTTGTTTACCTACAGTTAATATAAATCACGTACAAAGATGTTTTAAAACGAAAACCAAAAAAAATGTTAAAGCTTGTATCATAAAACTAACTTACTAACTAAGCATCACGCCGTCTCTCCGAAGGGGTAGGCAGAATGAATGGAATTCCACACTTTTCTTTCCCGACATATTTTTCTCGCTTCGCAGAACACACACTATACGATACATGGAAAAATTATTATTGTACATATTTTCATCTAGGCAAAGAAGCTTCATGTCAGATGATCTCTACTATGGTTATTTCTACCTCCACGGAATCTCGAGTCTGTGTAGAAATGCTTGCCTCGTAAATAGAAAGCGTTCATTGGCTTCCTTCTCATTACGGCACACTGTTTATAAGGTTGAATCTAGAGGTCATGATCCAATAAAAATAGCTTATGTGAATCGTGGGTGAGTCTATAGACAAGCGATGGGCACAGCCTGTGTTATAAATAATCGATCTATCGGAGTAATCGAATAATACCGTCAAATGGTAGTTTTGAAAAAATGTGTACCTATTCATTTTATCGCTTATATTTTTAGCTCATAATCTTATACTAGGCTTTATTTTTTATGCCCACAAATCTAAAAGAGTCGTGTCTCAAGCGAAACCGGTCATAATAACTTGTAATATGTGTGATAAAACACAATTTATGTTAATTAAATATATGTAATGGTAAATAAGACGATTGAGAGAACTGATACCTACAGACTTCCGCATCTAGTAGCAATAACGTGCTAAAGGATAGTCTCAGATCCAGGAGAACAGTAAAGGATGTCCCAGGATGCGTCTCTGTATATCAACAGATCCTCGGATCTACAATACACACAAGAGAAGGAAGATGAAAATATAAAATATAAAACCTACCATATTGGGAAAAATGCGTACCTACTTTAATAATATGTATTATATTTTGATATTAACACTCTTAAATCATATTTGTATTTAAGTCCTTGCATTGCATTTTGATCCATCTTTTTCTATCTATAAAACGGACGTTTTTATCCATATTCTTCTTCTTCTTCATTGTTGTAGACCTATGTGGTCTGTTCTCCAGAATGTTGCTCCTCCTGTGAGGTAGACTCATAGCTGTCCTTCCATCTTTTAGGAGGTCTTCCACGAGGACGAGTTCCGTGAGGCTGATTATGTATTGCATTATAGGGGAGTCGTTGTCTGCTCCATCTTATAATATCCTCAACCTCACATATCTCTCTTATTCTGGTGTTCCTCACGCGATCTCTCAGTGTCAGTTGCCTGCTATCATCCTCGGTGTCTTCATCTCGGAAATCCTCAAAACTTGTTTGGTCCTTACTGCGTCTGCCCTTGCTTCGACGCCATATGTTATTATTGGTCTTACGCGTGCTTTATAGATTTTTAATCTTTCATCCATATAAATACATTTATATGGAGTTTGACATCATTTTACAACACAATAAATAGTCAATTGTAATATACTTTCAATTAATAGATAATAGTATATCCAACATTTTGTATAACTATATTCATCATACTGATTTTTTGTAAAGTAATCTAGTAATTATTATTTCAAAAGCTAGCACGCGCCCACTTTATGTTCAGTTTTTAGTTATTTAGTACATTTTTTATTTGTTCTATTCGATTTAAAAATCGAATATTTAATTGTGAGACCCATCCCTAATCGCACTAGTGAGTCCGCGTACGCAACAATAGAGTTTAATTTTATGAACACGCTTTTAATTAACGCTGTGAATTCTCATAATCGATTACAATATTCGATTATTGCATTCACTTAGTATCGCCACGAACGCGAGCGCGATAGTGCCGGCGATAACGATCATCTGCAGACAAATTTATTGTTAGATCGTAAACAGTTTCCCGGGAGTCGTTCCACACAGGATAACACGCCCCAACCCTCGTACTTATAGCATATTGTGGCCTGTACATTACTTGTGTGGAGTGCAGACATGTAGGAAGGTTTACCTTCTTTATTTTTACAATATCATCCTCATTGAAATATATATAGTACTAGCGGACCCGACAAACGTTGTCCTGTTCAGACACTCAACACGCACGCAATTGTGATACATGCCATATATGGAATAATAACACACAGCTATCAGAATTTTAAATCTACGCCACGCAACAACGCAAGTGATTTGCGCATGCTTAAACACATAATTCGACATCAACGCCATATATAAATGGTAAACAAACAAAACTATGAATTATTCTCAGAAGGTCAAATATTCATAAACTTCCCAGGTGGTTTTAACGGTCAACTATCGGGTCCAATTGTAAATTTAAACAATCTAGGAATCCACTCAAACACCCACAAAAAAATCATCAATATCAGTCTAGCCATTTAGGAGGAGTTCAACTACATACGCCCGTACAGAAAATTAAATGTTTAAAATCGTAAATTTACTAACCATCACGCCGTCTCCTCGAAGTGGTAGTCAGAAAGAATGTACCGTCACAATGTTATTTCCTAACATACTTCTCTCGTTTCTTCAAACTTCATACATCGTACATACACACACGTCGATTGCTCCGACTCCTCGCTTGGCCGACATTTAGTATTTTATTGATTTGATCGTGCCACGTTTTCCTCGGGTCTTCCTCTACGTCGTTTACATACACTTTCGTTACCGTTATTTATATGTATCCATGCCATCTTAATGACCCTTACGTTATTTTGTTTATAGAACTTTCATTCGCACTGCATTCACTTCTTGCATTTGCATTTGACACTCAGTCGTAAACCGATTTACCACACATTCGTCTAAGAGATCTTATTTATTTTGTATAAATGTTGAAGGTATTAAAATAAGCATATCAGGAATGAACAGTGTGGCTATATTTTTATTGTAACAAAATATGTATTAAAAAGATTTTTATTCATTATTAATAATGAATTTGACTGTCTTATTTCTTAAGTAATTCTAGCAATTGGTTACATAATGCGTGTGTATTTATTTTTTGTATAAAAACGTGTATTCACATTGAGAGAAAAGTGTTTTTTTGTTTTGTTTATCCGTAGTCAGATCTTATCTGAAGTATCTCCATCTAGATAATGGCTCATGCAATTTCATGATTTACTTAAAGAAGACCGCTATCTTTGTTCAAATAGCGAACGTGCACTGAATAGTTTTTTTTTGCATAAAAATAATAAATTATCGCTTACATATTCCATCTCATACCTCCAATAAATATAAATATAATTCATTTCGAAGAGGACCTGAAGATAGCAGTGAACTGTCGAAACCGGCCGAATTTTTTTTTGTGTAACTACACCAGGTCGTTGGTTGTTTTAAGATATTAAATTGATTCTCATGACGTGTGATACGTAACTAATCCATCGCCATTTTATTGTCACGTGAATTCTAAACCAGACCAATGACAGTGTGACAATCACACTGTCATCACCTTGAATTGAACCCAGGACCCTTGGTATGATTTGTTATAGTTCTTACCACTTTGCCACGAAGCTCGTCGTGTTATTATCGCATTATTTAATATAATATTGTTTTAAATAATGAAAACAAAAAAAAATTATACAAATTATTTTGTTATATTATTATTTATCTTGTGTAGAAGTGTAGTGTAGTAAACGTGTAGTGTTCTACCAGAAGATGGCAGCAAGCTGCCGAAACCGGTCAACGTTAAACACAAGTGGAAGCTGAGTAAATATATATAGAAATTTTGTATAATTATTTTTTTGTTTTCATTTTTTAAAATGAACTTCTTCCAAGAAATTTCAACTAAAAATATTTATTATAATGTTTTTTTATTTTTATATATCGCCTCTTTGCAAGAATAACGTCTAATGATGAAGTTCGAAAGGAATGTAAAGCGGATGAATGCATGATAAATAAAATCAAGAAAGGGTCACTAAGATGGTTTAGACATATGAAACGAATGGATGAGGGAAGAATGGTTAAAAAGATATATAAAAGTAGTGTGAATGAAAAAAAAGAACTCGAGGAAGGCCAAGGAAGACATGGCAGGACCAAATGAATCAATTACTGAAAGGCGGCCATGTTCGAAGTAGGAACTATCGACGAGCGTGCATGTCACGATGTGTGAATGTAGAAGAGGCGCGAGAGTTATGTCAGGATAGAACAATGTTGCGATCCATCCTCTCTGCCTACGTGCGAAACGGCGTGATGATTAGTTAACTATTATTTTTATTTGTGGTAGCATGTATTATAATTGGCCTTACTTTATTTATTCTACGTGTATTTTTTTCTTCCAATATATATTATTGATATATAATTTGAGAACACGGCACATTATATTATATTGCAGCATCTGTCGGGGTATGATTACGGTACGTGCGAATGGACCGATGTGTTTCGGCCGCAGATTGTCTCCCGGCGCGGGCGACTCATTACGGGCGTCAGGCGGCCGCTCTAATTGTTCAATTATGTCACAGCCGGTGTAATTGCATCTTGTTTGGGTTCCGCAGTCTCCCTCCACGATGCAGAGTGCAGAGTGCACTCTGCACCGATTGTGCTCTGTAGCGTATATAGACAAACGTATAACTTGTGCTTTTATTCTGGCTTTCGTAATTCTTGCACTCTCATGCGTCTGTACTTTTCAGGCTTGACTGCCACTGTACTTTTCAGGATTCCGGTGTAAAAAGCCATTTTCACTTAACCGTATTATATTATTAAAACTCCGTTAACGCGTGACTTACGGCGTTTGAGGACCTCTACTTTAATTCAACTGTCTGATATCAACTATCATCATATGACTGCCACGGTGTGATACGTGTTAAAACTCACTTTACGATTCTATACTCGTATTTTATCAATGGTATTAGACTCTGAGTATCCAGATATAATATGCGCTTAAAATCGATGCAGGGCAAAAGTCACAATACATATAAAGGGTAATTAAAATGATGTTGACACATAGAAAGAAAGTCAATTGTTTTGACCGAAACACTATGATAGGTACTTTAACATTTTAAACTGTTAAATTAAAAAAACTTGTTTTATGTATCGTAATTGTATTTTATTTTACGCGACAGCTGTTTCGTTAACCTATGATGACATCATCAGGTGTTACAATAATATATTATATCAACTAAAAACTGGATATTATTCCCCAAGTCATCATCATGAAGAGGAATCAATTGAATGGTTGAAGTAAAATTGCCAAAAAATATGCAGTTTCGTTCTATTTGTAATGTTAAACGAAACAGGATACATAGTTTTTTTTTCTTCTACTTTGTTCCTATAATAGCTTTTTATATATAAGACTTTCATATTCTGATTTTGAAAATTTGGTTTGGTTCATGTGGTGCGGTGCTCCTGTAAATTTGGAGATATTTCTTGTATAAGTGAATTGTTTGGTAAATTTAACTGTTGCCGCACTTTAAAATAGTTAATTGTGACACGTAATACGTTTGTACTGTTTTGCTGTTAAAATTATATTAGTTTTATCGTTTTTATAAAGAATTTTGACAGGTGTAAAAATAAAATTTTCATTTGTTCCAATGACAATTTGAATAATTTCTTCAATATTACTTTAAAGTTCTTGCTGGTTAAGTGCCTAATTACAGCTAATTTAAAAAAGGTGGATACGTGTAACATAAATTAAATAAACACAAAAGTCCGGATCGTCCATGTCAACATGTGCAACATGGAAAAAAAACATTATGTGTTATTACATTATGTGCTAAATAAAAAATAAAATAAAACGGTGGATTCGTGGAACATAAATTAAATAGACAATATGTGCACCATCTAAAAAGAACATTTTGTGTTAAATTATTATTATTTTGTTATTTTTTTTTATATCATTGTATTTTATATTATTTGTTTTAGATTTATTTTGTGGGTGTCGGACAATCGAAGTGTGCGCGGGAGATGCCTATTGGTAGCGATGAGGTTCGCAACCCATCACACCGCGTCTTCCGCGGGGCGAAAAGAGAAGGATGGAGTGCCGCATCAGTAAATGTGTGACAGTCCATTCTTTCTGCCTACCCTTTCGGGGAGACGGCGTGATGGTTAGTTAGTTAGTTAGTTAGACTTTCATAAAACCGGTAGTCACCTACGGCTGTGAGACATGGTCTCTAACGCAGAGAGAGGAAGGCAGGCTAGCAGTTTTTGAGAGGAAAATACAGAGAAATATTTTTGGACCAACGCTGGAGGATGGGACTTACAGAATCAAAGAAAAACTTGAACTTGAAGAACTGATTAACCAGGAAACAGTAGTGAGATTCTGTTGTCTCAACGCCTACGGTGGGCTGGCCATGTCGAAAGAATGCCAGAGGGTAGAACACCACAAATTATATCCAGATGGGTGCCCCGCGAAAAGAGAACATGAGGCAGACCGAGGTCGGATTGCGTGGTAGAAGATTGGGAGAAAATGGAAGTAGCTGGGGAACGGGTAGAGATGGCCAGGGACAGAAGTCAGCGGAGGACCGTTGTGGAGGAGGTCAAGTCCCACACCGGGATGTAGCGTCGAGAAATGATGAATGAACTCAGTGCCTATTTTACTTCAAGCATTCAATTACTCTGAAGTGATAGTCATAGTCGGAGGAACCTGACATGAATCTGTCACAGAGAGAAAAAGAATAATTCAAATCTAATATTTGAATAGCACTTCATGGTAGATATATAATGAATTATCTTGTTTATATGAATCCCTTTACATTTATTCGACCTTTAAAAATATATATTCATACTATTATAATTTCATTAATGAAATACACATGTATATAAATGAATAGGTGTACTATCATTTTCGTTGACAAAATTGATGGGATAACATAGGTGAAGAATATATGTTATGAAAACAAACCTCCAAAGTTAAAAGCAAACATTGTAAATATGTTATCAGTAAAAAAAAGAAGAAAAAAAAACACCTTTTATCTTTAAAAATAATTTACGCTTTAACGTTTTAAAAAAAATATAAGTTATGTATCGAAAGTATTATATTTCGTATGGATTTAACGCATTACATTTTTCGTTATTTGTTAGCTATTTTTTTTCCTACGCGCTAACATCAAATTTCCTGTCTATCTAAATGTATTTTAAATTATATAGCACTTCCCCTAGATATCGCTTACTTCTCTAGTAGAGGAAATTCGAGACATTAATGTGTCTTGAACGTCTAAACACTATAGAATAGAAAAATGCGATTTTTTCTACTTGATGTATTGTACATTGTATGTTACTTTAAAATACTGAAGTAGAAATTTTAGTGGTTATACCTATTGTATATGTACGACGTTTCGTACCTTCAACAGTGCTGTAATATAATATATGAAACACACTTAAGCAGATTCTCCGAAGACACACCAATTCCGTAGAGCTGATATTAAACCCGTTCAATGTTCTCTTCTCTTGCGGCACCGGTTAAGAATTGATATTTGTCTTCAGGATTGGTTTGGCTGTTTGAACAGGTCGATTTATGAGGGAGCAAGATGTGTGGTCCAGACTTCTTGATATAAGACAACTCCGAAAGAGGGCGAACTAGGATTCAGGGTCTTTGTCCAACTTTTTTAGCAGCCGAACCTGCATTAATGGAAGCCCTTCTTCTTTTTCCTCTCCTATCGGAGGTCGAACAACATCATGGCTATTTGTACCCTTCTAAACAGGGATGTTTTGCTGCAACTGAACCATTCTCGAAGGCTTTCTAGCCAGGATTTTCTTTTTCTCCCAACACTTCGTTTCTGTTAATTTTTCATTTCAATGAATTGCAGCACTTATTTATCATTACTCATAATGTGCCAGAAGTATTCCGGTTTTCTGCGCTTTATGGTCTTGACAATTTATTTTTCTACATTTGCTGCAGTACTTCCCAGTTTATGACTCTTTCTATCCATGACAACAACAACAAACCATCAAGCCGTTTCCCCGTAGGAGTAGGTAGAGAGAATGGACCAACACACTACTCTATCCTGGCACACCTCTCTAGATTCCTCCACATTCATACATCGAGTCATACACGCACGTCAATTCTTCCGACTTCTAACACGACCAACCTTTAAAATTTGATTAATTTGGTCATGCCATGTTTTCCTCGGTCTGCCTCGACTCCGTACTCCATTTATCATCATTAACGTATACTTTCTTAACCATTCTTTCTCCATCCATGCGATCCATATGACCGAACCGACGCAGCGATCCTTTCATGATTTTGTTCATAATACCTTCTTCTACATTCCTTTCTTATATCAGCATTTGAGATTCTGTCGTATATCGTTCTACTACACATACGTCCTAGGGACCTCATCTAATATTTTAAATATTCTATGATATATCCACATTTCAAAGGCATCCAGCTTTTTGATGATAGCTTTTGTCAAGGTTTATGTTTCCATACTGTAGAATAAGACGATTAGCACCACACATCGAACTATCGAACTAATGGAAGACCAGTTAAACAATAATTGCGTAGATTTTCATGGTTGGGATCAATATGTGTTTTGGAATCGTGGGTAGATCCGTGTTACTTATTCTATTCGGAGATTGCGCTGACTCCTCAAATTATTCATATTTTTTTCAGACATTGTTCAAACTGTGATAATCGTTCGTAGGTAACGGTACCTTCTGGGTGACCTTCTGCGCTTACGAACCTTTAAAGGTATCGTTTAAAAACGAATTTTCCCGTACTTTTTGCTGATGTGTTTGATAGCCGACACACTGTTGTAACGGTGTTTTTTTTCTTTGTTCGTGGTACATAAAAAACCAACACAGAAACTAGACACGTGAAAACAATAATAATAAAAAAAACAACAATGTTATGTCTTTTTCACGACAAGGGCGAACTTTGGAGTTTTTTTTTTCATTGTCACATTAAATTGTTTATAGATATCCGTTGTTGCTTAGGTATTTTCATAGCCAATCGACAAGAATATTTACATACATATTCGGTACTTTTATTTGTACATTAAAATATAATATATACTCACACTTTGCTTTGGACATATGGAAAGAATGAATGAAGAAAAAATTGTAAAAAAATTATATGCTAACGATGTAAATGGAACCAGAAATAGAGGAAGACCGAGAAAACCGTGGCACGATCAAATAAATCAAATATTGAATGAAAATATATTCTTTAACATTATTATGACATGGAAATAAATAAAATGCAAGTTCACTCTGAAAGGCGGGCCACACTGTGATAAACATCGGTTGTATAGGGCTTCTATCTCATTCTACGCCGGGTAAAATAATGCGAGGAAGAGAGATAAACGTACCATGTTTGTTGAAAGGATAACCGTATGCAGAAACATCCGCGGTTTAACTCATGGTTTACTAAAATCGACGTTTTTACTACGTCTAGAACATGGTTTAAGTTTGAGTAATAACATTCAGTATACAAATTTTGGTTTCAAACCAGCTTGTTTATCACAGTGTGGCCCGCCTATGAATACGTACATTTTTACGTCCTGGCGTGTCTCAGCGCCGCGCCGCTATGTCTGCTGCGCCTCGGCCGGACGGCAACAAGTCTGCCGGCTAGCGGCCTTCCACCGATTCAACAGGTAAACAGACAAAACGGGCACGCATCGCCGCGGCCTGCGCCTGAAACGATGCTTTTTAATGAGTGGGATCATTTTGCTTGATCGTGTATTCATTATGCATGCGTTAAAATTTGCATTGTAACATGATTTGTGAATCAACATCAAAAATATTTTTGTTTCTTTATTTTTTTTATGTTTATATCCTAGATCAAATTAATATTAATACAATTATGTGAAAACAATGGGTATATTGTTCTCGTCATTAATGTTCAAAAAAAGCTATAGCTATATCTAAAAAGATCCACTCCGGATACCAACTAGTCGAAAAGTGATGAATCATTTGCGATATAAGAGAGATTTGAACTGCTACCGTGTGGTAATTTGGAGCATAAAAACTGTGGCTGTTATACGAATAACATGTCGTATTTTTTAGTAACTGTGTTTTAAATTTGAAAGATGTGCCATCATATAAAACAATTCAGTGTAAATAAAGATTTTAAAGGAAATTCATGAAATTTCAATAATCAACATTATAACTAACCATCACGCCGTCTCTCCGAAGGGGTAGGCAGAAAGAATGGACTGTCACACTTTCTTTCCTGACGTATTTCTCTCGTTTCATACATACATCGTGACATGCACGCGCGTCGTTTTCTCTGACTCCTCACGTGGCCGACATTCAATATTTGATTTATTTGATCGTGCCACGTTTTCCTCTGTGTTCCTCTATTTCTAGTTCCATTTACATTGTTAACATATAATTTTTTTACCATTATTTCTTCATTCATTCCATGTGTCCAAACCATCGTTTGTTAATAACACCATCATACGCACCGCATTCACTTCTTATATTTTCATTCAATACTCTATCGTACGCAGATCTCATTTCTACTGCATTTATTCTACTTTCATCCTTCTTTTGCCATTCGCTTCCATACATAACATTATACAACAACAACAACAACAAACTATCGCGTCGTTTCCACGTAGGGGTAGGCAGAGAGAATGGACTGACACACTACTCTATACTGGCACACCTCTCTAGCTTCCTCCACATTCATATAGCGAGTCATACACGCACGTCGATACTTCCGACTTCTAACATGACCAACCTTTAAAATTTGATTAATTTGGTCATGCTATGTTTTCCTCGGTCTGCCTCGACTCCGTACTCCATTTACATCATTAACGTATACTTTCTTAACCATTCTTTCTCCGAATGTCCGAACCAACGCAGCGATCCTTTCATAATTTTGTTTATAATACCTTCTTCCGCTCTACATTCCTTTCTTATTTCAGCATTTAAGATTCTGCCGTATATCGTTCTACCACATATACGTCTTAGGGACCTCATCTTTTCTCATAACATTATATAAATGTGATAAAACAATTAAAAATGCTTTAGAAAGGCGAAAGATGTCATTCTCATAAATTGGAATATTGCTTCTAAAATGCAGACATATTAGAAGTATTAATTATTTAATGTGGAGTTTAACATCATTTTTCAAGAAACAAAAAGTAACATTGATAAATTTTACTTTGTCGTTTTTGTAACTCCATCTGGCCTTTGAGTATGTGGAATTTAAAATAAAAACAAAATAGTCGAGACGATAAAAAAAGGTATGCCTATAAAAAAATCGATTGAGTGCATGGTCTCTATCTGTTGTTCTGTTTTTAATTACGCGCCACGTATCGGCGAAAATTGCACCGCATACTGATCAGGTAGGTACCCGCGCATGATAATGCAGGCGATAATAATTCCGCTGGCAACACTTTGAAATTTTAATTGGCTAATTATGATTCATTAATGAACAGGCACGGCCCTTTGTGTGCAGTATCGAACAGAAGGCGCCCTAAATAAACTGCAGGCGCTTTGTTCAATGCTAATCTGTCCATGTTAAGTATTTAAATTGAGCCGTCATGTGGAATATGCGGTATGCGCATGCCTATTAGTTACATGTAAGGAATATGATAATATTTATCTATTATAAAATACAGTTTATTGTCTAGGTAATAGTAAGAGACACGTCTATGTTCAAAGACAACGTAATAATTTTTATTGAGGAAAACGTCAATTTTCTAGAAGTTTTATCATATAACAAATAAATGACATATTTCACCTTGATTTGGCATTGTCAAATGCTAATTTGATAATGCCCTAGCACGGCGATCATGTCTTTCATAAAAAGTACCTATTTTCCCCATAGATATACCTACCACTCTTGTAAGTAAATTTATTACTTACAAGAGTGGTAGGTATATCTATGGGCTAAGTCAATACATTTTGACAGTTTTTTTTTTTTAATACGTATTTTAAAACGTAATAGCAACAGTTTTACATATTGGATTGCATTCAAACAAACCTCAAAGCCTTCCTGGGACTAATAATAACAGCGAAATCGGTTTTAGTAATTTTCGAGAAAATCGAAGACTAACAGATTCATTTTTATATTTATAGATAAACAGTCGTAATTCGCAATGATTGCATAATATTTTAATAAATTCGTAGATTTTCACGGCTGGTAGAAACATGTTCTTTGATTTTTTGGATTTATCCTCTCTGTATCCTATTTGATTGACATTTCGGAGATCGTTGCAGTCTCCATCTTCTGGGTAGTATGATATATTGATATTAAATATTTTACTACCCTAGAGATACTACCTCTACATCCATACATCTTACCATGCACGCACGTCGATTGTTCCGACTTCGAATGTGGCCGCCTTTTAGTAATTGATTAATTTGGTCATGCCAAGTTTTCCTCGGTCGTCCTCGGCTTCTTTTCCCACTCACGCTGCTTGTGTACAACTTTTTAACCATTCGACTCTCATCCATTCGTTCCATATGTCCGAACCATCTCGGGGATCCTTTTTTAATTTTATTCATGATGCAGTCATCTGCCTTACATTTCTTTCTTATTTCATCGTTCGGTATTCTATCATACAACGTTTTCCCGCACATTCTTCTCAGTGAGCTCATTTCTACGGCGTTTATTCTGCTTTCATCCTTCTTTTGCCAGCTCCAAGCTTCACTTCCATACATGAGGGTTGGCACGAGAACTCCATTGTGTACTGCCATCTTTGCTTCTGAGGATATATTTCTATTTGCAGTAATGACTTTTAGTGCGCCATTTAACATATATGTAATTTTACTAATTATTTGCGTAGTTAATTCTACAGCTTATCATTTACGTAATGCATACAGAATTAATTATCTTGGTCACTTGGATATAAACTCTGCTGCATTTGTTCACCTCTATATAATCTGATTACCTTATCAATATTATGTAATAACTATATCTGGATCTCTTTTGTTAGTGTTGAGTTATTAATTAAAGGTGTTTTGAACAATAATGCAATCAAACGGTACTTAAAGGTTTTTTGTATTATATTTGACCTCTGCGTAAAAAGTAATTTAATTCTTTTTTTAATTTATTTATTTTTATAACTAACTAACCACATTTTAGCTGGACAGATGGATACGTATAATTCCGTCTAAAATATAATAAAACTTCTAGAAGACAGAAGTTTTAAAATTGTAATGATAAAAGATCCTAATTTAAATTAGTTTTTTCTTCTTCGAACTTCTTCTTCAAGTGCCCTGTCGGGTCCCCCAACGTTGGCGATCACATCGGCGAACCTGTCCCTGTCCTGCGCTGCTCGGAACAGCTCCTACACACTTCGGATGCCGGTCCACTCCCTCACGTTTCGCAGCCAGGACATTTGTCTCCTACCGGGCCCTCGGCGTCCCTCAATTTTCCCCTCCAATATCAGTTGGATAAGCTGGTATTTTTCCCCACGCAGTATATGACCCAGATGTGAGATCTTTCGAACCTTGATAGTCGATAAGAGTTCCCTGTCGACTCTAGCTCGCCTCGGTATTGGTAACCATGTCTGTCCAGGGAACTCTGAGCATTCGGCGATGGAGCCACATTTTAAATGCTTCCAGTCTGTTCATTGAGTTAACTTTCAGGGTCCAAGTTTCACACCCGTACAATAAAACAGACCACACATAGCATTTGATCATTCTCTGGCGGAGTTTCAAGTTTACGTTATCATTGCAGAATAGTGATTTCATTTTATAGCTATTAATGTATGGTATATGTCACGGCCGCGTATGTTTCTAAAACTAACCACGCCATTTTCTATATTTCATTTTCAAAGGCAGCACTTGTATGGACCGTTTCGTAAACTAAATTAGATCGAGTCAAGCACCTAGCCGCCGTACGCTCTTTGGTAGCTACCTGCCTCCCTCACTCCTCCCCTCGCTCCATCCCCCCTTCCTCCCGCCTAGGCCCGGTGAAACTTTTTCATTGTATTTTACTAACTCCACATTGTACTCGAGTAATATTCTCTCATGGCATTATCCGAGTAACGCGTCTCGTTGTAGGACGATATTTTATATTTCCTCGGGAGGTAGACACGCATTGGAGCTCGTTAAGCATTTTTTTAACGATATTCTTCGAAGCAGTTTTAGGCATTTTTTTTAAAATAATAAACTAACTAACCAACATCGCTGTCTCTCCGAAAGTATAGGCAGAAATAATGGATCGCAACGCTATTATTATTTCCAGACATGTTTCTCTCGAATCCTCAACTTTCATACGTCATGTCATTCACGCACATCGATTTCTCGGACTCCTCACTTGGACGAAATTTAATATTTTATTGATTTGATCATCCCACATTTTCCTCAGTCTTTATCTATTTCTAGTTCTGTTTACGCAGTTAACACGAACTTTTGTTTACATTCTTTCTTAATTTTTTTTAAAATAATAATTATATATAAATTGATAGAATATCTAATAATGAAGTTAGAATGGAATGTAAGGCGGATGAATGCGTGTTAAATAAAATTAAAAAAAGGGTCACTAAGATGGTTTTGACATATGGAACGAATGGATGAGGGAAGAATGGTTAAAACGATATATACAAGTATTGTGAATAGGAAAAGAAGTCGAGGAAGGCCAAGGAATACATGGCATGACCAAATTAATAAATTACTGAAAGGTGACCATGTTCGAAGTAGGAACAATCGACGAGCGTGCATGTCACGTTGCGTGAATGTAGAAGAGGCGCGAGAATTATGCCAGAATAGAACAACATCCATCCTCTCTGTCTACCCCTCCGGGGAAACGGCGTGATAGTTAGTTAGTATATATTATAAATTGAGTCATCGAACATTGCATATTTTTAAATAAAATATTTACAGGGTTTCCCTATTATTTTCGAAAAACATTTGTAAATAACAGTTTGCTAGGTTATTTCTGGTGCTATATGATATGATGATAATAACACAGATGGTTTTACTTACCAGCCACCAGAACCAATCTGCCTCTGGTGACACCGGTGGGAAGAGCAATTAGTCTGATAAATGCGGAGGAATCTAGAGAGGTATGTCAGGATATAGTAATGTGGCAGTCTATTCTCTCTGCCCACCCTTCTGGGGAAACGGCGTGATGGTTTATTGTTGTAATTTTTTTGGACTTCATTTTTCTTCGTTAAAGCTCCTTGCTATCGTCCGAGCTCTTTGATATTTCCACTTTCATTTACCTCGCAAGGACCTGCCGTAGAAGTTCATTTTACTGGCTTATGTAGGTTATGAAATTATTATTAAAACACGCTAGCGACACGCACTTCTCATACTGGAGAACGTATTTTTTTCTTCACTTTAATCTTACAGCCTCCTAAGAATATTTAATAATATTGCTTCCGTGCCTAAATAAGGGGATATCATCAAACTATTTTTTATTTTATCGTTATTACGCACAAAAAATACACAACTTACTAACTAACTCATAATGGTCTGCCACACTTTTCTTTCCTAACATACTTCCTCATCAACATTCATACATCGTTTCATGCACGCACGTCGATTTCTCCCACTCCTCACGCGGGCGACATATAATATATATATATTTGATCGTCCCACGTTTTCCTTGATCTTTCTCTATTTCTATTTCCATTTACATCATTAAAATATTATTATTTTTTACCATTCTTTCCATGTGTATAAATCATCTTAAAGATCCTTTAATTATTTTGTTTACAACACTTTTGTTCGCACCACATTTTCTTCTTATATTTTCATTCGACACTCTATCATACAGATTTTCTACACATTCGTCTAAGAGATCTCATATCTACTGAATTTATCTTCTTTTGCCATTTTCATGATTCGTTTTCATACATAAGGGTCGATACAAGAACACCATTGTGCATAGCCATTTTAGTTTTTTTGGATAGGCTATTGTTTGCAATGACAACTAACAATACCTGTATATTCAAGCATTATTTAACCTGGAAAGAAAACAATGTGTATGTTTACATAGGACAAACCATATTTTTTTTCATCTCTACTCATATGAATAAGATAATCAAATGATTTTACTGAAATCTCTTGATGGAAGTTCATTTTAAATAATAATTAAATAAAACGATGTTTTTTAACTACTTCCACTTTTGTCTTTATTTAGACAGCGACCGGTTTCGCCAGGCTCGCTGGCATCGTCGTCTGTCTGTCGATGCCAGCGAGCCTGGCGAAACCGGTCGCTGTCTTAATAAAGACAAAAGTGGAAGTACTTAAAAAACATCGTTTTATTAAATTATTATTTAACTTGAATAACACTATTATGGATTTACAGTTTCCCTGATGGTAGAAGTAAAATTAATTAGACATTTGTAAATATGCTTATTTATTGTTTCTTGAACAATGATGGAAAAATCCATATTAAATTAGTAATACGAATTAAAACTTCTGTTTTGTAGAAGTTTTATTATAATTTATGACATGTGTTGCCTTTCTAAAGCATTATCAAATATGTATAATTATCAAACATTTGATAATGCGCTAGAAAGGCGAAACATGTCATTCCCTTCTTCTTCTTTCTATGTCTTGTCAGGTCTTCCTAATCACAATTGAGTAGGCCTCATAGTGATGACCTGGGGGAAAATATCCAGAGTGGTATCCCCTTGCCTTCTCTGGATAATTTTCTGTCGGGGTCACATTCCCTTAGCTGGGTGTATCCAGTTTTATGGCGCTGGAAACTCGCCATTCGTCATCTTTCTATGGCACTAAGTAATATGTGGCACGTTGCCCGGGGTTCGCGGGGTCTTTAAAAAGACCTCTCGTGGACGCTAGAGAGTTGGTTGAGATTATACTTCAAGAAAACGGACGTTTTCATTCATATAAATTATTTCTACGGATCTTGATCAAATATTTATTTGTTTTAATTATTGAATCATGGTGTTTATTGTGACGGTTTTTCCGTTTAAAAAAATGTTTGTAATCTACGAAATAGTCAGAAAAATAAGTAGGAAATAATGAGGATTATTTTTAGATATAAGGTAGCTTAAAAGTTCAAAAAGTTATTTGAACGTATGTAAGTTATACTTTGTAAACTTTTATTTTGTTAGCGTGTATCATTTTCCTTGTCATTATTTTATAACTTATAATTATTGGCTTGTTTTAATTCGTGTATAAAGACTTAGTAAAGCATTGTTATTTTTGTCGTAAATCAATATGCTCACTCGTTAAAAAAGTAAGATACAACCCCTAAAATAATTCATGTAAAAAATATAATTATTTTATTTTATTTATTACGTTTATATTTATTAAATTATAAATTTTTCATATGAAGCACTCGCTTTGTGGTTAGACATTTAAAACTTATAGATATAAAATAATAAAACACTTTGTATTTAATCATGGTATGGTTATTATAATTGATATCAAATAATTTCACTTGGACCTAAGCTTCATCAGGGGAGTATAATAACCGTTATTTTATTGCCCTGTTGAAGCTTTCAGTAATCGATTAATTTCGTTATGTCATGTCTTCCTTGGCCTTCCTCGGCTTCTTTTTCCATTCACAATACTTGTATATATCTTTTTAACCATTCTTCCCTTATCTTAGTGACCCTTTCATGATTTTATTTATCACTCATTCATCCGCCTTACATTCCTTTCTTACTTCATCATTAGATATTCTATCATACCTTGTTTTTCCTCACATTCTTCTTAGTAACCTCATTCGTACGGCATTTATCCTACTTTCATCCTTCTTCTGCCAACTCCAACTTCACTTCCATACATAAGGGTCGGCACTAGAACTCCATTATGCACTGCCATCTTTGCTTCATATATTTCTATTTGCGGTAATGACTTTGAGTGCACCATTTATTTTGTTTCCAGCTCCAACCCTTCTTTCGATATCTTTCTTCATTCTTCCATCATGCTTCCCAGATAGACAAATTATTAAAATTAAAATGAATAAGTTTTTCTAATTTAGTTATTTCAAATATCTGGTGTCCCGGCTAACGGTTTCTGGTAATTCCTATTTTCCTGGCAAATTCGTGATGTTATTGGAAAGAGCCATGCTTAGAATAACCTTGAGGGACAAATTTAGAAACGAATTTATTCGAAAACAAACCAAGGTGACTGATGTGGCTCTGAGGATGGGCGGGCTGAAGTGGCGATGGGCTGGCCATATCTGTCGGAGAACCGACGACCGATGGGGATGACGGGTTCTGGAGTGGAGACAGCGTACAGGATTCCGCAGAGTTGGTCGCCCCCCTGCCCGCTGGACCAACGATCTGAAGAGGATTGCCGGACATGGATGGATGGGAGCGGCAATGGATAGGGGGCGTTGGGGTGCTTTGGGAGAGGCCTACATTCAGCAGTGGATGACAGACGGCTGATGATGATGATGATGATTGGAAATTTAAAAACAAAACCATAAACACAATCACGCCCTTCCGCCGTCAAAATTAATTGGATTTAATGTGGCCTAGATACCCTTTTGCTATTTTTTTTCTGGAATGGTGCATTCTCCTTAATGTAAGTCCTGCGTGGATGGGGGGCAGGCCTAGGGATTGTTTGAGCGAAGCTGACGAAGGGGCGCCGCTGCGTCCTATAACAGCTTCGCGTAAGCGGCGGGTAACCTTCTATGTCTTCATTTAACTGTTAGTTTGTTCATTTTGCATTTGTATTAACAATCACTGTATGTTATCCTACAATAAATAAATAGTAGCAATTTTCTAATTACCCAGTATTTTAGAAGCAAATGCCGTACTAAGCTCCAGGAACCAATCAGATAACGTTCTATAACCAATTGATGAGGTATTACTTACACTCAAATCAAAATCATCTCCGAAGTGAATAAAGTAAAGTATACCGCAATAACATAACGACCCATCGAGCGTGTGATTGCCCCTGCCGGTATCATACTCCCATTGTTTTATTATAATCATTCCCCACGAGACAATCATTACATAATGAACGTAAGGTAATGTGATTAATGCTGCTTGCCACCGCCATTAGCAACCCATTACACGATATTACTCGGACACGCAATATCTGGATACACATCCCTCGCTTGACCGACCTCCTTCATGTACGAGTATCGCGAAACTACGAATAACATTTATTCCTCAATTTTTTTTATTTACTTTGACCTTCTGATGGCCATATTTCATAGATGATACAACGTTGTTTCTTTTTACAACTATTTACACTTTTTGTCTTTATTTCGACGGTGACCGGTTTCGCTATGCTAGCTGGCATCCACAGACAGATCAAAATATAGAAAAAATGTGGAAGTAGTTATTTTAATAACATCATGTTTGATCATGGTGATTCGAAGTTGCAGACGACTTGGACGCATCTGTAATGTTTGTAATCTTTATAAATAAATAAATTAAATAAAAATGAAAATGAATTGTGATGCTAAATTTCTTATATATTCGAGCATGCACGTCAATCACTTTGTGTTGTGGATTCACATTTGAATATTTTATTTTTAAAACATTGTATTTTTGCAACACTTTTTAGCACTTTTAACAAACATGTTTCGGGCCACAGAGGTCCTTCCTGGTGTAAAAATTTTAAAATTGAGGAAGAAATAACTACACGTATTCACCAATGTTAAGTATTTCACAAAGAGTAAATAAAAATATAAATTCGATTTTGAAATTTAAGATATTGTTATATTATAACATATGTCAAATGTAAAATTTCGGTCATTGAAGTGATTGACGTGCATGCTTGACACAATATATTAATGTTGAGGAATCGAGAGGACTATATCGGGAAAGAACAGTGTGGGGTCTATTCATTCTGTCTACGAGACGATATGATGATTAGTTAGTTGTTTTAAACTGATTAAATAAATAAATAAAACTCTTTTATAAATATCACAATTGATTATAATTTGTCGCGACAGCTATTTCGCTTACCGATGTTACCATCGTCAGGTCTTACAATCAACTTTATTAGTTATTTTTGTTGTATGTATGAAATTTCATTGTCTTGAATTAAAAAAAAAATTATTGTTGCTATTTAGTGCTGATGAGTATGACAAAAATGTAAAAAGTGTTAAAAATTAAAAAAAATATATATAATATATTTTTAATAATTTATATAACGGTTAGTTAAATATGTTTCACTATCTATTTTGTACAGATTCAAATATGTTTCTGTGCTCCGATAATGTATAATAAATATACGTTTGGTCATACCTTGTATTGAAATAATTCTGGTACTAGTGAAGCAGAATTTCAAACTTAATTTCTCCACTTTGTTCCAACGTTCAAAATTAGGTTTTCTTGTTTTAGCAAAATAATCGCATCCCCGATGATTGAATTATTCAAATCCTCGAAGTCGATACCATTCGCGTGGCTTCAACCCTCCGACTCCCGCCCTTCGGATCGGTACATAAACGTGTTTAAATCCTGTCTTCTCCGACATTGAATGACGTTCCATTTTTGATTTTGATCCGTCCGTTGAGTGAAAAAAATCGGTCGAACTGCCAAAAAACATATAACGTGCATACCTACATATCAAACAAACGATCAATTTCCAAATATGTTAGAAAGGGCGTGATGGTATGTTTGTTTGTTCCACTTAGGATTATGACTTCTACCGGTTTCAGCAGCTCGCTGCCATCTTCTAGTCTAAACACCAACCAGAAGCGAGTTGCCGAAACCAGTCATAGCCTAAGTGTTAATAAACCAAATATATATATTCCAAAATAAACTGTTATCATTATTTACAATGAACTTCTCTTAAGAAATTTCAAATAACAACATTAATATTTTATATTTAAATTGAAAATCTTTTACACACTTCCTTCTATATTCGCCATCACTTTGTATTGTGGATTCACATTTAAATAACTTTTTGGAAACAGTGTATGTTACAACACTTTTTTACGTTTTTTACAAACATGTTTCGGGTCACAATCTCCCTTCTTCATCAGTGTATGAATTTTAACCAAAATTGGTGATGAAAAGATGACACTTATCAACATGAGCCTCAAAAGAGACCGGATACCATCAGACGCAACAAGACAGAAGATAATCGTGGAGACGTCATACAAGAAGAGATAATCCAAATAAATGGAACACTGGTTTTTGTAAAGTGTTTGTTCATGACTTCGTTTTCATTTTATATTCAAATCTAGAAAAATATAACAGAGTTTATGTTTATCGTTTTAAATATTCAATTATTGTTTGTTGTTTGTATGTATTTAAAAATATTTAAAGCATTCTGCGTATATTTTATAACTGTTAATTCAAAAACTTTGTTTTATATCATAATTGTATTTATTTTACTTTACGACAGCTGTTTCGTCAACCAATGTTGACATCATCAGGTGTTACAAAAATTTATATCACAATTGTGATATAAAACAAAGTTTTTGAATTAACAGTTATAAAATGTTAAAATATCATAGTGTTTCGGTCAAAACAATGGACTATATATTATTTTATATCTACAAAGTAAACACCAAATGTATAAAGATTAATCCATAATTTTTATAGCATATTTTGGTTAATAGGTTGGCATACGACATCTCTTCTTTATTCGTCCCCATATCTTATGGGATGAAACGCGATTCCGTCCACCAAATTGGGATAAAGGGAGGGGGTTAAATTTTATTATTTTGCGGCTGCCGGACGCTTCGGGGACGGGGCTGCGGGCGGGGGTTGTCCGAGGGACAGGATCCGGAAATTAGCTGGCGAAATACGGACTAGGGAAGCCGGATAGAGATTTCTCTGTATTATTACCCGATCCCAATACTTTCGTCTCTTGTGTGCCCACCCAGCCTTCGCAACCGGGAGGAAAGTTCCATAGACCCGGATCATGTAGTCAATACGCCAAAGACGGCCAATGAAAGATTTATTATCTTAAAATCTCGATCATTCTCATACTAAACGTTATAAATATACAACAACTGGTATTGTAAATGACTTAAACCGTTTACAAAATTATTCCATATTATATTTAACCGGAGACATAATATTTGGTTCCTGGTGCAGGGGACTTGTGTTCAAATCTGAATACTACCTTCTTTATAAAAATGATTTTCCGCTCATATTGGGTATTGTATTGTATAATAAGTTCTCTTCTTCTTCGAGTGTCATCTCAGGTCCCCCCGACGTCGGTTATCACCCTGGCGTAGGCCTCTCTATCCTGTGCCAGACAAAACAACCCCCCCTTCCATCTGTCTCTCCATCTTCTGAGTGGTCTTCCTGGAGGTCGATTGCCTGTTGGTACTTTTTTGCCGCTTTAATTATAACACTTTCAGAACACGCTCTCGCTCTCTACTGTAAGATGGATTAGAGAGATATGTGAGGTTAATGATACTGTAAGATGGATTAGCGAGATATGTGAGGTGAGGTGTAAGATGCAGTAGACAGTCAAGGAGAGACTGGTTCGGTCATGTCCAAAGAATGGACACCACCAGACTCCCCTATATTGCACTACATAATCAGCCTCACGGGACTCGGCCTCGTAGAAGACCTCCTAAAAGATGGAAGAATAGCTGGGAATCCTCCTCACAGGAGGAGCAACTCTCTGAAGAACAGAACACATAGGTTTATAGCAAGGAAGAAGAAGAAGTATTGGTTATAATGGCATGATCTGAAATATTTCAACTAATATTTTATTGCTTTAAGGGCGCAATAAAGCCGCCCCTGCAAGAATATAATATGTACATATATATATACAACTACGCGTAATATATGTCTCGGTCATAATTTATGGTTTTAGTTCGCGTTATGGGACGGACAGCGTGGTCCACGGTGTATCTTCCGTACAATAGTTTGTATGAACTATTGTATTATATTGTATCATGCAGTGTAATTTGTAAAATACGCCATCTTTGGTTATGAAAATTATGCATATCTTTTTTTTTTTCTTGTGTAATAAATTATGTCCTCTTGACCAAGGCCCTAATATATACAATTTATATATTTTTTCGTAAGTTTCCTTTCGTTTTATATTTTTAATCTTTAAATCATTCGATGATGGCGGTTTTCTTTTTCCTTCTTCGTTTCCTCATTGCCGAGGGTCGTAATCCATAGATTTGCCCGTGCGTAAAACAAAACGCCTCCAATCCTCTCTGTTTTCACGAGATCTATTATACTTCTATTTCTTTTACCTGATACACTTTATGTCTTGTTGAAGACCTATGTGGTCTGTTCTCCAGAGGGTTGCTCCTCCTGTGAGGAGGATTCCCAGCTATTCTTCCATCTTTTAGGAGGTCTTCTACGAGGCCGAGTCCCGTGAGGCTGATTATGTAGTGCAATATAGGGGAGTCTGGTGGTGTCCATTCTTTGGACATGACCGAACCAGTCTCTCCTTGACTGTCTACTGCATCTTACACCTCACCTCACATATCTCGCTAATCCATCTTACAGTATCATTAACCTCACATATCTCTCTAATCCATCTTACAGTATCCTCAACCTCACATATCTCTCTAATTCTGGTGTTCCTCGCGCGATATCTAAGTGCCTTACCTGCTATAGACCTCAGTGTCTTCATCTCGAAAGTTTATGTAAACAATACTTTTTTTCCAGATTGTCTCCTGGCAATGTGGCCAAATAAATTCAATATTACAGATATTTAGAAACTCAATATGCCAAATTATTTGAGCTCATCAAGAACCGAGTCGTTCGTCCATTTTGCAGTCTACGGAATCATCAGTATGCGACGACAACACCACATTTCAAAGGCGTCAATACTGGCGCATTCAAGGGATATTATTTTACATGTTTCAGCAGCATAAATAAATATTGGTAATAGGGGTATATGTCCGTTTTATCCCAATTTTAATCCGTAGCCCGGCCAACAGACGTCTAGACCCATTAATGGATAGTCACATGACGACTAGACCCTGCTGTAACGTGATTACGGTCATATCCGAATATGGCGGTCCTGTCCATATTGCAGCGGCCCGTCTCCCACCCCCTCTCCAGTATATATAATACTCGTACAATATACCTCTTTCCTCCCAATAACTCGTCCGCGGAAACATGTGAATATTATCTGTCAAAGGCCGCCCCTACACGATCAATATTATTGGCAATACCTGTATTGTCAATATTATTTATAAAGTCGTTTACTCCTTGAGGATATTGACAATCTCTCTCTCTCTCTCTCTCTCTCTCTCTCTCTCTCTCTCTCTCTCTCTCTCTCTCTCTCAGCAATTACCTAATTACTTCTCTTCCATCCTTCCCTGTCTTGTGCGGCTCTTTTGAAATCTCCATATGATGAGCAGCGCACTTCCACCAACAGGTCCTCCGGGTACTCTCGGCGTGGGCGTCCCCTAGAGTTCGTCCCCTCGGTCATACCCTCCATTATGGCATGCAAGAGGCCTTCTTGTCGTATTACATGGCCGATCCATCTTGCATGCCTTTCGGACAAGGTCCTGAGCATGTGCCTTCCTTCTTCGATTTTGTGGAGAACCCCTTCATTTGTAATGTGGTCTCTCCAGGAAATTCCTAATAGTCTTCTATAGGACCACATCTCAAAAGCCTCTAGTCTCCGTTTATCTCTTTCGGATAGGCACCATGTCTCGCAGCCGTACATCAAGATACTGCTTACATAGGTCTTGAGGAGTATTCTTAGTTAATTGTCAGTCTAGGTAAATAATAAAATTGAATAATATAGACCTAAAGGTCTATATTATTCAATTTTATTATTTACCTAGATTGACAATATCTTCGATAATATTGACACTATCAACGCCCTTTTAAATATTAACTCCCCGAGATCAGAAAAACTGGATTTTATCAATATCGCATCAATACTATTTATTTTCATCGACATGATCAATATTATTGTCAATATTATTGATTGTGTAAGGGACGCCATAGAGTCATAACCTCACCGATTTGTCGATTATTTTACAAATGAATATTAAAATACTTTAATATGAATGAAAACGTATGTTTTCAAGGAGTTTTATTAGCTACGATGGCAGTACACAGTACACAAGTTTAGTTCATGTGCCTACCGTTATGTACGGAAGTGAAGCTAAGAACTTTATGCGTCCGTTAAAAGGGTGATTACATCACAAAAAGGGCGCATTGAAAATTAGTATTATATTATTGATTTATCAGAAACATGTATTTATTGTTTGTTAAACAATAATGTAAAACTCCATATTTAATATTAAATATGAATGAAAACAACGTGTGTTTTTTACAATTTTTATTATATTTAATAGGAATGACATGTTTTGCTTTCCTATGATATTATGAAAGTTGTCACTCTCTAAAAATATTTAAAAATATAATAATATATTATAATTGATAATAATCAATACGAATGAAAGCGTCCGTTTTCTATAAGTTTTATTATATTTATGGGAATGACTTGTTTCGCCTTGCTATTACATTATCGAATGTTTGATAATTCTTTAGCAAGGCGAAACATATAATTCACATAAAATATAATGAAACTTCTAGAAAACAGACGTTATCATTCAAATTAATTAAGAAACAATAAATTAAACACGTGTTCATTGATATTATATATTTGTACATTATTATTATTAATCTTCGTAATAATTTAATACCCATCTATTTTTGACATTATTGTTTTACCGTTAACCAATTATAAGTTTCTGGATGTTTTAAACCCTCCAACCCCTGCTATTTGATTAACTACCCCTCACCCTTCTGCTGCTTATTCAATACGCCATTTCCTAATGGTGTCTAAAATTCCTGCGGAGGCTTCTTCAGTCTGTCCCTTGTACAACTTACGTCTTGTTTGCCGAAGTTTTCTCGATTGCTTTGAAATCGACTGAATAATTGATTTTCAAAAACAGCGCCGAGTTCTCTTTCAAATTTTGGTCCTAAATTAATTGTAAAAGCTTAATTTATTCGATTTTCTATAATCACCCTATAAAAACTCTTCTGAAATGTTTTGGATGTTTTTATTTTTGTTTTAAACCAGAATCTCTGGGAGTTATAATCCGTCTACTAACCCATCAATTCCCGCTTTTATATTTATTATATTATTTCCAGAATTTAATGAAATCAAATCGACCTAAAAATACATTTAAAAATTAAAAAATACAAAAAATCTTCCAGATTTTCAAATCCGAAGTTGTCTCAAAAAGAAGTCCCAACACTTGAGGACTTTTTACATCTGGGATGTCAACATAGGGCATAGTTTTTTTTGACTCCGTTATGTCTGAATGGTTTGTAAACCTAATATACTATAATATTTTTAGGGAAGATGGAACCAGAGGGTTACTGAATGGAGGCCAAAGTTTTTTTTTTATTTTTATTATTTTGAAATACTAATGCCAAATTTGTTTTACAATAATCAATATGACCAGATAATAGCTCACTATTATGAAGAAGGAATCTGGTCGTGTCCAGTGTCGTACCCAAGTCCTCTGGATCAGGAGCCAAGCGTTCTATCCCCTAGACCACCACCCGATTGTGTCGAACAAGTGTCGGGAGACAGCCTATCTGGTGGAGGGATGATATTGTGCGGACGGCAGGAAAGGCCTGGAGAACACTGGCGAGAGACTGAGTGGAATGGTGTGGAGGTGAAGAGGCTTACGTCCAGCTATAGATGGAGACAGGCTGATGAAGGTACAGTTTTTAAATGGTTTTGGTTATTTTACAATGTTCAAATTGTTCACTCAGGAAAAATGTGTACTTATTTATTGTTTTTCGAGTTACTAAAAAGAGATTTAATTTATTTTAGTGTCTTTAATAACCCTAACGAAGCTCCGGCGGTAGCGAAACCGGTTGGTTGTTGAAAATCATAAATATTATTATATGTTTAATAATGCCACACCACAAATTGAGTTCTTCAAATGAAAGTAAAGTTTCTATTGTTTATATTAGATATTTTACTAATCTGACGCTGGGTATTAATGGGTTAACAATGTTTCAGTTGAACTGATTCATTTGTTTTATTATTACTTCCGGTGGAAATTCGCTATTGGGAATATCATCGCTTTTATTACTGCACGTTTTGCAGGTTTCATATTTACAGTGCGAAATGAAATCCGCTGAAAATATTTTGCTTTTAATTAGCGGATTTAATAGTTCAAAAGCTTTTCCACAAATAGTCAACGTGGAAAAGGGGAAAATCTACATGTGGAAAGTGCATACTCGAGCGATTTATTTATTGGAATAAAACGGAAATATTTTTTAATGCTTGAAGATAGGTGAGTGTATTTGTGTATTTTGGTAGCATGTTCACAGCGGATGTCCGAGCGGATAGTGACGTCGAAAGAAGGTTTGGTGCGGGAACTGGCAGAAGAAGGATAAAAGCAGAATAAATGCGGTCGAAAATAATAGAATCAAATAATATAGACCTAAAACTGAGAATACTCCTCATCAAGACCTATGTATGGAGTGTCTTGATGTACGGCTGCGAGACATGGTGCCTATCCGAAAGTGATAAGCGGAGACTAGAGACTTTTGAGATGTGGTCCTATAGAAGACTCTTAGGAATTTCCTGGAGAGACCACATCACGAATGAGGAAGTTCTTCAAGGAATCGAAGGAGGAAGGCACCTGCTCAGGACCTTGTCCGAAAGGCGTGCAAGATGGATCGGCCATGTCATACGTCAAGAAGGTCTCTTGCATGCCATAATGGAGGGTATGATCGAGGGGACAAACTCTAGGGGACGCCCACGCCGAGAGTACCTGGAGGACCTGTTGGTGGACGTATGCTGCTCATCATATGCAGATCTCAAAAGAGCCGCACAAGACAGGGAAAAGTGGAAGAGAATAATGGAGGAAATTGCTGCAAACCAATCCCAGGATTGAAACCAGAGAAGAAATGCGATAGAGTTGAGGTCCTTAAGACATATTTGTGGTAGAAGAAGATGTACGGCAGAATCCCAAATGCTGATATACGAAAGGAATGTAGAGCGGAAGAAGGTATTATGTACAAAAGTATAAAAGGATCGCTGCGTAGGTTCGGACATATGAAGCGCATGGATGGAGAAAGAATGGTTAAGAAAGTATAGATTAATGATGTAAATGGAGTACGGGGTCGAGGTAGGACCAAATTAATCAACTTATAAAGGTTGGTCATCTTAGAAGTCTGAAGAATCGACGCGCGTGTACGACTCATTGTATGAATGTGGAAGAATCTATAGAGGTGTATCAGGATAGAGTAGTGTGGCGGTACATTCTCTATGCCTACCCCAGCGGGGAAGCGGCGTGATGGTTTGTTTATTTGTTTGTTTTGAAGATATTTTTAATCGCTTTGAATTTCGAATTCTGTTTTTTTAATGACTCGACGCGTTGATTAATCGCAATATAATTTGTCCCTTAAGTGCATACTGTAAACCGTTCATCGTGACTAATTATTAAACAAACTGTATTTGAAAACAGAATGCAATTAATCACTTTCTAAGCTTACACAATACGCAGGTAATCAGTGGTTATTCAAATTTTTTTATGCTCCGCCGGCACTGAGTAATCGTATAGATTTGCATTTATTTCCGTCTTCCGTAATGTATGTATGCAGTAGAAACGAAATATCTTAGAAGAATCTGGTTAAATCTATACATGATAGTGTGTCAATTTAACACATAAGAAATTAATGTAGTACGAATTAAAGGGTTATGAACAAAATAATGAAAGGATCATTCAGATAGTTTTTACACGAGAAAAGGAAGATAAGCAAAGATACTATATGTAAACTACGTAATCGGAACTAAAATCCTGTTTCTGTTTCAAACCGAAAATTTATATATTTATTCATTTTTCTCTCCATTTGTGTAGTAAATATTATAGTTTTTACTTGCCGTAATATGTTATTTGTTCGATTGTTTAGTTAGTTTTAAGTAGTTGTATGTATAAATTTTTCACACACTACAATAAGTATATTTACTGGTTATAATAATGTTTAATAGAAGTCATAAATTGTGTCAGGCAAATAACTCATGTCTTAAATTTGATTATATTACGTTATTTTTTAAATAATGAAAAAAATTAAAAAAGCTTTTTAAAATGTATATTTAGTTAAAATCCATTGCCATCTTCTAGGTCAGAATATGGCAGCGAGCTGCCGAAGACACAAACATTTATGAATTTTAACTAAATTTACTTTTCAAAAAAGATTTATTTTTTTTCATTTTTTTCCATGCACTTCTACCATGAAATTTCAAATAACAACAACTAACTAACTAACTAACTAACTAACCATCACGCCATTTTCCCGGAGGGGTAGGCAGAGAGGATGGATCGCCACAATGCCCTGTCCTGGCATACCTCTCGGGATTCCTCTACATTCATACATCGTACCATGCACGCACGTCGATTGGCCGCCTTTTAGTCATTGATTAATTTGGTCATGTCATGTTTTCCTCGGTCAAATAACAACATATATTTTTTAAACGTTATTTTTATTCTAATGGCGTGTTAATTATTGACGAACGCGGGAAGGTCCCTTTAAAAGTGCTCCCGAATAATGTCGGGTCCGCCTATTTATAAAGCGGTACCTCGCCATAAATAAATCTCGATCAAAAGAACCACCCGGGAGTGCCCGTCCACTCCCAGACGAGTGTTCCGTTGAGGAGGGATTGTTTTGTTCGCCGTTCGATCTGCGATATAAAACTGTTTATTTTCTTTTCATTTTATTGCCGAACGCCGTTTTAGTGTCCCCGATATTCGGTTACTTGTGCATGGCCGTGTACCTCATTTGTGCGCATTCGTATGCAGGGCCGGCGCTGGGGACTGGAGACGGCTCCCAGAAGGAATTGAAACGGATCGTCGATCACTTAGCTGCTGTCCCGACCGCCCGGCTAAAGGATCCCGCTCTCCTGTAAAAAGGGACAAAACATCTTTTATACGTATTCTAGATTACTCACAAACATTTCGAACTTTTCGTTGACCGCATACAAGGGAAACTCCACCGTGTCTTTAGGGCGGGTCGGATTTTAGCTGCTCGCATTGACTGTGTTTATAGGCATCGTTTATGCATTACGGAACGTCGGCTCGCATTGTGCCCTCCGCCGGAGACGTCATTAGTAAACATGTATGCCTCGGCAGACGAGCGGAGTTAGCCCTTGTCTGTTTATTTTGGATTTGCTATACTCCGCTCCGGGATGCTGGGGAACTGCGCGAAACTCGCCCGGGGCCTCTGTGCGGCCCGTATTGCACTTCCCCTCCGTAATTAGCGCTTAAATGAACACACTACTTCAATGTAATCTCGTAAATCAAATTAAACGCGTGTATTACAAGATTACCCAGAGAGGTCGTCAAACTGCGGCTCACGAACCACATGCTCGTACTCTTTGACTACTTGAGCGTGGCTCATACATTTTTATTTATTTTTTATTATATTGATCATTTACCGATTACTAATTTTAATGCCTCCCAACCAGTCACGCTACTCCTATAGAAGCCCAGAAGCCCGGCTTGCGTAAGAAATTTTCAATCAAACCCCCCAAAACTAAGTAATCATGCCGCCGCATAAACCAACAACTGACCAAATCACCTTCCAACAATGTTTCCGTCCGACGTAAGAGGAATAGCCACAATAGCTAAACCTCTGAAAGCCAGAAGAGGTTTTGATTCAAAATTTCTTACGCAAGCCGGGCTTCTGGGCTTCTATGGGAGTACCGCCACTGTTCCCAACTAGGATAACCCATCATATGAAGGCATTTTTCGTACTCTATATAATCTCAATAGAAACAATACTACATTAATAAAAACTTTTTTTCTGTTATATCAAATTGTAAGATTATTATAAAGCTTGATATCTAGTTTTTATTCAGTGCACATTGTTTTGAACTGACTTAAAAAGTATTTTCTCGTAAATGACGATCTTCATGGCCGAGTGGTAAGTGCTACAATTGCCACAGCGATGGTCCCAGATTCGATTACCGGCGATGGCAGTGTGATTGTTACACGGTCTGGTGTAGAATTCATGTGACAATAAAATGGGGATAGATTAGCTACCTATCACATGTCTTCTTCCTCAGGCTATTTCCATCCACTTGTGGACAAAGGCCTCCTCCATTCGCTTCCATGTCACTCTGTCCTGTGCAGACTGCATCCAGGTTATTCCGACGTGTCTGTTCAGATCATCCTTCCACCGTATTTGCGGTCGCCCTGCACTTCTCTTTGCCGTCCACGGTCTCCAAGTCAACAGTCTTCTTGTCCACTTTTCATTTGAGCTTCTTGCTACGTGACCTGCCCATTGCCATTTTAGAGTCGCCACCCGGTGGATGATGTCAGTGACCTTTATTTTTTCTCTCACCGTATCGTTTCTGACTCTGTCTCTTAGGCTTATTCCTAACAAGGCTCTTTGGGTCACTCGTAGTTTCTCGGCACTTTGTTTGGACAGTGTAACAGTTTCAATACCATAAGTACCAACTGTTATCACATGTCATGAGAATCAAATTATACCCTTTACATCGATTTGGCTCGCGCTGTAACGATACATCAAGGGCGATTCAACAAAATAATAATAATAAAATAAATTTGTCTTAAAAAATAAAATTTGGTCTTGTGTAGAATTCACGTGAAAATAAAATGGCGATAAATTAGCTTCCCATCACATCATATGAATCAATATAATATCTAAAAACAAAATAAAACTGTATGCACTAATTGGATTCAAATAACATAAAATATAAATTTTAATTGTATCTTAATAGAGGCGAAGACGCAAACTGGAAATTGAACATGGATGATCAAGGTGTTTACAGGACTTATGATCATAATAACAAAGGTGGAATGGGGAATGTTGTAATTACATAAAGCGTGCGCTTAACCCAACCAATGACAGGTCATAAGTCCTGTAAACACCTTGATCATCCATGTTCAGTTTTCAGTTTGCGTCTTCGTCTCTACTGAGATACAATTAAAATTTGAATTAACCACCCTTTGGTGTAAATCCAGGATTTCGTATACAGGTATAAGTATACATTCACAAATATTTGTACATAAAATATACGTTGCATATAAATTTCGTGGTGTTGATATTTATTTCTTTTGGCTTATGAGTTTGCCGACCACTGCCCCCGGGAATAGGATGGTATTAACGGCACCGATACTAGAATCGTTCATACCGAAATTCGTGCGAAATTGAGATTTTATTCAGAGTGACAAGCGAATCGCGTGTACACACTTAAATGGTGATTATATTTAAATCACATCTGACAGGCATTCCGCGCGACTGGAACGACATCCCGACACGTGAACTGTTCATCTTGCACACCCGACCTTTGACACATATATGATGCGAGCTCTCTCGCAGCGCAAGCTTCAGACAGCCTTCATAATTATGATACAACCGCTCAGATAATTATTGAATTAAGTTATTATATTAATTCGAAAATCACTGCTGGTGTCAGAGTAAATGAAGACCTTACATCCTGGTTTGATATCAATAAAGGTGTCAAACAGGATTGCGTCATGTCCCCGCTGTTATTTAATCTATATTTGGACATGTGTATGAAAGGGTTGGATCTCTCTCTCTCTGGTTTCAATCCTAGGATTGGTTTGTAGCAATTTCCTCTATTCTTCTCTTCCATTCTTCCCTGTCTTGTGCGGCTCTTTTGAAATCTGCATATGATGAGCAGCGCACGTCCACAAACAGGTCCTCCAGGTACTCTCGGCGTGGGCGTTCCCTAGAGTTTGTCCCCTCGGTCATACCCTCCATTATGGCATGCAAGAGGCCTTCTTGTCGTATTACATGGCCGATCCATCTTGCACGCCTTTCGGACAAGGTCCTGAGCAGGTGCCTTCCTCCTTCGATTCTTTGGAAAACCTCCTCATTTGTAATGTGGTCTCTCCAGGAAATTCCTAATAGTCTTCTATAGAACCACATCTCAAAAGCCTCTAGTCTCCGAAAGGGTTGGATGTAGGTGCCAAATTGAGCGGAGCGTGATGTCAATAAAAGTGTCAAACAGGATTGCGTAATGTCCCCATGCTTATTTAATCTATGTACGGAACAAGTGTATAAAAGAACTGAAAGGGTTGGATGTGGGTGCCAAATTGAACGGAGTTTCAGTAGCTGTTTATTATATGCGGATGACGCTATCCTTCTTTTAAATCAAATCAGTTTTTTTCATTAATAGACATTACAAATTTAAGTTTTAATGCATCTATTGAGAACAGGTAAAATAATATATATTGTGTCTAGTATAATATAATACGCGAAAGAACAGTGTGGCGATCCATTATTTCTGCCTACCCCTCCGGGAGACGACGTGATAGTTAATTAGTTAATTAATTGAGTTATTACTCTGATTTCGTCAGACAATGTCTGTACGTCTAGGATACAAATAGTTTTTATTATTATTATTAAATTGTTTTGAGCTATGGGATCCCATTGTTCGTTTTTTTGGCTCGCTTTTTGTTTGTCGCTTTACTGTGGCATTATTCTCAATATGGCATCGCATGACATCAAGCATATTCTCCAGCGATACTTCCCGCTTCCAAATATGTCCCGTTGTTCACATTAAATACTGATAATTATGAAATCAATTATATTCGCACGGTAGTAAAATGATATTTGTTTTCATTTCATTTTTTTGTTTGTGTATTTATATCATATGTATGGAAGCGAAGCACGGAACGGGCAAAAGAAGGATGAAAGTAGAATAAATGCAGTAGAAATGAGATCTCTTAGACGAATGTGTGGATACTCTGTGTACGATAGAGTGTCGAATGAAAATATAAGAAGTGAATGCGGTGCGAATGATGGTGTTGTAAACAAAATAATGAAAGGATCATTAAGATGGTTTGGACATATGGAAAGAATGAATGGGGAAAGAATGGTAAAAAAATATATGTTAATGATGTATATGGAACCAGAAATAGAGGAAGACCAAGGAAAACGTGGCACGATCAAATAAATCAAATATTGAATGTCGGCCATGTGAGGAGTCAGAGTAATCGACACGCGTGCATGACACGATATATGAATGTTGAAGAAGCGAGAGAAATATGTCAGGAAAGAAAAGTGTGGCAGTCCATTCTTTCTGCCTACCCCTTCGGGGAGACGGCGTGATGGTTAGTTAGTTAGTTAGTTAGTATTTATATCAGTAGCATCACATAAGTTGAGTTTCCAATACACTTAAGATGCAGATTAAGAGTTTTATTTGTATAATGATGTTACACAAGTGTATAAAAGAACTAAAAAATATATGTTAAATGCTGTTGCTAAGACGAGTGATTTGGCTGTAAATTGTCTGCTTTACGCGAAAGATGCCGTTCTCGTTGGGGATAGTGCGGACGAATTACAAGTCTTGGTGTTAGAAAGCAGCTGTACTGGCTACAGAACATCAAAGAGTGGACAGGAATAACAAGAGTTCAGAACCTGTTCCAAGTGGCGCAGAATAGAGTTGCCTTTGCTGCAGTGATCGCCAACGTTGAGGGGACCTGATACGGCACCGAAAGAAGAAGAAATTACACCTTATCATAAGTAAAAATAGCCATGTTGTTGTCCAATATCTAATAGGAGAGGAACAATAAGAAAATTATGATTTTTTTTTTAAATAAGAAACTAATCAACATATCAAACCGTTACCTTGGATTCTAAGCTGACATGGAGGCCACACATTACAAATAAAGTCAAAGCCGCGTCAAGAACATTCTCAACCCTCTACCCAATGTCAGCTAGAAACAGTAAACTAAGCACGGACAATAAACTCCTGATATATTATACAAAACGGTTATAAGGCCGATCTTCACTTATGCAGCCCCAATCTGGGGCTATGCAGCTTCGAGTCACATACGAAAACTCCAAATCCTGCAAAATAAGGCCATCCGTTTATCGCTTGGTGCGCCTTCATGGACCAAGATCACACAAATGCACCTAGAATCGGGAATCCCGATGATAGATGTATTCATTCTGAAACTTGCCGAACGTTTTTACAAAGGACTCCCTTCACATCCTAACCCCACAATAAAATACCTCTCAAATTACGACCCAAACACCTCCAGCCGCCACATGCGCCCAAAATCGATCCTCCTTCAGAGGAACACTGAGCCACACAAATCATGCCCCCGCATAAACTAACAACCCACCAAATCACCTTCAACAATGTTCCCATCAGACGGGACGGGACAGGAATAGCCACATAAGCTGAACCTCTGTAAGCCAGAAGATCCAAGTCCAAGTCCAATCAAACCGTAAAGATCATTTTGCGCCACGTTGTGAGTCAACATATTTATCTTATGAAGCTCGTACGTTTTTTGTTCCTCAAAGTTAACGGTTATTACCCCTGGCTGTACCCAACTGATTTCTTGCTGGGTATGCTGGACTACCAATCATTGGAAATTAGACGAACTATCCATTTGGGTGTTCATTTTTTTCAACTGATTCGCGGTCGAATACATAACTCGGATATTTTGAATGACTTGACTTTGTTTATCCCTGACAATTATTTGCGACAAAGGCAACATAGATTATTTCACCTGCCACTGTGTAGAACCAATTTACCTAAGGTTATGCCCGTGGGCAGGGCAATAAAGGACGACCTTCGTGGCAGAGTGGTTACGAGCTCTGACTTCCATGCCGAAGGTCCTGGGTTCGATTCCCGGCGATGGCAGTGTTATTGTCACACTGTCTTTGGTCTGGTGTAGAATTCACGTGACAATAAAATGGCGATAGATTGGCTACCTATCACATGTCACGAGAATCAATATGATAGCTAAAAAATATAAAAAATGTATACAGTAATTGGGTCCAAACGACCTGTTGTGTACATAAAAAAAAAAAAAAAAAACCTTCTAAACCTCATCTCTTTGGATGTGAACATCTTCCACGATAGTGAGGCTACCCTCAGAAAACATCTATCTCTTAAATAATGTGTTGTTCTTCTTATTGTATCTAATTATAATACTTATTTGATCTTTATTTTTTGATTATCTCGTGGGTTTTTTTTTGTGTTTTTGTCTATTTTTAAATTTCATAATTGTATTTACTGTTTAAAATAGTTTTTTGTTGTTTTTGTATCCTACCTGTATAGTCATAAGCGCTTTGGTTATATACTGTAATGTTTATGATTTAAAAAAAATAATATGAAATTGAAATCTAGCGGAAAGATTTCTGAGCGCCATTTTGGATATTCGTTCTCGTGTCGTGCGCGATTTGTCTTCAAATCCTGCACCGGAGCGACCGATGAGTGATGTGCGGAATTGAATTTTATTGTGATCGTAATTAGTGCGGCTTTAGTCCGCCGCTGGATCCCGGCCCGCTTACATCATTCGGTCCAATTATGTTGTCAATTTTATTGGCCCACCTTTTTCGGGTGATCCCGGCCCGATTGTCGGCCGGAGAAGTCATTATTTCGTGAGGATTATTAGTGTCGTATTTTCGAGCAATCACACATAGTGGAGCAAGCTCCCCCGGAGACTCGGTTTTAACGCGGCGTCTATCCCGTTGAATTATCAATGCTCCGTGTATCCTAATCTCCGTTTACAATGCGTTTTAATTTAAGCTCATTACAATGTACACGCTGGAAGTGGATTTCTTAATTTTTATGACAGTCGTAAAGTTAAGAATACGCCGTAAAACCGTGAACTGCTTGCATTAACGCAATTTCATATCGCGAGTGAGTACGTATAATATATATTGTGTATATAATATAATATCTAAACTGTTAAATTAAAATAACTTTGTTTTATGTATCACGATTGTATTTTTATTTTACGCGACAGCTGTTTCGTCAACCGATTTATTATTATTATTCTTGTATTTTAAGTGCGCCGTTTTATGAAATCAATTACTTCAAGGGCGAACTAGGAAATGACTGACCGAACAGTGCAGTCTTCAGAAGTTTCTTAAATTTAACGTCACTATCCTCATGCTTAATACTAACATGGAGGCTATTCCACGCCAACGGACCCGCAACGCTGAAAGCACGATCATAGAAACATGCTTTATTGGCTCTGACTGGAATTGCTATGTTGTTTGCCCTTGTTTCTACTGATTGGAGTGAACGTTGCCTTTCGGTTGGCATGGGTGTCACGCAGAGGTCCGATATATACGCTGGCGCTCTCTGGTGTCGAGCCTTAAACACTGTTGACATCATCGGGTGTTGTTGTTGGATCCATCTTTATGTTACGTGAGATGCTTCAAATGACAGCCGCCCATAGGCGCCATTTTAATTTATATTAAGGTGGAACAGTATTGACCGTTTAGAAGTATATTTTCTGCTTTTGATATAGAACTCGTAATACCTTAATCCGTATTACGTAAGTCAATTTTTGAAATTTCAGCGGGCGGGCGCGCGCTCCGTGTTCGGTTGCCGGTAAGTCTCAGTTGTTCGCCTGCATCGAGTTGCGGGCTCCTTTTGTTCGAGGAAGCCTGCAGGGGAGACAATCCTACTTAAGCCGCTCCGCGCGAAGGAGATCCTCAGTCCGCAATTAAGCTTCGGAGGGGCTGGTGCGCCGCGCCGTTCGTCAATTATTTAGGCGGGCCCCGCTACCATTAATGTCACCACACAGGGGACAAATAAAGGACGCTTGCAGCGTGTCGCGCCCTTATCGTCCGATATTCTTCTACCTAATAAGCCAATTAGAAACATGTCTAACATTTTAATGTATACAAAGACTTGTAGACGAATCTTCTTCTTCTTCTTCGTCAGCCCTTATCGGTCCACTGCTGGACATAGGCCTCCTCCCTTTCCTTCCACTCGTCTCTATCTCCTGCCAGCCGTAGCCACATTTTCCCCCCCACGGCAGCAATATCGTCGGTCCACCTTTTTTGCGGCCTGCCGACGTTTCTCCTATTCTCCCATGGTCTCAACCTTATTATTTTCTGGGTCCATCTATCCTCACTCTGTCTCGCCACATGACCCGCCCATTGCCACTTCAGTCTCGCTAGTCGTTCCACGATGTCCGTTATTTTTGTTCGACGAATACTGGATTTTATTTACCCATTGCGGGCTGTGGCAGTACTCCCATAGAAGCCCAGAAGCCCGGCTTGCATAAGAAATTTTGAATCAAAACCCCCAAATCTAAGTAATCATGCCCCCGCATAAACCAACAACCCACTAAATCACCTTCCAACAATGTTCCCATCAGACGTAAGAGGAATAGCCACAATAGCTAATCCTCTGTAAGCCAGAAGAGGTTTTGATTCAAAATTTCTTAAGCAAGACGGGCTTCTGGGCTTCTATGTGAGTACCGCCACTGATTGCGGATTATCAATTCCAGGATTAATTGTATCTCAATAGAGATAATTCACATTGCGTTAATAAAAAGATCTTCTGCTTAATGCTTAAAATCCAATCTTCATAGATGGCGCTAGTGTGTAGATTGAAAGTAACTTGTGAAGTTTGGTGTTACATATTAACATATATACAACTTCCAAAAATTTGTCAGACATGGTGGTCGTAAGAAGGGTGGAATGGGAAATGTTGTATTACATAAAGCGTGCGCTTAACCCAACCAATGACAGGTCATAAGTTCTGTTAATACCTCGATCACCATATTCTGTTTCCAATTTGCATCTTCGTCTCTATTGAGATACGATTAAACATTTCCAACTGTTTAAATGAAAAACTTTGTTATGAATGTCACAATTGATTATATTAAGCCGCGACAGCTGTTTCGCTAACCGATGTCAGCATCGTCAGGTCTTACAATCAACTAACAAAACCTTATAAGACCTAATTGTTGACTTTCTTTTCAGACCCTTGTGACATTCTTCTTAGTGATCTAATTTCCACGGCATTTATCCTACTTTCTTCCTTATTTTGCCAGTTTGAAGCTTCACTTCCGTACATAAGGGAAGTTTTTAAATATTTTAAATAATTATTACACATAACCCGTTTCTAGAAATATATATTTCAAGACTCATTTGTGCTAAAATACAAGCGGTCAAATTAATTAGTATAAACTTTTGTTTTCTTTAATATTTAATATGGAGATTTAAATCATTATTCAAATACATAAATTAACTGTAAATACATATTAACTTACCATAATTCACTCGTAATCATGATTTTTTTTTCTTCATATTTTTAAATATTTTTTTTTTGTTTGAATAAATATAACTGCACTTAGTATATTAAAAACACTTTATTACACTTTTCACAGACATGTTTTGGTTATGACATGATCTTTTTCAATGTACAAATTTTTTTTTTTTTTTTAATTTTGTACATCGAAAAACGTTGTATAACTGAAACATGTCTGTGAAAAGTGTAATAAAGTATTGTATTATAAAAATACTAAGTGTAGTTAAATTTATTCAAATATGAATCCACAACACAAAGTGAAGGCGAATATATCTATATTTTATTTTAATATATATTTTATTTGAAATAGTTTTCACAGTAAGATGCTTAATCTTCCATAATTACTCGTTCGTCCTTGAGTTTTCTTTTATTGTCTTAAATTCAAAATTCTAGCTTTCAAGTTTCCCTTCAAGCACGATTTAATTCTTAATTTATTTCGTTCTCTGATTATTTCGTCTATACAGCAGTCGCGAGTCCCCAACAAGCTGCGCTGTACCTAATCTAGCAAGTATTCCGTACAATTTCCTGCATATTTACGATAATTATATTTTTTCCCGATGACCAGAGACTGATTGTATCGGAAGTATGCGAGTAGTTTTAATTTTAATAATTTTTTATTTTATTATTAATTTTTTATTATTTTTAACTATGCTAATTTTATTATTTAATTCATGTTTGTATTTTGTATTAATTTAAGTTTAATTTGTTTATGTTTTTGTTAAAATAAATAAGGCAATCGGTAGTCGCGTGAAAGCGCATAGCAACGATTATGCAGTAGCTCAATCGAGATTATTCTTGGAATAGTTTTGCGGTTGCTCGCGTGTTGTTAACCCTTAACGTACCGTGTTCAAAACAAAACGCTCGCTCCCATGTGGTAAGTTCAGTTTACCGCTAACTTTATCTAAATATCAAGCATATGACTAGATGAATCAAAATTTAATTTATGTCATCTTGTAGGGAATTTCATTAGAAATAGATCGATATCTATAATATACATGGATTATTTGAAAAACATATCATTATTAATTTTTTTCTGGAACCATGCGATTTCTGATATGTAATGCGTCATAGCATACGGGCAACTAAAAATCGGGTCGGGTCGGGTCGAAACTTGTCTGCACGCCGGGCCGGCGGGGCGAAGATAAAGGCACCTAGGCAAAATGTATAGTACGTTCAAGACAACGAGTACGTATTAATATTTGTCCCTTTTGGTAAAGTGTTAATATTTTCACAGTTCTGATATTATTAACTTACGTGCTGCGTTTTCATCCAGTCGGTATTATTACGTACCTATTGAAAAGGTCAAAGATATAATTTATAATACGTTCAAAACAGCGAGTAAGTATTTGTCACTTTTGATAAAGTTGTAAATATTAGCAAAACAAATTCTACCTACCTTAACACGAATGAAGGTGAGGGCAGTCTTAGAAAATATTTTTTTTTGGGATGAAGGAAGTAATTTTTTGCTTTTTTTTTTATTACGAAATATTGAAAACACTTCAATGGAGGATTACAATTTTTTTTATAATATTAGGGTCCATAGGTTTTAAGAAAATCAACTTTAAATTGGCAGTGGAAACTCAATTTACCACATGGCAACGCGACGGTTAAACAGCCAATTAGAGGCCATAGCAACACAGCGGCTGCGACTAAAATTCTCCGAAACTGGACAAAACGTTAAATAACCGTTATTGCTAGTTTGCGGAGACTATACATATAAGCGGGTCTTGTAAGGACTCGGCCTTCTCTCTTCCTTCAAATTCACATACGCGTAGACACGCTGCGCGTTAAGAGGCTTGGCGCTCTTAATTAAGTGAAAACCAGTATTTGAGCTACTGTAAACTTCTCTTCGCTTCTACCCTGCACTGATTGCCGCATATAATAAAACTTAGTTTTATTACACAATCATCATCACGCCGTATTCTCCGTTTTACCATCCATACCACATCGGAGACGAGCAGCAGTCAGCGGCCAAAATAAATATTAATAGTACGGGGGGAGCAATCTGTCCCGTACACTGATAGTCCCGCTAACTGAAAGCCACAAATTTCTTGATCTAATTACGGGGGTTCTAGATTAAATCCACATATTTAACCAACTAACTAACTTACCATCACGCCATCTCCCCGGAGGGGTAGGCAGAAAGAATGGAACGCCCATTGCTCTGTCCTGACATACTTCTCTCGCTGCCTCTACATTCATACATCTTGTCATGCATGCACGTCGATTTCTCTGACTCCTCACGTGACCGACATTCAATATTTGATTGATTTGGTCGTGCCACGTTTTCCTCGGCCTTCCTCTATTTCTAGCTCCGTTCACGCCGTTCACATATACCTTCTTTACCATTCTGTCTTCACTCATTCTTTCCATGTGTCCAAACCATCTTAATGACCCTTTCCTTATTTTGTTCATAACACTTTCATTCGCACCACATTCACTTATTATACTTGCATTTGTCACTCTATCATATACAGATTTGACACACATTCATCTTAGAGATCTCATTTCTACTGCATTTATTTTACTTTTATCCTCCTTTTGCATGTTCCATGCTTCACTTCCATACATAAGGGTCGGCACCAGAACACCATTGTGCACTGCCATCTTGGCTTATTTAATTTACCACGTATTTAATTTACCCAAATTAAATTATTTTTTATGCTTGAGTTTTTATCTTGACGGGTAATTTGTGAACGTAATTTGGTAATTTAAATACAGTACCTACACACGTGCGTGGATGTATATTCGTAATTAAAATTGTACTAAGCCGAGTGTAATAAATTTATAGTCATTCCGTTAGACGCTAGGCGAACGTATGCCGGCGCTTGTTTTGTTATTGGATGGTGGAGGTTACTGAAAGGAGAACGTGAAATGGCTCTGTCTCTTTACGATCATGATGCTATCTCCCGAAATGAGCGAGTGAGCAGTGAGCAGGCGCGATGGTAATCTCGCATTGTAGTGGACCGGCCCAGCGATCATATTCCCTTGATGCAGTAAGCAGCGCGAGAGAAGAGTAAATCAATTATGGAGATTCTGATGCGGAAGCATTTTTGGTGAGATGCACAATGTAAATTTGGCAATTAAAGTATTCATCGTAAAAGAAAGCCTATAATATGGCCACGTATTTTTTCAAGCTATATAAAGTTCCCACTACCACCCGAGACTGTTATAGGACGCATCGACGCCCTTTCGTCAGTCTCGTTGCACTATCTAGGCCTGTTCCTTGTCCATCCGGGACTTACGTTAATTTAATTTAGCCTTTTCTTGTCATCAATCAAAGGGATGACAGACCACATTTAATCTATTATTTTAACCTTATATATCTCCCGCGGGGCCTCACATCTCTTTATTATTAAATAAAATCAGAAGTAAATATTATATAAATTAGTAAAAAACACATTAAAATTATATAAAACACACATTAATACACAATAGGACAAATATATATCAAACTAAATTTTAAATCAGGAAGAAGATAGTGCATGAGGGAGGCGGGAAAACGTTAAGTAAGAAATCAGCTTGAAAATGTTTTTTCAAGCTGATTCGGGGCTCTATTGAGAACCCCTATGTTCTGAAGCAAATATGTATTTTTCTTCCTGACAAGATAGATATTACCTGCGATAGCACCGACATCAATTGTTCTTTACTCCGTCTCGCAGAACCAACCTTCCTTTGGTCATGCCAGTAGGAATAACAATTCGGACGTTGAATCTCATCGTCTCGTATTTGGACATTTTCAGTGTCAGTGAGGCAGTGTTCATAATTAAATATATTACAAATTCTGGGAAGAGAACTGCCTCACTGACGTCGACATATTTTGGTTCCTTCTGATATGTATGATTTTTTGTTTTCATGTCGTTGTTTTATATTTGTTACACCGTTTTTGCCTGGATGGAGTTGGGGTAGGAGATAGCGTCCTGCGTGAGACCATTTTGTTTGGCGGAGTACGTAGTGAGCTATCGGGGAGGATTTTTTTTTTGTCCGCATTGATTGCGGGAGGGGTAAAGGACTGAATGATGGTGGATAACTTGGTGGTAAAGGGTCATTATTTAAGGAAGATGGTAATAATTTAGCTCGTGGTTAGTCGGTCAAAGAGATGAATTTGGAGTAGTGCATTGAGATACAATTAATCCTTAAAAAAAAAAAAATTATCCGCAATGGGTAAAATCCAGTATTTGTCTACAAGAATTTGTATACATTCAAAATGTTTAAAAAAAAACTCACTACCGGACAGGTTAAGAATAAAAAATTGGGAGTTATAAATGGTTAGTTAGTTAGTTAGTATTAGCACGGTCTGTTGTTCCTTTTGATTGGACAACCGCGGGATGGCTTTCGGCTCGGGCGTGGAGCCCGTTGCTGTCCTGGTCCCCGCGGTATAACCCGTGCCCAGTTATCAGGGTCCGCGTTTCCCTTTTAATTAAGCTTCAATTAACCGCCACCCGCGCCCTGTCGGCCCGTGATTAAAGCGTCTTTCGTGGGGAGTCGCCGTCTCGGGTCTCGGGAAAGCGTTCCTCTTTATATTTTTATGACTTTGAGGTTAGGGACAATTTACGATCTCATCTTTGTGGATGTGTTCGCCCCTCTCTCCGTTTATTCGCGTATTTTTATTGCCCGCATTTTCTCCGATGGGAGAGACGAGATTTAATGATCTTTCAAATCAGATTTTTCTTATATACGTAGTAGGGTTATACTTTTTTATGACATATTTATCTTTATATCAGATGGGAATGTTTATATTTGGCACGCTTTTCTTCTCCACAGCAGAAATGTTTCTGACTTCCAGGTCGTTCACTTGTTTAACAAAGATCGATTTTATTATAAAATATATATGTACAGTTTGTTTTGTAACCATGGTGAATCGCCGGCCGCAGCGAAACTGGTTGGTTTTATAATAAAAATATGAAGTGGTGAAAAAACACACAAAAAAGTAAAAAAAAATCATATCACGCACTCACTTTCTGGTTCTTCTTCTTTTTCGATGGCCCTACAGCCCATATCGAGCCTTAGCCTCCATTATTCTTAGCCTCCAACTCCTCCTGTCTTCCGCTTCGACCCTCCAATCTGCCACACGTAACAATCTTGCCCCATCTCACAAAACTTCATCCTCCCATCGCAGCCTTGGTCGTCCAATTGGTCTTCACCACCTGGGTGCCACTCCAGCAATCTTTTTGGGGTTCGCGATGACGGCATCCTCTGCACGTGACCGGCCCATCTCAGTCTATTCAGTCTGACCTGTGTGGAGAGAATAGGAGCTTTGTGGTTAGACATTTTAATCTTATAGATATGAAATAAAAAAAACACAATGTTATTATATTGCCCTGATGAAGCTTGGGCCCAAGCGAAACAAGTTGGCATCAATTATAATAATCATACCGTGGTTAAATACAAAGTGTTTTATTATTATATTACTATGTAGGAGATTGTTATTTTTGTATTATTTTTTTATAATGCCACATCATAAATTTACTGCTTCATACGAAATTACAACAAACAAACAAACTTATTTCTGTCATATCTCTTTCGCTATTCGTGCAACTCACATTTGTAACGCTCCTTCTTATTGAACTCTCAGTCATTTCACTGCCATATACATCTTTAAAGTATTCCATCCATCTTCCTTGTATACTGTCAAAATCAGTAATCATTCTTCCCTCACAACTCAAAATTGCTTTCGCACAACCACTTTCGGGAGGATTCCGGGCTTTTTTGACTTCCTTCCAGAACATTTTTATGTTGCTCTGAAAGTGATTCGTCATCTTGAGACCGTCTTCCTCCTTCAGTTTATCCTTTTTCTCTCTCACTTTCAACTTGACGTTCATCTTACAAACTTTGTATGCTTATTTTGCTTTTTTATATTTATATTACAATATATTATACATACAATACTTTTCTTCTTTTAATTTCCTAGCAAATCTACAATAGTTGAACAATCTCAAGAACTGCTTAATTATTTTTAAATTGTACCGGATCCGTGTTTTGCGAATCAAATCTAAAAACACATTAAGAATTTGGTATCGGTACCCGTAGCTCTTGTATTTTTAAATTATTAAACACCCACGCATTGTATTGTAGACTAAAATTAACTCCGGCTACTTGATAGCCCGCGAAGAGATTAATGGTTGTTTGGTATGCTGAACGAATGTTACACTTTTTTTCAAATAATTTATTATGTCGAATTAGCATAATAATAATTATTGTTTCCTATGAAAATGTCCGAACAGTGTTGACAGGCTAATGCTAGGCCCGTTGAATTAACCGCCCCTTCCCACACCGCGCCCTGCAATTATAAAGCTATCAGGTATCCCCTTTCCCCGTCCTATGGTTGCATTAAAGTCCCCACACGCTTCCACTGTGGCTCAAACCTCTTGTGTCGTCCGAGATCCAACCATCACGCGCATTTGGCAGTTGGATCGGTTATTGTAAGGTTAAAATACGTTGATTTCTAGTATTTAAGAGAGCCAAATAGATATTAGTCCTGAAAGAATCTAGTATTAACTATTCTGGACGGTTTTTAAAGCACGAAATGGCACCAGCCTACATATCTGATCTCTGTATTTCCGATAGCCCTATTTTGAAGCAATCTACGCTTCGATCTGTGTTCTGCCAGTTGGTACATATGGTCTTGAAACTGTAACATTGTCCAAACAAAGTGCCGAGAAACTACGAGTGACCCAAAGAGCCATGGAAAGAGCCATGTTATGTACATCGTGTCATGCACGCACGTCGATTTCTCTGACTCCTCACGTGGCCGAAATTCAATATTTGATTTATTTGATCGTGCCACGTTTTCCTCGGTCTAACGATTCTATTTCTAGTTACATTTACATCGTTAACATATACATTTTTTTCCATTCTTTCTTCATCCATTCTTTCCATGTGTCCAAACCATCTTAATGATCCTTTCATTATTTTGTTCATAACACCATCATTCGCACTGCATTCACTTCTTATATTTTCATTCGACACTCTATCATTTACAGATTTATCACACATTCGTCTAAGAGATCTCATTTCTACCGCATTTATTCTACTTTCATCCTTCTTTTGCCAGTTCCATGTTTCGCTTCCATACAAAAGGGTCGGTATAAGAACACCAACATTTTTTTTACAACAACTCAAGTGCTGTAAATACAAATGTACAAGTGTATTAACTAACTAACTAACCATCTTTCATCATAGGCAGAAAGAATGGACTGTCACACTTTAACCGATGCGACACTCCATCCTTCTCTTTTCACCCCGCGGGAGACGCGGTGTGATAGGTTGCGAACCTCATCGCCACCAATAGGCATCTCCCACGCACACTTCGATCGTACAAGTGTATTCATATTATATTTAACTATTATCTGATTGCTGGTATCAGATGCAACTCCCGTGTCTAATAAAATCATTGTCACAGCGCCCTTGACGTGAGTTATTCACGAAAACGTTTATTTATTTATACATGAAACACAAATGAGACATTACAAACGATAAAACATTTAGGCGACTCATTTGGACACAAAACGGTGTTACAAAGATAAGAGAAAACAACACGAGACCAAAAAATCATACATATCAGAAGGAATCCAAATATGTCGACGTCAGTGAGGCAGTAACTCTTTCCAGAATTTGCAATATTTTTTTTTATGATTACTACCTCACTGACACTGAAAATGTCCATATCCGAGATGATAAGATTCAGCGTCCGAATTGCTCTTCCTACTGGCATCACCAAAGGCAGGTTGGTTCTGCGTGACGGAGCAAAGAACAATTGATGTCGGCGCTGTCGCAGGTAGTTATCAGGAACAAAAAAACCTATTTGCTCCAGAACATAGGGGTTCTCAATAGAGCCCCGAATCAGTTTGAAAAAATGTGTTGACAGTAATCCTTCCCTCCTCAGTTCGAGGGAGTTATACCCCAGCATACCCAAGAGAAATGCCAATGTTAATATATTAATTAGCGTAATTATTATTACATTCATGTTAGCAAGGTGCATAATGATTTATTTGTTCTTGATCTAACAACATCCGGCTGCGGCCGCTTAACCCCTCACGGATGGAATAGAATAAAGGAAAAGGTGTGGTTCTGTGGCAATCAATATGAATGAGAAACGCGCTGAGTTATGATGTTGAAAATTGAGTGAGACAAGGAAACGGTAATGCGAACAAAATTGCTTTGCCGAACAAGTAATCTCTAGCACTCTGTTATCCTACAAACTTCCGTAGTTTGTATGACGGACTTTTGCGTAAATCCTCGCTCTTGTATATCATATAAAGTTATTGAACCTTACTTCACATACCTCACGAAAGTATTATCAATCAAATAACAACTAAAAAAAATAATTGTATCTCAATAGGGACGAAGATGTAAATTATTTGGAAACAGAATATGGTGGTCGAGGCGTTTATAATAATAATAATAATAATATGCTAACTTTTAAAGCGCCGATTTTGTGATGTAATCACCTCAAGGGCGCATTAAGACGTGTTTTAAATCTAAAAATCTAAATGTGACCGCTTAAAAAGCGATCGGTTTAAAAGTATAGTAGAACAAAGTACAAATGTTTAACTTGGGTATGAAATATGAAAAAGATGGGTTTTCAATTTAGATCTGAAATCTGTCGGATCATTTATGCATCTAAGGTGTGAAGGGAGATTGTTCCAAGCTGATGGACCGGCTACCGCGAACGCTCGATCCCCGAAATTTGTACTGGGGCAACGCTTCGGCTCAACTAATCTTCCTATTGCTGAGGAGTTCGCCGAGCGAAGTGTGGATTTCCTTGAATTTAGGCTGTCCGCTATACAGAGTTCAGATATATAACTTGGTGCCATTCCATGTAGCGCTTTGAAGACTGTCCAGCAGAGTTTATACTGGATTCTTTCTGGACTTTTAAGCCAGTGAAGTTTACAAGACTTATGACCTGTCATTGGTTGGGTTAGGTTAGGTTAGGTACTAAAAAATCATACATGGTTAGGTTAGGTAATAACTAAAAAAATAATACGATATTTTTTTAGGAACTATTTCCCATTTTGTCTTTATTTCGATAGCGACCAGTTTCGCCAGGCCTGTTAGCGTCGACAAATTGGTTCTGGCGTTGCGGCTACTGAACTGGCGAAAGACCAGAATATACAAGCATATTTAATTATTATTTTATCGACGTGTGTGCATGACACGATGTATGAATGTTGAAGAATCGCGAGAAGTATGTCAGGAAAGAACAGTATGGCGGTCCATCATTTAGGCCTACCTCTTCGGAGTTTCATTCTGTTGATGTTAGCTACATTGATAATAGTCCATTGTTTTGGCCAAAACATTATGATACCTTAACATATTAAACTGTTAATGAATAAACATTGTTTTTTGTATCACAATTGTATTTCATTTTACGCGACAGCTGTTTCATCAACCTATGTTGACATCATCAGGTGTTACAATAATATATCAAATGTCAAATTTTCGTGATTTTTCACACAAAGATTCGAAAATTTAAATAAAATACAATTGTGATACAAAAAACAAAGTTTATTCATTAACAGTTTAAAATACATTGATAATACCGTAATTAGTTTATATGTACGAGTAATATAAAAATACGTGTGGATGATGTAAAACAAATATTTGCGTTATAAATATTGTCTCTTTTTTTGTTGAAGATATACATTTTCACATGTGTATGGGTTGTTCTGGGCATGTTGCAAAAACAGAAAACTCGATAGAAGTCACGAAATATCGCACCTTAAAGCCGTGCCACACTGTTTTAAACAAGCTCTCCACATCGGTCTCCACCGGCGGTTTAAAACTGTGTAGACACTTGTTTGAAACAAAAATTCGTTTGACCTTCAACAAACTTTGTAGACGGACGCGCATAGTATGCGTGTGGATCCACCATTTAAACACGCATTCCACATGTGGAGAGCTTGTTTACAACAGTATGTGGACGCTACACCAACCGTGGGCTCCACAGCTCTCCACCAAGGTCACCCCTGTGGAGAGGGTGTTTCAAACAGTGTGGCACGGCCTTTAGGTTAAAGAGAATTGTACGTAGCAGCAATTTTATCGTCTTATTTATAGTTTTGTGTCGAATTTTTAATTTCTCTTTCGAGAGCGTGTGGGGCCTTCGCTCCGCGGACCGTTTCGAGAACCAATCGCATTACCCGGCTTTACCCACTTGACGTAATGTTCCATGCACGCTCGATACACTATTGTATTGACTGACAACCGCCTCGGCTTAATGTGATTTGCCGACCATTGTAATGGCGCCGGGCAGGTACCGGCGCTAATCAGAGGGTCAGGGCGGGAGATTCCTATTCGAATTCCGAATAAACAAAACAAATGAGTGATCGTAAAAAGCGAGTGGTTGTTTTACGACTCAAATGTTTAATGTTATGTAAACAATAATTGGATCCGGCGCCATCTACGGTGAATCACGGAAATGAAAACATTAAAACCATCGCATATGTATGATTTTTAACTGTTATGCAAATGTATGCGTTATTAAAATAGAACAGTGATAGCCAACCGGTGGTGCGCTGAATTGTACGAAAGTGCGATACGGTATATAATTTTGAGAACCTGTGATCAAGAAATATTTAAAAAAAAAAATAATAATAATAGGGTTACCTGTCATTCACCTAATTTGGAAATAATCATAATAATAATAATGGTGATTTAAAATCTGGTTCTTTATCTCTTTATTCATTCAAAATAAAGATAACATGTGAATGTATTCAGTTATTAAAAAAGCTGTTTTATTTAGTTACTAGCTGACCCGGCAACGCTTCGCTATTGCTATATTAGAGTATATAAATACTCGTACACTCAATATATATTAAAGAAATACAATGAAAGTTCAATATCAATTATTTTATTGGATAAAATGACATGTGTATAGGTGCAAGAATGTGTGTATCCTAATTCAGTTCATATCGTTAAAACATTTGTTTAATCCAAGCAAACTTGCTGTGAACTTGAATAATACTAATGTGAATTGAACAATTGAAGGCTGGGCATTACCAAGGTGGCAAGTTTGCAAAAAGTCTGAAATGAGTTTTTGATGCCAAATCAAATCAAATCAAATCAAATCAGTTTATTTTCTCAAAAGACATTACAAGCATTTTTTATAGTTTAAGGCATCTATTGAGAACAGGTAAAACATAAGGAATATATAATACCAGGAACGCATGAGAGATGGTTCGACATTAGGAATACAAAACACTCTCCAAAGTCAAGAGTATTTGTCTTCTGAATGTACTTTCACGAATATGAAAGACATCGATCTCCGAAGCGATCATGTTCAGCAGTTTGATTGCTCTCCCCACCGGCATCACCAGAGGCAGGTTGGTTCTGCATGCTGGGAGATAAAACAGTCTGTGCTGACGCTGTCGAAGATAGCCATCCGGAACATAAAGATGGATAGCCTCCAAGATGACGGAGTTCTCAAAGAATCCCCTGATAAGTCTGAAGAAATGGGTAAGTGTGCACCCATCCCTTCTTATCTGTAAACTATTGGTCCCCAGCATGCCCAAGAGGAATGCAGTGGGATAAAGCCACGGATAGCTACCAAACTCCCTCACGTAGAGATATCTCAGAAATCTTTTCTGAACCCTCTCTAACATGAGCGAGTATCTCGCCTCGTGGGGACTCCATATCACCGAGCCACACTCGAGCCGGCTCCGGACCAATGAGTTGTACAAAATTCGCAAAACATAGGGATTCTTGAAAACTCTACCAGTTCGGAGAATAAATCCCAACATTTTCAGTGCAACTCCACATATTCTCTCGATGTGAGCTTGGTCTTATTGGTCTTAAACATAGCTGTGCAAAAGCGCGTTATGATTTAATAATATAGTGTAGTTCAAACGTTACCCTAAAGATGCCACCCAAAAAAAGTTTATATATATCTTTTTCAGCTTTATGTTTAAACCATTAAACGTCCAGTCTTAATTTTTTTCCTCAATATTTTAAGTGAAATTAAAAAAACAAATAAATATACTATATCACATTTGCATAAAACATTCATACATATACAATTCATATCCGTTCACTCCTGGGCGTAGGCCTCCTCCATCTGCTTCAATGTCTGTCGATCCTGGGCAACACGCATCCAATGTCGTCCCTCCATCGAAGTTGAGGACGTCCTGGGTTTCGGGTTGCACTTCATCTACGCATATATCGAGGTGTGGGATCCATCCTCTGCACACGCGCATTCCATTATCTTCTGGGTTGTCTGCCTCATCTCATGACATCTTTCAGCTTGCAGATTTCACCGTTTCATGTTACCTAGAAATAAAAGGAAAAATATTAAATTAATATAGTGTAGTTCAAATGTTACCCTAAAGATGCCACCCAAAAAAAAGTTAATATATATCTTTTTCAGCTTAATGTTTAAACCATTAAACGTCCAGTCTTAATTTTTTTCCTTAATATTTTAAGTGAAATTAAAAAAACAAATAAATATACTATATCACATTTGCATGAAACATTCATACATATACCATTCAAGGTCATAATAATGCTCTTAGAAATACAATGTTTAGAGAAACAAAACTCTTGATTTTGATGTCCATTAGATGAAGCTAATAATGCACATTCACTTAACCAATGACGAAATTTGTAAATTTGTGTGATGTCTGGAAATATACATTGAATCAATTCTCCTTTGGAGTGTGATTCTACAGAAATCAGTTGATAATTTAAAGCATTCATTCCATACAATGAACTTTCATTGTTGCAGAATTTTACCCATTCCAGAAATATTTAAAATGTTGCATGTAGGTGTTTCAATGTTTTGTATCATCATCATCATGAGCCTATATCCGTTCACTCCTGGGCGTAGGCCTCCTCCATCTGATTCAATGTCTGTCGATCCTGGGCAACACGCATCCAATGTCGCCCCTCCATCGAAGTTGAGGACGTCCTGGGTTTCGGGTTGCAGTTCATCTATCATCAGGGCTGCGAGCGGCATGCCATTTTAGCGCTGCCACTCTTCCGATGATGTCCGACACTCCTGTTCTGCCTCTAATAGTGGAATTAAACCAATTAATCCAACCTGTACATACCATTTCAAAATTAGTTCATAAATATAACAATCTGTCTTGCACATATCGAGGTGTGGGATCCATCCATGCCAGTCTTGCGTTGTGTGCCCCATCTCACGACATCTTCCACCTTGGAGATATCGTGGATAGCCGTGTTCCTCACCCTATCTCAAAGAGTCTTTCCTGGTATCATCCTTAGCGTCGGCATCTCTGCAAAAATCAAATAATTATATTAAAATGAGCAGTTTATTAAAAAAAAAAACACTCGAGGCTCTTGATCGATCATTGTAAGATTGGCGTGGGAACATCAGACCATTTGGAAATGTTATATTACTGGATTTTTCCAACTGAGGCAGCTAATGCTGTATGTAAGGATATGTTTACCTATCACAGCATAACAGAGAAAAACTAAAACAGCTGAAGTAAATCGTCTAATCCAAAAGATATTATAGGTTATCGCCCTGCCAGAACAATTTTACATTAAAATAACTAACTAACTAACTAACCATCACGCCGTTTCCCCGAAAGGGTAGACAGAAAGAATGGACTGCAACATTTTAATCGATGCTGCACTCCATTCTTCTCTTTTCGCCAACGCGAGAGACGCGGTGTGATGGGTTGCGAACCTCATCGCCACCAATAGGCATCTCCCGCGCACACTTCAATCATTCAACGTCTACATAATAAATCTAAAACAAATTATACAAAATACAATGATATAAAATTAAATAACACATAAAAATAATTTAACACATAATGTTCTTTTAGATGGTGCACTTGTCGTCAGCTGGACGATCCGGACATTTGTGTTTATTTAATTTTTTATTCCACTGTTTTAATTTTAATTAGGCACTTAAAACAATCCAACACCAGCAAAAACTTGAAAATTTGATTGAAGAATTTATTCAAATTGTCATTGGAACAAATGAAAAATTTATTTTTACACCTGTCAAAATTCTTTTTATAAACGAAAAAACTTGTATTATTTTAACATCAGAAGAGTGAAAACGTATTTCGTGTCACAAATAACTATCACAAAGTGCGGCAACAATCAAATTGACCAAAACAATTCACTTATACAGGAAATATCTCCAAATTGACAGGAGCACCACATGAATCAAACCATTTTTTTAAAATCAGAACCAGAACCAGATTCCTTGCAGGATTTGCGAATTTATTCGTTGGGTATCCTATCTCTAACGGTTCTCCCCACAATAAAATAACATTATTAAAATAGATTATACCAATTCATAGAATTGTTACTTAGAATTTAACGTTTTTCCATGTAGTCATAACATAACCTAAAATAATACGTAAGTAAAACGATAGGTATGTAATTTCATTTCTATTCGATATAATTTAGAACTAAAACTTTGAAATATGTAATGCGGAAATATAATCTGTATTCATTTCAACGGCAAAATAGAATAAACTGAAGATATATATGAATTCGAAATATAAATATTTTACTTACGAAACTGTAACACGCAATTCAAATTTGACATTTCAGAGATAGGGATGGGCAATCCGCTCACGAGTCGACTAAAAGATTCGAATCTTTTTGGTGAGCGGGTGAGCGATGATCCATAAAAAAAAAGAGCGGCAGCTCAATGATCCGCTAGGTCAGGGGGGTCGGCAAAATTATTAGCCAAAGAGCCAAATGCGTACTTTACAACGATTTAAAAAAAAATTGAGAGCCAAATATGTTTTTTGATTTAGATAACCTTTATTATAATTTTTGCACTTCATTCAATTACGGGTACACTGAATAAAACATGATTTCATACTTCTTCCTGTGATGAAGGCGACCAGCCTTCTCTCCATCTCTTTGGTGGTCATCCTGGTGGTCGACGGCCCTCTGGAGTCTCTTGCATCACGATAAGCAAGAGTCAGTAATACTATTTCAGGCGTTGAAGATGATGACTAAAAATCTTTGAATTGGCGATGATGATTAAGAGTTTTAGCTAAACCGGAATTGATAATCGTAATCACCAATTCCATAACTTTACAAATTTCTTCTGGAAATGTCTGCGGACAGAGCGTTCTTGATGAATGATGCGATGGTAAGCAAGTATCTCGCGATTATTTTTTCTTTCAACAAACCCCTTCGGCTCCGGAGCCGCATTTTGCCGACCTCTGCGCTAGGTGAATCATATATTATTGCAAAAGAGTCGACGAACGGTTCCGCTCAGTAAAGTGAGCCGATTCTTCTTGATAATTATCGAGCTGCTCCGGAGCCGCATTTTGCCGACCTCTGCGCTCGGTGAATCGTATATTATTGCAAAAGAGTCGACTATTTTTAGTGATCTCTTTAAGGGATCTGAGCTGAATGGTTCCGCTCAGTAAAGTGAGCCGATTCTTCTTGATAATTATCGGAGTCGTTTGTCAAAAAAGTTGTTTGGCGTTGTGAATTTTTTATTTATTTACCGGAATCAACTTTTTTGGTCGAGGAGCAAAAAAAAAGGTCACTAAAATAATTTCAAACTTTGAACGACTCAAAATGGTGAACCGTGGATCGTTAAAAAGAGTCGGCTCACTTTGCTGAGCGGAACCGTTCAGATCAGATCCCTGAGATGAGTCGTTTTGCCCATCCCTATACGGGCGTATATTTTTCAGTTCAAAGGAGCGACTAATTTCATATCTGACCACGCAAAGAGTCAAAAAAGCCACTAATTTGCATCTTATCACGCCAAGCGAATATAGACTCTAAAGATCGATACTCAGGTGATACGAACATGAAGGTCTATACTCGCTCGCACTACGAAAATTTATAAATTTACAAAGTTAATTAGAGCTCGATTAATAACAAAAATATGCCTATGCCCACCTATGTCTATCTATTAAGGAAGTGTATCAATTTGAAAACGATCTGCCCAGGAATAACCCCGGAATCAGTCCACACACACCCGGAAGATTGCCTTTTATTTATATAGAGATAGAGATTATTTAAATTGAACTTCCATCATAGGACATAGAGGATTCCCACCGCTTACCCGAAGGTGTTATAGGCGAACGGCGCCTTTCGTCAGATTCGCTCATTCAATCCCTTGGCCCGTCCTTCGTCCATGCGGGACTTACTTTAGAAAAAAAAGATGTATAAAATAAATCAAGAGGGACCAGGCCACATTTAATCTACGTCGTAAGGAAAAAATCGTAAAGATTTGGAATTTCACAGTTTTTACGCCTTAATGGGGTATTCTAGTCTAGACCCCTGAATTTTAGGTGTTTTTTCGGGCGCTATAAAAAAAACCAATAAATATTTTTAGTATCCATTTTTTCAATATTATTTATTGATACTTCAGCTATATTAAAAATTACAATTAAATAAAAAATAATCAATAATCCAAAAAGCCTGCCGTCTATCGTTCATTCGTCCGGCCGTACCGATTTAGTCGGTGCGTCACAAAAATGGCAGTAACTTCGAAAATATTCAAAAAACCAAAAAATTCACTTAGGGTCATATTCTTAAAGGTTTAAATTTAAAAATATGCAATTAAAAATAGATTCAATTTTCTACACTAGAATACCCCCTTAAGTTTATCAACAATGTATAATAAAGGTAGTAAAAATAACGTAGATAGTTTTAATGGTTTATTTCTTAAACACGACTGGATCTTTCAGTTATCATGTGTTATATAACCAAAAATAGAAACATACAGTAAATTTGTAAACTTTGTATGTAAATAACGTAATTTTTGTTTGTTTATTTTTCTTTCTGCAAAATCGTTGATTAAAATTGTAACCGTTACAAAGATCACGCTTCAATAAGTTGCGTTATTTTGGCATGCATTTGAACTGGGCTTTACATGTATTGGTTATAAAAAATCTATCTGTTTATAATGGTACTCCATTATATTGTTTTTTTTATTCGACATCATTAAAATGTACGCTTATGTAATATGAACAATACTTATATTTTTACTGTGTACCATTGATCTGTTATTGTATACTAATTTGTTTTTCTTTTCTTATTTGTTTTTCAGGTAAGCTGATACTTATGCTCCTGTTTCTAATAGTCATTTCCAAGTACGTATGGATCAAATTATTTCATTAATTAAATCTAAGTGTCTGTTTTATTTGAAAACTTGAGCGATAAAATGCTAAAGTAAAAACGTTACCATCACACAGAAGTGAACTTATTTCGGGGAGTATTTATGTAGATATTTTTATTTGCGTGTTCTGTTATGCCCTTCAAATAATACTTACTCACTAATTTCGCACTTACTTACTTACTTCCTATGGCCATACAACTCTTGAAGAGTTTTACCCTCCTTGACGATTTTTCACCAAGCTCCTCGATCCTGCGCTTTTTGCTCCCAGCAGTCCGATTCGCCCAACCTAGCCAGGTCAGCCAGAACATTGTCTATTTGGCGCTGTCTATGCCTTCCTAGAGGTCTTACTCCAGTCGGTCTAGACGCGTACAGGGTCTTGATTGCTCTGGTCTCTTCGGCTCGACATACGTGCCCAATCCATGCTAGGCGACCGGCTCTCACGGTGCTCGTTATAAGGGGTTGCTGGATCATCGTACGGATCTCTTAGTTGGTCCTATGCTTCCAAGTTCTCGCTGCAACTCCGGGTCTGGGTCCCAGGATAATTCTAAGTATTCTATTCTCAAACCAGTAGGTTCTTTTAGAGTCATTGTCCATCACTCAGAACCATATGTCACCACTGGCTTGATGATGGCTAATTTGCCATGCCGTACAATTATTGAAGAGTTTTAATCTCATTGATGATGTAATTCCAAGTTCTTCGATTCTAATTCCGGTTGGTCTTGACGTATACAGAGTTTTGATTGCTCTGTTCTCTCCGGCTCGGCTTACGTATCCAATTCGTGCTAGGCGACCAGCTCTCACATTGCTCGTTATTAAGGGCTGCTGGGTCATGGTACGGATCTCTTGATCTCTGCTGTGTCTCCAAGTTTCCACTACAACATCAGGTCTTGTTTCCAGGATCATTCTTAGGACAGACAATGTCTGATTGTGAGTGAAATAACATCATCATATGTTGTATTTAAGACATATTTTCAACGATTATATAGGTTGTTTTTTTAGAGGTTTGGTTTTTAAACTGGCAACATTGTTTCAACAGACTGTCAATTTGATAGTTGACAGTTGATTTGTAATCAGTATGTTTTGCCATTTCACCATGAATAGATTGACGTCAGAATAGCGCTTTGCAAATTGTGCAAATTTATTTTGAAAATCATGGTTCGCCAAACTTATCGTGCACTAGTACGTCCATTTTACGGTCGATATAATCATCCATCCGAGCAAGTTATTCGGAAGACCATGGATCGTTTTCGCACAACGTACACTCTAGTGGATAATACGCATCCACAAAGACGACAATTGTCGAAAATTGGACTTCACGAGCGCTTCATTCGAGCTAGCCGTGGCGCTCATATGCCCGAAATCATATTTAAACAATAATGGCATAAAATTATCTATTAAATAAAGCCAATATCCATGGACATTAACATTGATTTAATGTGTTTTTTTTACACTTTGAATTTGTATTGTATACGAGTACCTCTAAAAAAACACTCTATATAGAGATTTCGTATTCAAAATTCTCTAAAAATTTTAAAACACACAATATATTTTATTTAAAATACTCACAAGTGTAACATACATTAGTTAATAATGAATATAGTATTTTAATGGTATGTTTTCGAATTGAATTTGCGTGTTTTTTTTGGCTGTATGCCAGACATTGCACTTTTGACGTACATAGAATTCAAAAATTTCGCTCTCTGGTTCGTTTTTTTCTTTTGTTTCTTTTAGAATGTTTCACACACACATTCTTTGTCTTTTTGTTTTTAACCATTTTGCACTAGTGAAATAGCTATTGTCTTTATGCACATTCAACTTACGGTACTTTCTGCCAATCTCAGAATATATTGTTCATATTTGTCCTTCATAACAATATCTCTAATTACAAGCCGATGGTGGTAATATTAACGTTGTGTTCAATATTGAACACGAATGACAACATCTGTTTTTTAGAAATTTTATTATAATTAATGTGAATGACATGTTTCGCCTGTCTAAGGAATTTTTAAATGTAGCGAAAATCAAACACGTTTTTGTTTTTATACACGAGTTAAATGAGCAGAGTACGCTTATTAAGCTTATTGAACACCGTTGAAAATAATTACGGTACAAACTATAGAATACATGAAAGTATTTTACCTGGAACTAGTTATTTATGCATACAAGGTAATAAACACTAAGCGACGATAAATCAGTAAAATATTTCAGTAGTGTTTTTGAGAAAATACTTAGTACTGATAACAGGCGAAACATGTCATTCACATTGATTATAATTAAACTTCTATAAAACAGACGTTTTCATTCGTTTTAATTATTTAATATGAAGTTTTCCAGCATTGTTCTAGAAACAAAAAATAACGTTATGTTCATTTAATTGACTTTCTTTGGATCGAGGCTGTGATATACTGATAATGCCGTAGACAAGCGAAACTTGTCTTTTACTTTATTTATAGTTAAACTTCTAGAAAACGCGTGTTTTCATTATTATCCATTATGGAGTTTAACATCATTGTTCTAGAAACAATAAATAACGTTATGTTCGTTTAACTGTCTTTCTTTAGATCGAGGCTATGGTATACTGATAATGCCGTAGACAGGCGAAACATGTCATTTACATTATTTATAGTTAATCTTCTAGAAAACACATGTTTTCATTATTATCCATTATTTAATATGGAGTTTTACATCATTGTTATAAAAACAATGGTCGAAAAACTGATTTATATATATTTTTTTATTATAATTTTTTTTTTATGTATACAACAGGTTGTTTGAACCCAATTACTAAATATACAATTTTTTTTTTAGCTATTATATTGATTCTCGTGACATGAGATAGGTAGCCAATCTATCGCCATTTTATTGTCACGTGAATTCTACACCAGACCAAAGACAGTGTGACAATCACACTGCCATTGCCGGGAATCGAACCCGGAACCTTCGGTATGGAAGTCAAAGCTCTTACCACTCTGCCACGAGGTCGTCATCTTTAATATTACGAAATACACGCACAACTTTTTTCTATTGCATATTTTACCAGATAAGACTTCGGTATTCATCGTTAAGACATTTTTTTGTTATACTCTCATCATTTGTACGTACTTACGTTTATACTTATTGGATACTTCACGTCGGGGATCGAATCCACTGAAGGCTCACAATGGAGCGGGCATTTACGATGGTAGGTAAGTAAGAAAGTCTCCATTGAAAAGGTCCCCCGAATCTTGTCGCCGATCGTAAATTAAAATACATTATCACCTTCCTACCCATTCGCCCATGGCCTTATTGTTATTCGATGATAATTAACGCTGGAAGCCCGGGCCATGTTGCGAGTGAAAGGGAACAGAACCTTTTAATGTGGATCCATCGCCATTCAGCGCGGGAGTGGTCCGTCGATTCGGCCAGCGTAAGGCACAATACTTGATGAATGCCACGGCCTGGCACAATGCGGACTTGGTTCGTTCCTTTGTGAGGGCATTGATTGGATTTGTTCTCACACCAACTAACGCTTTTATTTTATATTATTAGGATTTCAATCAAATCACCATTCTCCAACTATTTTTTTGCGCTAGTGCCATTTGAAGTGTAAATAACTAACTAACCGTCGGGCCGTTTCTCCCGAGGGGTAAGCAGAATGGATCTTCTTCTTTTTCGATGGCCCTACACCCCATATCGAGCCTTAGCCTCCAGTAATCTTCGCCTCCAACTCCTCCTGTTCTCCACTGCGATTCTCTCTAATCTGACACTCGGAACAATTTCGCCCCATCTCTCCCAACTTCTTCCACCCATCGCAGCCTTGGTCGTCCAATTGGTCTTCTACCACCCGGGTGCCACTCCAGTAATCTTTTTGGGGTTCGCGATGACGGCATCCTCTGCACGTGACCAGCCCATCTCTGGGGAGCTTTGTAAATATGAATGGATAGACCGAAAAACTGCTCTATTATATTATACCTCTCTAGATTCCTCTACATTTATGCATCGTAACATGCACGCTCGTCGATTTTTTTCGACTTCAAATGTAGCCACATTTCAGTATTTGATTAATTTGATCATGCCATGCTTTTGTTAGTTTTTCACGGCTTCCCTTTACACGCACACTAGTTGATTCCAACATTTTAAACATTCTTCTCTCGTCCATTCGTTTCATATGTCCAAACTATTTAATTTTGATTATGATGCCATCATCTGCCTTATATAAAATTACATAACTAATCATCACGCTGTCTCTCCGAAGGGGCAGGCAGAAAGGTTGTACTGCCACACTTAAACCGATGCGGCACTCCATCCTTCTCTTTTCGCCCCTGAGAGAGACGCGGTTTGGTGGGTTGCGAACCTCATTGCCACCAATAGGCCATCTCCCGCACTCCGATCGTCCAACGTCCACAAAATTAATGTAAAACAAATTATATAAAATACATTGATATTAAATAAAATAACAAAATAATGTTCTTTTAGATGGCGCAAAGTATTTAGAAGTCTGCCTTATATTTTTTCCTTATTTCGTCGTTCGGTATTTTATCACGTATAGTTTTCCCCACATTCTTTTCAGTTATAATTTATAAAAAATTGCGGTAATACATCGCTACTGCATGCCAATCCAATTACTTGAACTGCTACTCTATCCAAAGCGATCGTTTAAAAGATCTATAATTAACATTTTGAATGTATACCAATACTTGTTGACAAACACTGGATTTTACCCATTGCGGATAAATTATTTTTTTATAAGGATTAATTGTATGTCAATAGAGACGAAGATGTAAATTGTTTTCTGGGAACAGAATATGGTGGTCGAGGCGCTTACAGGACTTATGACCTGTCATTGGTTGGGTTAAGCGATCGCTTTATGTTTAACAACGTTCCCCATTTCGCCCTTCTCACGACAATCAAGTCTGACAAATTTTTGGAAGATGTATATATGCTACAATGTTGCAGAACACTTCACATTTTTTAGTTCAATCCACACTAGCGCCATCCAAGTTTTTTTTTTCTATCTTTACTCCTCTTATTAATCGTGGTGTTGTCTGTACGACTCGGTCTTACAGCAAGACCATTGTATGCCTCCGTATTGGCGGTATTGAATGCATTATCATAATCTTACAGCTCTATACTCTCTCAAGGGCGCATTGAACCTGCGTATTTGTGTTCGCGGCCACGGATCGAAGCGAATGATAACTCTCCATCGGAATAGCTTGTCACAAATAGTTACATAAATATTGTATTTTCTCGTCTACTGATGCCGTTCGACTTCAATCTCTTGGACGTTTTTATTATGCCAATGGATACACCGGAGGCACGCATGCGTTATGTAAATATTTCGTTATTTATTTTCACGTAGTTGACAGCACGTAATAATACACAAAAAATATATTATATAATAGATGTTCATAATGGAGTTCTAGTTCCAAATCATGGATCTGGCAGAAGAAGGATGAGAGCAGAATATATGAAGACTACAGGGAAAAAACAAGGAATGTCAGTTAAAATTTAAAATAAATGTAATAATGCCATCTAGCGGCATTTGCCTATCCACAGTAAAATTTTCATATTCAAAAATCACGTGTGTCATCGACTATGGCCAGATAATCGATTGCTAATTGCTCAGAAATATATAGACTTTGATTAGCTTTATTCTCAATTTATTCAAATTAACCTTCTACTGACATTCCTTTTTTTCCCCCTATAGTCTTCATATGCGGTGGAGATGAGATTCCTTAGACCAGTGGTTCCTAAAGTGGTTCTTACGGACCAACAGGGGTCCCTGGGATCAATTAGGGGGTCCATGGAAAAGTAAAAAATATTTTGAGGTCCCAGAACAACGTCAGGGGGTCCGCGGAAGGTTTAATATAAAATAAAAACATTGTGACACATTTTTATTACTACGGAAGTCATATTAAGTTAGACGACCTTCGTGGCCGAGTGGTAAGTGCATTGACTGCCACCCCGAAGGTTCCGGGTTCGATTCCCGGCGAGGGCAGTGTGATTGTCACACTGTCTTTGGTGTGGTGTAGAATTCACGTGACAATGGCGATATATTAGTTACCTATCACATGTCACGTGAATCGTTATGATAGCTATAATACCCTTTACATCGATTTGGCTCATGCTGTCGTGATGTAAAGAGCGATTCAACAAAATAATAGTAAATAACAAAGGTTATTTTTCATTGTCGACATTTTTTTGCTCATTTGTGAAAATTGAGCTGAGCAAAAAAAAATGGTTGACAACGAATTCCAAATTGTTTTTTCTATTGGCCTAATTTTGCTCTATGTCAGCTTCAAAAACTCAATTTATAGTTATAGATGATTTGTAAAAACAAAAAAAAAAAACAATATTACGAAAGTACACAGATGTCTACACAAAATAAAAAAAATCAGCAGGGGGTCTACGGGACAAAAAAGTTTGGGAACCACTGCCTTAGACTTATGTGTGCTAATACGATGTACGACAGAGTTTCAAATGCTGATATTAGAAAGGAATGTAGAGCGGAAGAAAGTATTATGAACAAAACTAGGGAAGGTTCACTCTACACAAAATAAAAGAAATCAGCAGGGGGTCTACGGGACAAAAAAGTTTGGGAACCACTGCCTTAGACTTATGTGTGCTAATACGATGTACGACAGAGTTTCAAATGCTGATATTAGAAAGGAATGTAGAGCGGAAGAAAGTATTATGAACAAAACTAGGGAAGGTTCACTCTACACAAAATAAAAGAAATCAGCAGGGGGTCTACGGGACAAAAAAGTTTGGGAACCACTGCCTTAGACTTATATGTGCTTATACGATGTACGACAGAGTTTCAAATGCTGATATTAGAAAGGAATGTAGAGCGGAAGAAAGTATTATGAACAAAACTAGGGAAGGTTCACTGCGTTGGTTTGGTCGAATGGAACGCATGGATGAAAAAATAATCGTTAAGAAAAAGAAAAATATCTACCTGAATGTGATACAATGTGGACCTTAGTTTCCTATGCTTGGGGCCGGGCCTCGTTAATCGCTGATTTAATTGTCTCACGTATGGGGCACGCGGCGGTCTCCGAATGTTAACGGAATTCGTTACACTTGTCTTCGAATGTTTAATTATGGACGTATAATTGATTCGTGGGTATAATTAATTCCCTGTTCCCGTTTAATCGAATCTACATGTTATCGTCGCCGTCTATGCCCTATGTGACGTCGCACCCTAAATATCACACACGCCCTTCCTACCAAATTCCACAATAAAGTAATGAAATGTGCAAGAAATACGAGTACCTATAAAGAAATACTGAAATTTGAAAGTCGCCAGTAAAAAAAATTTCTTAAAAGCGAGATAAATATCACTAACTAACTAACTAACTAACCATCACGCCGTCTCCCCGAAGGGACTGGACTGCCACACTTTTCTTTCTTGACATATTTCCCTTGATTCCTCAACATTCATACATCGTGTCATGCCCGCGCGTTGATTTCTCTGACTCCTCACGTGGCCGACATTCAATATTTGATTTATTTGATCGTGCCACGTTTTCCTCGGTCTTTTTCTTTTTATAGTTCCATTTACATCGTTAACATTAGTATTTTTTTACCATTCTTTCTTCATTAATTATTTTCATGTATCCAAACCATCTTAATGATCCTTTCATTATTTTGTTCATAAAACCATCATTCGCATCGCATTCACTTCTTATATTTTCATTCACAAAACCATCATTCGCACCGCATTCACTTATTATATTTTCATTCACTCTATCATACACAGAGTATACGCACATTCGTCTTAGACGATGTCATTTCTACTGCATTTATTCTACTTTCATTCTTATTTTGCCAGTTTCATGCTTCGCTTCCGCACATAAGGGTCGGTGCAAGAATACCACATGATACATTTTCGAAATGACACAGTATAATATCTAAATTAATTCGTTGTTCGACCGCATTCGATAACGCAATAATATTCGTCGATCCTGCATTCCATGCTCTGAGATTTTTGGTTGTGATCCAAGATTATGAAAAAGTAAATCAGACATCTTGCGTCATCGTAAAATGCACGTTGCCTCTCGGGTTCAGTTTTATTTTCGTGCTGCGTGCTCTTGGCTGTCAGTGATATGTGTTCTCTGCGGCCACTATGTATTTGTTTTCACTCCATGACATTTCACTGAGACCTTTGCTTGATATGTTAATTTTCGGGACTCGGCGATGGCCGACATTAACCAAACACCGAAAATCACTCCTGTCATAATAATTATAATTCCAGCGAGATCGGACTCTTGGACGTCCCTTTCTAGCGCACCGTTGGTGTTTATATTTAATAGTTCGTATAACTTAGTAAATAAGATAAGACAGGCTATTTCTGTACTGTCTCACGAGAGTTCGCGTTTCATTAGTGTAATAACTTGTGAAATTTCTTACCGCATACCCAATAACGAAACTATAAATTATTCTAAGTCGGCTCTCCTAATACGGCTCCGCCAGGTCTCGCGATCCAGGGTCATCTGGCTTTCCAGTCCCAGCGCCTTCAGGTCGTTCCTGAGGTATTTTCTGAGGTACCTCTACATGAGTGAGTATGGTAGTTATCCGTGTCTCTATCCCACAGCATTTCTTTTGGGAATGCTTGGGGCCAACTCTCTGCACCTTCGAAGAGATGGGCATCTCATAACCCATTTCTTTAGATTACTCAGGGGAGACAGCGTGATGATTAGTTAATTTACAAATGATTTTAGTGCGAATGAAAGGGTCAGTATAGTAGAAAGAATCAATATCTTCTTCTTCTTCAAGTGCCCTGTCGAGTCCCCCCAACGTTGGCGATCACCTCGGCGAACCTGTCACTGTCCTGCGCCGCTCGGAACAGCTCCTCCACACTTCGAATGCCGGTCCACTCCCTCGCGTTTCGCAGCCAGGACGTTTGTCTCTATCTTCTTCTTCTTCAAGTGCCCTGTCGAGTCCCCCCAACGTTGGCGATCACCTCGGCGAACCTGTCCCTGTCCTGCGCCGCTCGGAACAGTTCCTCCACACTTCGAATGCCGGTCCCCTCCCTCACGTTTCGCAGCCAGGATATTTGTCTCGTACCGGGCCCTCAATTTTCCCAATCCAATATCAGCTGGAGAATGTGGTACTTTTCCCCACGCAGAGTCAATATAATAGCTGAAAACATATTGTATACAGTAATTGAGTTCAAATGACCTGTTGTATAAAAAAGTAATAATAATGATATTATAATAATTAAATAGTCCATTGTTTTGGCCGAAACACTATGATATTTTAACATTTTATAACTGTTAATTCAAAAACTTTGTTTTGTTTTTATTTTACTTTACAACAGCTGTTTCAGATTCTAAAAATTACGAAAAATTTGACATTTGTTATATATTTTTGTAACACCTGATGATGTCAACATTGGTTGATGAAACAGCTGTCGTAAAGTAAAATAAAAACAATTTGTGATATAAAACAAAGTTTTTGAGTTAACAGTTATATTATAATAATAATTTATATTTTATTATGTATGGAAGCGAAGCATGGAACTGGCAAAAGAAGGATGAAAGTAGAATAAATGCAGTTGAAATGAGATCTCTTAGAAGAATGTGTGGATACTCTGTGTATGATAGAGTGCCGAATGAAAATATAAGAAGTGAATGCGGTGCGAATGATGGTGTCATGAACAAAATAATGAAAGGATCATTAAGATGGTTTGGACATATTGAAAGAATGAATGAAGAAAGAATGGTAAAAAAATTATATGTTAATGATGTAAATGGAACCAGAAATAGAGGAAGACCGAGGAAAACGTGGCACGATCAAATAAATCAAATATTGAATATCGGCCATGTGAGGAGTCAGAGAAATCGACGCGCGTGCATGACACGATGTATGAATGTTGAGGAAGCGATTTGAGAAATATGTCAGGAAAGAAAAGTGTGGCAGTCCATTCTTTCTGCCTACCCCTTCGGGGAGACGGCGTGATGGTTAGTTAGTTAGGTAATTTATATTTTTGTTTACTTATTACTGTCGCACATTAGATCTGCTATAAGATATAAGAATGCATTAAGGTTTTGCGTTTTTTTTTTTTTAATTTTTGTATGCGCAAGTCCTGTATGTGTGCGTGCATATATGAAAGCTTATTTCTATCTACGCGAGCTTATTAGTATATGCATTATGCAGTCGCCGCGGGCGTAATGAGTCGATTCACTCCCATCGCCGGTAGTCCGGCGTGATTAGGACGAGCCCCGTTGACGGCCCGGCTGAATAATGCGATAGCTTTTCCGATATTAAAATGGCGGAGTCGTGTTGTTTTCTGCCATTCGCTAATGGTCCGAGCACGCGGCTCGTGATCCCAACACACCAGCGGACTGTGAACTCCGCGAGAATAATTTCAAATGAGATGCAATTAGACGTTTCAATGGCGCTGAGTTAACGCTGCCGTTTCAATCGTCTTCTTAAGAAGCGTTAGTTCACTAACTAATTAACCATCACGCCGTCTCCCCGAAGGGATAGGCAGAAAGAATGGACTGCCGCACTTTTCTTTCCTGACATATATCTCTCACTTCCTCAACATTCATACATCGTGTCATGCACGCGCGTCGATTTCTCTGACTCCTCACATGGCCGACATTCAATATTTGATTTATTTGATCTTGACGCGTTTTCCTCGGTCTTCCTCTATTTCTGGTTCCATTTACATCATTAACATAATTTTTTACCATTCTTTCTTCATTCATTCATGGTTAAGAAAGTATACGTTAATGATGTAAATGGAGTACGGAGTCGAGGCAGACCGAGGAAAATATGGCATGACCAAATTAATTAGGTTGGTCATGTTATAAGTCGGAGCAACGTGCCTGTATGACTCGTTGTATGAATGTGGTGGAAGCTGGAGAGGTTTGTCAGGATAGAATAGTGTGGCGGTCCATTCTCTCTGCCTACCCCTACGGGGGAACGGCGTGATGGTTTGTTTTGTTTGTTTGTTTATAATTGTAGTGGTCCATCCTATCTGCCTATCCCTTTGGGTATCAATTTTAGTTAGTCACATATTGTTATCCAAATTCTTATGCTGTTATCTTTTGATATTTCCGAAGTTATTATGATGAAATATTGCTTTCGATATCAGGTCGTAACGTCGGCGTTCATCTGTCCCCGGCTCGGAATATGGCGTTTGTAAGTATCTACGTACATGCCTACCTGACCCTACTCGAAAAGAGCCATTTGGCTCCGAATCGTGCCGGCCCGGCAACAACGATGTTCCTTTAAACCGCCCCTGAATCTGTGATGAGAATAGGCGTGGGAGCTGCTTATCATCCAGCCTCCCTTTTTGCCCTCAATCCCATTTGCCTTGAGATCTATGTTTCTGGTTTATTTTTTTTAACCAAACTCCAATATATGAAATATGTTCTGCGGTGGTGTCTGGATGAAATGAAATTAATATTTCTTCCCATTTTCCCATTTCTCAAGTCCCGTCATTGTATTAATTTACATAAAAAAACAGTTATATTCCCATTTTATTAATATAAATGAAAACGTTTTTAAATCGGATAATAATTTCTAATATAATAAATACGAGTATATAATTTTTTTGAAGACTTAAAGCCGTGCCACACTGTTTTAAACAAGCTCTCCACATCGGTCTCCACCGGCGGTTTAAAACTGTGTAGACACTTGTTTGAAACCAAAATTCGTTTGACCTTCAACAAACTTTGTGGACGGACGCGCATAATATGCGTGTGGATCCACCGCTTAAACACGCATTTCACACGTTGAGAGCTTGTTTACAACATTATGTAAACGCTACACCAACCGTGGGCTCCACAGCTCTCCACCAAGGTCACCCCTGTGGAGAGCTTGTTTCAAACAGTGTGGCACGACCTTGAGCAGAAAATAGCTCATTATTATGAAGAAGGAATGTGGTCGTGTCCAGGCTTGAACCCATGTCCCCTGGATCAAATAGTTATTGTTAATTTATTGTTTCTTGAACAATGATGTAAAACTCCATATTAAATTATTTATTTGTATGTATTATAAAACGATAGTTTTCAAGGAGTTTTATTATTATATTTATGTATGACATGTTTCGCCCTTCTAAAGCATTTTCAAAATATGACACATTTTGAAAATGGCTAAGAAGGGCGATACATGTCATTCATAAATATTATAATAAAACTCCTTGAAAACTATCGTTTTACATACATATTAATAAGTTTAATAATTTAAAACACTGTTATAATATCACAATTTCTTTTTATTCAACGAGAGTGTAAAATAAATTGTGATATTATAACAGTGTTTTAAATTTTAACAGTAATAATGTTGAAGTATCATAGTATTTCGGCCAAACCAAATGGACTATATATTTAAATAGTTTGTATTAACATAATTGAAATAATTGAAATATTGAATTTTAACACTGTTTTTTCCACTTTTGAGTTTATATTTCTCGACATGTTTCGAAGGTTTTACACCTTAATCATCAGGAGATCTATATAAACAGTTTATATCGTTCTCTTGATGGTGAAGATGATGTAAAACCCTCAAAACTTATCGAGAAATATAAACTGAAATGTGTAAAAACCCTTTTAATTCATAAAATAAAATCGTCATTATGGAATTCCACAGTGTTGACGCCTTAAGAAACTAACTAAAACATCACGCCATTTCGCCCCGTCCACTCTTTGATGTTCCGCAGCCAGGACAGCTGCCTTCTACCAATCCCCCGACGTCCCTCCACTCTACCCGTTAATATCAGTCGAAGGAGATGGTATTTTTCTCCCATTAGAACATGACCCATATATGAGACCTTTCTAATTGAAACCACTCGACAACAGCTCTCTGTAGTATGAATAAAATATAAAATCATTTTTATTGAGTTGTTTTCATCAACAATTTTCAGAACATATATACCTATAATCAATAATAATTATATTGAATCTTGAACGTTGTTGAAATTAATATGCTATTTTTTGCACCTTTGTGTGATATTAATGTATCATTTTCTGCCATCATACTGTACACAGCGTATTTATCGTATGTATCGAAGCGTCGCTATTGAATATTGATATGATGTAGGTAACCCTGTAATCAATACGCCAGACAAATACGCTCCGTGTGTCAGTACAAAGGTGAATTAAGTCCATTATTGCTCATAGGTGTTACGTGCCGCGCGTGAAGTATGGACTGGCTTCTCAGTGCGAAAAATAACATAGAATAGTGTTATCACTTACTTACTAACTTCATATGGCCATACAACTCTTGAAGAGTTCTAGCCTTTTTGATGATTTATTTCCAAGCTCCTCGATCCTGCGCCTTTTGCTCTCAGCAGACAAAGACCCAGAAAACTAGCCAGAACATTATCCATTAGGCGCTGTCTAAACCTTTCTAGAGGTCTTACTCCGGTCGTATAATGTTTTGATTGCTCTGGTCTTACCATACCCAATCAATGTTAGGCGATCGGCTCTCACGGTGCTCATTATAAGTAGCTGCTGGGTCGGTCGTCGTACAGATCTCTTGGTTGGTCCTATGCCTCAAAGTTCACGCTGCAACACCGAGTCTGGGTCTAAGTATTTTTGTTAGGATCCTTTTCTCAAACCAGTAGATTTTTTGTAATTCTTGAGTCATTATCAACGTCTCGGAACCATTGTCAACACTGGCTTGATGATGGTGTTAAACATGCGCAGCTTGTTTTTTTTTTATATATAGAACCTTGAACTTTAGGAGTCTTTAAGTCTTTTTTAACTCTCTGAATCTTCCATTAAAGCAAAAATGTTTTTAGGATGTTTTTTTAAGAGGTATACAATACATATTCAAAATAAAAAAAACACAGTAAAATAATGTAAATGTCAATGATATTGGCTTTATTTAATAGATAATTTTATGCCATTATTGTTTAAATATAATTTCGGGCAAATGAGCGCCATGGCTAGCTCGAATGAAGCGCAATCGTGAAGTCCAATTTTCGACAATTGTCGTCTTTGTAGATGCGTATTATCCACTAGAGTGTACGTAGTGCGAAAACGATCCATGCTCTTCCAAATAACTAGCTCGAATAGACGATTACGTCGACCGTAAAATGGACGTAGTGCACGATAAGTTTGGCGAACCGAATCATGATCATTAGATGATTTCAAAATAAATTTGCACAATTCGCAAGCGCTGTTCTGACGTCAGTCTATTCATGGTGAAATGGCAAAACTTAATGACTACCAATCAACTGTCAACTGTCAAATTGACACTCTGTAGAGACAATGTTGTCACTTTAAAAACCAAACCTCTGAAAAAACACCCTATATATGGGACTTTACCACCATCTCACACCCTCTTTCGGAGGAGCACCTCGGGCCACACATCTAGACCACGCATAAAATAACCACCAGATCATATTTACAATATAAGTCAGACTAAATAGCTCTAAATTAGAGCTGAACCAGTTTGCCAGAATACCGAAGTCCAAACGGCAATGACAGTTGTTTTGTTTTGCCTATAGACTCAAAAACTAGACTGTTTACTATGGAGACTTTAGGAAGAAAGGAAAATGAAAGGAAGGATAGTGTAATTCCTCGCAAGGAAGGATTTCCCCGACGTAGCGCGGTGAAAAACAACAGAAATAAAACGAAATGCGACCTCAGCAGTTAAACTAAATAAATCGCCCCCTTTCTCCCGTTCCTGATCTCATCCCACCGACAAAATTAATACTTTTATTTATGACGTATTTTTAAGAAAAGTTTTGCGCTATTTGTCGGTTGGGAAATTTTCCTTCAGAATTGTTTTATTAACGTTCGCGATCTATGTTATTTCTCGCCGTTTTTCAACATAACGCAGCACACGTGACGCGCCGTGTGAAGTTATTTATGTTGCCCTAAGTTTGGTGATGAAATTTACTGACCCTCTTAAAACACGGTAAATATATTTGCACGCACCTATTATAGGTAAGGAATATGGGACAAAATTATGTCGCCTCCTAAAATCACTATTTATCATATTGTACTTTTGATCATTAGAAGTGGCCCACCACATATGTTACACTATATAGTCAGCGGCAGCTTCCTTTCATCAGCTTTGCTCATGCACTCTCCAGGCCCGTCCCACGTCAATGCGAGGCTGACTTTTAAAGGTATTGTTAGCAAGCAAAAGGAACACCAGGCTACATTTAATCCACTTAAAATCCTCTCTCTTATGATACACACTTTCAAAAACAACAAATGATTATATTACTTATTCTTTCGGTGCCGTGTCAGGTCCCCCCAGCGTTGGCGATCACTGCATCTTTATCCTGCGCCACTTGGAACAGATCCTGAACTCTTGTTATTCCTGTCCACTCTTTGATGTTCCGCAGCCAGGACAGCTGCCATCTACCAACTCCCCGGCGTCCCTCCAGTTTACCCATTAATATCTTTATAGTATTTTTCTCCCCTTAGCACATGAACCAAATATGAGACCTTTCTAATTTTCACACTCGACAATAGCTCTCTATTGGCTCTGGTTCTCTGTAGTACGTCTGCATTACTGACCCTATCGGTCCACGGTATACGGAGCATTCTGCGGTATATCCACATCTCGAACGCTTCCAACCGGTTCATTACATTCACTTTCAGAGTCCAGGTTTCGCAGCCATATAGTTGAACAGACCATATATAAAATTTAATCATTCTTTGTTGGAGTTTCAAGTTAAGATTATCGTTGCGAAATAATGTTCTCATTTTATTAAATGCAACTCGTGCAATTTCAATTCTGCATTTTATTTCAATGTCCGGGTCAAGCGCTTTAGTGATAATGCTGCGAAGGTATTAAAATTGGTAATATTACTGATAAAAGAATATTTTTCTAATAACGAATTCCGCTTGTGTCTTTATTTCGACACCGATCGGTTCGAGAGACTTGACCAGTCTGTCGATGCCACCCAGCCTGGCGAAACCGGTCGTTCTCGAAATAAGGTCAAAAGTGGAAATACTAATATTATAATATTATTTGAAATGAACTTGTATCAAAATATTTTACAGTTAGATTAGCATAGATGAATCAGCAATTATCATAAGTTCATAAGCATCTAAAAGCTTTGATCAATAGGATGAAAAAGAATGATGTATGAATTTTTTGAAAATAAGATAATATAATATAGGAAATTCGCCGTGCGCACTGCCACTGGAGGAGTTAGTTCTTTAGGCGTGTAGTAACATCAGGGCACACTTGTTTTATTTTATTTTTAAATTTGATTACTTGGCTAAAACTGGGTCTTATCGTTAATTCTTCGGCTAATGCGATTATTTGGTTAAGCAACGCGAGTTATGCGGGGTAAAACGTGTTGCTGTTAACGTACGTATCGAATAAAACAAAGTAAGCCGTCCGTCCATTTGGATATACTTCAACAACAAAAAACCGTCACGTCGTTTCCCTGGAATGGTAGGCGAAGAGAATAGACCACCACACTACTGTATTCTGACATACCTCTCGTCAGAATACAGTAGTTTCCTCCAAATTCATACAGCGAGTCATACACACACGTCGATTCTTCCAACTTCTAACATGGACAACCTTCAATTAATTTGGTAATGCTATGTTTACCTGTCTTTCTCGACCCCGTAATCTATTCATATCGTTCGTATATAATATATTTAACCATTCTTTCTTCATCCATGCGTTATATATGTCCAGATCAACGCAATCGCTCTACATTCCTTCCCGGTATCACCATTTTAAATTCTGTCATACATCGTTTTAACGAGATTATAGATCTCATCTCTACCGCATTTATTATGCTCTCGTCCTATTTATGCCAGTCCTCGTAAAAGATCTTTCAAAATATGGAAGTAAAGCTGGGAATCCACAACATGGTACTCATACGTCCACCACCCTTCTTCTGCTTCTTCTTCCTAGCCTAGTCCCATTTTCTTGGGGTCGGCTCTTCTTTTTTTTCTGTATACAATAGGTCGTTTGAACCCAATTACTCTGTACAATTTAATTTAGCTATGATACTGATTCTCATGAGGTGTGATAGGTAGCTAATCTATCGCCATTTTATTGTCACGTGAATTCTACACCAGACCAATGGCAGTGTGATAATCACACTGCCATTGCCGGGAATCGAACCCGAGGCCTTCGGTATGGAAGTCAGAGCACTTACTACTCTGCCACGAAGGTCGACTTGTATGGCGTCTCAAGGACTGTTTGTCTGGATGGGACTTATTCAAAGGACTCCTTATTCAAAGATCCCATCAAATCCGTTACAATAATCTAAACCTGACACTACAAAAGAATTTACGAGTGTCCTAGCTTCATCAATAGGTAAATATCTCCTTATATGTTTTAGCTGTCTCAGTTGGAAAAAACAGAAAAATCGGATCCTTCATTTGATAGGATCCGATTTTTTTAAAGTCCTTTGAATAAGTCCCATCTATGTCAGCTTGGGCCTACCACGTCCCCTGGATTTTACCACCTATACGTATATAAATATTTCATTACCATAGTAATCTCATTATTTCTTTAATGAACGATTTTTTTGGGTTATTAGCTACCCGGCGGCGAATCACAATTTGGGAATCGTAACACCCTTCGCTGGGCACCCCTCGCAATCAGTTCGCTTAAAAATTACATCAAACCAATCGATACCCACACAATTTAATTTGGAGTTATCCCGGCCCGGAAATTGAAGATGCGAATTCGAAAGAACGATTTGATAAAAAAAGTTAATATCTAAAGCCCCCCCTACCTCCGGTTTGGGCGAGGGGGCAAGGGGGGAGGGTATGCAAATGCAATAAAGTTCCTTCACAAGCGATTTGTTGTCGATATCGCCGACAAATTTATAGCCCCGCCACGGATTACATGGCGTCGACTGTATATCAAATTGTCCAACGCGTGTTTTCGTGTTTATTCCCCCATTGACCGGATCGTAAAAAAACGCAGATTATGCCTTCGTCATAAAAACAACTCCCTTAAGTTCCTTTCCGTTCGCTGGGCGTTAAGGAGTCATGACCAGCGGCAGTAAGAATTCAAAATCCGGGCACTATCAAACTCCGTTTTAATTTTCTTTTGGGAATGCTCGGAACCAACTCTCTGTAGCTTCGAAAAGATAACCCATTTCTTTGGCGATCTGCGACCTATTAAGAGAGTAATTTGGCGACACAATAACACACTTTAGCTTTTATTTATATAGAATTGATCAGGGGATATTTAGAGAATTGAGCTCTGACTTCCATATCGAAGGTCCCTTGTTCGATTCCCGGCGATGGCAGTGTGATCTTTGGTCTGGTGTAGAATTCAAGTGACAATAAAATGGTGATAAATTGGCTACCTATCACATGTCATGAGAATCAATATAATACAATATTAAAAATAAAAAAAACTCGGCCCTGCCGGAAGACGCTAATCGTTTTGTCCTTGATAGATATCTCTGGTAGCGACAGCACAGATTGTTTTATCTACAGAACCAATCTGCCTCTGGTGATACCGGTGGTAAGAGCAATTAGTCTCCTGAACGCGGTCTCCTCGGAGATCGACGTCTTTCATACTAGTGAAAGTACGTTCAGAAGACAAATATGTGTATAAAATTTTACCTGTACTCAGTAGGTGCCTTAAACATTTATATTGTTTGTAATGTCTGTTGAGTTGATAAACTGATTTGATTTGAATTCATAATTTTACACTCCCTAACGATCGCCGAATTGCCAATTTATTCTATCATAGTATAAAATTAAGTGGACCTCTAAAAAAAATGTCTAAATAAAGACAAAAGTGGAAGTAGTTAAAAAACATCGTTTTATTTAATTATTATTTAAGTGGACCTCGTTATTCGTACTTACTTACTTACTTACTTACTTACTTACTTACTTACTTACTTACTTACTTACTTACTTACTTACTTACTTACTTACTTACTTACTTACTTACTTATTTATATACTGTTGGACATAGGCCTCCCCCATACTTCTCAACATATTCCTAATTTTCGAGTATATGCATACATACTTCGATCGACGACCTTCGTGGCAGAGTGGTAAGAGCTCTGATTCCCATTCCGAAGGTTCTGGGTTCGATTCCCGGCGATGGCAGTGTGATTGTCACATTGTCTTTGGTCTGGCGTAGTATTCACGTGACAATAAAATGGCGATAGATTGGCTACCTGTCACATGTCACGAGAATCAATATATCAGCTTTAAAAAAAAAATGTATACTGTAATTGGGTTCAAGCAACCTGTTGTATACGTAAAAAAAAAAAAAAATAATAATAATAATAATAATAATAATAATATATGAATTTTACAAATACAATGGTTGTTCGATATCAATTTATGATTTCATTTTTTCTTAAATACGCGTGAAGCAATATCATGGCAATCTACTGACAGTTTTCATATAAAAATATTTATATGCTTTTTAAACGTGCATTTATTCTCGGTTTGTATCAAATACATTTTTTAAACCTTCGTCGAAGTAATAATAATAAACAGTGAATGTTTCATTGCAATCGGTTCGGTATTTTTAGAGTCTATAGCTGTTTTAGACACGAACATTGCCTTTTATTTATATATTGTAGATTAAAAGGTGCGATGTCGAGTCAGCTCTCGAGCGATGGACATATCTCAAACATTTCATGCGTGCTTGTAGTATCCATAACCTAGGCCCGTAGCAAGAATTAAAGGTCTCCAGAATGAAATTGGAAGGGCTTTATGTAACGCACTCGGACCCTGCCTAGCCCGGAAACTACATTGCGAGAAACTGCCGCCTAATTAAAGCGAACCTCTCCTAAAAACTGCCCTTTTATTCGGTTTCCCCGAACTTTTCTTCCTAGCGTGCGAAGGGGTATTTTTCTACGGTGTTAAATTTTCCTGTGGAGATTATTTTTTTTTGTTCGCACGGAGACTTTTGGAGGTAGGTAGACCTCCAACTGGTGTTTTTGGCTCCATATTTTCCGATTATTAGTTTGACACTTTTATTTCCACTTTGTGTTCACGATTTTTCATAAAAGAAGTATGAAAGTAGAATTAATGCAGTAAAAATGAGATCTCTTAGAAGAATGGGTGATATATAGTCTCAAATACAAATATTGTACTAACTAACTAACTAACCATCACGCCATTTCCCGGGAGGGGTAGGCAGAGAGGATGGATCGCCACAATGTTCTGTCCTGGCACACCTCTCGGGCTTCCTCTACATGCATACATCATACCATGCACGCACGTCGATTATTCCGACTTCGAATGTGACCGCCTTTTAGTAATTGATTAATTTGGTCATCCCATGTTTTCCTCGGTCGTCCTCGGCTTCTTTTTCCATTCTTATCCTCGGCTTCTTTATTCTCATCCATTCGTTCCATACGTCCAAACCATCTCAGGGATCCTTTTTTAATTTTATCCATGATGCAGTCATCTGCCTTACATTTCTTTCTTATTTCATCGTTCGGTATTCTATCATACAACGTTTTCCCGCACATTATTTTTAGTGATCTTATTTCTACAGCGTTTATCCTGCTTTCATCCTTCTTTTGCCAGCTCCAAGCTTCACTTCCATACATGAGGGTTGACACTAGAACTCCATTGTGTACTGCCATCTACAAATATTGTATAAGAAGCGAATCCCGTACGAATGAAAGTAGGTATGTATTATGAACAAAATAATAAAAGGGTCATTAAGATGATTTGAACACATGGAAGCGATGAAATAAAAAGCAATGCTAAAGAAATTATATGTGAACGGTGTAAATGGAAGAAAAATAGAGAAAGACGGAGACAAACGTGGCACGATCAAATCAATTAAACATTTAATACCGGCCACACGAAAAGTCGGAGTAATTAACGACCTTCGTGGTAGAGTGGTAAGAGCTTTGGCTGCCATACTGAATATCCCGGGTTCGATGGCAGTGTGATTTGACAATAAAATAGCGATAGATTAGCCACCCATCGCACGTCATGAGAATCAATACAATGTCTACAGTAATTGGGTTCGAACGACCTGTTTGTATATTTATGTCATTTTCAATCAAGTCGGCCACGTGAGAAATTTACAACCTTCGTGGCAGAGTGACTGACTCTGACTTCCATACCGAAGGTCCCAGGTTCGATTCCCGGCAATGGCAGTGTGATTGTCACACTGTCTTTGGTCTGGTAAAGAATTCACGTGACAATAAAATGTCGATAGATTGGCTACCTATCACATGTCATAAGAATCAATATAATAACTAAAATAAAATGCATACAGAAATAGTGTTCAAACGACATTTTGTATACAAAAAAAAGTGCGTGCGTGCATGACGAAAGAAGTATGTCAAAACATAGGACAATGTGGCGATCCATTCTCTTCTGTCTACCCCTTCGGAGAGATAACGTGACGGTTAGTTGATTTACAATTTTTTTTGTGCGAATGAAAGGGTCAGTAAGTTAGTTAGTTAAAATGTTATTGATAATTGAGCCGTTTTTGTTTTTTTTTGTGTGTCTTTTTCATAATAAAACACACATCAGTGTATTTACAGTGTAAATATTGTCAGGAAGTGTGATTAATAAGCCTAAGATATTGATCAACAGCCAGTCTTCCCTTCCCGATTGTTGATACAATGCATTATTATTCCGGCAGGCGCAAGTCGTGCCCGAAATGCCAGAAATTGAATTTATGTTTCAAAGAGCTTATTATCTTCCACGGGGAGGAAAATGGCTTTTCGTTTTCTTTTGTTCTCCATCCACGGGGCACAGTTCTGACCCTTTTAAAGTACTCTCCCTCTCTCTCTTTCTCCGCGAAATCGGTTTTCATCTCAACTCTACATTGTAACCCTTAACAAAATGTATGTTGATTCACAGATTCTTAACCGGTTTCAGGTTTAAAGTTGGCATATTTAAGAGTTGTGTGGGTCATTTGATTTCAATTATCTTCTTACATGCGTAGTTTATGTGTAAAAAAAAATATTAACACATTAACCACTATAAGGATCACTTAGATGGCTTGGTCATATGGAACGAATGGATAAGAGAAGAAATTGTATACAATCTGTGTTAAAGGAAAATGAAGGCGAGGACGGTCGAGGAATACATTATTATTATTATTTATGATGATTTATATTTGAAGTGCGCCATTTTGTAAAACCAAAAACTACAAGGAAATTGGTATCACAATGGAAATTGGTATCACCAAATTAATCTACATATTACTAAAAGACAGTTACATTCGACATCGGATGTCGCCGCCTTCTAGTTTTATTTTTCTCCTTTTATACTTCTCTCAGCTGATAGGCGGCCGTAAACATAACTCGGATGTCCTGAGTGATGTAGGTCTATTTGTCCCTGATAGATTTCTCCGACAGCGACAGCACAGATTGTTTTACCTATCGGTCCCCAGAACCAATCTGCCTCTGGCGACACCGGTGGGAAGAGCAATTAGTCTGCTTAACGCGGTCTCCTCGGAGATCGACGTCTTTCATATTAGTGAAGGTACGTTCAGGGGACAAATACACTTGACTTTAGAAAGTATCTTGTCTTGTTGTATTTTTACAATATTTTACCTGTACTCAATAGATGCCTTAAACATTTTGCTGTTTGTGATGTCTTTTGAGTTAATAAACTGATTTGATTTGATTTATTTACCGTTTTTTCTTCATTCATTATTACCATATTATTTATTATTTTGTTGATAAAATTGTATAATATATGTCCAAAACATATTAATAAATATCTCACTAAAAACTATGCAATCTAAATGGTTGTCGAACGAATCCGTTTCAGAGATTTTTTAGTCAGGATTATTTCCACTTTTCCGAAATCCGTCATCAAAGTCTCCCGGTACATTATGAAACACATCGATATCGCGTGATGTTTCCCTTACATCTCGACGCCGGGGGGCGGGCGTGGGAGGGAGCGACGCCCTTGACGCCATGATCCAGCCCATAAAGGATTTACACTTTTGGCTCCCAGCCCTCTCAGACTGCGAGGCCCACCGTCTGAAGTGGCCATCGCGCCGGGGTCTCGAGAGCTGTACTCGGGCCCTTTTTGTCTTCGCATTTTTGACCGGTTTCACCACCCGAGCTGCCAATTTTGAAAAGAGTTTTTTCAAAACTACTTCCCGCTAGTCTCAAGTGTTCGATGTAATGCAGCCGTGTTAATGTAATACTCGTATACGTTACTTGCGACACTTGCAAATTAAGCTAGGATTTTGAACATTGAAAAAATATTTTAAAATTACATCTTGTTTTCACTCCGTTACATTCACAAAGCACGTTTTTATTACAATACGACTTTATTGTATTACAATTTCGACGAACTTTTTGACCGAGTTGTAAATGCTACGACTGCCTCACCGAAGGTCCCGGGTTCGATTCCCGCTGATGGCAGTGTGATTAGTTGGAGTAACACTGTCTTTGTCTGATGTAGAATTCACGTGATAATAAAATGGTGATAGATTAGCTATCAATCACATGTCATGAGAATGAATATAATAGCTATACCCTTTATTACGATACGATTTGGCTTGTGCTTTACTGATGCGGAGAGTAATTCAAGAAAATAACATTATAATAAAAATATGAATAATAATATAAATCTCTTGCCGGCCCAAATTCGTTTCTTATTTTAATACTTAATTTTAAAACTAACAACTTATTTAAAATCATGCCGTCACTTCAAAGGGGTAGACATGGCATGACCAAAAATAATCAAATACTAGAAGGCGGCCACATTCGAAGTCGAAAAAATCTAGAGAGAGGAATGAGAGGAATCTAGAGTCAGGACAGAACAGTATGGTGGTCCATCTTATCTGAGTTTAAATAATCAAAATTATGAAAAAAATACGTTTTTTTAATTATACTCGTATATCATGTTTAGTTAAATTCCACTTATGTTTGTGTATATTCCCTTATTACCTTTTTTTATTAAATACTATCTTTATTTACAATGAATCGTGAAACCGAAATTTCAAATATCAACACTATTTTTTTTAATGATATCGTCTATATTTTTGAATTTTTATAATTTATTATGGGAATGACATGTTTCACCTTGCTGAGGCATGCTCAAATGTCTGATGCTGTGGCGGTACTCCCATAGAAGCCCAGAAGCCCGGCTTACGTATGAAATTTTTAATTAAAACCCCCAAATCTACGTAATCATGCCCCCGCATAAACTAACAACCCACAAAATCACCTTCCAAAAATGTTCCCATCAGACGTAAGAGGAATAGCCACAAGAGCTGAACCTCTGTAAGCCAGAAGAGGTTTTGATTCAAAATTTCTTATGCAAGCCGGGCTTCTGGGCTTCTATGGGAGTATAAAGGTTCCCACCACCACCCGAGACGCAGCGACGCCCTTTCGTCAGTCTCGCTGCACTATCTAGGCCTGTTCCTTGTCCATCCGGGACTTACGTTAATTTAATTTAGCCTTTTCCTGTCATCAATCAAAAGGATGACAGACCACATTTAATCTATTCTTTTAACCTTATATATTTCCCGCGCGGCCTCACATCTCTTTATTATTAAATAAAAACAGAAGTAAATATTATATAAAACACACATTAATACGCAATACACAATAGGACAAATATATAACAAACTAAATTTTAAAACAGGAAGAAAATAGTGTATGAGGGAGGCGGGAAAATGTAAAGTAAGAATGAATACATTGGGATGGGGTGGATGGAGGACAGGTTTTAGAAAGAGCAGAAATGCATTTAAAAAACAGTATATATAAAAGACACATTATAAACAGAAAAGTAGATCAGAACACACCCACCAAGGGGCAGTGTTCTATGGGAGTACCGCCACTGGTCTGATGAGTTGAGACGTCAGAGTTGGTGAATTTTTTTAAATGATCTGTCTCTATTGAGCACCCTCTCGAATCTTGCCGTCCATTCAACCGTAGTAATATCGTAATGTTTATGATACTTAATACGTTTCCCGTAACTACATAAAATATTTCGCGATTACGTACTTTCTTGTTTGGCTTCGGTCTATTCTGGTCCGCCGTTGTACGAGCGCGTCACGTAGAACGTGACAGTTCAGTTCGGCTTTGTAATCCGAAACAATTCACCACTATTTGTTTTGCTTTCGTTTTCTAGAGTTAAACCAAGCATAAAGGTCATAGGAGAGAATATACAAACCAGATTGGGCTTGAGTTTTACACTTTGTACCACATGTAAATGCTTTGGATTATTCTTAAATGTTTTATACATTAAATAACATTTGTACAAAATTATAAAAGTAATCTATATTATCTATCGTATCATATTATTTTGGGAAGCAGAATGTAGTTGAAACAGTTGTTAAAAAAGCATATTTTTTCTTGTAGTGCAGTTAGATACGAACCCTTTAATGTTACTTGTGTTTGATCGTGAATCCATTTCAACGATTTTACATGAAATTAATATTACGAATCATTTATTTTTCTTCCTCTTCTTCCTTGCTAAAGACCTATACCGTTTGTTCTCCAGAGGATTGCTTCGCCTACGAGGGGAATTCCCAACTTATTATTTAATCTTAGGTAAGAAGCCAAAGCTTGGTGGTTTGACATATTGAAAAATTTAATGAAACACTTTTTTTAAAAACACTTTGTATAAAAACACTTTATTTTGAGTAAGGAGCGCCAACCGGACTCTGTAACGAGCTTCATCAGGGCTATAAACAAACTGTAAACCTTTGAATTTTTTATTATTTAATAATTAATATGAATGAAAACGTCAGTTTTCTAGAAGTTTTATTATATTTTTATTATAATGACATGTCATTCCCATAAAATATAATAAATCTTCTAGAAAACTGGCGTTTTCATTCGTATTAATTGTTTAATATGGAGTTTTACGTCATTGTTCATGAAACAATAAATAATTTATTATTTAACATTCTTAAATCATTTACTCGAAAATTTTATAAGCCAAGTTTTTTTCGCGTATCATAATACTATTTCCTGCATTTATATATGTTACAACACGGTTAGTAAATATTGCTTTAAGATATACAATATATTTCGTTTTTTTTCTAATTTCTACGTTTTCGGCAGCTCGCTGCCATCTTCTGGCGACACCAACTAGAAGATGGTAGCGAATCACCGAAACCGGTAGATACTAGAAGAACGACCGGAATAAAACTAAGTGTGTATTTTCGATTTCTTGGGAAATTTAAGGCCATCAGCTGTCCTGAAGGAATACTGTCCTTCACGAACTTGGGGCCTCGTGTAGCTATAGAATTCAATCCTGGACTCACATATAGAGCAGAAGAAGACGTTGGTAGTGTAGACCGTCTCTTTTCGTCTCTTCCTTTCTGCACTAAGCTTTGAAATCTAGCATGCCTTTATCTACTGTTATTTTCCATCTAGGTCTGTCTTCTACAGTTTATGGAGCCTTTTCGTGTGAAAATTTTCTTTAGGTCAGCTGAGAGTACAGTATTTTTTTGGGATTCAAATCTTAGAAATTCTTATGACGTAGCGAGCCCAGCGCATTTGTCTCTGATATCATATAATATATTGTATTGTATCATTTAAGTGTTGGAAAGTTATATATTTTTAGAACGATTTTCAATATTTTTTTCGTCGTTGTAAACAACCAAACGAAACCACATATCATTGTAATAGGAATGTTTATAACTGTTTTATAGTTTAAATGTTTAAATGTATTACACGTGTCTAGCGATTGTATTGTTTTAATGATAATCTCTGCCAGCCAACTGTGAAATCCACTTCCATTTATACCAAACTTTATTGTATGTAATGTTCACGCGATCCATTTGAGGTTATTATATACATGTATATTTTTTACAATTTGAAAGTTTTTTATGTATAATTTTAAAGGAAATTGATTATGCTAAGAAATATGTAAAGTGGGTGATGCCTATTGGTGGCGATGAGGTTCGCAACCTATCACACCGCGTCTCCCGCGGGGCGAAAAGAGAAGGATGGAGTGCCGCATCAGTAAAAGTGTGACAGTCCATTCTTTCTGCCTACCCTTTCGGGGAGACTGCGTGATGGTTAGTTAGTTAGTTTTATATGTATTCCCTCCCGGGCTTAAATATGTTCAAAACTTTGTCTTAAATATGTTCAAAATAAATTACCATATTTTGACATGAATTCATCTATTCGCTAAAATAAGTTTTTACACCGAAAAATATATATGTAATAATTTCACCCAAACTATCGTTAAAGAAATTGTGAAAAGAATTCTTAATTGTGAAAGATTAAAAAGTCTAAAAGATTATGCAATAAGTTTTTACCCTTGTCAGAATAAGCGAAAGGTAAAAGAGGCATGGAAAACCGGTTCGGGGGGTGGCGGTTGTGTCTGTAAGCACGTGGCAAGCTTCTTCCCTGGATACACATTTATCCAATGTGAATACAAACATTCTTCTTAATTTTAAATTACGATTGTTTAGATGATTTTTGGTGTACCTGTTACATCACCAAATGAATTAATACTTCGTTTATTGTTTTAATACAATCATTCGCCCCTTCCCTTAATATAGACTTGTTTTTAGTACAAATATTTAAAGATTTTTTTTTTTTTTACTGACTAACTAACTAGCCATCACGCCATTTCCCCGGAGGGGCAGGCATAGAAGATGGATCGCCACAATGCTCTGTCCCGGCATACCTCTCGGGCTTCCTCTACATTCATACTCGTACATCGTACCATGCACGCACGTCGATTTTTCCGACTTCGAATGTGACCGCCTTTTGGTTGCGTGGACTTGGTTGCTGGAATTGATTAACCGTACAAGTTTCCATCGGAATGGATACGTTTTTTTTTATTAACACCCTGGATGTTTTTATTGAGAACAGTTTATTTAAGGACCCATAAAATCCGTCCTCCGCGTCCTTTTTGCTCAATTTTTGCTCTCTTATTCTATTTCCACATTTTTTCTTTGTTCCCCGATACTCAATTTTATAAAACCTGACAAGTGCTTTCCTGTGATATGTTGGTTTTTGTTTTTGTAATAATCGATTATATAGTTACGTACCTACATTTCAAGTAGTTGGTACTAATGAAATCGTCTAAAAATGTTATTATCTTTTTTGAGAATGACACGTATCGCTTTGCTAAGACATTCATCATCATCTTCAGCCTGTTTCACTTCTGGACTTAGGTCTCTTCCATCTGCTTCCATTTCTATCGATCTTAGGCAACACGCATCCATGTCGTACCGGGGGTCTCTTTAATGTCGTCCCTCCATCCAAGTTGCGGACGTCCTAGGTGTCGTGTCACAGTTCTAGGACACCAGCAAAGGAGGCGTTTTGCCCATGTATTATCAGTTTATCAGTTTATTTACTCAAAAGATAATACAAGCATAGTTATAGTTTAAGGCATCTATTTGAGAAAGGGTTAAGTATCAGGAACGCATGAGAGATAATTCAACTTTAGGAAGACAAGATTCTCTCTAAAGTTAAAAGTTTTTTGCTTCTGAACGTACTTTCACTAATATGAAAGACGTCGATCTCCGAGGTAATCTTGTTGAGCAGACTGATTGCTCTTCCCACCGGCATTATTACAGGCAGGTTAGTTCTTGCGGCCGGAAGAAAGAACAATCTATTCGGTCGCTGTCGGAGATATCTATCGGGAACAAAAAGACCTACACCCTCTAGCACGGCTAAGTTTTCAATATATCCCCTAATTAATCTAAATAAATGGGTTATGAGTCAGAACTGCGAGCGGCATGGTCTGCCAAGGCCATTTTAGCGCTGCCACTCTTCTGATGATGTCCGACACTCCTGTTTTGACTCTTATAGTGTTATTTCTCACCCAGTCCGCTGTATTGATTCCCAAATGATAATATTTCCCCTTGCTAAGTCATTATTTAACAATAATCCCTTAGCAAAGCGAAATATTTCATTCCTAGAAAATATATGAAAACTTCTAGAAAACAGACGTTTTCATTCGTATTAATGATTTAATATAGAGTTTGACATCATTGTTCAAGAAACAATAAATACCTTTCAATTGTTTGTGTCGGTTCTTATGCATATTTGACATATTATTCAACAATATTAAGTGAACAAAAAATCTTTTGATATTAGAATCCTTTGCTTTGATTAGTGATCTAAGTATTATTCCGCTAGGATTAAACTTGGAACTAAAGTCTTATATCTTCATAATCAACTGGAACTTCTATTCAATGAACCGCCTAATCTCGTTATCAAGTCTCCATTGCCGGTGTAAACCGAAATCAAAACTTCCACTTAACTCCATTCTACCTCTGTGATAATATTCTGACGTACCGAGACAACTAAAACCACCGTGTTCCGTTCGTGTGGTCTCTAGGAGTGAGGTGATAGATGGTGAAGTAACGTAAAACAATAGTTAAACTCACGTTAAGAAATTCACAAAATATTTACGCGATAGAATGTTCATCAAGCATTTTTTAATCTGTTATCCAGGGGAATTTAAAATCCAGGAATACTGAGAAAACTAAATCTATATGTTTCTCATAGCTATAGCAAAGCATGGGGGCATACCTTCGCTTCGAAGTTCTCCTGTATTGATGGCGATTCGTCTTCAACGAGGTTTCAACTGAGATAGACATGTTTCTTTTTTTATATACTTTGTATAACAACACATTTATTATAATAACAAAAAAAATTAAATATCAAACATGTTTCGGACTAACCAGCCCTTCATCAGTGATATTAGATAAATATTAAAAATATTATAAAATTGTTTACAAATATGGTCAGTTTTGACAGATGTTATAATGATTTATTTTTAAACGTTAATGCTTTTGTTATAACAAATATTATGAATAAATTTAAAATTTAAAATAATAATTTAAAATTCTTATTCTTCTTCCTAGCCTTCCCTTCACTGCTGGATGTAGACCTCTTCCATCTGTTTCCATTTTTCTCTATCCTGTGCCGCTTCAATCCATTTTTTCCCGGCGACCACAAGAATATCGTCGGCCCATCTCTTCTTTGGCCGACCGACACCCCTTTTGTTTTCCCATGGCCTCCACTTTAAGACTTTGGGAGTCCATCTTGAACTTGGCTATCTGGCTACGTGTCCTGCCCATTGCCATTTCAATTTTGCGATCCGATCCACGATATCGGCGACTTTTGTTCGGCGTCTTATATCTGTATTTGTAATTCTATCACTCAGACTTATGCCCAACATTTGCCGCTCCATGGATCGTTGCGCGCATTTCAATTTGTGGACAGTATTTATGGTCAGGGACATTGTTTCCAAACCATATGTCATCACAGGCAAGATGCGTGCTTCGTAGGTTTTCCTTTTTAAATTAATGGGGATATCATTGTTTCTCATTATATGACTGAGCTTTCCGAAGGCTGCCCAATTCTTCTGAGTATTTCTGCCACCTGGTTTTCTTTTCCCATTTTTAACTTATGTCCGAGGTAGATGTACTCTTCAACAGTTTCAATTATTTTGTCAACAATTTTTATATTTCTGTTAGACGGACTCATGATTTTGGTTTTGCTGTGGTTCATGTCATGGAGATCTTTAATCATGTTACTTAGTTCTTCCAGGTCGTTGCTAGGAAGTACGATGTCGTCTGCAAAGCGGAGATGAGTCAAGCCTGTACCATCGATTTTTATTCCTCGGTTTTCCCAGTTTAGTGTTTTAAATATATTTTATTAAAAAGAAAAAAGAAAGCAAAGTAAAATTACAACTTTAAATTTCCCAATCGCACCCCAATAACCAGCAAAGAGTTCAGACTTAGTTGCATTATTAAAGACTAAGTCATTAGGATTGTTTGAAATAAAAAAAAAACATCGATATAATTCGTGGTGTAATGGCGCATAAAATATAACAAATTTTCTAGAAAACATATGTTTTCATTCATGCTGATTAAACAATTACCCGTTTTAATTTCAGTTTAATTTTCAGACTTTTTAACCGCCCCACCTTCGCGTAATTTTCCGAGAAATGTGCAAAAAAAAAAGTTTTTTATTAATTAAATTTAATTGTATATTAATTTTATTTTTTTTAAATGACGAAACGTCAAAAACTCTACTGCACACTTCGCCTGCCCCTTATAAAACTATCATATTTGTGAGGACTTGTACTCAAGTATTGTTGGCACACGCGCGTATCCCTAACAGTTTGTACATTTTAGGTACATTACTTTATCTCTAACGCCTACGTGATACGGGATAGCGCAGAATGGTACAGTCAAAGTGAACGTATCACGTACGTTCAAATACCTATGATGGTTAAAACAATACTTTAGTACGGTTTTACCTGTATAGCTAACGTTATGAAACAATAAAAAAACATATATAAGTTAGTATCACTCAGCGAACGTGAAATATTATGGAGACCAAGTTCACAGTTTATATTATATGAATTTATTATGAATGTGGCGAAATTCACAAGCGATAACGCTTTTATTATTTACTGATTCCGGTTTCTGGCGGCTCACGGCGAATTCAATAACACCATTATAATCGATATGGTTTTCCAAACTGACTTTTCTTTATTTCCAATCGTAATCTGTTCTTTTAGAAAAATGCCGTTTCAGCGTCCTTATCAAATTTCTGATGTAAGCCTTTTAACAATAACAACAACAACAACAAACCATCACGCCGTTTCCCCGCAGGGGTAGGCAGAGAGAATGGACCGCCATACTACTCTATCCTGGCAAACCTCTCTAGATTCCTCCACATTCATACAACGAGTCATACACGCACGTCGATTCCTCCGACTTCTAACATGACCAACCTTTAAAATTTGATTAATTTTGTCATGCCATGTTTTCCTCGGTCTGCCTCGACTTCGTACCCCATTTACATCATTAACGTATACTTTCTTAACCATTCTTTCTCCATCCATGCGTTCCATATGTCCGAACCAACGCAGCGATCCTTTCATAATTTTGTTCATAATACCTTCTTCCGCTCTACATTCCTTTCTTATATCAGCATTTGAGATTCTGTCGTATATCGTTCTACCACACATACGTCTTAGAGATCTCATCTCTACCGCATTTATTCTACTCTCATCCTTCTTCTGCCAGTTCCCGCACCAAACCTTCTTTCGACGTCACTATCCGCTCGGACATCCGCTGTGAACATGCTACCAAAATACAGTTCCATGCTTCGCTTCCATACATTAATCCTTTTAACCCTGTGCTAAACAAATATTTAACCTAACTTGCTGTTTGACACGTATTTTCCAAGGGGTAAAATGAGAGGTCGAACCGCCACACCCTTATTTTATACCCCACCTTACTGTATGTTATACGTGGCTTCTGATAACCAATATTTTAATTGTGAACATCTTGTGTTCACAATTAATAAAGCAATAATTGCTTGCCTATAATTAAGGAAAAATATATTTGAATAACGATGTAAAATTCCATATTCCCTTCCCTCTTTAGAAAAGGTTACCCCAGGCAAGATGTATTAAAACCGTGTAATTGGTAAATATTTAATAAATAATTAAATATTAAATCATGAATACGAATGAAAACGTTTGTTTTCTAAAATTTGTATAATTTTTTTTATCATAATGACATGTTTTGTCTATATAGAAATAAAATATAATAAAACTTCTGAAAACACTCATGTATGGAAGTGAAGCTTGGAGCTGGCAAAAGAAGGATGAAAGCAGGATAAACGCCGTAGAAATGAGATCACTAAGAGGAATGTGCAGGAAAATGTTGTATGATAGAATACCGAACGATGAAATAAGAGAGAAATGCAAGGCAGATGACTGCATCATGGATAAAATTAAAAAAGGATCCCTTAGATAGTTTGGACATATGGAACGAATAGATGTGAGTAGAATGGTTAAAAAGTTGTACACAAGCAGCGTGAGTGGAAAAAGAAGCCGAGGTCGACCGAGGAAAACATGGCATGACCAAATTAGTCAATTACCAAAAGGCGGCCACATTCGAAGCCTGAATAATCGACGTGCGTGCATGGTGCGATGTAAGAATGTAGAGGAATCCCGAGAGGTATGCCAGGACAGAGCATTGTGGCGATCCATCCTCTCTACCTACCCCTCCGGGGAAATGGGGTGATGGTTAGTTAGTTAGTTAGTTTTAAGATATCTTTATAATAAATATATATTACATTGTTTTGGCCAAAACACTATGATATTTCAACATTAGTAAATGTTTTAAATTTGGAACACTCTTGTTATACGTAACACAATTGTTCTTTATGCGATTATCGCGACAGCTCTTTCTCTGAAATAGGTGTTCGTATTTTACTGTTACAGGTTGTAACAGTAAGTACGAATTGAATCGTATGTTTTCTAGAAGTTTTATTATAATTTATGACATGTTGCGCGTTTCGAAGTCATTATCAAATAACTTTTGATAACTATAATAACTAACTAACTAACCATCACGCCGTCTCCCCGAAGGCGAAGACAGAAAGAATGGACTGCCCCTTTCTTTCTTGACATATTTCTCTCGCTTCTTCAACATTCATACATCGTGTCATACACGCGCGTCGATTTCTCTGACTCCTCACATGGCCGACATTCAATATTTGATTTATTTTATCGTGCCACGTTTTCCTCGGTCTTCCTCTATTTCTGGTTCCATTTACATCGTTAACATGTATATATTTTTTACCATTCTTTCTTCATTCATTCTTTTCATATGTCCAAACCATCTTAATGATCCTTTCTTTATTTTGTTCACAACACCATCATTCGCACCGCATTCACTTCTTATATTTTGATTCGACACTCTATCATACACAGAGTATCCGCACATTCGTCTAAGACATCTTATTTCTACTGCATTTATTCTACTTATCCGTCTTTTGCCAGTTCCATGCTTCGCTTCTATACATAAGAGTCGGTAGAAGAACACCATTGTGCACTGCCATTCTGGCTATAATAACACTTATATAATAACTATAATTACAATTTTTATAAAATGACAGCGACATATTTTACCTTGCTTGGTATTACTAATACATATGTCACATCAAACATTTAAAATCTGAATCTTGAGAGGAATTTCCGGATATACAAAAATGGTGGTTATTCCTTTCTTTCTATCCATCCGGGAAACTTCACTTTATCTTTATGATTTTTAGGAAGGAATTAAATCTATATTTTTGAATTTTTTATGCAATTTCCAAACAGAGCAAAAACAGATTTTTATTATTAAATAGGAATCGGGTCGTATCTACGCTTGATCGCATTTCCCCTAAATCAAGAAACAAGCGTTCTATTACCTAGATTTTTTTTATACAACAGGTCGTTTGAACCCAGTTACTGTATACAATATGTTTTTACCTGTTGTATTGATTCTCATGACATGTAATCTATCGCTGTTTTATTGTCACGTGAATTATTCACCAGACCAAAGACAGTGTGACTGCCATCGCCGGGAATAGAACCCGAAACATTCGATGTGGCAATCATACCACCATTCGGCCACGAAGGTCGTCGTGTTTCTTGAAAAATGATGTAAATTAACTCCATATTAAATAAAAACACTTTGTTATTAATATCACTATTATAGTCTGTCGCGACAGCTGTTTCGCTAACCGATGTTAGCATCGTCAGGTCTTACCATCAACCAGTTGATTGTAAGACTTGATGATGCTAACATCGGTTAGCGAAACAGCTGTCGGGACATAATATAATCAATTGTGATATTTATATCGAAGTTTTTATAAATTTATTTAAACAGTTAATAATGTTGAAATATCAAAGTGTTTCCGCAAAAACAATTGATTATCCATTTTAAATAATTAATATGAATAAAAAAAATAGTTTTCTAGATGTTTTATTATATTTTATAGGAGTGATGTTTTGCCTTGCTAAAGCATTATAAAGAAACAACGAAATATGTTAATGTCTTATCAGGGCGAAATATGTTATTCACATTAATTATTATAAAACTTCTAGAAAACTAACGTTTTCCTCCGTATTAATAATTGAATGTGGAGATTTATACCATTGTTTAGGAAATTTTACCATTTGAAACCAATATTAATTTCTTCTATAACAAAATTTATTTCTTGTCATAACAAAACGTTCCAAAATAAATCTTTATAACATCTGTCAGATCATGTGAAAAATTTTATAATATTTTAAAAATGTATCTTTATAATATGTATCACTGAAGAAGGACTAGGTTGTACGAAACATGTCTATGTAATTTTATTTTTTTATTATAAGTGTTGTATATACAATGTATATAATAAAGAAAAAGTGAAATAAACGTAAAAGTGAACGTCTCGTCTTCTCTCGAGTGTCTGGTAACCTAGCATCCCTAGCAAAAAATCACTCCATTATTTCTGCGTATCGCTTTGGTGAGACGGCGTGATGGTTAGTTAGTTAGTAAGTGACTGTGCCACGCTGTCCAAGCACAAACTTTGGCAACCGGCCGGCCCTTCAGCCTGGAACAATCTTCCAGCAGACCTTAAGTGCATTGAGAATCAATCAGAGTTTAGATCGAGACTTAAAACGAACCTTTTCAAATTTTAATTTCCTGATAGGAAGGGCTGATCGACTTCGTCAGGTGCAGCCCTCACACTAAATATGTTTATTATTTTTGTTATCATTACTATAATATTATTATTATTATTTCGTTGATAAAACGGAGCATCTTCTACAGCGCCCTTGAGATGAGTAATTCATAAAAATGGCGCTCTATAAATTATCCAATTTATTATTATTATTATTATTATAATATTAATATTTGGTAATCATTTTTTAAGAGACGGTAAATATGGTGTATTTATATTTTTGATATTTTAATCATTTTAACATTACGTATTGATCGCTTCCAGAACGCGAACAAAGGAAATTCAAATGCATCTTCCTTTGTTTTACATCATCCAAACTGTCAGCGGTAATAATTATAATCCACGTGGACATTCAAAGGTGAGTCCTGTATTCAATTAGTCGGCTACAGGATCCATCATTACACACATCGGCCTTTTTCAATCGGCCGGCGTCTGTTTCCTTTGTCTGGTAGTGTGCAGTCGGTCGGGGGCGCCACGTGCGCCGGGCACGTGGGCCGCCCCCCGCCCCCCGCCCCCGGCCCGGCGCCCTCCCCGCCCTCCTCGATCGATAGCCTGCCCTGCGCCCTGCACCGAACCCGAACCGCCATCCGAATTCATGTTGGGTTATGGTATCCTTTTTTGTTTTACTAACTCGGTTTGCACGTCGGATACTTGTGGGGATAACATATTCCTACTTGTGTTTGCGAATACATACTTTTAATTATAGATACGTACCAACAAAATATTTAATCAACTTATTGAACGCTAAGGCATTAACACCGTGGAACTCAAGAATTAATTGTATCTCAATAGAGACGAAGATGCAAATTGGAAACAGAATATAGTTCGACCCAATCCTTGTCATCTGGAAGTGCTGCTCTTCTAAGGCATGCGTCATGGATCTGAACAAGTGGAAGTCGGATAGTGCCACGTCTGGTGAATAAGGCGGGTGTGGTATAATCTCCCAACCCACATTCTGTATGGAGATTTTGTTTAAATATTAAATAATTTATTATACGTATTTAAGGAAACGAAACAGTCACTTGTTTCACATGTAGAATATTCGTGTATTCAACAGTCGTGCCACTATAATCCTTTCTAAATTATTCCAACTGTAAGTCATTCCTCCTGACTATTACCGCCTGCTGGTACGCGGGGCACCGTTCTAGGCCAAATTAATAATAAATTATTATTCCTTATTCAATGATGTTCCCGATACAGCCTGCCTACGTATTATACACGAGTTGATTGTGTAGCAAGGAACACGGTTCAAAACAAAGTTTCGCATTTTTAATACCGTTATTTATTACTGTGGGAATTTACAAGTCAATAAAGACGCATATAAAAACGTTCAAAATATGAATGTTTCTGGACACGTTCATGTTTTATTCCACACACAACTTTATATAAAAAATGAAACGTTGTGAATACAGCATATGTTTCTAAACTTTTTTTATTTGATCGCCTTACAGAAATAAATCTTCCGGTATCCCTTCTAAAAATATATCTCTTTGGTTCTTCTTCTTTTGCTATATAATTTTACCCCGATGTTGGCTATCATTTCTGCAAAGGCTTTGGCTCTGTTTTGCGCCGTCCGGAATAACTCTTCTACACTTCTAATTCCAATCCAGTTTTAACGCTACGCAGCCATGGCGTTTGGCTTCGACCAGGACTACGTCGTCCTTCATTCTTGTCCATTAACACAACGGGGAGTTAAATTGGAAGATATATCTGTCCCCACCTTAATACTTTTTAACAATTCTCTCTTCCAGTAAGTTTCACTCTGGACTTCTGAATTGGTGACCAAATCTATCCACGGTATACGAAGCATTCTTCGAATGCCTCTAAATTGTCAATAGTATGAAATTTCAGAGTTTAGGTTTCCGCAACATAGAACAAAACAGACCATATTATATAGCATTTATTGTCTTAATTTTGTTGAATGTACTACGGGCCATTTCAATCCTGCATTTTACACTTCTAGGTCTACCGACTACGTAATAGTGCATGTATATAGGCTTGGATCTTTTGACGTCCTGAGGTTCAGAACTAATGATTATTCTTCTTGCGTCTGTTGGAAACATTGTTGGAAGTGTCCATTCGCGTCTGCTTGGAGCCGGGAATATGATAATTCTAATAGGTTTTAGGATACACGATTTACGTTTAGAAACGCAGTATGAAGCGGGAGAAAAAAACAACGGATCTCTGTCATGGTAACTGAACGAATGATTATATATATAGAAAGAACACCTTGTTTAACAGAAAACATGGAGAAAGAATCTATGCCACTTTTTAAAATTATTATTTATTTTTTAGCACTTAGGGTTGGAATCACCCACTTTGAGATCCACTGGATTATTCAATAAAAAGAACCCGCTGTCAACAGAACGTACGAAAGTAATAAAAAGCGTTGTTAACTTTGTTCCACTACTAAATAAAGATAAAATTAAATTTCGCCCATAGCGGGTCAGCATCACAAAGCGAATGCCGGACTGACACAAAGGTCAGACATTTGTGGAAACGTCCAAGAGTCAGCCCTTTGTGAAAGCGGCTGACGGCCCCGGTCACGAGGTTTGAGCCAAACTGCCGTTCCCTCGTCACGGAAGTGGGAACAACTTGAACTTTTTGATAGCGGGGAGCGGCGATCGGGTGTGTTTTTGAAGGCTCAACAGATACGGAGTGTTTTGGCCGGTCTGCAGCGAGAGGACAAGGGTACCAGCCGAGAGGTGCTAATTACTCTCTCGCATTCGAGGGCCCGGTGAAATATCCACTCTAGTCCCCGCTTTGTAAGTGCGAAATGCAATACGCTCTCGTATGCAAGCATGCACGTACATAAGTACATGCATATTTAATGTATCACATAATATATATTCAAATTTTCTACAAATCAACCCTAGGATGATTTGGACCGCTCCCAAACTTATTTATCGTACTGCTCCATTCCGAGAATCTCCCTTTCTAGAATACGTCTCATGTCAGAATAAAACAATTGACTGATACTGGCGGAGAAGAGGGGATTAGTATTAACTCTTTGACTACCATTGTACTTTTCAGGATTCCGGTGTAAAAAGCCATTTTAACTAACTAACTAACCATCACACCGTCTCCCCGAAAGGGTAGGCCATCCTTTTCTTTTCGCCCTGCGGGAGACGCGGTGTGATGGTTTGCGTACCTCATCGCCACCAATAGGCATCTCCCACGCACACTTCGATCGTCCAACATCCACAAAATAAATCTAAAACAAATCATATAAAATACAATGATATAAAATAAAATAAAATAACACAATAAAAATATTTTAACACATAATGTTCATTTTATATAGTGTACCTACTTGTTGACATGGACGATCCTGACTTTTGTGTTTATTTAATTTATGTTGCACGCATCCACCATTTTTTTTAAATTAGCTGTAATTAGGCACTAAAAGCATTCTAACACCAGCAAGAACTTGAAAATAATATTAAAGAAATTATTCAAATTGTCATTAGAACTAAAGAAAATTTTATTTTTACACCTGTCAAAATTCTTCATATATTATAAATGAAAAATTTTAACATCAAAACCGTACAAACGTATTACGTATCACAATTTACTATTATAAAGTGCGACAACAATCAAATTGGCCAAAACAATTTACTTATACACGAAATATCTCCAGATTTACGCGAGAACCACATGAACCAAACCAAATTTAAACTTAACCATATTATATTATTAAAATTCCGTTAAAGCGCGACTGACGGCGCTTGATGACCTTTACTTTAATTCAACCTTTGGCAATCACATATGACTGCCGCGACGTGTTGGTAGCAATTGATGGCAGTCACATATGACTGCCACGGCGTGATACGTGTTACTTTTTTTTAAATTTGGTAGGGTAATAATATCACAAATTTATTAATGGGGTAATATATTTTTATTGCAAAGGTAAGTTTTATAATTATTGTTTCTTGAACACTTATTACATAATAACAAGCCTAACCTACATATTAAATAATTAATACGAATAAAAATGTCTGTTTTCTAGAAGTTATTTCGTATTCCTAAGGCAAAATCAATGCTTGCCTAAGGCGAAACATATCATTCCTATAAAAAAATATAACAAATATTCTAGAAAACGGTCGTTTTCATTCGTATTATTAATAAAGATTATTTTTGTTATAACAAATGTTGATTGAATACAAAAAAAAAAACATAATTTATAAATGTATTTTTTGCATAATAGAACACAGAAATATTTTTAATGTTTTAAGACTTACATAGAGAATGGACCGCCACACACCTCTCTAGATTCCTCCACATTCATACAACGAGTCATACACGCACGTCGATTCTTCCGACTTCTAACATGACCAACCTTTAAAATAATTTGGTCATGCCATGTTTTATTCTTCCCGACTCAGTACTCCATTTACATCATTAAAGTATACTTTCTTAACCACTCTTTCTCCATCCATGCGCATGTTTTAAAATTAATGAAAAAAATCCTAACGAACTAGCTAACCATCACGCCGTCTCCCCGAAGGGGTAGGCAGCAAGAATGGCCTGCCACACTTTTCTTTCCTGACATATTTCTCTCGCTTCCTCAACATTCATACATCGTATCATGCACGCGCGTCGATTTCTTTGACTCCTTACATGGCCGACATTCAATATTTGATTTATTTGATCGTGCCACATTTTCCTCGGTCTTCCTCTGTTTCTGGTTCCATTTACATCGTTAACATATAATTTTTTCACCATTCTTTCTTCATTCATTCTTTCCATTTGTCCAAAGCATCCTAATGATCCTTTCATTATTTTGTTCATAACACCATCATTCGCACCGCTTCTTATATTTTCATTCGACACTCACACAGAGTTTCCACACATTCGTCTAAAATATCTCATTTCTACTGCATTTATTCGACTTTCATGTTTCTTTTGCCAGTTTCATGCTTCGCTTCCATACATTAAAAAATCCTTTATCTTGTCAATTAAAATAAACATTAAATCGTTATTACACACACACACACACCATAAATCGGATGGCTATGTGCAATATTTGATTTTAGTTAAACTCTAACCGCAGTTTTAATAATTAAGAATGCATATGGCAAGAGGACGAGGTAATAAAAATAATATATTCGGCGGTTACAGCGACTGAGACACGGAGTATTTCAAAACTGCATCATTTAATTTATGCGTATTGCGAGTCAAATAATAAAATGTATAATTTCGTCACAATTGCACCGGACAAACATAAAATATGCATATTTATTGCCCGTCCTGAAGTTTGGAGATAAACACGAAATGTGTTTTGTGAGTCGTTATTTTCACACTCGGTTACTAACTAACTTACCATCGGTAACATTGTTCCATCCGCAACATTCATAAATCGTGTCTTTCACGCTCGTACATTTTTACCTCACGTGAACAACACAATATTCAAAAAGTATTTTTGGTCGAAAACAATGTATAATAGAATATCTAATGATTAAGTTAGAAAGGAATGCAATGCGGATGAATGCGTGATAAATAAAATTAAGACAGAGTCACTAAGATAGTTTGGACATATGGAACGAATGGATAAAGGAAGAATGCTTAAATAGATATATACGAGTACGAGTAGTGGAATGGAAAAAAAAGTCAAGGAAGACATGACATGAATTACTGAAAGGCACCGTGTCCGACGTAGGAACAATCGACGAGCGTGTATGTCACGATGTGTGAACGTAGAAGACAAACGAGAGTTACGTCAGGATAGAACAATGTGGCAATCTATCTTCCCTGCCTACCCCCCTGCATACCCCTGTTTGATGGTTATTTTAATTAGTTAGTTAGTTAGGTAAGTTATTTCTCGGTCCACATTGATTTTGTGAGCCATTTACAGTATAAACTTATTCTTTATTAACTTTTGATAAACACTGTGGATTCAACAAAGGAACTGTTCATATTTTGAAACAAAAAGAAAACGACCAATCATAAACAAAACAATTTTTAAACTTAGTAATTCTATACAATAGATCCGGTTCAGAGTTATTTTTTTTATAATGGTACAGAAAAAAACACAGGTAAATAAATGTAATTTACCAATTCGCAGGAATACGAGTAGGTCGGAGCAGTTTCGCACATTATCGCCATATTTGTTGGACCCCATTCCATAAGTGGTGCTTTTCGATGACCATTATAACTTCTTACACAGATTCATCTAAAATAATAAAAATATGTTTATAGTTAGGTAATCTAGTGCCTGATCGAAGTTTTTTTTTAAATAAACAAAATATCGGCTTCTGATAACGGATTTTCAAGGGAAAATGCAACAATTAATTGTTTATAAAAAAATAAGTTTTTAAAGCTAGAATGGCAGTGCACAATGGTGTTCTTCTACCGACCCTTATGTATGGAAGCGAAGCACGGAGCTGGCAAAAGAAGGATGAAAGTAGAATAAATGCAGTTGAAATGAGATCTCTTAGAAGAATGTGTGGATACTCTGTGTATGATAGAGTGCCGAATGAAAATATAAGAAGTGAATGCGGTGCGAATGATGGTGTCATAAACAAAATAATGAAAGGATCATTAAGATGGTTTGGACATATGGAAAGAATGAATGAAGAAAGAATGGTAAAAAATTATATGTTAATGATGTTAATGGAACCAGAAATAGAGGAAGACCGAGGAAAACGTGGCACGATCAAATAAATCAAATATTGAATGTCGGCCATGTGAGGAGTCAGAGAAATCGACGCGCGTGCATGACACGATGTATGAATGTTGAGAAATCGAGAGAAATATGTCAGGAAAGAAAAGTGTGGCAGTCCATTCTTTCTGCCTACCCCTTCGGGGAGACGGCGTGATGGTTAGTTAGTTAGTTAAGTTTTTAAAAAGAAAGAAATCCTTCGATCAGGCACTAGATTAACTATTAAAATATTTATTTGAATGATTTGAATGATTTTTAGAAGTTATAATGGTCACCGCAACGCACCACTTTTGGAACAGGGTTCAAACAAATATGGCTATAACTTCATTTATAATTTTTTTTTTTAAATTTGGGTCAAATCAAGTTACAATATAATGTAATAATTTTATATTGTTGGTTTTATACAGTAAATTAAATTACTGCCAATTTTTATTTATTTATAATACTTGTTTTTTTTTCATACCTCTGACTGCCCTAATACCTATTTTCAAACACATAAAACCTTTTATCTTGAACGTATTTTTCTTTTATTTTTGTATTTACCCTGACGAATTGAATATGAGTGGTGATTTGAAAATTGTTGTTGTCGATTGATACACAATACGTGGCCACTACTTCATAACATGTTATTATTTTTGTTAGTGACCTAATAAAAGGAATATGAAACATTAGGATCAGTCCGTCCGACCGCCCTGGTTTCAGATGTTCCCTTCCGCCCTCCCCACCCCGCCCTTACTCGTCCCGCCCTTCGGTAGTGACCGCGCCCAGCGCCTTTGTTCGTTTCCTAGAGTGAAGATCGTATGACACGCCGAATTCCAATTTTTTAACGAAATGACGCTCTATTGTTTGGAAGTTACAAATAAATAATGCATATGCCACTTGCGTCGTCCCTGTCTTGCGTGGATTTTAATTAAATATTTAAATTTGATTGAACTGTTTACCTACTGTTTTAACAAAGAAACATGTTTCGCATGGCTATCATCTTTCTTCGGTGTAATTTTTAAACAAATAATAATTCAATATCATTTATTATATAATATGTGTGGTTGAACGATGTACGACAGAATCTCAAATGCTGATATTAGGAAGGAATGTAGAGCGAAAGAAGGTATTATGAACAAAATTATGAAAGGATCGCTGCGTTGGTTCGGACATATGGAGCGCATGGGTGAAGAAAGAATGGTTAAAAAAGTATACGTTAACGATGTAAGCGGAGTAAGGAGTCGAGGTAGACCGAGGAAAACATGGCATGACCAAATTAATCAAATTTTAAAGGTTGGTCATGTCAGAAGCCGGAAGATTCGACGTGCGTATATGACTCGATGTATGAATGTGGATGAATCTAGAGAGGTATGTCAGGATAGAGTAGTGTGGCGGTCCATTCTCTCTGCCTACCCCTACGGGGAAACGGCGTGATGGTTTGTTGTTGTTGTTATCTAATATTTGACGGGGGGTTTAGTTATGTCTGGAAGTTGGGGTGATCGTTATTTGGGGGATGATAGGCACATATCGGAACTGTATCTCTATTTTACCAATGATTTAAATTAATTGAATCTAATCGTCTCGGATTTGGACATTTTCATTTTCAGTGAGGCAGTGTTCATAAAAAATATATTACAAATACTGGAAAGAGTACTGCCCTTGCTGACGTCGACATATTTGGGTTCCTTCTGTTATATATGATTTTTTGGTTTCATGTCGTTGAATTATCATTGTTACATCGTTTTGTGTCTAAATGAGTCGCCTTAATAATTTTCGTTTGTTATGTCTCATTTGTATATTATTTATAAATACATAAATGGCATTAGAATTTATTATACAATCTCTAACAATAATAAAACACCAGAAATAGTTTATTATTGTGAAGTAGAATCCTGGTCGTGTCAAGGTACTTTAGTCTCCTGGGGTAGCCCAAAGCGTTATGTTCTCTAGATCATCACTCGAATTGTTTGATTACTTATTATGTCTGTTTTTTTTTTATTAATATTTTTCTAAAATTTCTAGATTTTAAAATTAAATTTGCCTCAAATTGTGAGTTTCGTTGTTAAAAGATAAAGTGTTCTATCAAATCAAAATTATTCTGAAATTATCCGGTTGTTAATTAAAATTAAGTTGTATTTTATTTTATTTGATTGACATATTTTGATTAGCTTGAGCATTATCAATTGTATTTAATAATACTCTAGTAAGACGAAACACTGGTTTACATTAAAAAAATATTGACAAATGAGTTTGTTTGTTAACGGTTCATTCCCTCTCACTGCTATTTAAAAAAAATTAAAATATTCCGGTTTCCCGTTTAATTAGTATTATATTGTAAATAAATGTTATTTGTGTAATGTTAATGTTTTTTTGTAAATAGCAACAAAACGCTATCCACAAAATAAACAAGTGTAAAAATATGGTAAGTATTTATTGAGAACACGTTTAATCTAACACTAATTAAATATTTTAAATTTGTCAGTTTATTGACTCTTGTGATATAATTATCTTTGTTTTTATTATATTATTTTAAGGTTAAATTATATACGTGTTTATAAATATTGAAATTGTAGATTATGGCGTACTGAAAAACGAATATTGAAAGTGAGTATTTAGATATATAATAGGTTATTATATATGTATTTAGATATATGATAAAAATTATACCGAATAAAGATGATAGCCATGCGAAACACGTTTTTTTGTTAAAACAGTAAGTAAACAGTTAAATCAAATTCAAATATTAAACTAATTTTATCTGGCATCAAAAGAGGCAAACAGTTTAATCATGAAAACATCGCTAAATCACCTATTTATTATATCATTTTTATTCTTATAATTTGTAAATAATGAAAAAAAAATCTTGTTCATAGTAAATACTCCTATTTACTTTTATTCAGCTTGTTTTTTTACATATTTTTTTAAGAAGACGGCACCGAGCTGCTGATGTCGGTCATATCTAAAGAGCAAATGGAATAAAAACAAATATGTATTATGAAGGTTTTTTATTATTATTTTTATTATAATTATTTACGATCACCTTCTACCAAGAAATATATATTATTGTTCTCCGGTGCTATCTGTGTCATTTTTATATTATTATTTTTCATATTACAATAGTACACGTGTACATATGTTTTAATAAAAACATTTAAAAAAAAAAAATACACAATTTAAAGGTTATAATGTCGTTACATATTTCGTCAATTTTATATTCATCTTCTTCTTCTTCCTCAGCCTATTCCCGTCCACTCCTGGACAAAGGCCTCCTCCATTTGCTTCCATGTCATTCTGTCCTGTGCAGACTGCATCCAGGTTATTCCGACGTGTCTGTTTAGATCATCCTACCACCGTAGTTGCGGTCGCCCTGCACTTCTCTTCGCCGTCCACGGTCTCCAAGTCAGCAGTCTTCTCGTCCATTTTTCATCTGAGCTTCTGACTACGTGACCCGCCGAATTTTATTTTAAATCAATTCATTTTTTTTCTTTTCCGACTTCCTCCATAACATCCTCATACATCTTCAATGCGTTTTATTGTATATAAGAGAATTTTTTTTTTTACTTTGATACGAAGCCATTACTTGGTTGTTTGACGTATTTAAAAATAAAATTAAACACTTTTTATCTTAGTATAAAAAACTTTATTGGAGTGAAGAGCGCCAACCGGTTTCACTCTGTAGAAGCGCACTAAAGGGTGAAACCGGTTGGCGCTTCTTTCTCATAGAAAGTGGTTTATGCTAAGTGAAAAATAATTTTAATTTTTTTTTATAAAAAAATTTTACCTAGCCGAATTCGCTACTACCATCTATGATAAATTGTTGGGTTTTAGTTCACTGTTTGCATTTGCAACGTGGCGCATACAGAAAAAAATGGCAGCGTGCGCCACTCGGAAGTGTTGGGTCGTAGCAGGTAGCGTACGGCGGTACAAGGAGCGGCGGCGATCGATAGCGCTCGCGCCCGCGGCGGCCGCTGATTTGGATCTAGTTTTATATATTTTATAAATTGTAAAGTTGCGTGGAGTAGATAAGTTTGTCACCGGAGCTGGGGGCCGCCCCCGCCCCCGACCGGCCTCCTCCTGCGCCCCCCGCCCGCCCCCCGGGGAGATTCAGTTATTGGCCTGTCGTTTCACTTTCCGAATTTACTCCACCGCGGCGGGGGTGCGCAAACTTTTCGATAGTGTATCTATTTTGTATATACATAACTTCTTATATAATAATAATTGTCTAATAATTACGATAGCGTAATGGCTCTGATTATTTTCTGGTTATTTTTAATATATTTGAATGTTATGTTAGTTATTTATTTATTTAGTTTAACAAACAGCAATTGTAATGTAAACATTAAACACGTAAAAACAATGAAACAGTTTATAATTATCTTCAGTTAACATAAATATCTTATTACTGTTAAAATTTAAAACACTTATAATATCACAATTTCTTTTGATTCACTGAGAGTATCGCGACAGCTGTTTCGCCAACAGTTTATTGTAACACCTGATGATGCCAACATCTGTTGGCGGAACAGCTGTCGCGACACTCAGTGAATAAAACGAAATTGTGATATTTTAAGTGTTTTAAATTTTAACAGTAATAATGTCAAAGTATTGTTTCGGACAAAAATGGACTATAAATATCTTAAAATATGTGATTGTTTGTTTCACAAAAAAAAAAATACAAAAAAAAAATATTCACTTCACTTACTTGCAATGCACTTTTTGGCATATGGTTATCTTCTTGTTCCTTGCTGTAGACCAATGTAGTCTGTTCTCTAGAGGTTTGCTCCTACTGTGAGGTGGATTCCCAGCCCTCCTTCCATATTTAATAGTCATGTGAGGCTGACTATGTAGTGCAATATAACTTTGAGCTATACGAACTATACAACCAACCGGACGTCGTCAAATTTATAAAACTCCAACGGCTTAGGTGCTAGGCAACGGAGGGGCTGTCATCACCCGCACAGTTCGATTTCGATATGCGTTTTGCTATTCAATATTCGGCATCAATTTAGTTGAACCATCTCGTGGACCCTCTCATTTACATCTCATAGACCCCCATCGACCCCCAACCCCCCTCTTGCAAGTTGCCGTAGACCCCTGAGGGTATAGGGACACATTTACCACTTTTGGAATCAATGATATATACCTACAATAAAATAGTCCCAACTATGTTTAAGACAAATTCTACGAAAATAATATTAAAATGTTATAATTTTCCTCTTCTTCTTCTGCTTTATTTAGGACTGTGTCCTGTTATTTCTCGGAGCCTGTTCCTGGGATGCAGATGTCCAACTGTCTCGCCATATTTTAGGCGGTCTTCCTGCAGGTCGATTTCCTATTGGTACTTTATTTGCGGCTATATTTATCACTCTTTCAGAACATGCTCTTTTCACATGATCTCTCCAGTAGCGTCTTCTCAGTCTTCCCCATCGCACGACATCTTCCGCATTGCAGATCTTTCTTGTTTCAGAATTTCTTATTCTGTCTCGGAGTGTCGTTCCCACAACGGATCGGAGAGTCTTCATTTCTATGGTTCTTAGGAGATTTTTTATTCTGATGGTGTCAGCTCTCGTTTCTATTCCATATGTCATTATAGGACGTACGCATGTCTTGTAGATTCGAATTTTGTTCTCATTTAGCATATTTTTTTTTCAAAACAGCATTCGTCAAGCAACCAGCCACAGCGGTAATTTTCCTGTCATTATTTATTTTGCGTTATCCAAAAATTGTATCCTAGCTTCTGGTCTTGTTTTTTTTTCAGTTTGAATGACCATTTTCAGCCAGTAAGCCGAAGTCTGTCTGTTGAACATTTAACCTTACACGGGTGGAATTTCCTATTGACACAATCCAGTGTGTGTAATATCCAGTTGAAGGAACTTGGCAAGTCTATAGAAACTCGCGGATAGACACAAATCGCTAAGATGACCTCCGACCAAGACTCTGGCAGACGGAACAAGCCGAAGTTAGAACAAAGTTTAGCGCCGGTCCGCCCGCCGCGGTGTGCCGACCCGTGGCCCTCCGTTGGCGGGAGAATTGGAAACACAGCGGAAGTTGGAACTGTATCTCATAACTATTTAGGAAATAAGATCAAAACAAAGAAATCGTTTTACACAGGAACTGAATTACAGTTATCGTTGGCGTTGTGTACCCACCGTCCGTGGGCTGGAGAAAGCTCCTTACGGACTATACACGAAATTGGGGAAGGGAAGATGCCAGATTACCTACAAAGGAACTGACGTCATTAACCGAACATACCAAATTCTCTAAGCAGCTTAAGTGATCGCGATTTATAAGAAATATATATTTTTTAAGTATGGAAATGAAGCATAGAACTGGCAAAATAAAGATAGTGCTCTCATAATATTTAAAATTAATGGAGCTTTAACGAGATGAAAGAGAGCTTTAAAAATAGTTATTGGAGAAACGAGAATTTATCAATGAACCTACCCATCCAGAGAGATGGTGTGATGGTTAGTTAGTTAGTTAGTTATGAATAATGTTTCTTTTTTATATACTTTTTATTCAACACTCACAATTATAAAAATAAAAAAAATTAAATATCAAACATGTTTTGGACTAACCAGCCCTTCATCAGTGATATAATGTTATAACATCTGTCAAAACTGACCATATTTGTAAACAATTTTATAATATTTTAAATATTTATATAATATCACTGATGAAGGGCTGGTTAGTCCGAAACATGGTTAATATTTTTTTTAAAATAATAATTGTGAGTTTTGTATACAAAGTATATAAATAAAGAAACATTAAACATCTACAACACAAAGTTATGGCTTACGTAGAAGAAAGTTATGAAGAGTTAAATTTTTGAACTTTATGATTGACACATATTATATTTCGCCTTTGTAGGACATTACCTCAAATATAGCGGGAAAGCGAGAGAAGTATGTCAGGAAATAACAGTATGGCGGTTCATTCTCTCTGCCTACCCTTGTACAGAAACGGCGTCATGGTTTTTTATTGTTGTGTTATAATATACAAACGTTTATATGTATTTTTTTTAAAGATAACATCAGTAATGTCTTCTATGCCCCATTTAATCGACACTGAATTGAGTCATCCATTGTGATTTCGTATCTAACTTATGCAGATGCGTAATAACTGTCCAAATTGCCCCCGTTTGGTTCTGGTGTGACTTTTGCAGTACGCTGCGTCCCCTCCACAGGTTCCAGTGAATATGTTTTTGAATATTTAAAACATTGCTTATATTCTAAATGAAAGCCTGATTCAGAATTCCAGAAATGGGGCAAGGAATGCAAATAGCACGTAATAATGGGCCATTCGTATGCGGGGTGTTTTTTCCCCTTTTAAAATCTTCCCCGCCGTGATATAACGCTGAATAAATCTAACCCCTTGCTAAGTTTCTCATTGTGTTTGTTGTGTACCACAGATTGTCCAGAATTTGCAGGGCTCGCACGTGGGATATAGTGTACCGCAAACCTTTGTATGCAGTTGTATTTGATTGATAACTCAAATGCATCTGACATCGCGCCACGAATATTGCGGAGTTGGATTATCTGTCAATCTATGATTCTTATATTAAAAATTCATCCCATATTAGATGAGAACAATGATAATATATACCTCTTCTTCTTCTTCCTGGCGCTATCCCAACTCATCATCTTTAATAACTGTTGGGGTCGACTCTTCTCGATCTCAGGCTGTACCCCAGTTTCAGGCTGTCGGAGTTTCAGATTAAGATTATCTTTGGAAAATAAGTTTCTCATTGTATTAAAAGCAGCTCGTGCAACTTCAATTATGCATTTTATTTATATATCCGGGTCAAGTGCTTTAGTAATAATAATGCTGCCAAGGTATTTAAATTGGTCTTTGGTAAAATAAAATGCTATTTATGTAAAAAGAGTATACATACAAGACTTACATTTTTTGCACAATAGAGTAAATTAATATTGTACTTTGATATTTGAATGATGAAAACTACGCGCATGCATGACACGATGTATGAATGTTGAGGAAGCGAGAGAAATATGTCAGGAAAGAAAAGTGTGGCAGTCCATTCTTTCTGTCTACCCCTTCGGGGAGACGGCGTGATGGTTAGTAAGTTAGTTAGTTTTGATTTAAATCTTAAGTGTTAGTTAGTTTAGATTTAAATATATTAACGTAATCATATGCTTTTTGTAAGTCGACAAACGCACAGAAAAGTTTGCGATTTTTGGCCAGAAACTTCTCTGTCAATGTACGAAGTCCAAAAATTTGATCCATACATCCTCTGCCATTCATAAAGGCACCTTGCACATCCTTCCTTTGCCAGTTCCATGCTTCGCTTCCATACATAAGGGTCGGTAGAAGAACACCATTGTGCACTGCCATTCTAGCTTTTTGGATAGGTTTTTGTTTGCGATGACAACTTTAAGTGCACCATTCACTTTGTTGCCTGCCCCAACCCTTCTTTCAATATCCCTCTCCACTCTCCCATCTCTTGTAAACATACTACCTAAATACACAAACTCAACTACTTACTCCAAATATATGTACATTGTACTTTGATATTTGAATAATGAATTGTTAAATATTTATTATAACCATGTTTTCCGTATAATGCACACTTGCCTTATCGTATGTCCTTGTTCAGCAGGATCACACGAGATGGTGGGTGTATTGGCGTCGGTGTTAAATGCCTTTTATATTATGACGGAATCTTGTTGTGACACAAATCATTTGTTCGCATTAAATTAATTTTCTCTCGGCGTGGTAGTTCCGCGCGATACTCGACACGCAAATTCGTTTGACATTTTCTTTCCCCGTTGTCTGTCTCGTCTAATGCCTTCGCCCTCCCGCTCGCTCGGGGGCGTGCGAGCAGGACGCGGGATAACCTCATTGTTCCTTGATCGGCGATAGGTGTCAGAGGGAGCGAGCGGGAACAATTTAATAAGCTCTATGAATATTTAGGCTGTCATATCCTAACAAGATCTTCCCAGAAACATATCACGATTCCTGGAATAGATTCTGATAACGATTTTACTTGAATACCGTTTCATATATTATTTCATTCCCCGCCCTTATACTAAAACCCACTAACTCGTATAATGTATAATGAGTATGTAAAATAAATACGGATCTCGTAAATTTTCATTTCCCCATTTAATATACAATGTAATGCTAGGCGAGTACATATTACATATATTCTAGCATACTCCGCTGTTCTTTTGCAGCGCTTGTCAAACTTTTTTTACAACAAACCCTTTTCCCAAAAAAAATATATATATATCTCACCACCGTCCTCCATAATTATGCTGTTTTTTTTAATATTAATTACCAAGAAAAAAAAATAATCAACCAAACTAACTAACTAACTAACCATCACGCCGTCTCCCCGAAGGGGTAGGCAGAAAGAATGGACTGCCACACCTTTCTTTCCTGACATATTTCTCTCGCTTCCTCAACATTCATACATCGTGTCATGCACGCGCGTCGATTTCTCTGACTCCTCACATGGCCGACATTCAATATTTGATTTATTTGATCGTGCCACGTTTTCCTCGGTCTTCCTCTATTTCTGGTACCATTTACATCATTAACATATAATTTTTTTACCATTCTTTCTTCATTCATTCTTTCCATATGTCCAAACCATCTTAATGATCCTTTCATTATTTTGTTCATGACACCATCATTCGCACCACATTCACTTCTTATATTTTCATTCGACACTCTATCATACACAGAGTATCCACACATTCGTCTAAGAGATCTCATTTCTACTGCATTTATTCTACTTTCATCCTTCTTTTGCCAGTTCCATGCTTCGCTTCCATACATAAGGGTCGGTAGAAGAACACCATTGTGCACTGCCATTCTAGCTTTTTTTTGATAGGTTTTTGTTTGCGATGACAACTTTAAGTGCACCATTCACTTTGTTGCCTGCCCCAACCCTTCTTTCAATATCCCTCTCCACTCTCCCATCTCTTGTAAACATACTACCTAAATACACAAACTCAACTACTTGCTCTAAGTTTTCACCATTCACGCTAATGTTGCAGACTGTCGTGGTTTCTTCCTTTTCAAAAATCATTACCTTGGACTTATTAACATTCATCATCAGATCATTTCGCATGCATACCTCATACATACAATTCACCAGGACTTGTAGTTCATGCTCGTTGTCAGCAAGTAGGACAGCGTCATCCGCATACAAGAGACAGCTTACTGACACTCCGCTCATTTTGGCACCTACATCCAACCCTTTCAGCTCTCTCATAATAATCAACCATTTTAATATAATCAAATGATTTTACTGAAATCTCTTGATGCAAGTTCATTTTAAATAATAATTAAATAAAACTATTTTTTTAACTACTTCCACTTTTGTCTTTATTTCGATAGTGACGGGTAAAGACAAAAGTGGAAGTAGTTAAAAAACATCGTTTTATTTAACTATTTTAATAATATAACACTATAATAACTTTTCGAAATTTGCTAATCATCTCATTGAAAGAGATCATTCGTTTAACAAAGATAACGGCGTTGAAATTTTACACATAAAATAGAAATAAAACTTTACATAATCTAGAAATTTTGGAAATCAAAAAGGCAATTAAAACAACTAAACAATCATCTAAACTTAACTTCTAGTCCCTTAATTGATTTCCCTTGTCTCATAATTCCAACTAAACAACATTTTACCCTGTCGCTAAATAATAATTATCCCCCCTCCACTTATTCACTTGTCATTTAGTATATAAGTAATATACACTCTTTTATTTAACTGTTAAAAAATATGCACTGAAGATGGGAAGTTTGTGTCCCGAAATATGTTTGTGAATAGTGCAATAATGTGTGATAATACTATGTTTCCAAAAATGTATTTAAAACTATTTTTACTTGAAAATATTATACATTACGGGTATTTCTTTTATTATTAAAGAGCACCCTTAAAATCTTTAAACTGGTTTTGTATCTATTTATATATCGCACGCTTAATAGAACACTGGCTTAACTCAAAAAAGCAAGTTTTGTTCAATCTGACATGAGTCGGTGTTTTAACAAAAACAGTCGAAAAACACATACGAATGGATAGCGTTAACATTGTGAAAAATAGATGGATAGCGTTAACACAAGCCTCTGTCTAATGTTAACTCAATTATGACCTAAACCATAATCGGTCAGTTTACTATTAATCATGCGATATCTCTCGAAAGCCGTGTTTTTTTTACATGTTAAGCTACCTGTCACATGTAACGAGAATCAATATAATAGATAAAAATAAATTGCATACAGTAATTGGGTTCAAATGACATTATGTATAAAAAAATTAAGACCTAAAATAAGAAGAAGATGTAAATTCAGCCAATTGATTCGAGTGTGAAATATTGGGGACTATTATTAATATCTTCGTACCCGCGTACCTGAACGATATCCTCGCTTCAAGCAAAATGAATTTTGTCAAGAATTGCTTGACTTGATTCTATGAATGAATTTTCTCATTACCCCTGGGCCTACATTCGGTTATTTTTATAACCTGACTGGTGACAACCCCCCCTGTTTCTTTAATAAAGCAATTTTCCCTACCGCCCTCCTTCCCCGCCCCTCAGAGGGGCGTCTAGTTTCTAATATCTAATTCCTACGAATGACGCCGATTTATTTATGTATCGCAACGCTTACAATTAGGAGCAAACACGGGCTTTCGAGGTAACGTTAATTAATGTTTATTTTGGATACGTCACGTATGTGCGTTAACGGGGGTTCTAAATTTAGTGATCAAATCGGAAAGCAACATTTTTTTAAAATTCAATATCCATTTTAATTATTTTACGTTTTAACTGAAGTCTTGTGATGGCAGTATATTATTAAAGCAAACACCGTAAAATCGCTGCATCGGTGTGACTGTTGGGGAACGTTATATAATATTTATTTTTAGAATTCTTTAGAAGCATGAATCTGGCAAAATAATAATGAAAGTAGAATAAATGTAGTAGAAATGAGATCTCTTAGACGAATGTACATTAAATCTGTATATAATAAATACGAGTGAAAACGTTTGTTTTATTACAATTTATGTGATTGTCATGTTTCGCCTGTTTAAGACATTATCAACTATTTTTTAACGCCTTAGACAATTGAAACGTATAATTAAAATGAAACTTCTAGAACATAGACAAATTCATTCGAATTAATGATTTAATATGTAGTTTTACATCATTGTTCAAGAAACAATAAATTAATGTGATTTTTTTTTTAGATAAACTTAAGGCGTTAACACTGGAATTCCATAATGACGATATTTTTATGAATTAAAACACTTTTTTCCGCTTTTGAGTTTATTTTTCTCGACATGTTTCGAAGGCTTACACCTTCATCATCGGGAGAACGATATAAACGGTATATCGTAAGCTTTATATCGTTCTCCTGATGATGAAGGTGTAAAAAAAGCCTTCAAAACATGTCGAAAAATATAAACTAAAAAGTGGAAAAAACAGTGTTTTAATTCATAAATTTTTCGTAATCTGAATATGATAGAGAGTCAAATGAAAATGTAAGAAGTGAACGCGATGTAAATGAAAGTGTTGTGAACAAAATAATTAAAAGGTCATTAAGATCGGGTGGTGGTCTAGGGGATAGAACGCTTGGCTCCTGATCCAGGGGACATGGGTTCCAGCCTGGACACCACCAGATTCCTTCTTCATAATAATGAGCTATTTTTTGCTCACATTGAAGATTATAAAACTAAATTCTAATATCATCGATTTAAATCCTTGGTATTAGTCTTTAAAAAGATGATTTGGACACATGAAAAGAATAAATAAAGACAGAACTGTGAATAAAATGTATGTAGACGACGTGAACGGATCTAAAAACAGAGGAAGACCGAGAAAATCGTGGCGTGATCAAATCAGTCAATTATTTATTTTTTGGCACGTAAGGAGTAGGAGAAATCGACGTGCGTGCATGACACGATGTATGAACGTAATGGAATCGCAAGAAGTATGTCAGGACAGAACAATGTGGCGGTCCATTCTTTCTGCCCATCCCTCCGATGTTACGATTAACGTATTTCGGCTTAGTAGGGCATTAAATCAAACGTAACGCGATCTACGAATTTTAAGATTTCCACCAGCTCTCCATATAATCTAATAGTGTTTTGATAACCCCTTGTCGGGTGTTCTTAGATGTGATCTTCCATTCAAACGCCAGTGCAATAAACAGCATAGCGCCGAAGAGCCCACATTAACCCTCTGCGACCCGGAGTACATATAAAGCTACTAACAAAAAATCGAAAGAAATACAAATATAGAAAAAATACACTTGTACTACCTTATTACTTATAAACACCGACCGGTTTCGCTCCCGCAAAAGCTTCGTCGGGGTAACAGAATATACTGATATTCTGTTACCCTGACGAATATACAAATTTTACAAGGGTATTATTATTATATTTAATAATGTCACATCAGAAATTAAGTGCTTCATACGAAAGAAAAGGGTGTCCGGTGGCAGATTTCGGTTTTCAATTTCGAATTCCTCTGTAACGGCTAAGCGGAGGAGCATGGAGGGGGCAGCGTTAGCTTTGTCATTCGTGCGGATTATTTAATCACGATATCGCAGTGGACGGGAGAGCAACGTGAGTTCGCAATCGAAGCCTATTTAAAAGCTAATGATTCGTGGGCAACTGCGCGCCGAAGATTTAGTAAATTGCAATATTCGACGTTTACGTGACGCCAAAAGTGTAGATTTGATTCGATCATGGGTGCGGAGATTCCTGGCAACATGTTCGGTGGCAAAAGATCCACGGCCGGGGCCCAGCAGGACGTCGAAAACAAATCAAACATCGAACTCGTCGCGAACAGTTTGCACGATAATCCGCGTCAGTCCGTGCGCAAGAAAACGGCTACCCTAGGGCTTCCAAAATCTATTGTGCACGAAATATTGAAGAAGGAACTTAAATTTCACCCTTTTAAGATTCAAATTGTGCAAACGCTAAAATCTAATGATTATTGTTGTTTTTTTTTCCGTAATTTCTAATTTCTATCATGTTATGTTCTTATCAATCCTATGCATGTAAATTCAAATTTATATTATGTTATGTTCTTTTCTATCTCATGTAATTTCTAATTTCTCTTATGTTATCCTTATTCTCGTTTTTGTGTTTTGCCGTTATATGTTAGTTGTCTGTCTATTTGCCCAAACTTTTATATTACCTTTGTAACTAAACATGTCATTTTTGTAAAAGCCCTTGCGGCGTTTATGTCAAAATAAATAAATAAATAAATTACAATTTACGTAAAATTTTCTGACAGACAACGGTAAACACAATCTTTTGGAATGATGTAGCCCATTTTCATTTAAATGGAAGTGTAAATAAGCAGAATTGCCGTTAATGGTCACCTTAAGGACAGAACCCACGCTTAAAACATCAACAGCCACATCCCAGTCCCAAATTGACAGTTTGGTGTGCATTGTCAAGCAGTGGAATAATCGGACCCTATTTTTTGCGAAAATCGTCGAGGACATGCCATTACTGTGAACAGAGTTTTTTATCGGCGCATGCTTAACGATTATTTTTTGCAAAAAATGAGAGAACATCCTGTCTCCCCTTCACACACATGGTTCCAGCAAGATGACGCCACGCCTCACACTGCTAGAGAGACTATGGTGCTTCTTCGTGATTTTTTCCCTAACAAATTGATTAGCCGTTTCGGTGACATCCCCTGGCCACCCAGGTCGCTAGATCTCACTCCTATAGACTTTTTTCTGCGGGGGTACCTCCAAAGTAAAGTGTTTGAAACAGACCCCGCGACCATCTCTGCACTAAAAGAAAATATCGTTCGCGAACTTAATGGCATCCCGACGTCACTTCTCCAGCGAGTTATTCTCCAGATTCCTTCTTCATATTATTGAACTATTTTCTGCTCACATTGAAGATCGTAAAATAAATTCTAATATCATTTTTCTTAAAAAAAAATGACATGATCTATGAATGTTGAGGAAGCGAAGTATGTCTGGAAAGAAAAGTGTGACAATCCATTATTTCTACCTGGTGGTTAGTTGGAATAATCTCAAGGTGTCCATTTGCAGTGTTCCACCGGGTCCCAAGAGGCTAAAGTTATCGCGAGTCATTTCTCGTCGCGCCGGATAATGGAATCATATCTCATGGCGCGGCTACCGGTTTTACGAGTTCAACTAGATCTCGTATTGCCGTTAATCGAGTGGCTATAGGCCCCGCTGGTGTCGAAGACACGTTTAACTGCCTCTAAACGCTGGCAACAAAGGGGGGACGTGCGGTGTTAATGGCCATCGGACTACATACTGCGCAAACCAATCAACGTTTGCCATCCTCGTAATGACGACTCTCCAGAGGGGTGCCCGCCTATCTCTGTAACTCACTTTTAATCTGTGAGATGACCACATGTGGTAAGATTTAAATAAATTCTTATTTGCCCTTGTGTACACGCCATTCATTCAGTGCTGCTCAAGTCAATGTATACGATAAACGCATATACAGCATGTCTGGTTTCTTATCTAAACCATAGATGCTATGGAAAAAAGCATATTTATATAATATGTTTTTTGGGTTTAAATATGAGAGGCAACACCAGAATTAGATGCGATTATGAACTAAGCAAAACAATCCCCGTACTGACAGGTATACGACAAGGAGACAGGCTAAGCCCCTTTCTGTTCAATCTGATAATGGACAAACTTATAGAGGAGACCCAATCGCTACAACTGGGATATAGGATGGGAGAGCAAATTGTCAATGTGGTCTGCTATGCAGACGATGCTATAATCATAGCTGAAAACAATAATGACCTACAAAAAATGCTAATTAGACTACATCACGCCTGTAAGAAATAAAACATGACGATCTCCATCGAAAAAACAAAATGTATGACCTCTTCCGAAACACCCAAAACATGTAACCTGGTTATAGAAAATCAACCCATAGACCTTCAAGTATCTAGGGCTCTAAAATTCACAATATGGAAAAACAAAGATATGGCCATTAAGAGTAAGATGAGAATCTATAAAGCAAGCGTAAGACCAATTAAAACATATGGCGTCGAAGCAAGGGCAGACACGGTAAGGACCAAACAAGTTTTGAGGACTTCCGAAATGAAGACACTGAGGACGATAGCAGGCAAGACACTGAGAGATCGCGTGAGAGACCAGAATAAGAGAGATATTTGAGGTTGAGGATATTATAAGATGGAGCAGACAGCGAAAAAGGGACTGGTACGGACATGTTCAAAGAATGGACACCACCAGAGTCCCCTATATTGCATTGCATAATCAGCCTCATGAGACTCGTCCTCGTGGAAGACCTCCTAAAAGATGGAGGGACAGCTGGGAATCTACCTCACAGGAGGAGTAACACTCTGGAGAACATACCACATAGGTCTACAACAAGGAAGAAGAAGAATAAGTTTTTTGGGATCTTGTAAAATCCATGTAAAGGTTCATTTACACTGGGCAGTGACCGTAACGTCACCGACGTAGCCTTGAATCTCACCGACTCGTTATCTCAAATGCTATAATAAAATCGCCGTTGAAAGGGTTGATAAGAGACGCGCAGACGTAAAACCGACTCTTATCAACTCTCCCGATGTATAATATATAAAACATTTATAAACATGACGTTTTCATCAATAGTTTATATTGAGACATACATAAATGAAGAAATAAAAAAATTAAAAAACAATCAATAACATCGATTATTCGTTTTTCAATGTGTTTTGGTTTTACGACAATAAAAATTCATTTATAATAAATTTATATTATAAACTTTTTGAACAATTTGTGAATACATAATGAAATTTTTTTATTTTCGTTGGACGATCGAAGTGTGCGCGGGAGATGCTTATTGGTGGCGATGAGGTTCGCAACCCATCATACCGCGTCTTCCGCGGGGGCGAATAGAGAAGGATGGAAAGCCGCATTGTTTAAAGTGTGACAGTCCATTCTTTCTGCCTACCCCTTCGGGGAGACGGCGTGATGGTTCGATGATATGTAAAAAAAAACTTTGTCTTTTCTGAAATATTATGGATCTTAAAAAATCTCTTAGTATAAGCACTTAATGGTCGTTTATGAACCGTTGATTTATTTTTATCAATCATGTTATCCCCGCTTTTCTTGCTTGTTTTATAAATAAACAGCCTGTATATATGTATTTTTTTTTGTCAGTAGCTGTCATAAAAATCATTTGAAATCATGAACAGATGTGGCATAAATTAATGTCTCCTCCTGTATGTAATGTTTTAGTTTATAATATTGATTGATCCATACGCATTTTTGATTAATCGTACCATCAGATATATTATGAAAGAAATACAATAATTTTTTTCTATATTCTTCTTCTTCACTTTTGGTAGACTCAGGAGTCTGTTATTTCAGGCGGGTTCTCTTGAGACGCTGAACTCCAGCTTTCTCTCCACCGTTTCGGGGGTCTTCCTGGTTGGCGTTGTCCGTTTGGCGTTCCATGGAGAGCTATGTGTGGTATCCTATTTGAGCTCATCCTTTCTACGTGTTGATGCCTGTATCGCTATCTTTGACGTCCCCATCTGACTACATCTGCGACCTCGCAGATTTCTCGGATTGCTGTATTCCTAACTCGATCACGTAGTGTCTTGCCAGCTTTAGCGCAGAGTTTTTTTTTTCATCTCGGTTGTCCTGAGAGTCAGTCCTCATGTCCTTGTTTCTCCATATGACATCTTTCAGGCAGCCTGCAACCGCTGCAGCCGTATCCCCCTGTGACCTTACTTCTCTGGGGAGGTCATTAAAGCTGGTTACTTTTCTATATTCGCCATCAAATTATGTCGTGGATTTACACAAGAATATCTTTTGGAAAATGATTCAAAATCGTCACTTAAATACTAAATGAAAATGCGTCTAGAGATAGGGACAGTGATTTTTTCATTATGACTATTGAGCAATGGAAACAAATAAACAATTGGACTTGGATGTTTAGTTTATTTGGTGGTTTAAAATATTTTCGGTATTTTTTTTTTTTTTTTTTTTTTTTTTTTTTTTTTTTTTTTTTTTTTCTCCTTGTATACAACAGGTTGTTTGAACCCAATTACTGTATACAATTTATTTGAGCTATTATATTGATTCTCATGACATGTGATAGGTAGCCAATCTATCGCCATTTTATTGTCACGTGAATTCTACACCAGACCAATGACAGTGTGACAATCACACTGCCATCGCCGGGAATCGAACCCGGGACCTTGAGAATGGAAGTCGGAGCTCCTACCACTCAGCCACGAAGGTCGTCGTTTAAATATATTTTTTAAGTAAACATGTTATTTTATTTTATTTTTCTACTATTAACGTGTAATATTTCAACGTCGTTATCTTCATTAAACGAAATATAATTTTTAATTCCCATATTAAATCGAATGAATAAAAAAAATAAACAATTGGTGGTTGGCGAGTTCTGAAAGGCTATTGTTGGTGAGACATCTTACGATATATTGGTGATACCTTTTATTCATAAATTATTTATGTTGTTGATTGAAATTTCTTGGTAGAAGTTCATATTTACATTTTTAACATATTTTTAATGATGAGCTATCATTTCAATTAATTTTTTAAACCAACAATTTAATTTATCTATTATTTATTATTTATTTATTTAGATTATTATTATTAACTGTTTTTATTTTATTTACAACACTGTTATAATATCACAACTTTTGAGCATGTCGCGATAGCTGTTTCGTTTGAATGTTGGCATTATCGGTTCGCGATACAAGAGTTGTTTGTAACACCGGATGATGCCAACATTGAAGGCGAAACAGTTGTCACGGCATTCTCAAAAAGTGTATAGTAAAAAAATATTATGTTATAACTGTTGTAAATTTAACAGTTAATAATGTTGAAGTGTCATAGTGTTTAAGCCAAAACAATGGACTGGATTATTATTAATTTAAAACGCGGTTTTTATGAAAATTCGTTAAATTTTTAGCGTATAACGTTCTTTTTTTATATATTTTCAAAGTTTTTTTCCGGACTTACATAACACGTGAATATGTCATTGTAATCTTCGTCATTAACCTACAAATTTATCCCACAAGAAATCTCGCCTGACTTTATGTAACGCATATTATATCCGAGCGAATTTCGCGGTTATCTTAATTTTATCAAAGCTGACTGCCAAGTCGATTTGCCCCGGAGTAAAATAGTTTTTGCACGGCACCTACTCGGAGAAAATCTGAACAGACAACTCGCATTTAAAGATAAACATTTTTTCAGTTGTTTTAAGTAGATACGGACCAATTTCAGGTGTTTTAGATTATCTATTTATTAGATTCACGTTTATTGTGTATGTAAATTATATAAACGGAACTAGGAATAGAGGAAGTTCTTGGAAAATGTAGAACGATCCAATTAATCAAATATTTAATATCACGGCCACGTGAGGAGTCCAAGAAATCGACGTGCGTACATGTATAAATGTTGAGTGTTCCATTCTTTCTGCCTAGCCCTTCAGGGAAAAAGCGTGATAGTTATTTAGTTACTTAGATTCGCATTACAATAGTAGATAGTCATTAGTACAAGTGGATTAAGAAAATATACCTTAACGAGGTGAATGAAATCTATGACGACCAAGAAAACCATGGTTTGACCAAATTATTTTATAGTCGGGCATGTTAGAAGTCAGAAGAATCGATGTACGTTAATGAACCCCTCTAATAATGTGGAGGAAATTTAAGAGGTTTGTGAAGATAGGGTAGTATGGCTGTCCATTCTCTCTAGGCAGAACAGATAGGCACCCTTCCAGTGATTGTAGTTATGGTTTAATGTTTCTTGAAAAAAACTTTATATTAAATAATTAATACGAATCTCTTAAGTCTCTGAGTCTCTTAAAGTTTTTATTATATTTTCTGTGAATGATATGTTTCGCCTGTAAGTTTTTATAAAACATTTGAAAATGCCTTAGAAAGACGAAACTTATCATTCAAATAAAATATAATAAAACATCAACGTATAGAAAACAGCCGTTTTCATTCATAATCATTTGCTAAGGTTTGTTTGTTTTATTAAATTATATGTGAATGTGACGTGTTTGAACTGGCTAGAGCAGTGCTTCCCAAAGTAGTCTATATCGACCCCCAGGGGTTGATTTCGACTTGCAAGGGGTCTACGACAATTGTAAATGGGGGTTCACGAGATGGTTCAACTAAATTGAAGCCGAATATTGACATTTTATTTCATTGCATCAGGCTATCTCTTATTTTGAATATTGATTTGTTTGTGTTTTTATTTTATGTAAAAAAAATTGATTTGCATTTTGTTTCGTTTTAATTAATAATTGTATCTCTAAATAGTCCATTGTTTTGGCCGAAACACCACGATACTTCAACATTATTAACTGATAAATTTGCAACACTGTTATAATGTGTCAATCTTTTATTAAACACTATTTGAGAATATCGCGACAGCTGTTTCATCAGCTGATGACAACATCGGTTGGCGAAACAGCTATCGCGACATTCTCAAAAAGTTAATAATACAACACTGTGATATTATATTATAACAGTGTTGTAAATTTAACAGTTAAAATGTATATCTGTAAAACTTAACATATATTTTATTTTTAAGATTTATTTTCTACAGATTAATAAAAACTCTATTAAAGTGAGTAGCCCTGTGTCAGCTTCAAAAACAAATTTTATAGTTAAAAATGAATTTGTTAAAAAAATCAATATTAGGAAACCAGGGGGTCTACACAAAATAGAAGAAATCGGCAAAGGGTCTACGGGACAAAAATGCATGGGAACCTCTGGGCTATAAGCTTTTTATTTTTTGTTTGTTCCAAGTCATGACAAGTGACTCTCTTATGATGTCATGAAAAATTCTCAAAACATTAGTATTCTTAAATATCACAAATTTTACAGAATATATGAAAAAAAAATTACGGTAAATTTACAGGGATCATTTTGATGATAAATGTTCTTAAAGGCCCTTCGAAGTTATTTTTATTATATTTTCATCAAGGTGATAGCTATTTTGGACAGTCCTGTTTCAAGTGATGTTACACTCCTGATGACACGATAATTTCGACATTTGAATCTGTTTTGAATGCTTCTTTTTTCGGTGCCGTGTCAGGCCCCCCCAACGTTGGCGATCACTGCAGCAAAGGCATCGCTATCCTGCGCCAATTGGATGAGTTTGTGAACTCTTGTAATTCCTGTCCATTTTTTCCGCAGCCAGGACAACTGACTTCTACCAACTCCCCGACGTCCCTCCACTTTACCCATCAGTCGAAGGAGGTGGTATTTTTCTCCCCTTAGCACATGACCCAAATATGATACCTTTCTAACTTTCACACTGGACAACAGATCTCTATTGGCTCTGGCTCTCTGTAGTACGTCTGCATTACTGACCTTGAATGCTTATCCATCTCCAACTAATATCAATTTGATACAGTGAGTCCATTCGTAAGGGTAGGAACTATAACTTCACTGTGAACATCATTTTTTTCCTTTCCTTGATTAATTCTAACTAATTAACCATCACATAGGCAGAAAGAATGGACTGCCACACATTTCGTTTCTAACATACTTCTCTCGCTTCCTCAACATTCATGCATCGTGTCATGCACGCACGTCGATTCTCTCCTCCGACTCCTCACGTCGCTGACATTTAATATTTGATTTATTTTTCTCTGTATTTCCTTATTTCAAGTTCCATTGACATCATTAACATACAATTTTTTAACATTCTTACTTCATTTATTTTTTCTATGTGTACAAACCATCTTAATGATCCTTTCATTATATTGTTCATAGCGCTTTCATTCGCACCGCGTTCACTTCTTATATTTTCCTTCGACACTCTATCATGAACTGAACGCGGTCTCCTCGGAGATCGACGTCTTTCATATTAGTAAAGGTACGTTCAGGGGACAAATACTCTTGACTTTAGAAAGTATCTTGTCTTCCTAATGTATCGAACCATCTCAATGCGTTCCCGGTATTATGGCGTATTTTTATAATATTTCAACTGTAATCAATAGATGCCTTAAACATATTGCTGTTTCTAATGTATTTTGAGTTAATAAACTGATTCGATTTGATTTGATCATAAATATTTTTCCACCCATTCGTCTATGAGATATAATTTCTACTGCATTTATTCTAGTTTTATCCTTTATTTCCCATTTCCATGCTTTGATTCCATAAAATAAACGTCACTTAATAAATTCTTGTTTCCAATAATCGTTTTTAAAGCTCCATTCACTTTGTTACCCGCACCAACCCTTCTTTTGACGTCACTGTCCGTTCGATCATAAGCTGTAAACATGCTACCTAAATACACAAACTCTCAAACTTCTCCTTGACGCAGTAGGAAATAAAGAAAATGAAATAGAGTTTACGACGTTGGACCGAGTACTAATTAAAAGTTATAATAGTTTGAGTCAGGAACTGTCGACGTATCGCTGTACATCATTGCCTAACTGCGCGTCCGCTGCCCGCGACTGGATGGTACATATAAAAATGTTCCACGTTACTTCCTTTTCCCCGTTCTCTCTTTCTCCCTTCACCCAGACGGGGGGTTGGCCCAGCTATTGACGTCCCTTTGTTCTAATATATCAAACATTGGAGTACCCGTTTATATTATTACTTATTTTTACGGAAATAGGCAACAATAATATATTGAAATGTTTTTTTTTAATTCAACAAATAACGCCGTATGAAAAATAAGATACATAATATGCTATTCAAAATGAAAAATCAATTTTGTTATTTGAGATTTCATGGTGGAAGTTCATTGAAAATAATTAAATTTAGAAAAATATAATTTATTTAAGGGGTTCAGGGCAGTCAGAGGTATGAAAAAACAAGTACTTTCCTTTTTTTGTCAGTAAATTTATTTATTTTATTAAATTATTTTATTATGTTTTAACTTGATTTAACCCAAATTTGAAAAAAATAATATAAATTACATATGATGTTATCCCCATATCTTTTGGACCATGTTCCATAATGCGGTGACCATTATATGTAAATTTTAACAGGTTCATCTTATATCACTCAAAAAATAAAAATACTTCAATAGTTAATCTAGTACCTGAACGAAGGATTTTTGTTTCTTTTTGAAAACTTTTCATTAACAATCAACTGTTGCATTTTTCCTTGAGAATCCGTAAGTAAATTATCAGAGGCCGGCATTTTGTTTATTTTCAAAATAAAAAAAGGGCTTCGATCAGGCACTTGATTAACAATAATATATATTTTTTATTTGAATGATTTTAGATGAACCCATAAGAAGTAATAATGGTCACTGCAGAGCAACAATTATGGAACAGGGTCCAACAAATATGGCGAAAACTTCATATATAATTTATATATTTTTTCTTTCAAATTTTGGTTAAATCAAGTTAAAGCTTAATGTCATAATAATATAATGTAGGTTTTATTAAATAAATTAAATTATTGTCAATTTTTATTTATTAAAAATATTTGGGTTTTTTTCATACCTCGACTGCCCCTATCCCTTAATAAAGATAATGGTGTTGAAATTTTGCATGTTATAATGTATATATGATAATTTAGTATAGACTTTAGCATAATTATTTAAGTAAAAATCTTATGTAGTATTTGTATTGTTTAAAAATCAAATGGAACGTAGTAATAAATAAAGGTTTTCTAATAGTACAACGTTTAATGTTATCTTAACATTATACCTTCCCTTCTCTCTCAAGATTTATTTCCGTTTGTTTTTGTTTGGTTTTGCTTACTTTGAATCCCGGCGAAGCCAACATAATAATTTCCGGTTTATTGGCTACGGGACGGTATATTTCTCAGTTTCCATTCGCTTTTGATCGTATCGTCTCCGAGAGATGGCGATTTGAACATATACCTCCGTGTAATACCGCTCCCCGCTGAGAGCGAGCCGCACTATGCAGCCACTATGATGCTCCACAGAAGTATACGAGTATAAAGAGTGCCACATAAACACCATCCTCCGATGCTGTTACGTCCCACCCACACATCTCGCGTGTGCATACAAGATTACCCATATTATTTAAATGCGACATTTACAATGCTAGTTAGTTAGTTTTACTTTAGAACATTTAACTAGCTAACCATCACGCCGTCTCTCCGAAAGGGTAGGCAGAATGAATGAACTGCCACACTTTAACCGATGCGGCACTCCATCCTTCTCTTTTCGCTAACTACTCGTAAATATATGTACATATAGTTATTTGTTATTGTTATTTGTTATTGTTTTTCAGCTACAAACTATACGTGGTAATTGGTGTGTTAAGAATAAAATGTACGTAAAGAACATTTAAGTTTAGCATTGTTAATGTCGCATGTTCTAAAGTATGTTTCTAAAATTACGCGTGAAAATACGTTTCCAACAGTAAGCTGTGTGAGTCCCGCAAAAAGGGTATTAATACCCTTCCCGCGGATATGCATCAGTTCAACAAACGGGTATTATTACCCTTCTCGCAGACATTGTGTTAATTCAAATTATTTTATATACTAGTATTAATTTTTGTTCATGGCCACAGCATAGGAAATTGACGGGATGAGATTTTGCTTTGTAGTACCTACCCGTACATAATAGCCAGACAATTTATAGAAATAATAATCTTAAAAGTTTTCACTTTTGCTCATATATGATATTAGAAATTTCATCACTGGCGTCAACACTAAAATGGCTTAGCGGATAGTTCACCTTCCTTCTCTATTCTTGCTTTTGTTTATTATATCATAGAGAAAACGGTTGTCCTGGCTGCGGAACATAAAATAATGGATAGGAGTGACCAGAGTTCATAACCTGTTTCAAGTTGCGCAGGACAGAGATGCCTTTGCTGCATTGATCGCCAACGTTGGGGGGACCTGACACGGCACCGGAAGAAGAAGAAGAAAATACATATTATATGCGTATTGTTTGCCAATAGCTTTGAAAAGTGTCGATTAAAATTTTTGTAGTTTTATTTTTTGGATCAGTGCTCCTTGATCGTGAAATGAGCAGTAAGGAATGCAAATTAAACTCATGTTACACAAAAAGCTAACTGTCTCCACTCAATCCATTTACAAAGTGCTGGAGCGACAAACGCCCGCCGAGTGCTTTTGTAGGGCCAGCCATTCTCCGTAACGCGGATATTTGTATGAGAGCCAGGAACCTACCTATTCCCTTCCACGTTTCGTTTTATTCGTTCGCTTTATCCGTTCGGGGCTATTTGTCTTGCGGATGTTTCTTTTCGTCCTTTCTTAACACCAGACCAATCTTATCGCTCTTATTTTTAGCACTCCCTTTGTTCTTGTGAGTTACAAATATTTTGCACACCCATGCTCCCTCCTCGGGCTCGGCTTTAATCAACTGTTATTGAATTCAAATAAAACCTACCTACTTTTTACGTTTTCGCTTCTATTGCTGTATGGTATATAATTCGGTAAAAACATGAAACGTTTTTCTGTATGTTGTAATAACGTACTTTACATTTATCTCTCTATGATGTAAATGTATAATATATTATAAATATTAAAAAATGTTTCTTGAAATTCTTCTTGTTCTTCGCCTTAGCCTCCATTATTCTTCTCCTCCAACTCATGTCCTCCGCTTTGACCCTCCAATCTGACAATCTATTTCGCCCCATCTCTCCCAACTTTATCCTCGCATCCTTGTTTCTTGAACATTGATGTAAAACTTCATATTAAATGATTAATACGAATGACAAGTCTGTTTTCTAGAAGTTTTATTTTATGGGAGTGTCATGTTTCGCCTTTCTATGGCATTATCAAAAATCATTTGTTTATGCCTTAGAAAGGCGAAAAATGTCACTTCTATAAATTATAATAAAACTTCTATAACACAGACGTTTTCATTCGTATTAATTAACGCACTTTATATTTTTTCACGGCATAATAAATAATAAAAATAAGCCACTATCAAATATTGAATGTCGGCCACGTGAGGAGTCGGAGAAATTGACTCGCGTGCGTGATACGGTGAACGAATGTTAAGGAAGCGAGAGAAATATGTCGGGAAAGAAAAGTGTGGCAGTCAATTCTTTCTGCCTATCCCTTCGGTGGGACGGCGTGATGGTTAGCTAGTTAGTAAGTTCAACAACGATGTAAAATTCTTTAAAAAATATTGAATATTGATTAAAAAAATTCGTTTTTTAGAAGGAGAGTGTGGGATATGTAGCTTATTTTTATTGAATTATGTCGTGAGAAAAACCGTTTTCATAAATATTTAAACATACTACAGTTTATAAAATATTTTTCATATCCCAGTTTGGTATCAGAAAGAAATAGTGCATTTCATAAATTCTCGTACATGTTTGGAGTTCTGAAGCTAATTAAATTGATTTAATGGAATTTGAACGATTCGTATAACATACTCGTATACGACAACGCATGCTCTTAAAACAGGCAAGAATGACTTGTGATAAAATTACGAGTTTAACCGGAAAATTCTTCCATATTCGCCAGACCTCGTTGGGACTTCTGATCTTGGGGACTTGGATTCAAACCTGGACACGACTCGACTTCTTCATATATATTTTTTTTACTTAATTAAATAACTTGATTTATTTAGGAGGCTTTTGAGGTTAACTACGTTCGGCCTTCTGTGTCCCGAAACATGTTTGTTTTACATTTTTCATTTCTATTTTAAATAAAGTATCGTATATAAAACTATCAATGAAAGCAAAGTGGTAGTTCACAATGAAGTTTTTGTACCGACTCTGAGATCCCTAGACGTATGTGTGGCAAAACGATGTACAACAGAATTTCAAATACTGATATGAGGAAGGGATGTAGAGCGGGAGAAAGTATTCTGAACAAAATTAGGAAAGGATCACTGCGTTGGTTTGCACATATGGAACGCATGTATGAAGGAAGTATGGTTATGGCATCTATTGAGTACGGGTAAAATATTATATACATTCAACATAATACCAGGAACGCATTAGAGATGGTTCGACATTAGAAAGACAAGATGCTTTCTAAAGTCGAGAGTATTTGTCCCCTGAACGTACTTTCATTAATATGAAAGACGTCGATCTCCGAGGAGACCACGTTTAGCAGACTAATTGCTCTTTCTACCGGTGTCACCAGAGGCAGATTTTAAAAGGTCTGCCATGTTAGAAGTCGGAAAAATCGACGTGCGTGTATGACTCGCTGTATGAATGTGGATAAACTAGAGACGTGTGTCAGAATCGAGGTGTGTGGCAGTTCATTCTCTCTACCTACCCTTTAGTTGAAACGACGTGATTGTTTTCATTTTATTTTCATTTATTTATTTTAAACATATCTAAAGCATTACAGATTTTTTTCCAATACACTAAAGATACAAGTTAGAGATACACAATAATAAGTAATACATAATGATTAATAAAAAAGAGCAAGAAACATAAGATGCATGGCAAATTAATAAAATAAATATACCATACAATTATAATAAAGATAGTACTTCCCTCAGATGAGCCAAACTATCACAAAATATGTCGAGGTGATACGATTAAGCAAGGATATTGCTCTACCTACCGGCATAACCATTGGCAGGTTGGCTCTGCATCGTGGGAGATAAAACAATATATGGCCATATGTTTTGTTGTTGTTGTTGTGTTGTGTAGTAAAGTTTATAAAATATTGTTCAATTTATTGTGAATTAACAAAACAAAGTAATGGCGATATAGAGGAAAATTATAAAATATATATTTTAATAGTTTGTGTTATGAAAATGAATAATATTGTGTCGTTGTATAATCACGTAATAATTTAATCAATAGTCGTACTTTTGATGGATGTTGTTCTTAAGGGACAATCGCAGCACCTCGATCCCGAGTTTTCCCGAAATGGCTGCTGCCGGGAAACGGCAGTCCCTAATACGCATGAATGCTAATGAGCCCGTGCAGCCGATACGACTGTCCCGCTCGCCCGCATCTCGCTCTCCCGCTCCTTTTCGGATATTTCATCTCGCGCTGGCCAATTTTTGAGATACCCGCCTCCATATTAAATTCCTCCTGTACCTGGGCGGTAGGTACCCCCTGTCAAAATTAATTTTAGCAAAACGTTATTTCAACAAATTTGTTTTTTTAATGAAGGGAATTTTTTTCGTTCGTCATTACTAACTTGCTTTATTTTTAATAATTATTATCCTATAACTAACTCATGTTAGAAGCCGGAAGAATCGACGTGCGTGTATGACTCGCTGTATGAATGTGGAGGATGCTAAAGAGGTGTGCCAGGATAGAGTATTGTGCCGGTCCATTCTCTCTGCCTACCCCTGCGGGGAAACGGCGTGATAGTTTGTTGTTGTTGTTGTATAACTAATTAACCATAGGGGAAGGCAGAAAAAATATGCACCACCACACTTCCTTCTTGACATTCTTCTCTCGCTTCCTCAACATTCATACATCGTATTTAAAAAATATATAAAGCTTGTAACCCGCGTGTGTTAAATATAATTTATAAGTTGTATACACAAAAAATACAAACCAAATTATAGTAAACATTAATGAAAAAATTATGTTGTTTATGAACTACTTATACTTTTGTCTTTATTTCGACAGCGACTGGTTTCGCCAAGCTAGTAAGCATCGACAGACTGTTCATGTCATTTACCAGTTTATCAATGCCGGCGAGCCTGTCGAAACCGGTTGCAATCGAAACAATGACAAAAGTGGAAGTAGTACTTAAACATCACACACATTTTTATTTGAAACGAACTTCCATCAAGAGATTTCAGTAACAACATTTGATTATCTCTTTCGGAGGGACACTCCGGGCCATACATTTAGCCCCATCATAAAACAACTACCAAATGACATTCCAACAATGTTTCCTATAGACGTAAGAGGAATAGCCATTCGAGCTGAACCTCTGTAAGCCAGAAGATCCAATTCCAAGTCTTAATTTATAGTGTGTTTTTTATATAATTTGATATTGTTTTGTTGTAAATACTTTTTTTTGTTTCCACCGTATATAACTGGGATAAATTCTGCTTACCCGAGATATGTAAATAGTAATAAAAGCAGGGTAAAAGTTATGTTTTTATTTGTCAGAAAAAAAATGTCTCCCTGATTCCACACATCCACGCAGATGGCGGATGGCGTCACGTTTTTACGATAATTTATCTCAGGAGCGAGAATATCCAGTAGGTATCAAAGGTTGTGTAAACCTACGGCGCTAACGCCGCCGGTAGGCACCGGCGCTGGGGAGCCGGTAGCTAAATAGAATTACACGTGGAAAAACAAGAAAGGATTTCAGCATCTTCCCGCTCTAACTCGATTTGTCTGCACGTAATATTTTTCAAACTTATGAATTTTCACTTTATTGTCTTCCTTCTGCCTCCCTCCCACCACCGAAGATTGATTCTCTACCGTTCTAGAAGCAAAGGAATATATCGCTAATACGATTCCCGGAAAGACCTTTGTATTATTATTTTTTTTTTTTTCCACCTAGCTCCGTATTGGGTCGCTCTACAATTGGTTCTGAAGATTTGTACAGAAATTTGAAACAGCATTTCTCTTGTGTTTATTCTTCAGTACCCTCCCATGAATATTGTATTTTCGTTATCTTATTTAAACTAAAAACATGTTTTCTTAAAAATTACAACAATGTTTTATATTTCGCACATCCTCTGAAAAACTGTCGTTGCACAGAAAATGTTTGTTTTCAATTAAAATATATACCTATATATATTACTATCTAATATGTTTTATAACCTACGAATAGATTGATAAATTTCACATACAATAATAACAATATACGCTTATTATTCATATTCATTACAACATAGTAGTTCATGTAAGATAAAAAAAATATTAAAATGTGTTTTTCTCAGAACTGATTTTTTGTGTTGTGACAGTTTTGTTAGAGGATGTGCGATTTATTGCGCCTATGTAAGTTTCTCTGGATGTGTTGTTGTGTGTATATATATTTATTTTTAAATGATAATCTGCTTATAATATAACGCGCGTAAAATGAAAATTCTTTTAGTAGCGTTTTGCTTTATGCTAAAGATTGTGTTGGGATATTCCGTATATTAGGTATGTGTGGGTAAGCAAAGAATCAGTCCCTCTGTAATCTGCAGAATCAATATCGTTTTATCCCCGGAATTCGGGCAATTATCGGAGGATTAACGGCCTAGGAAGGTTTATATTTTTTTGTGTATGAAAGTGCTTTCCTCTTTCATACGAACCGTTTGACCGGAAGCGGACAGGCGGGTGACCGCCGCGGTCCCACCCTAGTTCAATTTTAATCGCTTTCTGACATAAATTCACGCGGGATTTTCAGTTGGCGATTCGTGGAAGTTAGTTAGTCGAGTAACTATGTTTAGGTCCGATGGGTGTCGGTGATGGAGTGAACAAACATCAGTCTATTACCCGAGCTTAGTTTCTCAATGAGGCGGGCACTCGCCGTGGCCCACGTTCGGCCATCTTGCGGTACCTTTCTTCCCTTGCTTTTAGTATTATCGCATTATGTAAGTTCCCGTTCCTCTCTCTCTCGACTAAAGTGGCTTAATTTTCTCCAGACAGAATCGGTCCCCGAATATACTAGCGGGGGTTAACATTTATTCCAATTCGGGAATTCAATTTATCACAATGTACATACACTTCATTTGCTGTTATGTAATACATATCCGGAGACATTAATATAAGGTACTCGCTTTGTATTCCGCAAACCTAATGCGGTCCCGCGAGATTCCATCTATTTGATGAAGGGGAAGCTATTTATTCTTCAATTTTAATCGAACTCGCATAATCTCGTCATGAATACATCATACCGAGTAAATCCTTTAATAAATAAAATTTATATCCAAAGTTCCCGCAGAATACGCGTATCAAAGGTATATTTCAAAATGGTTGTCATAAAGATATTTAACTTTTCACGAGGAGAGCGCTTCCTAAAGTTACACACTTAACTCGAAATTAATGGGTACGAATATCGGTTTTAAATAACTTTGTATGAATGAGTAGTCAATTTATCATTTTAAGTGTTTTATTGTATAGTGATACATGAATTGATAACTTTGCATGTTTTTCACGTATAAATTTATGTTAATGCTTTTGTTGTGACCTATTAATAGGTGTTTTTCTTTTCTTTTTTTAGATAAATTGATTGTGTGCATAGTTAGTTATCTGCACGTAGGCACGATTATTTGCTCCTCGGTTTTCCTACGGTAGAAGCATGCCACTTCCAACGGCGATTTGTATTATATTTACATAAGGGGTCTACCCGCCCGCGCTCGCTAGGCACACTCATATTGTGTAATAAAATAACATGACGCAATAACTCCGGCGATCGCCGAATTTTGTATTTGATCAAATGTAAAGAATCTGATAATGCGCTTCAAATGTTTCTTTGTTCCATTGTGCCAGGCACTTCTCTTTATTCGCGTATGAAATAAAATTATAATAAAATAAAAATACAGTACGTACATTTGCTTTCGGGTCTCGTATGAAAGAATTTCTCCCGCGCTGAAAATATTTTAACTGTCGGTAATGGAAATAAATTTCGCGAAACTCGAAATACACCGGGAGTAACTTTTGTCAGATTCCGCTCTTTATCAAATTTCCTCCGCTCTGTGATATTACGAGTCCGTGCCGCCGTACAAGTATTCGCAATGTTTGCGAGAAGTTCCCAACAACGGTGCACCCGCGCGCGAGTAATGCGGGAGGTGTAACTCCGGCAAGACGCGACTCTGCTTCCTAAATTACTGCTCTCATTAGCGGCGCGGCGCAGGAAGGGTTGCCCCGGCAGCTCCCTCAAAGGTTAAGCCGAGGACTTCACGGGCGACTGTTTACTGCAGGGTCTCCTCGTGCCCGTACAGCATCACACAATGGGATAGGTCGTCATTTGTTCGTTTTGGCAATCCAGTGCATTATATTAATGAAGTGAAGCGCCAGGAGTGGGGGATATTTCGGTAAAACTGCACGAGCCTTCGGCGGATTATTTTTGCAACACTGAACAGGGAACTTTGCCGTTTTTTTTGTAAGACTAAAGCTCTGATAAATGAATATGGCATCGTGCGGTGTCTCTGTTCAACGAAGCGAAAAATGCGGGGAGCAATTTTTTTTACTTCCATAAAAATACGGGAGCTCTTTCGGTTCAATGAATATAATTTGAGATTGTAATGATTGCGGCGACGTTTCGCAAAATATCTTTCGGAACCGGTTTTTCGCGATCGCAATTTTCTTTATTGACTTCCTGGAACATCCCCTGAGTCTCGGGTGACGTGCAATTTGTAGACATTTATTTGTAATATTTTTAACTTTTGTCAAAAATTCTCCCTGCAGATTGGCCGCCTCAAACCCTCCAACGCAAATCTACGATTTTTTTTGTGTTATATTGGGTTCGTCCAAATCCACCAACTCCAATAAACCTTAAACAGGAGGTGTTTGACTGCTGAATCCTACCGGTCTTAATTATGGTTTCGAAACGGTAACATTGTCAGAAAAGCGCCAATTAATTGAGAATTGTCCAAAAAGCTATGGAAAAAGCAATGTTGTTGATAAGTAGGTATAGTGGATAGGGTGAGATCAAATCAAATCAAATCAATTTATTTATTTTCTCGAAAGATATTACAAACAACAACTATAGATTAAGGCATCTATTAAGAACAGGTAAAATATAATAAATACGAGTATATAATACCAGGAACACATGAGAGATGGTTCGACATTAGGAATAGAAGAAGCTCTCCAAAGTCAAGAGTATTTGTCTTCTGAACGTACTTTCACGAATATAAAAGACATCGATCTCCAAAGGGATCATGTTCAGCAGTTTGATTGCTCTCCCCACCGCAGATTGGTTCTGCATGCTGGGAAATAAATCAGTCTGTGCTGACGCTCTCGAAGATAACCATCCGGAACATAAAGATGGATAGCCTCCAAGATTCAAAGAATCCCCTGATAAGTTTGAAAAATTTGTCTGAGTTTTAACACAATCGCTGCGTCGGACACGGCTCCCGCGTCGGTCACGGGAGCCGTGTTCATGTGTTGCTTTCAGTGTTACCAACTAAATATTCTACAACATATCAACAATTGCTGTTATTTAGAACTGAGATATACTACAAAATTTTGTGGTTTCGGAAGTTTGGTACTTTTCTGGTTCTCTGTAAAGCATGCGAAACTTTTACGCAGCCAAAGTGTTAATGACTGAAAACATTGTCGAAGCGCCCTTGAGGTGAGTTATTCACGAAAATAGCGCTATACAAACTAGCTTAATTATTATTAGTTAGATTTTATATCACGTGGAAGAGACCCTAACAATGGCCGCAAGCCGGGCTTTTCGTTCTTAGGAATGGACGGACGTTTATGTACACGTGTCACCATTGGATGCACGCTGCTTGGGATTAAAAATAAGATAAGGTAATCTGAAGAGGTAATTGAATCAAAGAGTCAGACCGTGGAAGCGGTTTATTTCACTTTTAGTGATGTTTGCACGCTCTCTTCACTGCGGGCCTTGTGTGCAGAGGCTCGCGCTATCGGCCCATATCAAATAGTCCCGAATAGCTAACGATTGTTTGCTAGTCTCTATTTCTGTCGTATTTTTCTATACAAATTTGCCTAGTGTAGAATTTAAAAAGGGTTAATTGAATACACGCATTTAGGAGAGCCGTGTTTCAGATAAAATCAAATCAGTTTATTTTCTCAAAATATAATACAAACATTAATGCTTGTTTAAGGCATCTTTTGAGAACAGGTAAAATATAATAGATAATAAAATATAATACTAGGAACGCATGAGAGATGGCTCGACTTTAGGAATACAAAATATTCTCCAAAGTTAAGTTTATTTGTCTTCTGAACGTACTTTAACTAATATGAAAGACGTAAAATTCGTACAATTTTATAAATGAAGATGGAAATAGATAATGAAGTTTTTGTGCCAACCTTATGTATAGAAGTGAAGATAAAAGTAAGATAAATTCCGTAAAAATGAAATCACCGAAAATAATGTAAATATGAACGATGTATGAACACAGAAATATAAGCATTATTAATATATAAGCAGTTTGGACAAATGGAACGAATGAATGAGAGATGTATGAAATATGGTATACAAGAAGTGAAAATGGAAAAAAAAAACCGAGAAGTACGGCCGAGGAAAACATGGCTTGACCGAATTAATCAATTATTTAAAAGCCGGCCACATTCGATGTCGGAATAATAATAATTATTATTATTATTTTGTAGAATCGCTCTTTACATCATGACAGCATAAGCCAAATCGATGTAAAGGATACTATAGCCATCATGGTGATTCTCGTGACATGTTATAGGTAGCTAATCTATTGCCATTTTATTGTCACGTGAATCCTACACCAGACCATAGACAGTGTGACAATTACACTGCTCTCGTCGGGAATCGAACCCGGAACCTTCGGGGTGGCAGTCAATGCACTTACCACTCGGCCACGAAGGTCGTCGGTTAACATACATATTTCGATGTATGAGTGTAGAGGAATCTCGAGAGGTATATCGGGAAAAAACAGTTTGGCGGTCCATCCTCTCTGCCCACATTTTCGGGAACCGGCTTGATGGTTAATTTTTTTTAGTTAGGTTGAATATATTTTCCACTTACAAAAACCGAAATTTTAATTAAACATTCTACGATATTAGAGCCAATGTTCACGTGTTGAAATTGAGATATTTTTGACTAGATTATTAAATGGTTTTATTAGTGTTACGTAGTTTACTCTTGCGTGCTAAAACATAAATTAAGTTTACAACTGTGTTTTGGTTTCACTGTTCAAAATGTGTAATTTATTTGAAATAGAGTTATCTACGAAGTCTGGTTGAAATGATGTGTTACAGTAGATGGATTAATTAACGCTTAAATAATTGTTGGCGTCTCGCTCCAATCCCTAAGGTTACGGCCAAACCGAAGTGTTTCGGTTGGTGGCTCGCTTGCTGCCTGTCCGAAAATAACGTCCGAAAGTTAACAGCGTTGTCAAATTATTTTATTGAAAAATGTCACGCTATTCGTTAAGTTTTAATATACATACATACATACAAACCATCACGCCGTTTCCCCGCAGGGGTAGGCAGAGAGAATGGACCTCCACACTACTCTATCCTGGCAAACCTATCTAGCTTCTATTCCTCCACATTCATACAACGAGTTATACACGCACGTCGATTCCTCCGACTTCTAACATGACCAACCTTTAAAATTTGATTAATTTGGTCATGCCATGTTTTCCTCGGTCTGCCTCGACTCCGTACCCCATTTACATCATTAAAGTATACTTTCTTAACCATTATTTCTCCATCCATGCGTTCCATATGTCCGAACCAACGCTGCGATCTTTTCATAAATTTGTTCATAATACCTTCTTCCGCTTTACATTCCTTTCTTATTTATTTTTTTATTTTACTTTAATTTATTCATTAATCAATTAAGCTTAAGGGAAATCATGATATGTGATCACAAAGTTTATGATAAGAAAATTATTAACTCTATTTATTTTCGAATGGAATATTTATTTATTTTACATTGAATAACATTTGCTAATTACGAGCACATTATCAAATATATCAATAAAAATTCAGACGTTAGCAAATTCGACTCAATATAAAACAAAGTACTATGATATTAAAAAATAAACATGTTTCGGACACAGATGCCCTTCATCAGTGTTTTGTATATTACCAAATATATTTGTATTTGTATATACGAGGTCTGTTCAAAAATTTTCGCGAATTTTGAATTTCCGCTGGCTACGTATATTTGATTTTTGATTTTTTTGTAGCGTTATGTTGGTACTCATGTCCCTTACTTATGCTGACAAGGTCGGCCATTTTGAATGTTTAGTTAATTTTTGACAGCTGTTTTGCTTGGATGTGTTTTGGCTCGTCTTCGATTTTTGCCTATTCCAAAAAATGGATCAAAGAATCTGTATCAAATTTTGTGTGAAAAACAAAATAAAGTGCGCGGACGCATTTCGAATGTTGACTGTGGCATATGGTGAAGCTACCTTGGACCAAAGCAACGTTTATCAGTGGTACAAAATGTTCTCAGAGGGCCGAGAAGATATGAACGACGAAGAGCGTGCCGGACGCCCGAGCACGTCAACAACAGACGAAAACATTGATAAAGTGAAGAAAATAGTATTAGCCAATCGTCGAATCACCGTTAGAGAAGTTGCTGAGGACCTAAACATATCGATTGGCTCGTGCCATTCGATTTTAACCAATGATTTGGGCATGAGTCGGGTCGCCGCGAAATTCGTGCCAAAATTGCTCAATTTCGACCAAAAACAGCATCGCGTTAACATTGCTCAGGAGATGTTGGACTCGGTCCGTGACGACCCAAATGTGCTCCAGAGGGTCATAACTGGTGACGAATCATGGGTTTATGGTTATGACGTGGAAACCAAAGCTCAATCATCCCAATGGAAGCTGCCGCATGAGCCAAGACCAAAAAAAGCGCGCCAAGTTCGGTCGAACGTGAAGGTTTTGCTCACAGTTTTCTTCGATTGCAGGGGCGTGGTGCATCATGAGTTCTTGCCACAGGGTAGTACGGTCAATAAGGAATATTACCTGCAAGTTATGCGCAATTTGCGCGAAGCAATCCGCCAGAAACGCCCGGATTTGTGGAAGAACAAAAACTGGCTTTTGCACCATGATAACGCCCCTGCTCACACATCGTTGCTTGTGCGCGAATATTTGGCCAAAAACAACACAGTAATGGTGCCGCAGCCACCGTATTCCCCAGACCTGGCCCCCTGTGACTTTTTCCTGTTTCCAAAACTGAAGAGGCCCATGAAAGGACGACGCTACGCCACGATTGAGGAGATAAAGACGGCATCGAAGGAGGAGCTGAACAAGATCACAAAAAATGATTTTTTTAAGTGCTTCGAGGATTGGAAAAAACGTTGGCATAAATGTATTATATCCGAGGGGAATTACTTTGAAGGGGACAAAATAGATATTCATGAATAAATAAATACTTTTTGAAAAAATATAAAATTCGCGATACGTTTTGAACAGACGACGTACAATATAAATATTTTAATGAAAAAAAATGATAAAAAGTTTGTGAAGTTTACAAAGCTTTAAACCATTATCCAATGAATCCGCAACACAAAGTTATGGGGAGTAGAGAAGGAAATAAATAGTTAATTTAGTTCAATACGAGGATTTCTTTTCCTTCCTCCCGAATTCGTCGAGCGCTTTCAAAGCGAGTATTGCGTTGGGCCAGACCTGTTACCATAACATCTGAGGTCCCTGTGATTCGTGCTGTGTACAGGGTGACTGCGCCGTTTCTCCGCCCGCTGTCTGCCGTCCGGGATGGTGGCGTATACGTCTCGTAAGAAACCTTTCCGGCAAATGACACCGGGATCCTTCGGAATTCCGTTATTGTGAGAATAGTCGATAAGCAATTCGACGCTGAAAGGCCGGCATTTGTTCATCCGGAACACTGTGCCACCTAATTGGCTCCTCGTAATCTCAGCAGACATGTCTGAAGGAGCCGGGCTAACTCTCCTCCGCGACTGGCGAGATTTGCGCTATCATATTTTCTCTTAGAAGAATGTGTGGAAAATCTGAATATAAAAGGAAAAATGTAACTAACTATCACGTCGTCTCTCCGGAAGAGTAAGCAGAAATAATGGACCCCCACATTGTTCTGTCCTTGCTTGCTTTTCTCGACTCCTCTACATTTATACATCGTCACATGTACGCACGTCGATTTCTCCGATTCCTTACGAGACATACACACTCGTATAATATTTGATTGAATTTATCGTGCCACGTTTGCCTCTCTCTTCTTCTATTTTAATTCCGTTTGCATCGTTAACATATACTCTATTTACCATTCATTCTTTCCAATGTCTAAACCAGGGATTCCCAATTTTTTTTTGTCCCTTAGACACCTTGCCGATTTTTCATGTTTTGTGTAGACCTCCTGCTTTCCTAAAATAGATTTTTCGAACGAGCTAAAAAAATGGTCGCTGTCGAATTCTACCGGCTGGAAGTCACTGTTGAGCTAACGATTTCGATCGTCCGGGTTATTTCTTCAATTTAGTTGAACCAACTCGTGGCCCCCAATTTACATCTCATGGACCCCCATTTTTTTTGCAACTGTCGTAGACCCCTTGCAAGTTGTCGTGGACCCCTGAGGGTCTATGTAGACCACTTTGGGAATCACTGGTATAAACCATCTTAATGACAATTTTATTATTTTGTTCATAACTCTTTAATTCGCACCGCATCCACTTATTTATTATATTTACATTTGACACTATCATATACAGATTTATCACACATTCGTCAAAAAGAATAATCTACCTGCGTTCAAGACATGATGTATGAACGTTGAAGAATCGATTGAAGCATGTCAGGCAGAACAGTGTCGCTCCATTATTTTGCAGCCTACCCCTTCGGAAAGACGTTATGATGGTTAGTCAGTTAGTTTTTTCAGCTTCTTTATAAGCGTCGTCAAAGCGATAAATCGAACCGCGTCTTCGATGTAATCTGACTTACTAACGTTCCGTTTCGCCAGAGGGGTAGGCAGAGAAAACGTACCGCCACAGTGTTCTATTTTGACATAACTCTGCCACGCATATATAATATTATATAAATGGATGATTTACAGAGCGCCATTTTTATGAATTAATCATCTCAAGGGCGCTGTAGCTCCATTTTATGAACTAGTTGAAGATAAATATTTTAGTTAAAGTGAACATTTTGGTTTAGAATAAAGATTTTGTTAAAAATAAACATTTTATTTTAAATAAACATTTTGTTAAAATAAATATGTTGTTAAAAATAAACATTTTGATAGAAATAAACATTTTGTTAAAAATATTTAAATGAACGTTTTGTTAAAAATAAACATTTTTGTAAAAAATAAACATAGGTACAGTTGAAAATAAACATTTTTGCTAAAAATAAACATTTTGTCAAAATAAACATTTAGTTATAATAAAACATTTTGTTAAAGATAAACACGTAGACGAATGTGTGGATACTCTGTGTATAATAGAGTGTTGAATGAAAATATAAGAAGAGAATGCGGTGCGAATGATGGTGTCATGAACAAAATAATGAAAGGATCATTAAGATGGTTTGGACATATGGAAAGAATGAATGAAGAAAGAATGGTAAAAAAAATATATGTTAATGATGTAAATGGAACCTGAAATAGAGGAAGACCGAGGAAAACGTGGCACGATCAAATAAACCAAATATTGAATGTCGCCAATGTGAGGAGTCAGAGTAATCGACGCGTGTGCATGACACGATGTATGAATGTTGAGGAAGCGAGAGAAATATGTCAGGAAAGAAAAGTGTAGCAGTCCATTCTTTCTGCCTACCCCTTCGGAGAGACGGCGTGATGGTTAGTTAGTAAATTAGTTAATAAACATTTTTGTTGAACGCATGCTCATTGATTGTTTTGTCGATTGCTCGTTATACCCTGACATACCTCACGAAGTTGTTCTCAACATTCATACGTCGTTATACGCAAGCACGTCGATTTTTCCGACTTCGAATGCAGTCTGTGTTCTGTGAATTCCGTGAATTAGTTACTTGGCGTTCATATTTTCCATTTTTTTCCGCTTGGGGCGCGATCGACCGCTCGCGGGACCGGGCCGGAATGACACATTTGATTAATACGTCTGTCACGGGCGGCGTACCTAAGTAAGGTGTTGGTCCATAATTTATTACCTATTTGTTGTAGCATATTTTTCCAGCACATGCGACCGCGTTTTACTCCAACCGCCGTGAATCAGCGCGGCACCCCAAATCTCCCAGCGGATCGAGGTTTTTGGAGAAATTCAATTGTGCAGCTTTTTGGAAACATTTAAATCTTTATATTTACATTATTATATATCAAATATGTTTATTTTCTCAATAGACCTTACAAGCAATATTAATGTTAAAGGCATATATTGAGTACAGGTTAAATATAATATATACAATATAATATATTGTATATATTATATTTAACCTGTACTCAATATATATAGTTCTTTCGTTTATACATATAAAGAATTTTGACAGATGTAAAAATAAATTTTTCATTTGTTCCAATGACAATTTGAATAATTTCTTCAATATTCTTTTAAAGTTCTTGCTGGTGTTGGTTGGTTTTAAGTGCCTAATTACTGCCAAATAAAAAAAAGTGGATACGTGGAACATTAATTAAATTATATAACAGCTCATCAAAAAAACGGTGGATACGTGTAACATAAATTAAATAAACACAAAAGTCCGGATCGTCCATGTCAACATGTGCAACATCGGAAAAACATTATGTGTTATTACATTATGTGCTAAATAATAAAAAACGGTGGATTCGTGGAACATAAATTAAATAGACAAATGTGCACCATATAAAATAACATTTTGTATTAAATTATTTTTATTTTATTTTGTTATTTTATTTAATATCATTGTATTTTATATTATTTGTTTTAGATTTATTTTGTGGATGTTGGAAGATCGAAGTGTGCGCGGGAGATGCCTATTGGTGGCGATGAGGTTCGCAACCCATCACACCGCGTCTCCCGCGGGGCGAAAAGAGAAGGATGGAGTGCCGCATCGGTTAAAGTGTGACAGTCCATTCTTTCTGCCTACCCTTTCGGGGAGACGGCGTGATGGTTAGTTGGTTAGTTAGTTTTACAATATAATATTAGGAACGCATATGAGATGGTTCGATATTAGGAAGCCCTGGTTCTCTCTAAACTCATAAGTATTCTGAATATATCTTCTGAATGTACTTTCACTAATATGAAATACGTCGATCTCCGATGAGACGTTGTTCAACAGACTAATTATTGCTGTTCCCACCGGTGTCATCAGAGGCAGGTTGGTTCTGGCGGCCGGTAGGTAAAACAATCTATGCTGTTGCTGTCGGAAATTTTCTTGATACAAATTAAAACGTCTATGTTCTAGAAGTTTAATTGTATTTTATGCGAATGACATGCTTCGCCTGTCTTAAGGCATTATCATTTTTTTACATTTCAATCCTAGCTGTTGCCATTCTGCCACAAAGGTCATCTATATGTCATTATAGATCAAACGCAGGTTTTGTAGATTCACATTTTGTACATTTTATATTGTATTAACGATGTATATAGAAAAACAAAACAGCGGAAGACCTAGGAAAACGTGGCACGATCAAATTAATAAAATATTAAATGTTTGCCACTTAAGGAGTCAGTGAAATGTAAGGTAATCGAAAGAAGTTTTGCAGAATCGAATAATGTGGCGGTTCATTATTTCTGCCTACCTATTCGTGTCGAAACTCCAAGTAACTCAGCGGGCAATAGAGAGGAGGATGTTAAACATCAGTCTGCGAGACAGAAAGTAAAGTTGTTGACGCAGCGTGCAAAATAGCCTCGTTGAAGTGGAATTGGGCCAGCCATATAGCGAGGACAAAGAATGATCGGTGGACAAGACACACCCTGGAGTGGCGACCGAGAACCGGTCAAATAAATCCTGGCACCCCACAAGCCAGATGGTCTGATGACATCAAGAGAGTGGCAGGAGGTCAATGGCACAGAGCGGCGAGAGATAGAGAGTTGTGGAAGTCGGGAAGGGAGGCCTATGTTCAGCACTGGACGACTAAAGGCTGATAGGTAAGTTCAACATAATAACTTAATGAAATCAAATGATTTTACTGAAATCTCTTGATGGAAGTTCATTTTAAATAATAATTAAATAAAACGATATCTTTTAACTACTTCCACTTTTGTCTTTATTTCGACAGCGACTGGTTTCGCCAGGCTCGCTGGCATCGACAGACTGGTGGAGGGTCCAGTCTGTCGATGCCAGCGAGCCTGGCGAAACCGGTCGCTGTCGAAATAAAGACAAAAGTAGAAGTAGTTAAAAAAAACATCGTTTTATTTAATTATTACTTCAAGGATTAATTGTATCTCAATAGAGACGAAGATGCGAATTGGAAACAGAATATGGTGGTTGAGGTGTTTACAGATCTTATGACCTGTCATTGGTTGGGTTAAGCGCACGCTACAATACAACATTCCCCATTCCATATTTTCTTATGACCACCATGTCTGACAAATTTTTGGAAGTTGTATATATGTTAATCTGTAACACCACACTTCACATGGTAGTTTCAATCTACACACTAGCGCCATCTATGAAGATTGGATTTTAAATGTGTTGAACTTTTCGTTAACTTTCCGATTCGAGATCATTTAATTAAGATGCGAAATTCCTTTTGAAATAGTGATAGAATATCTGTATTGGTCTGAAAGTTTATCTCCGCAATGACCGAACGCTGTTGGGAAATAACTTCCCACCTCCGGTCCGCGCGACAGGAGATCTTTTTGAAATTCACCATGTATTGCGTCCACGGCAGTCGACATTATTGCATTTATGAAGTTTTTCGCTTGGATTGTCTCCGTTTTACGAGTCCGTGTATCGCGTGACAGCCATTTCGTCTCTTTACAGCGCGAGCCCGTGAACCATACGTGCCCCCGGCCCCAGTGCCGGATCAAGGCAGCGCGGGACCTGTAGCAAAAGTTATCAAGAGGCTCTAAGTTTTGTATAATAATAATATAAAACACAACTTTTACAAACAAACTGTTCCCGTTTTAACCACCCCACGTATTTGGACGTACGTGATACGTTCACTTTGACTACCATTCTGCGATATCCCGTATCACGTACGCGCTCGAGAAAAAGTAATGTACCTAAAATGTACAAACTGTTTGGGATACGCGCGTGTGCCAACAACACTTGAGTACAAGTCTTCTTAAATATGATAGTTTTACAAGGGGCAGGCGAAGTGTGCGGCCGAGTATTTGACGTTTCGTAATTTAAAAAAATAAAATTAATATTTAATTAAAATTCATTAATAAAAAAAACTGCTTTTTTTGCACGTTTCTCGGAAAATAACCCGAAGGTAGGGCGGTTCTTGTGAGAAAATTTAGAAAAAAAACTTTGTGTTTACTTACGTACACACTTAAGATGCTATAATTCTTTATTGTAACAGAAAAAAAAAACAAATAGTACATTGTTTTGGCCGAAACACTATGATACCTTAACATTTTAAACTATTAAATTAAATAACTTTGTTTTATGTATCACAATTGTATTTTATTTTAGGCGACAGCTGTTTCGTCAACCTATGTTGACATCATCAGGTGTTACCATAATATAAAGAATTCAATTTCGATACATAAAACAAAGTTATTTAATTAAACAGTTTAGAAAAAAAACAAGTTAAAATTTTGGCACTGATCAATTGTTCACTACACAATCTGTGAAAAATGAATGAATTATTTATGACTAGCTGACCCGGCAACGCTTCGCTATTGCTAAATTCGAGTACATAAATAAACCCAATATATATTCAACAAATACAATTAAAGTTCAATAACAATTCAATTATTTATTGGATTAAATGCCATGTGTATGGATGCAAAAATGTGTGTCTATATCTATAAAACAATGTTTCAATCCAAGCAAACTCGCTGTGAATTATAAACTTGAATACATATTACTAATGTAATTGAAAAACGATTTTTTGAATATTTTATATGAAATTTAATAATCAAATAAACAATATTATATCACATTTGCACAAAACATTCATTATATTAGAGAAACAAAAATCTTGATTTTGTTGTCCATGAAATTCACATCAGAGCCAATAAAGTAAGTTTCTACGATCGTGATTTCGGTACTGCGAGTCCGCTGGCGTGGAAAAGTAATATAGATTATAATACTACATAAGCCTCCCTTCCCGACTTCCAGAACTCTATCCCTCGCCGCTCTACGCCATTGACCTCCTGCCACTCGTTTAATGTCATCAGACCATCTTGCTTGTGATCTGTCAGAATTCGTGTAGCTGTTTCTCTTTCGCCACTCCAGGCCAGAAGATCTTATCATCCGTTGTCCTTGCTTTATGACCGATCCCATTCCATTTAAACATTAGTTATTTTACACGCTGCATCGGCAACTTTGATCCGATCTTTGATTCATCAATTTTGGGCCCTGGAATTAAAAAAAAAAAATTAGAATTGCCATAAGGCGGACACCGAAGAACCGCATAAGGCAAAATTTAAATTTCCGTACAATTAATGAATTACAACTGTTTATTCTTCATATATATGCATAATATTCAGCAGTTCATGCTATATGCATAATAATAATAATAATAATAATTAGCCTAATTTCTCAAATTAATTAAATTAATCAGAATGGTAAAAAAATTGTATGTTAATGATGTAAATGGAACCAGAAATAGAGGAAGACCGAGGAAAACGTGGCACGATCAAATAAATCAAATATTGAATGTCGGCCATGTGAGGAGTCAGAGAAATCGACGCGCGTGCATGACACGATGTATGAATGTTGAGGAAGCGAGAGAAATATGTCAGGAAAGAAAAGTGTGGCAGTCCATTCTTTCTGCCTACCCCTTCGGGGAGACGGCGTGATGGTTAGTTAGTTAGTTAGTTAATCAGATTTTAAAGGTTGGTCATGTAAGAAGTCGGAGGAATCGACATGCGTGTATGACTCGTTGTATGAATGTGAAGGAAGTTAGAGAGGTTTGCCAGGATAGAGTAGTGTTATTGTCCATTCTCTCTGCCTACCCCTGCGGGGAAACAGCGTGATGGTTTGTTTGTTTGTTTAATTTGTATAATCGCCGTTTTCGTGAATAGCTCACCTCAAGGGCGCTTTGACAATGTTTTTAGTCATGAAAGGTGCATGTGACAACAGCGAAATCACGATCGTAGAAACTTACTTTATTGGCTCTGATGTGAATTTCATGGACAACAAAATCAAGAGTTTTGTTTCTCTAAACATATGAATGTTTTGTGCAAATGTGATATAATATTGTTTATTGATATACAGACAACCGTTGTTAAAATTTTATGCGATATTTTGAAAAGGTGGGTTTTTAGGTGAGATTTAAAGTCTGTCGGATTGTCAATGCATCTGAGGCGTGCAGGAAGCATATTTCAGGCGGACGAACCTGCTACTGAAAACCTTTTATACTGTGAAAGCCCGAGCAACACAAAATTCAGATATATAGCTGGCACGTTTGGGAATGTGCTTAATTATTGTCTATAAACTGTAAATTTAAAAACCTTACCTGAAATTAATTATGGAATTTTCATATATGAATGAAAACTACTAAAAGTAGCTTATGTGTAATGTAAAAATGAGCCGGTTCTCATTCGCCACTCCAGGGTACATCTAATTCACTGATCATCCGTTGTTTGATTGATCTAATTCCATTTTAACGAAGTTATTTTAATTATCATTGAATATTTTTAATCCCAGAAACTTCATCCTTAAGCAAATGAAATAACCTGAAAGCAATTTAATTATCTTTGAATATTTTAAATCTCAGCATAATGTAGAATTTAATGGAGTGGAATGGAAAAGAAAGTAGAATTGCAACATGCAGATGCACCAATATGGCTCATTAACAAAATAATTTCAATCCCAATACAAAAATATCCCCATTAGACCAGTGGTCTCTCACACCAGGCTCCTCTAGTGAATTATTTTATCAAAACTTAATATCTTATCCCAAAGATATAGATTTTCGCCCTGCCAGAATAATTTTACATTAAAATAACATTATTAAAATAGATTATACCAATTAAATAACTAATTATCACACTACGAAACGTCATAACCTAAAATGACACGTAAGTAAAACGAATAAATCGATATTATATATCATTAGAACTTTGTTATCGTTGCTGTGGTAATTTTAAAATTTCCCTGACCAAAGTACGCGTATAAAGAACACCTTTATGTTTGAATTCATCAAATGTCATATTAATTGTATTTTAAATAACTAATTAAAATCATAATAATTAAATCACATTAATAAAATAGCGCAATACCATTCAAAATTCTGCCAGTGGTGTAGTTTCTTCATATTCTTGTAGAGCTTCGACGTCCAATATTTTATATTTTCGCTATCATCCTTTGAAATAACCTGAAAGCAATTTAATTATCATTGAATATTTTTAATCCCAGAAACTTCATAACCTAAAATTACATAGATAATATACTTACAAAATATTACGACGTATTGACAGTTCAGAGACCACGTGACCAATCGAACGGCTAGAATTCTAGAAAACGAATATCATTAAGTAATCACCGTCGAACGTAAGAGAAACGAATAAGTTTCAGCCACACGAAAAAATAAAATTTCGTTCATAACCTCAAAATGACGCGTAAAAATTATACTCGCCAAAATTTGGAAGCATAATTACCTGTCTGCATTAATGTACATTAAAATATGGCCAATAAAATAGACTGTACCAATTAAACAACCAATTATTTTAGTACGTAATAAGTAAAACGTATTAAGTATTATACATCGCAATATATTGGACTGTCAGAAAGCAAAACACATTGTTGCCAGTACACAAAATTACATGGAGACTGAATTCTCTCCAGACCATGTCAAACGAATATAGACTCAAAAGATTGATACTCAGGTGATACGAACATTAAGGTCTATATTCGTTTGCAGTACGAAAATTTTCAATTAATTGATTAATTTATAAAGTTAATAAGAGCTCGATTAATAACAAAAATATGCCTATGACGACCGCTGAATTCCACTTAGTCCATTCTCCAAATTTTAGAAGGACCTGTTGAGGAATCACCGAGAAAGAAGGAGACACACACAACCCAGATTGCGTTTTATTTATATGTAGATTAATATCTCACTTGATAATGTAACTTTAAAAACTGTAGTTTCCCGTTGCTTTCACTTTTATTTACAGCATGTTATTTGAAGCCAATTACTGTATACAACATTTAAGTTAATGATTCTTATCACCTGTGATAGGTAGATAATATCAATTGCCATTTTATTGTCACGTGAATTCGACACCAAACCAAAGATAGTGTGACAATCACACTGCTATCGCCGGGAATCGAGCCAGGACCTTTGGTGTGGCAGTCATAGCTCTAGTCACTATGCCTCGAAGGTCATCCATCGTCATTTATAATGCCTATATAACTGCTTTATATCCTAACGCTTTGTGCGCTCTGTTATAATGTGTGTGCGCGCGCCCGTTTAGTTATATGCGCGCGCACAGCTTAGAGCAGTAATAGCGAACCTATGACTCGCAGGTAAGACACTGACCCACGCAATTTTTTTGAATGACACACATTGATTTTTATAATCTTATATTTAATTACATTTTTTTGCTCTTCGCTTGCAAAAGTAAAAGATGTAAAACAAAAACGAAACGTTAACTTAAAAAAAGGAAGTGGGAACCCAAAAAAAAATTCATTAACCATTTAAGCATTTTCTCCTCCCGCTTTCCAAATGACGCTAGAAACTTACGAGCTAGTTCTTCTATAAATAATGAACACAATTTTACCCACTTCTCAAAAAGGCCATCACTGGGTTAGAGGGAACACTGGCCCGTAGAACATGCTTACTTCTGCTATATATCTGATCCCGCACTGGCCGGCCCGCGCCCGCCGTCGACTCCCGTTATTGGAGGAAACGTTTACGTGAAACCACTGCCTCGAGCGTACACGTAACTCGCGGCTGCTATCACGGGAATGTGACGCCTTCACGATTCGGTAACACTGCGCGCCTTCCTTTCCAATTATTTACCTAACCAAAACGGAATTATGCACTTTACGTGGTCATGCAAATGGAGTGAAATGTGATTTATAGTTATTGCTCACACAATGTAACACGCTGTGGAAAATTATTTGACTGAAGACTTCACAAATTTTAACAACATTACATCTGCTCGTTTATCGTTTCTTGAAAGATTATGTAAAATTCCATATTATATAAAAAAAACTAACTAACTAACCATCACGCCGTCTCTCCGAAGGAGTAGGCAGAAAGAATGGACTGCCACACTTTTCTTTCCTGACATATTTCTCTCGCTTCCTCAACATTCACACATCGTGTCATGCACGCGTTAAATTGTATAAATATATACAAATAAAAGAACACAGTTAAATAAAGACATAGAAGGTTACCCGCCGCTTACCCAAACATGTTATAGGACGCAGCGGCGCCCTTCGTCAGCTTCGCTCATTCAATCTCAGTTAACTGGGGAATATAACATTACAAAAAAGAAGCAAAAGGCAATAGGGTTCTATGTCCCAATGTCACAAAACAGACCAAAACATGGTCATTCTCACAACAACATTTGTTTTATCGCTCCTTAAAATGTCGACTTTCGTTGTAAATAAGAAACATTTGCGGGAAGTTCTGCTGTTCTTTTTTAATTGGAAGAAGAGTACAGCTCAGGTGCATATAATGCTTGTGGAAGCTTATGGCGATAAATCATGCAGAGAATGGTATAGACGCTTCAAAGCTGGATCGGACTACCACATGTTCAGATCCATGACGCATGCCTTAGAAGAGCAGCACTTCCATTCAAATGCAGATGTCAAGAATTGGGTCGATGCCTAGATTACCTCAAAAGACGAGGCATTTTTCGACCATGGATTCATGTATTGCCAGAAAGACAGTGAATGGATGGAAAATTAGTGGCTAACGATGGAAAATATTATGATTCATGTATTTTTTTATTTTGCTCTACAAATAAATTCGATTTTCACACAAAAAAACGGACCGAATTTTCCGAAACACTCAATATATATTATGCTCCGTTTATGTGAAATAAGGATAGGTCGAATCACCAACATCGCCAGCAACGTTTTGCTAGTCGCTAGTTCAGCGCCAGCACTGGTATGGAATGATTATAACTTTTCGTATTACAAAGGTTTTTTTTATACTAAACTTTAGCCTATTGACGAAGGTGCCCGTAATAACATGTAATGGAGCGAATAAAAACTTTGAAAGTAGAATGTGTTTTCACACTTTTTATTTTTATCAGCATTTTTCCATCTACACAAATTTGGTAACCATTAAACCTTTCGTGGCCTATAGATTACACTGTTATTCCAGCAGCGTTTAACTTACAGTTTTAAGTCATTACTGCAAATAGAAATACCTATATCTACAGAAGCAAAGTACAGGGAAAAGTGTTTTTTTATAGAGGATTCAAATTATTTAACGAATTGCCGAATGAGGTAAGAGATGCCGGTTCTCTTACGATCTTTCGTCGAAAATGCTTTAAATATGTTGTCAGTACCGATGTTTAGGGTTTTTGTTGTTTTTTTTCATTTGTTTTTTTTATATTATTAAGTGTTAATAAAATGTTGTTTTATGAGTTGTAAAATGTTTTTGTAATGTTAACTTTATTAAATAAATAAAAAAAAGATGACAGTACACAATGGAGTTCTAGTGCCAACCCTGACGTATGGAAGTGGACATATGGAACGAGTGGATGTAAGTAGAATGGTTAAAAAGTTGTACACAAGCAGCGTGAGTGGAAAGAGAAGCCGAGGACGACCGAGGAACACATGGCATGACCAAATTAATCAATTACTAAAAGGCGGTCACTACAACTCACAATTACTAAAAGGAATCCCGAGAGGTATGCTAGGACAGAGCATTGTGGCGATCCATCCTCTCTGCCTACCCCTCCGGGGAAATGGCGTGATGGTTAGTTAGTTAGTTTTGAAAAATGAACATTCCAAGACAATTCGGTAACACGTAAATCTAGTTTGTTTATGTGGGTGTCTCGTACTACGGCTATCTAGTGTAAACTTATCTTCGGGCCTCCGTTGACTTAGGAATTAGCAGTGTAATGTTTGAATTAAACATTGCGTGTAAAAAAAAACAGACGGAGATTTCTGATTACAAGATTTCTCGCCGCTGTGATTTCCTCCTCTCGAGTGCCGCAGATGGGTATCGCTTCTGGGTTGATGGCACGTTAACTGGTTAAGATGCCTTACGCGAGTATATTCGCTCTCTGTTTCCGTGCCCGTGGAGGCGACCATATAAAATGAGCGAGTTAGCTCGCTCAATTTTATGACTGTTTCTAAATAATTTGTAATTTGAATTCGAATAATATAAAATATGAAACATATAAAGGCATGGAACTGTCAAAAGAAGGATTAAACTAGAATAAATGCAGTAGAAATGAGACCTCTTAGACGAATGTTTGCAAAATATGTGTATTACGTCTTATATATATCTTCGTTGAAATTCGAGGTAATTTTATTATATACTGTTAGAAAAAATGTGTTTTTAGTTTATTATATGTGTTCTCTGTTTGTGTTTTTATATTTACTAGTTTTTTGTGTGTGTTGTGTTTTTAACGAGATTTTTTATAATATCCTATGAATATATGGTATAGTCAAAAAACATAATTTAATGATTTTATAGAAATCTCTTCGTGGAGGTTCATTTTAAATAATAATTAAATAAAACGATGCGCTTTAAGAACTACTTCCACTTTTGTATTTATTTCGACACGGCAATCTGTTGGCGCCAGCGAACCTGGCGAAACCTTAAAGTTCTTCAAAAAAACATTATTTTATTTAATTATTGTTAAGTGGGCGCGAGGACGAATAGACTGTTAAGACGGTGAGTCATGCTCATTAGGGAACAATTATGGAGAATTTCTAATTCAGATTTTAGTGGCGGGCAGGGGAGTTCAATTTATTATTTTTATGGGAATGTTTAAACTTATTTTTAATGGGGAACATTGCTAGAATGGGACTATGGGACTACTTTCTCCTACCCCCACTCTTCCTCCCTCATTTTTCTATCGATTCCTCTACATTCATACATCTTGTCATGCACGCACGTCGATTTCTCCGACTCCTCGCGTGACCGACATTTTATATTTGATTGATTTGATCGTGACACGTTTTCCTCGACCTACCTCTATTCTAGTTCCGTTAAAGTCGTTTACGTATACCTTCTTCACTATTCTGTCTTTGCTTATTCTTTCCATGTGTCCAAACCATCTTAACGACCCTTTAATTTTTTATTTAATAATGTCATACCAAAAATTAAGTGCTTCATACTAAAGGAAAAGTAATTATTATTGTATCAACATAATTCTGTAGGTTTTACTAGAATAAAATTAACGGCCCTCCGAGATCAGGCATACTAATACCGTCCGGTAGTTAAAGGGTTAAGTGAATAAATGTGCCATTAACTTTTCTAATGGAAAGCGGCGTTGCTCGGTACTAATGCACCGGTTGTGAGATACGAGTATGCAGCGATTTGGAGGTAGACTCGTATGCTCAGTACGTGTACGCGCGGGCTAGAAGTGTGCCCGACCCCTGAATAATCATATCGCGTGATACATTTTCTATTATTAAGAATTTTCCCACATAAATTACGGCCGAACGGTTCTAGGAAGTCATTTGATGCCGGTCCGGCTCTTTGTTCGCGACTCCAGTTTGCCCGGCAAACCCGCCGCGGCTTGTTACGCTCATTCTCCGCTGGATTGTATTGTATTTACGTTTTTAGCGTTCTTGTCGCTAATCCACTGATGCATCTTGTGTACAAATACGAAAAAAACACATGTTTATTTAGAATCACCGAAGTTTCGAAGTTCGTTGCATTTTCCGTTTCAGAGTGGTTATAATTGATTACCATCCCATTTATAACCACCCTAAAGATGAAGACTGCAACAATCTCCGAAACGTCGGTCCAGAATTACGAGATACACGGATTTTCGACGACCTTCGTTGCCGAGTGATATGTGCTTTGACTGCCACCCCGAAGGTTCCGGGTTCGATTCCCGGCAATGGCAGTATGATTGTCACATAAAATAAGTTAATATTAAAAAAAAAAAAACTTCCATCATAATATGTATCTAGTTTTATTACATTTCGGCAGCTCGCTGCCATCTTCTGGTCAAAACTTAAAATCAAGTAAAGTAAAACTTAATTCATATAAAAGGGATTTTTTATTGAAAATATTTTGGTGATAAAATACAGAATTATAAAGTTAATGTTAACGATAAAGACCGGGGAAAACATATCAAATATTATAAGTTATTCATGTGAGAGAATTAGTTTAAATTGTAAAGTGTAAAGTTTTGTACAATAAGATTGAAAATGCATTTGATGGCAAAATCAATTTTTAATGAAGATTTATTTTCCATGGTGACATTCTATAGAAACAAGTTATTTTTAATGAATTTCACGTACCCCTAAAACGAAATCGATTCCCGCTTAACCTCACGACCTTTGCGTTAAAAATTCATTACAACGTTCGAGTTCTTTTGCCGATTTAAAAAACAAGATAATTTAATTAATATATTTCTTTCGTTCGGGATAAGCGAACGACGAAGCTCAATACTCGTGAATAGTCGTGACTGCGTGTACCTTCGAGTGTACTTAGAATAATTAGAAAGCACAGTGCTCTGTTACAGGTCATAAATTACCCGTCCGTGAGACAGTTTAACCTTCTCAATTTTGTAATTTAATGGTCATTAGTACCTATTACGAGGAACAGCTTCCAGTTGCTGGCGGCAGGCGGTGTATTTAGTGCTGCCACAAATATCACATTCGGTTAGTATCATACATTCCCTGTCCGCCATTCTGGTTATCTCTTCCGACGGAATAATTCCCCACTAGCTTCGTTTCGTTTAAAAAATGCGTCTGGTTTGTATCAAATCCTGCCACCGCTGTCGCTGGACCACCGCCATGCCGTACCCTGTAAACAAAAATGACACGTTTTGGACTATTTTCATTTTTATTAATACGACTAAAAATGTGCGCTTTCCAGAAGTTTTTATCATTTTATTTTTATTTTTTTCCATTTTTATTATTGAGGGTAACAAACAGGAATTACAGTATATAATTATAAACACACAGAGACAACAAAACAAGGCCAGTTACATGCTACCACAAATATTATATAACAACTGACATAAGGTTAAATATATAAGAAGAGTAAAGAAACAAATGATTTTACTGAAATCTCTTGATGGAAGTTCATTTTAAATAATAATTAAATAAAACGATGTTTTTTAACTACTTCCACTTTTGTCTTTATTTAGACAGCGACCGGTTTCGCCAGGCTCGCTGGCATCGACAGACTGGTCTGGACCAGTCTGTCGATGCCAAACTAAAATGTTCGTTTCCGAAACTAAAATGGAAGCCATGATGTTTTTTTTGTACTTTGTCTCAAAAGTCAAATGTAGTCAAATTTATGACAAATATAATTAATTTTAAATCATTTAAGTGATTTTTTCAAATGTTTTAATAATTATTCTGTTATCCGGAACGGAGACAAATCCAGCAAATATAAGATCTTCAAAATTGGTCCAGCCGTTCTCGAGTTATAAATGGTGTAACTAACACGATTTTTGACTTTGTTTTATATATATAGATTAAATAAAGAAACACTTTGATAAGTTAAAGAGAAAACTAGGTGTATTAGTAATAATGAATAATTAAAGATGAAATATAATTTTAAATGTAAAAAAAAGAAAAAGACTAATGCATCTAACTAATGCATCAAATATCAACATTTAATAATGCATTAACATGTCATTCATATAAAATATAATAAAACTTCTAGTAAGGCTGGACTTGGACTTGGATCTTCTGGCTTACAGAGGTTCAGCTCTGATGGCTATTCCTCTTACGTCTGTAGAAAACATTGTTGGAATGCGATTTGGAAGTTGTTTTATGATGGGGCTAAATGTATGGCCCGGAGTGTCCCTCCGAAAGAGGGCGAGGGGGGATTTAGGATTTATGATAAAGTCTTACATTATTGTCAAGGATTGGAAGACCAGTTAGGGTTGGGATTGTATTTATAAAAAAAGTCTGTTTCGCATCAATTATTTTAAATGGAATTTTACATCATTGTTCATGAAACATATCTTCTTCTTTGCTACAGACCTATGTGGTCTGTTATCCAGACGGTTGCTCCTCCTATGAGGTGGATCTCAGTTATCCTTTCATCTTTAATTTTTCACGATACGTGAAGCTGATTATGTAGTATATTATAATGGAGGCTGGTGGTGGCCATTTTATGGGCCTGACCTTTCCAGTCCCTTTTTCGATGTCTGCTCCATCTTTCATGCCTCAAGACTAAAGTATTCAACCAGGGCGTCTTGCCAGTCATGACGTACGGAGCCGAGACGTGGACACTGGCAAAGGTCTAGTCTAGAGATTCAAGGTCGCCCAATGCGCCATGGAAAGAGCCATGCTTGGAATAACCTTGAGGGACAGATTTAGAAACGAATTTATTCGACAACAAACCAAGGTGACTGAAGTGGCTCTGAGGATGGGTGGGCTGAAGTGGCGATGGGCTGGCCATATCTGTCGGAGAACCGACGGCTTCTGGAGTGGAGACCGCATACAGGATTCCGCAGAGTTAGACGTCCCCCTGCCTGCTGGACCGACGATCTGGATGGATGGGAGCGGCAATGGAAAGGGGGCGTTGGGGTGCTTTGGGAAAGGCCTACGTTTAGCAGTAAAACTAGAAATAGAGGAAGACCTGTGAAAACGTGACACGATCGAATTAATCAAATATTAAATGTCGGCCACGCGAGGAGTCGGAGAAATCGGAGATCGTGCGTGAATGACACGATGTATGAATGTTTAGGAAGCGAGTTAAGTATGTTAGGAAAGAAAAGTGTGGCAGTCCATTCTTTTTGCCTGCCCTTTCAGGGTGATGGTTAATAAGTTTTTTTTTTAATTTAAAAAGACAAAGTATACTGACGGGGTTCTCAATGGTCGACGGAAGAAATGAGCCCCACTAAACGATTTGTTCGTATCGTCGTCTGACTACTCGGCACGTACCACAGGGCACTGTTATCGCTCATAAATCACACGCGGCATCGCACCGGCCGGCGGCAAATCAATAGGCCGATGTTTGTGTTTGAATATCATCTGGAATATTTGCTCAGGACTCATCATTTGCCCAATGTTCGGCAGTTGTTTGTTTGTCTCTTTTTAATTATTTCTCTTCATATTTATATTTTCGTAATTAAGCCGGAATGCAAACATTTTGTGCCATTCATTTTTTATTTGCTTCAAATTTGTCATTCATTTTCGTTCGAACGAATCTGTATTTTATTTGTTGAATCGCACCACAGAGGCGATTTAAAACGGATCAGTTTGTATTTGGGTTACCTCTTAATTTGTATAACAGAAATATTAGTGGGCGTCTGAATCTTTCATAAAAAGTTACATCCGATATATACGTAGCAAGTTCTAAGACTGTCACACCGAAGATCCTGCGATTCCCGGCGATGGTCTTTGGTCTGGTGCAGATTTCACGTGACAATAAAATGGCGATTGATTATCCACCTATCACATGTCGCGAGAATCAACATGAAAGTTATACCCTTAACATCGATTGGTTCGCGCTGTTATGATGTTAGATGTATCCAGGAGCTAAAAGGACTTTATAACGAGGTCAATATAGTGAAGTTTATAAAAATACAGCGTCAAATATGGTTGGGACACTTCCGCCGAATGGAAGGTTTTCTGCTTGGGTTTTCATCTTTAACAATTTTTGCAATTCTTATATTCTCCATGCGGTCCACGTGGTCTCTCCAAAAGTGCCTTCTGCTTCTTCCCCATCTCACTATGTCCTCAACACCACAGACAGACCTTAAAGTTTCATTTCTGATCCCATCTCTGAGGGTTTTGCCTGCGATGGAGCGTAGGGTTCGCATTTTTACTACTCTAAAAAGGCTCTTTGTTCTATTGGTATCGGCTCTGACCTATATTCCATACGTCATGATGGGGCGAACGCATGCCTTGTATATCTTGACTTTACTTTCGGTTAGCATGTATTTGTTCCTCCATATGGTGTCGCGCAAGCAGCCAGCCATGGCTGTCGCTTTGTTGGTTTGTGCTCGCACCTCGTCATATAGGTCACTGTAGCTACCGATCTCTATGCCTAGATAAGTGAATGCGTGACTTGCTCAATAGGTGTGTTATCGATGATCAGTTTACATCTGAGCGGCTCTTTTGATATCGTTAAAAACTTCGTTTTACTAGTAGAAATCGTCCGAAACATGTCATTCCCATAAATTCTAGATAACGTACGTTTTCATTACTATGAATTGCGAATGAAAACGTCTGTTTCATAATAGTTTTACAATAGTTTATGGTAATGAAATGTTTCGCTTGGCTAAGGCATTATCAAATGTCACATTATCAGGCATGGACCAAACAATGGACATAATGAGAAGTCGCCTGCCGAGATAACGGCGCGCCTCTCCGTCTCGTGTAGTCCTTGCATTATGTACAATATGTTCTCTCTGTTTGCCGCTGTTATTATCCTATACTCATGCTATATTTTCTTGCTTGTTTCAGGTAAACTACGAGTTGATGGGCGCGCATGGTCGGTGGTCGACTACTAGGACTAGAATTGGACATGGATCTTCTGGCTTACAGAGGTCTACCTCTTATGGCTATTTCTCTTACGACTGTTGGAAATGTGTGGCCTGGAGTGCTCTTCCCAAAGAGGGCGAGGGAGGATTTACGGTTTATGGTAATGTCCTACAGACTTTAAAATTTTGTAACGGACATCAATTAAGCCTATGAAATTATGATTTTATAAAGAATTTTGTGCGATATCTAAAAAAGGTTAAAAAAATATTTCTTTCGTGTAGTGTGAAAAGTTCTAAAAGTTCATAGTGTTTCGGCTAAAGCAATGGATTATCTATTAATTTTTAATTGTAACAAAGCATCTTTAACGAAACGTCACATGCCCGTCTATCGTCTAAAGCAGAGGTTCCCAATCTTTTTTGTCCCGTAGACCCCTTGCCGATTTTGTATAGACCCCCTGCTTTCGTAATTTTTTTTTTACATTTAATAAAATAAATGCGTAACAACAACGAATTCTAGCTTTTTTTCGGATTCTTTTACGTTGTCGATTTTTTTTTGCTCATTTGGGAAAATTGGAACAGCTGTCGCGATATCACAATTTTTGAGAATGTCGCGACAGCTGTTTCGATTTTCGCTAATGAGCTAACAAAAAGGACTTGGACTTGGATCTTCGATTACAGAGGTTCAGCTCATGTGGCTATTCCTCTTACGTCTGATGGGAACATTGTTGGAAGTTGATTCAACAACGAATTCCGTATTTTTTCTCGGAAATCAATGTTATGATAGGGAGGAGGATGAGCCTGATGCTATGATGTCAAAATTTCTTTCAATATTCGGCTTCAAATTAGTTGACTCATCTCGTGGACCCCCATTTACATCTGATAGAACCCCAATTTTTTTCCGATTGTCGTAGACCCCTTGCAAGTCTATATCGACCCCTAGGGGTCGATATAGACCAATTTTTGGAAAGCACTGGTCTAAAGGGTATAAATATGACGTGACTGTATTGACCCATTTGTTTTGTTTATGTTCGCTCTTCGCTGTTTAAAGTAAGTAATCCCGTTCTAAAATATTTCCCACCTACTCGAGCTTCCTTTGTTTAATGTGCTTAACGTCCCTGAATTATGCTAATTCCTAGTCTCTCAATTGTCGATTGCTTATCTCGAGTGTTGAGAACGCAACACGCTCCCGCACCGGGGTAGTGCGGCGCACGGACGCGGTGTCCCCCCCTCCCTTTCTGCGTCCCCCCTTCCTTCTGCATCCCCTCCCCCCGGAGCCATCGATCAAGCCGTGATACACGACGCGTAATAGAGTTTCCTTTTTCAATTTTTCCTTCACCTAATCCCGTGATTGCCCGTGAAATATTCTCTCGCACAGCGCTCGCTGCTAGGAGGGGCCCGCGAGGTAAATTGACGTGCGCGGAATTTAATACTCTTCAAAAAAATAAAGAAAACCTTTAAAAAAAAAAAACTAACTTCTGCTTCAAAAGAAACCGTATCATAATATTGTAAACGATTTTTTTCGTGACTTAATATTTTTTTTAAAGATTGCTTCGGGATTCATTCGCGTTATTTTTAAACATTTTGAAAGAATGACAATAAAATGATTAATCAATATTTTTTAAGAATTACTTTAGTCTTTATTTCATCAGCGACCGTTTTCGCCAGGCTTGCTGGTAGCAAAATAATGGTCTCAGCGAGCCTGACGAAACCTGTTCCTGTCGAAATAAAGACAAAAGTGGAAGTAGTTAAAAAAACATTGTTTTATTTAGATAAACAAATGATCTTACTGAAATCTCTTGATGGAAGTTCATTTTAAATAATAATTGAATAAAATGATGTATTTCAACTACTTCCACTTTTGTCTTTATTTCGACGCGACCGGTTTCGCCAGGCTCGCTGGCATCGACAGACTGGGACCAGTCTGTCGATGTCAGCGAGCAAGCGGAACCGGTCGCTGTCGAAATAAAGACAACAGTGGAAGTAGTTAAAAAAAACATCGTTTTATTTAATTATTATTGTTTTATTTAATCCATTTTCAATTTTTCCAAGAGATTTCAGTGAAATCATTTAATTAATTTTAAATAATTCTAATTATTTTATATAAGTTTTTTCATCGTTATTTTTCGTGTACATATCGTGCACATCTGATGATCTTTGCTTCGTATGTGGCATGCAAATCAGATTTTAAAATGATGATGATGTTTTTTATTTCTTCATTTTCCTGTGAGATTCACTTGGGTGCTATTCGCCTGGAAACTCCTCTTAAAAAGGAAAGTATTAAGAGGGGTCATGAAAATTCCTTCGTTGTATTGATTGCGAATAGGCAGTCTGTTCTACGCCGTCGGTTCCGCGACGCCAAAAGCACGATCCGCGAAATTTGGAGCTCCTTAACGCCATGGGACAAGAAGTTTATTCGTAGATTCTTCTCTTGCAGATCGCAGCGTTGACAGACGGTGGTTCAGGTCAATTAGCTTGCAAAGGTCTGTGAGGTAGTGGGGTGCTTGTTCATGTTGGGATTTGTGAACAGTAGACATTATTTATATTCAATTCGCTCAGGTAATCTTAACCAGTGAATTCGTTATGAGAATTGAAATTGTTTGGTTTTAACATGACATTCTTTAACTCGATGTTAATATCTCTCTTCTTTTTCTGCTTTATTCAGGATTACGTCTCTTTATTTCTTGGAGCCTGTTTCCGGGATGTAGATGTCCAAAAGTGTCCACAGGCTCAAGTGTACACAGAGGTCCATGGAAAGACAGATACTTGGTGTGAGCTTGCGTGACCGCATAAGGAATGAAGAAATCAGACGCCGCATAGGGTTTGCTGACGTCATGGACCGAGTGGCAAAGTTGAAATGGCAATGGGCCGGACACTTGGCTAGACAGGGTGGCAACAGATGGGCACCCAGGATACTCAGTTGGAGACCATGGGCAAATAGGCGAAGTTTCGGAAGGCCACCGATGAGATGGACCGATGATATTATCAAAAGGGTTGGAAAATCTTGAGACGAGTGGAGGAAATTGGAAGAGGCCTATATCCAGCAGTGGAGGGAAGAAGGGTAGCAAAGAAGAAGAAAAAGAAGAAGATGTCCAATTGTCTCGACATTTTTTGGGTATTCTTCCTTGATATCGATTTCCTTTTGGTACTTTCTTGTCGCTTTATTTATCACTCTTTCATAACACGCTTTCTCTTCATGATCTCTTCAGTAAAATCAAATCTCTTGTATTAATGAAACTTTTTTTTATCTTTCCTATAATATTAATGAAGTTTTTCTAGTTATTCTATACATAATTGAAATAACTAAACTTAGCCATCGCTAACCCCGAAGTCTCAACTTTTGTTTTCGAGAGTAAGTTACACCTTATATTTTGATGAACGACCGAAGTCTCCGATGTAATCAGCGGTGTCAATCTCCTCCGCTCTTTGGCTATCGGGAACCCGGACGGCCGTATAGAGTTACCGGCGGCGGAGCACACCCCATTAACTGGCCGGCTAGATGATTCAACTTTGGACAAGATTGTTGATACGTCTTCCCATTGTGGCCACCCCCGCCCGCCCGCCCTTCCGCTGACAGAACCATCTCGAGCCATCTACTCTAAATGTGGAAAATTTCAAAAGGGTTTCGTTACGGATTTCTTTTCTGGAGAATTTCGCGGCAAAGTAGGGTTTTGTTAATGAAGTTTTCGTGGTTGGAAGCGCCGTGGATAGGTTTTCTAGAGTAATCGGTATTTTTTGCTGAAAAATGTTCCATCTCAGTAATGACCTCTCTGTTATAAAAGTTAGCGTACTCGACTACACAAGTAACACTCTATTATTATATACACTCTCAGTGCCGGATTAAGGCAGCCCAGGCCCTTTAGCTAATGTTTCCAAGAGGCCCTGGATTTTGATTTTTTAAGTTTCAATCCTAGGGATTGTTTTGCAGCAAAGTCTTTTAATATATTTGGTGGGATGCCACTTGGGCCTTTTTTATGTTGCAGTTTCCCGCTGCTTTACACATTTTGGTATACAAGAGTTTATTTATCTCGTGACATGTGATAGGTATCTAATGTATCGCCATATTTATTGTCACGTGATTTCTTCCGGACAAAACACAGCATTCACTTTTTATATTTGCATATGACACTCTATCTTGGATCTTGTGGCTTACAGAGTTTCAGCTCTTGTGGCTATTTCTCTTACGTCCGATGGGAACATTGTTGGAAGATGATTTGGTGAAGGAGTATCGACTTTGGACGCTTTTGGCACTCACCACTCGGCCACGAAGGTCAGTAGAGTCTATAGGTGCCGGGTTCCTGGAAACGCGGGCCCGTAGCATTCACTTATTCTGCTATATATACGGCTAATCCGGCACTGTAACACTCTACCACTTATGTACACTAGTACACTCTACCACTTTTTACAAATCGTGAAATGTTGTCGGCATTGATGAGCAGCGTGTTCAAACATGTTTTTGTATTGCGAGTATATTGCATTATGCTTCCTTCAATCAGCAATCTGTTTTTTGATATATCTTCTCACATTCGGACTCACCTTCCTCCTTTCTAACACATTTCGACTTGAAGTTTGTCCGTGAAAAACATTGCTTCCTCCGATTATATTTGAGTATACGCAGTCGTGAATTTTTTACGATTCCAATTAACAGTATTATTATGACGACATCGCAATTTATCATGTTAGATTTATCATTTAATTAATTATGATTTACGATTTCCTAAATAATTTCGTACACACGGATCGCAAAACAATATTATATTTGTTTCTTTAGTTCTCTTTCAAAAACACATTAAAAAAATGTTGAATTGAATTTAAAACGAAATTTGTCAAAGAGCTATAAGTAACCTAACTAACTAACCATCACGACGAAAGAATGGACTGCCACATCTTTCTTTCCTGATATACTTCTCGTTTAGTCAACATTCATACATCATGTTATGCACGCACGTCGATTTTTCTGACTCCTCACGTGACCGATATTCAATATCTCATTTATTTGATCGTGCCACGTTTTCCTAGGCCTTCTCTTTATTTCTAGTTTCATTTACATCGTTAACATATACTTTTTACCATTCTTTCTTCATTCATTATTTTTGTCCATGTATCCAAACTAGGAAATCCAATCCCGCATCAATAGCTCGATCCCGCAGACTTGCGGGATCCATATTGATAGGATTTTCGGCGCCCAACCCCGTTACCGGCTTTGTGGCGCCAAAAATCGCCATTCGCCCTCTCTCTGTTAGCTGTGGCACGTCAACATACGAGTACGTCCAATATGCCACACCCGGGGTTTGCGGGATCATAAAGATCACACGTGGACGCCAGAGACTCGGACTTGATTGTAGTGTTGCTGATGTTATGCAACTATGGCGTTTCATAGCATTTACTGGTACACATACCTTCATTCAAACCCACTTGTTTGTTTGATAAAGTGTTTAATTTTATTTTGTATTATTTTATTAATAAGAGTTTAATTACAAAACGAGTATTTTTATTGCTCTAAGCGGCCATAAACAATATTGTTTATTATCTTGCAGCCGTACGGCCTCAATCCGAGCGAATTCGCCATCAACCTTGTGACGGTTGCCGCACTTACGCGGCCATGCCGCTCACCATTCAAACGCCGAACGAGTTTCTCGTGTAATAATAATTAATTGCAATCACAACTCCCGTTCGGAGATGTTTATGGCCGGGGAAAAAAAAATCTACAACAAGAGCAACCAAAATCAATTATCGCTGCAGAATCGTAAACGGTGTCGGGGCGTGCGATAGCGCCGGTCATTTTTATTTATTTATCGTCGTATCACGTACACCAAGGTTACACGCTTAGAAAAATATTTCACAACTTTTAATACGGTGTACCACAAGGACCAGCCGCTGGTCCTATCAAATCGAGGAGCTGACTGGTCTATCATTAGCTGCAGCCTGGAGACTGGCGGATGACAGGAGCGCATGGCATCCCATGGTCAATGGTTTACAGGTTTTACATGACCTTTAATCATGAGGAATACGACTAAGAATAATAAATGGGTATAGTCAGACACGAAGGTTACGCGCTTTGGAAAATATTTCACAACTTTTAATAGGGTATACCACAAGGACGAGCCGCTGGTCCTATCAAATCAGGGAACTGACTGGGTTCTCATTAGCTGCAGCCTGGATACTGATGGATGACAGGAGCGCATGGCGTGCCATGGTCAATGGTTCACAGGACGGACACGATCCTTAATTATGAGTGATACGACTAAGAAGATGAAGAGGGTTTAGACAGCCTTAGTGACAGATTGGCAACAATTTTGACTGCCACACCGCAGGCCCCGGGTTAGATTCCCGGCCATGACTGGGCGAAAAAATAATTCTCACAATGTATTTGGTATGGTGGAATTCACGTAACAATAAAAATAGTGATAAACTAGCTACCTATCATATGTCTTGAAAATCTATAACTCAAAATTTATACAGTAATTGGGTTCAAATAGCCTGCTGTATAAAAAAATGTGAAAAGCATAGGGAAACTATTACATTTAAATTGCCCAATCGGCATCCCAAAAACTAGCAAAAATGTTAATATATTGTACTTTGCAGCGAACCAATAGGATTACATTTAAAAATATAATTTGTGTTAAATTCTTTTTGTGAGCTGTTTAATTGAACCACTGTTATAATATTAAAAATGATATCATTTCTATGGAATTGTGGCGACAGCTGTTTCGCTAACCAATATAGGCATTATCAGGTGTTACAATCAAATAAAGATACAACAGAAAACTTACCAGAAAAAAACAGCATACAACGAAAAAACTTACTTACTTGACCAGTCCGTCGATGCCAGCGAGCCTGGCGAAACCGGTCGCTGTCTAAATAAATGCAAAATTTGAAGTAGTTATAAAGCATCATTTTATTGAATTATTATTTAAAATGAACTTCCATCAAGAGATTTCAGTAAAATCATTTGATTATCAGAAAAAACTTAGTTTATATAGGATTCAAAAATCATTAGAAGAGGAAGAAACTAAACACAATATTGTAAGCAATTATAATAAAGATGGGATAAAAGCGTAATTTAAAAATTAATTTAAAAAAATGGCGTATTAGCTTTAGCGGTAGCCTACTTCTAAATTGTACGTTATACTCGTATTATGATGATCTGGCATAATCTGTGTGGACCTGCAAATGTAGTCGTCCGCATTTCGAGACCGTTTTTTTTTTACTGCAAATGAAGTTATCTACACAATGAGGGTTAAATAAGATCGTGTTTATTGGGTTCTGTTGACTAGACGAGAACATACGACCCGCGAGCGTGTGGTAGGGAAGGGTTCGGTACTATTGAGAATGCCCATGCCGTGCGAGCATTTTCTAATTGGATTGTCACTTGCGCGGTCTCTCTACTGCCAACGCCATTAATGGCTACTCAAGGCCTTTTTATTTCATTTTTTAAAAAACATTATATCTATTGTACGATACCAACCTTTCAACTGAAATATAAATGAAAAAGTTTATTGAACGCTAAGGCATTAACAGTGTGAAATTCCTCCTTTTACTCCGTTCTCCTTAAATACTTTGTTTACATTTAATCTCCCAAGCTCCCATTCTCAATCAAATTGAAATTAATCATTTTGTAATTTCTATATAAATTATGTATTTTCGAATGTACATATGTTTTACTAAATAAAATTTTAATATTTTTTTATATTATCATTATGTATTATTTATTATTGTGTAATATTATTTATTAGTTCTCACCGTCACCATCCATTCGGGCTACATGGTCCCTCCAGTATCTTCTTCTGGATCTACTCCACTGAACGATATCCTCTATTTCGCAGGTTTTTCTTATGTCTGCGTTGCGGACACGATCTCGGAGGGTTTTTCCAGTAATTGATCTTAGGACCTTCATCTCCGATGTTCTTAGTAGTCCCTTGGTTCGCACAGTGTCAGCCCGCGTCTCTACAGCGTACGTCATGATGGGTCGCACGCATGTTTTGTAGATTCTGATCTTGCTGTCGACATACTCGCATATACAGCCGCCTATGAAATCCCTTCCGGACACCGCCCACCTGGAAGACCGCCTAAGAGATGGAGGGACAGCTGGATCTCATCATCCGACGAGATATGATTTCTGTGTCACAGATCGCCAGATCTATCAAAAGAAGAAGAAGAAGTTCTCACCGATAAAAAAATTATTATTAGTTCTTATAACAAAAAGCCCAGGTTAATTTTTAAATTCAAATTATTTTATCGAATTTTAAAAGCGTTTTATATTAATCTTTCATTGTTTAGTTTTTATTGTAGTTTCCGAAAACATGTCGTGTTTTTTAATATTTTGTGAACCAAACAAAGTTATTTTGAATTTCCTAAGTATAAATGAAAGAGTCTGTCTACTAGGAGTTTTACTGAATTTTATGTGGAATGACCATAATAATTCGTTGATAATTGTAAAAAGATGTTCTTTCAAGAAAACACTTTATTTTAATCTACCTTAAGAACTTTAACATTTGTATAACGGCAATTAGAACTCCTTAAATGTATAAGCATTGTAAATTGATCATAAAATTCGTTAATTGATTCCAAGAAATGTTCTGCAGTATTTTCTTACTTTCACCTCGTAACTATTGTAAACTATTTCATTTGCCGTAATTTCCATATTCTGTTACTTGGGTCTATAAACGTTCCCGCACTTGAATCTCGCCACATTTGATAATCCCTTAGAAGGGCGAAACATGTCATTCCAAATACAATAAAATTCAATAAAACTCCTAGAAGAAAGATGTTTTCATTTATATTAATTGTTTCATATGGAGTTAAACATCATTGTTCAAGAAACAATAAATAACTGCATATTATTATTATCATTATTATGTGGCGGTGCGGACTGCGAAGAACAGATGGGATTGGAGGCGTTTTGTTTTAATCACGGGCAGTTCCATTGATCACGACCTTCAGGAATGAGGAAACGAAAAAATAAGAAAATATATTTTTATTATTTTATTGAAATGCGCTTTACATTTACATCGTGAATATGAAACGGTCAAATGGAACTAGAAATAGAGGAAGACCGAGGAAAACGTGGCATATCAAATAAATAAAATATTGAATGTCGGCCACCTGGGGAGTCGGAGAAATCGACTTACGTGCATGACACTATGTATGAATGTTGAAGTATGTCAGGAAAGAAAAGTGTGGCAGTTCATTATTTTTGCCTACCCATTTAGGAAAGCGGCGTGATGATTAGTTAGTTAGTTATAGTGTATAGTAGTATATATAAAAATTATGTGCAAGAATGCTTTTATCTTCTGACTAATTGCTTTTGTTATATTTAAATAATGAAAACTTATTTAATTAATTCTTATATTATCATGTTCAACTTCAAATCAAATTCAACAATATTGTAATTATTTTTTATACAGCACTATTTAAAATAAAAATAAAATAACAAATTCAAACAAACATGTTTCGGGACACAGGAGCCCATCATCAGTGTACATTTTTTCACTGTTGAGTATACTTTTCTAGACATGTTTCGACGGTATTAAACATTTACGAAGCATTTTTGATGGCAAATGTTACAAAATATCATTAATAATCATATTTTGTCTGTTTTTCCAATGTTACTTTTTATCCTTTGGATGTTTTCAATTAAAGAAAGTACTGTGTATCTTGTAAAATAATTCTTTGTATAAAAAAAGCACACACAAACGATGAATTAATGGGAATCTTTGTCCCTTAAATAGTACCTTATACCTTTTGATGTTATTTACAATTCGTTGTAATTCGTATAGATTTGTAATACAAGGCATACCCCCCAGGGCTTCCCCCTCACAGTTGAAGTATTATTCAATAATTCAAACCCCACCTCGTGTATACCCTACGAAAATAGTTTAGGTTTTTTTTCTACAATACATATTGTTGGAAATTTGTTATTTCATTCATCTCATTGTAAACGGAATGGTTTTATAAACCGACTTATAGTATATTAAAGGTGTGAACTATTATATAATAGTATAAAAAGATAATGGTTAATTTTTCAGTTTGTTTATTTTTTCAATTATTAGTCATTGATACCTTATACTTCTCGTACAATAACTCCTAGACTAAAATATCTGTACATTTAACATTACTTGGTACCATAAAAAATTTCAACGCTTTTATTGAATGTCGATTTTTATAAATTCAATAGAATTTCTTATAAGCCTTTACTTTTTTATAGTTTCTTGAACAATGATGTAAAACTCCGTATTAAATAATTAATACGAATGAAAATGCCAGTTTTCTAGAAGCTTTATTATATTTTATGGGAATGACATGTTTCGCCCTTCTAAGGCATTATCAAATATCATTTGATAATGCCTTAAAAGGGCGATTTTTATAAATTCAATAGAATTTCTTATAAGCCTATACTTTTTATAGTTTCTTGAACAATGATGTAAAACTCCGTATTAAATAATTAATACGAATGAAAATGCCAGTTTTCTAGAAGTTTTATTATATTTTATGGGAATGACATGTTTCGCCCGTCTAAGGCATTATCAAATATCATTTGATAATGCCTTAAAAGGGCGAAAAAATTCCCATAAAATATAATAAAACTTTCTAGAAAACTGACGTTTTCATTCGTGTTAATTAACCGTTACTTTGTTTTGTGGATTCATTTGAATAACATTTAAAAAATATTATATTTTCATAACACCTTTGTTGCGCTTTGTACAAATATGTTTTGGACTGTCCTCGTCCTTCCTTTTCTTATTTATCTTCACCACTTTCCATTTTAAGTATAGTCCTGAGATGATTCATCCAGAACGCTCTGTCTTGGGTCAGCTCTTGAGTCTACAGACGAAAACGTCTGTTTTCTGCAAATTTTATATATTATATTATGTTCGCCTTTGTTAAGACATCTTCAAATAACTTTTTTCAGAAACATTTAATAATAGGCGAAAATTGGCATTCCCGTAAAATATAATAAAACATCTAGAAAGCATTTTTATTCGTATTTGCAAAATACATACATAATGTGTGATATTTTTGACGTCGCACGTCATATGCCTATTTCAAAAGAGTTATCTTTTTTCGCCAGGGTACAGTTAACTATTACGTAATATTTCCCGTAGACGAAATTATTCCGAAAGAGCGAATCACCGGTCCAGTCCCTTTGATCAGCGGGCTGCTGCCGTACTCCGTTGCGCGGTGCATCGGCGGAAGTTCTTTCTGTGTATTTCCGCCCAATTATGTATGTTTCACTCCAGTCCTCCTGTCCGCTTTTTACAGGCATCGGTCACTGACCGCTTTACATGAGGGTGGCTGCGCCCATCCCCGAGCCCACCTAATCTCACTGAACGTCGTCCTAATTGGATTTGCGATTCATTTTTAATTTCAGACATTGTAATTTCAGCGCTGAAGAATATTGAAGGAATACTGATTGCGGAAGGAGCTGATCCCCCCTCCTCCTCCTCTCGCCAGCTCTGCACGTCGGGATTATGAAATAAGGGAATCGGGCACCGCAGAGTTGAGAAAAGAGAAACGTTAATTATTTATTTCATCAAGAGCTCTGCTGTATGAGCCTTGAAGTAAGAAGGGAAATGGAATATTTTAATTCAGCTAACATTCACAGAGAATTTTATTATATACGAGTATATGTACAAAAATAAGCTGGACTAAGAATATTTTATTTCAAATTTCTTGATGAAAGTTAATTTTAAATCATTTTAATATAAAACGATGTTTTTTAAGAACTTCTTCATTTTTGTCTTTATTTCGACAGCGACCGGTTTCACCACCGGTTTGTCGATGCCAGCGAGCATATCATTTAATTCTATGAAGAATTGTAGTAGCTTTGATGTAAAATGCTGAATTTAATAAGAAAGTCAGAAACATGCATTCAATTCATAATTAAGAATAAACTTAACGAAAACGTCTGTTTTTCAGGCGTTCGTAAAATTTTAGTAATACAAATAATAAGTAATGTCAATTCCATGTCATTCCCATAAAATATAATAATGCGTCTGGAAAACATATCATTCTTCAAGAAACAATAGAGAATACATTTAATAAAGAAGCGGTATTGAAATTTTTCATGTTAATAATAAAAACCTAACTTTAAACAAATTTTTAGAAATTAAAAAGCCATCAAAAATGATGAAAATATAATAAATACCCATTTAAATTTGAATTCAATTCCCATGCTTGATATGTTCCCGTTACATCTCCCCTCTCCTCATTCTTAATTTCACCCCTTCCACTTTTATACATAACTCGATCTCCATTTAGTATACGAGTAAAAGTGACCGCTCTGTTTATTTGATTGTTAAAATTGTATACATTGATAAAGGTTACTTGTAACCGAAACATGTCTGAGTTCAGTGAAAATAAAAAGTATAATTATATTTATTCAAATATGAATCCACAACACAAAGTGAAGGCGAACATAGAAAAAATATAGAATCCCTTTCAAGTAAAGTCAAATGCTTTCTACGTGGGTACGTTTTACTTTTATCCTGATAATTAGACAATATCTATACAATTATTACGAACCGAGGTAATGTTTTTCCCTTTCAGTAGCGAGTGTTAACACTTTAGGCAAGACACAGCCGTAACAAGCTCGTATAGCGGGTGGTGCCGTGGACCGCTGGGCACATTATGATCCGGTTGTTATTCCCTTCAGTGTGTGGGGATAATTAGTTTTCCTCAAAGGCGTCCGCACTTTCCGCACTCCAGGGGAAATTTGGAGCAACTCGGCGTTGATACTGTTCGTTTTTCTCCCGATGGCCGGGCGGTAATGATTTTCTCCTTATGCGAGGTGTGCCCCGTGCTATTTTCTGAAAATTCATAAACAGCGCGTTTCACTCCCCCGGAAAACCCAACACCCCATATTCTCAAACTGTTTTTTTTTCCTTAAAGGCACATGAAAATGATTAAAATATTAACATGCTATTTTTTATTTTTTTTGTATACAAATACTTGTAGACAAATACTGGATTTTTACCCATTTCGGGGTAATCATTTTTTAAAGATTAATTGTAATTAATTCACTCCAGGCGTTATCTAGCAATGTGATAATTGCGTAAAAGCCTTTCACATTGCATTAATAAAGATTTTCTGCTTAATGCTTACATCTTATCTTAATAGATGGCGCTAGTGTAGATGGACCTACCAACAGTGAAGTTATTAAAAAATATTAACATATATACAAGTTCCAAAATTTTGTCAGACGTGGTGTCGTAAGAAGGGCGGAATGGTGAATGTTGTTAAACATAATGTGATCGCTTAACCCAACCAATGACAGGTCATAAGTCCTGTAAACGTCTCGACTACCATATTCTGTTTCCAAATAATTTACATCTACGTCTCTATTGAGATACAATTAATCCTTAAACATGTTTATTTATTTATATACTTTGTACACATCACACATTTTATTAAAAAAATAAAAATTAAAACCAAACATGTTTCGCACACAGAAGCCCTTCATCAGTGATATTATGTACTTATCACTGTCCTTCACGGTTGTGGGTCCGCATGTGAATGAAGAGCCCGATCCTGGACCCACATATTCTGGGGCAGGGGATCTCTCCGCTTGTAATGGAGCCATCACCTCTCCCAGAGGTCTCTCCTTTCTCCTCTTCCACCTCTCTGCGACATCGTCTCTGTGCTGTGCTTCAAAGTCTTGCGTGCCTTTATGTACTGTTGTTCTCCACCTAGGTCTATCTTATGTAGTCTTTTCCCAGCAATCACAGTCGATGTCAGTCTTTTTTAGGTGTTTTATTTAATTATTATTATTATTTTTTTTAATTATTAATTTTTAAATTATTTAATATCATTGATAAAGGGAAACTTGATGATACAAACTAACTAACTAACTAACCATCACGCCGTCTCCCGAAAGGCTAGGCAGAAAGAATGGACTGCCACATTTTAACCGATGCGGCACTCCATCCTTCTCTTTTCGCCCCGCGGGAGACGCGGTGTGATGGGTTGCGAACCTCATACAATATTTATAGAAATATCTAATAATAACTTTTCTGAATTCGCAAACCAACGCATTGAAAAAGATCATTCATTTAATAAATGGCATTGAAATTTTGTCTCAAAAACAATCTCGAAATTTTGGAAATAAAAAAAAGTCAATATTATAAGTAATCAAATAAATTTAACGTCAAGTTCATAATTTGATTTATAATTGATGCCAACTAGTTAGCATATACAAGCTACATCAGGGCAGTAAAACAACAGTTGTCACAGTACTGCCCTGATGAAGCTTGGGTTAAATTAATTTCAAAGTTTTATTTCTATGGTCGTCCTACTGCATATCACCGCTAATACCCACCGCCTCGGGGGATTATGACGTAATGGAACAGATGCAAAAAACCGCGGCTCCCTCCAGACGCATCACGGCCATCGTCTCCCGCGCCTCCCCCTTTGCGAAGCCCTGGCCTCGGAAGGGCGCGTCACACTCACTTGAGCCCAGATGAGAAAATTTGATCGATCGTTATCCTTGTAATTATTTTCCGCCCCGGCGCAGCCTCTTATTAGCGCAGGTTTCCAGTTAATTCAACACTTCGGATAATTATTGCTTTGTGCCTCATTCAAAGCTATTAAATCTAATTGGGTATTTTTCGGAGTCAATCGTTGGGGGAGGGCTATAAATATTTGTCATTGATGTTGTTTAATTAAACCCCACGGCCGGGTTTCGATAATATTCCTGGATATCTTCGAGTGATTCGTTTTCTTTGTGATCACCGGAAATTGTTACTCCTTTGTTCTAGTTCCGTTTGCCGGCGGCGCTCTCTCTGTAAGAAAATTATTCTTCTATTGTATTATATATAATTATATATTTTTTTAAATAATTTTAGCACACCAAAGACGGTCAGTTAAATTGATAAATAATGTCATTTGTTGTTTCTTGAACAACGAAGTAAAACTCCATATTAAATAATTAATATGAATGAAAACGTCTGTCTTCTAGGAGTTTTATTATATGTGATGGAATGACATGTGGCGCTTAAAAAGAAAAGTGTACCTACAGTATCTATAATACAAACAGTATTTTTTACTTCTTCTTCGTCAGCCCTCATCGGTCCACTGCTGGACATAGGCCTCTTCCCTTCCTTTCCACTCGTCTCTATTTTCTGCCAGCTGCATCCACATTTTTCCCCCCACGGCAGCAATGTCGTCGGCCAAACTTTTTTGCGGCCACTTTAGTCTCGCTAGTCGTTCCATGTTGTCCGTTATTTTTGTTCGGCTTCTAATCTCCTCATTTCTGATTTTATCTCGGAGACTGACGCCGAGCATATGTCTTTCCATGGAACGCTGCGTGACTCTTAATCTTTCTACATTTCTCTTGGTGAGGATCATAGTCTCCATCCCATAAGTCATCACCGGCAGTATGCATGAATCATAGACTTTTCTCTTTTGACGTATTGAAGTTTCTTTGTTTTCAAAGACGTTTTTTGATTAGAATATAGTAGGTATTTCTAACTCACTAACTAACTAATTAACCATCACGCCCGGTCTCTCCGGAGGGGCAGGCAGAAAGAATGGACGCCACACTGTTCTGTCATGACACTTCTCTCGCTTCCTCTACATTCATACATCTTGTCATGCACGCACGTCGATTTAATATTTGATTGATTCTCGTAACATGTGATAGGCAGCGAATCTAGCGCCATTTTATTGTCACAAGAATTCTACACCAGACTAAAGACAGTGTGACAATCACACTGCCATCGCCGAAAATCGAACCCGGAACCTTGGGTATGGCAGTCAGAGCTCTTCCACTCTGCCTGACAACTGCCACCACTCTGCCTGACAACTGTGTATGTGAATTTTTAATTGCTATGCACATCCGTCACGTTTCACGTCTGTTTAACAACTGAACGATTATCGACCCCACACCGAAACGATCAACGGTCGCTTTAATGGAATCTGTCAGTGCGTTTCAATCAAAATTGTCGTAATTTGACTTCTATGAACTCTCATAAATGGGAATTGTTTCCATCGCCACTATTAACAGTCAAATCTAACGAAAGATTAACGTTAATCTTTACATTTTCATTTACGGTCTACGAGGCGCTTTACAAATAAAAGACTTGCAATTATAAGATGTTTTGCGGAAATGTCTCCCAAAATTAAAATGAGATTATTTTGTATTGTTTTTAAATTATTTTATGAAATCTCTTCTTGTGCGTACTAGAATTCTTTGAGGTACAAATTTTGATAATGCTCTGTATTTTTAAAAACATAAAAATTAATTTACCCACCCGAAATCTAAGACAAATTATACTCTTTCACAAAAAAACGGATTAAAAAAAACTAACTAACTGGACGGAGAATGGACTGCCATACTTTTCTTTCCTGACATATTTCTCTCGATTCCTCAACATTCATACATCGTGTCATGCACGCGCGTCGTCGATTTCTCATACTCCTCGCGTGGCTGACATTCAATATTTGATTTATTTGATCGTGCCACGTTTTCTTCGGTCTTTCTCTTTTTCTAGGTCCATTTACATCGTTAATATATACTTTTTTTTACCATTCTTTCTTCATTCATTCTTTCCATGTGTTCAAACCATCTTAATGGTCCTTTCTCTATTTTGTTCATTACACCATCATTCGCACCGCATTTACTTCTTATATTTTCATTCGACACTCTATCATACACATAGTATCACACACTCGTCTGAGCCCATCCTGGGAGGACGCATATGTCAAATATCTTTATCTTCAGGTGGTTCGATATAGAAAGTATATTATACACGGTTTTAAATCATTCCAAAATAACAATTAAGGCCTTAACCTACAATGAATTGAGAGAACCTTGTTTACGTCTCTCAATATTTGTCGTAAGATTGGACACGTCCAAATCACATCCATAGAAGTCTGCTATAACGTAGTTTTAACCTCATTTTTTGCTGCACTTCTCTCGCCAGCGTGCGGCGTTCGGTTTTAGTAAATATCATAAAGACCTTGGCCTCAAGCGAATCGGTGATTCACTCCGCTCGTGATAGCTTCATTTACAAGTCTAATGATTCGGCCACCTTACGGGCAACACTTTTTTTCGGCACCGGCGTACGAGGCTCGACCGTGAATCGTATTCACAAGAAACAAACACATAAAAAAATCGTGTGCTTAACGTAGAATACCGTTCAATTTCAACAAAGCCTCCATTGCCGCTGCGGTATCCACATTCAACGTCTAAAGCTCCCGCATATTCGGCATACGGCAGCAGTATATCAGGCTTATACAAAAATTACGTAACCGCTTCTATTATTTTGTTTGGGTCGTTTTTTGTTACGTAATAACGCGAAGAGTTTAAGTCGAGCGGGTTCTCGACGTTAACGGTAACCGTTAATTTACATCATACGCTCTGGGAATTTTTTACGTATGTAACAATCGTGTTGCGTAATTATTACTGTGTAAAGATTTATTAAGATCTGAGTAGTCAATTAATTTGATACGTGTACAACGAAAGTGAATCTCAATCGAAATTCATGCATTCGTTTTTTTTTGTATATGTAACATAATAACAACATTTGTGAGGCGCGTTATGAATATCGTACACCAGAAAATTCAATTTTTTTTATCAACTCACGAACCATCACACTGTTTCTCCAGAGGAGTAAGCGGAGAGAATAGACCACCATACCGCTCTATCCTGACATACCACTCGAAATTCCTCTACTTCTATACATCTCAACACGCACGCTCGTCAATTTTTACGCCTTTTAATAATCGATTAATTTGGTAATTTTTTGTTTTCGATGTTTTTCTTGGCCTCCATCGACTCCTTTTCTCCATTCACACTGTTTGTATGTATATATTTAAGCATTCTTCCGTCATGCATTCGTTCCATATATCCAAACCATCATAAGCAATCATTATTCATTTTACTGTAAATAGACGGCAAATGATATAATCTCCTGCTTTACATTCCGTCCTTATTTCGTCGATCGGTATTCTATCATACATTGTTTTCCCGGAAATTCTTCTAAATGATCTCATTTTTACGGCATTTGTTAAGCAATTTCAAAGAGCTCACGCTTCCTTACTCAAGTTTTGGCACTATAACTGCATTATAAACTACCATCTTTGCCTCAGTCGGTTTATATTTCTATGTACGAGTACTCGTATTTCTTATTTCTATGTATTTCAGTGTGTATTAGAACAACAAACAAATACCATCGGGTTGGATAGACCGCCACACTACTCTATCTTGACAGAACTCGCTAGCTTCTCATACATTCATACAACGAGTCACGTCAACCGACTTCTAACACGGCTAACATTTTTTCATCCATCCACGCTTAAAATATATTATAATAAAAATTCTAGAAAACAGACGTTTTATTCGTATTAATTATTTGATATGGAGTTTTACAACATTTCTTCTATATTTGTCATCACTTTGTGGATTAATATTTGAATAACTTTTTGGAAACATTGTTTTATCACAATACTTTTCACAAACATGTTTCGGGACACAATTTTCCAATTTCCATTCTTCGTGTATGAATTTTAACAGTATAATGAAAAAGAGTTATTACTTATATATACTAAATGACGAGTGGAAAAGTGGAGGAAGGAAAATTGTTATTTAGCCGGAGGGTAAATTGTTGTTTACTTGGAATTATGAGACAGGGGAAATAAATCAATTGTGGGACTAGAAGGCAAGTTTTAGTTGTGGTTTAATAATATCTTCGTTGTTTTCAATGGCCTTTTTTTTCATTTGACTGTTTCAATTCATTCACTGAAGAAGGGCAAATTGTGTCATGAAACATGTTTGTGAAAAGTGCAAAAAAGTGCAATGGAGTTCTAGTGCCGACCCTTATGAAGTGAAACTTGGAGTTGACAGAAGAAGGATGAAAGTAGGATAAATGCCGTAGAAATGAGGCACTAAGAAGGATGTGTGGAAAAAAACAATCTATGATAGAATATCTAATGATGAAATAAGAAAGGAATGTAAAGCGGATGAATGCGTGATAAATAAAATCAAGAAAGGGTCACTGAGATGGTTTGGACATATGGAACGAATGGACGAGAGAAGTGTGAATGGAAAAACAAATGGAGGAAGGCCAAGGAAGACATGGCATGACCAAATTGATCAATTTCTGAAAGGTGGCAATGTTCGAAGTAGGAACAATCAACGAGCGTGCATGTCACGATGTGTGAGGCGCCAGAGATGTCAGGATAGAACAATGTGGCTATCCATCCTCTTTGCCTATCCCTCCGGGAAAACGGCGTGATGGTTAGTTAGTTAGTAAGTTAGTTGCAAAAAAGTGTTGTGATAATACAATGTTTCCAAAAAGTTATTCAAATTTTACAGCATTGTTCAAGAAATAATAAATAGTTATGTTGTCATTATCTAGCGACATTGTGTTATAATATCAAGAGCATTCTGCGAGTATACTTTTCCCCGTATCTCTATAAGCGTAGAACAAAACGCTCGCGTATTGAGAGCAATTGAAAACATGCATTGTTCAATTAAGATACGCGGTTATTTCGGTTCCACTCCCTCGCGCTGTTCCAGCGTTACATAACCCGCGGTAACTAGTGGCTTGGCCGGTCTCTTCTCTCTGTTCTGTGTCAGTGTCACAGACTATACGAGTAGGGGAATTGTGCTCAAAATGACATAGTAAGGTAATCATAATAATAATCTTATTATAATAATTAATACGAATGAAAACGTCAGTTTTCTAGAAGTTTTATTCCTGCCGGCGTTCTGAAGCCTGCGTTCTGCCAGTTGGTACTTATGGTCTTGAAACTGTTACATTGTCCAATCGAGGTGCCGAGAAACTACGAGTGACCCAAAGAGCCATACGCCAGCCAGAGTCAGAAACGATACGGTGAGAGAAAAAACAAAGGTCACTGATATCATCCACCGGGTGGCGACTCCAAAATGGCAATGGGCAGGTCACGTAGCCAGAAGCTCAGATGAAAAGTGGACAAGAAGACTGCTGACTTGGAGGCCGTGGACGGCGAAGAGAAGTGCAGGGCGACCGCATCTACGGTGGAAGGATGATCTGAACAGACACGTCGGAATAACCTGGATGCAGTCTGCACAGGACTGTATCTCTATTCGGACAATATCGTCAGTCCATCTTTTAGGTGGCCTCCCGACACTCCTTTTCTTTGTCCAAATCCTTCATTGAAGTATTCTGGATGTCCATCGGGTATTGCCCTGTCTTGCTATATGTCCAGCACATTCTATTTAATTTAGCTGCACGATCCATGATGTCGGTAACTGCATTTCTTGAAGACATTCATATTATTCTTTACAGCTTCGAAGAGATGGGCATCTCATTACCTATTTCTTTAAATTAATCAGGGGATATTTCGAGAACTCAGCCGTGCTAGAGGGTGTTGGTCTTTTTGCCCCTGATAGATTTCTCCGTCAGCGACAGCACAGATTGTTTTACCTACCGGCCACCAGAACCAATCTGCCTCTGGTGACACCGATTGGAAAAGCAATGCTGAACGCGGTCTCCTCGGAGATCGACGTCTTTCACATTAGACAAATACTCTTCACTTTAGAAAGTATCTTGTCTTCTTATGTCGAACCATCTCTAATGGGTTCCTGGTATTATGTTGTATTTTTATAATATTTTACCTGTATTCAATAGATGCCTTAAACATACTCGTACAGCTGTTTGTTATGTCTTTTGAGTTAATAAACTGATTAGATTCTATCACCTTTAATTTTTTTTTTATATATTTGCCTTAGAACAAAAACTATGTCATCTTGAGCACCATTCCCCTATGCCTCGATTATTTTTTGGTTGTTTTTTTTTAAATTCATTCAATGGAGTTTATGCCTCGTTGATTTATAGCCAGATAGCGTGCCAGGCTGCTTTAAAATTAATTTTACATGTTATAACACACGAGTAAATTATATATATTTTTTAGTATTACCTGTATTATTATCTATTATATAACGTGTGCCTAATAACATCTTGTCTCGGAACCTTTTCCCTTTGTACTTACTTAATTAAACCCGTATTTCGCATTAACTACAGGAAATTAAACCGCTTTCCAATCCCATTAGCTAAAACGCGCGTGTACGTGTGTTTTTTTTTTTCTAGATACATATGTATAATATGTAGTTTGTATTATGTGTGCAAACAGCGAAATCTCCGTAAACACTGCGGACTAATTTAGCCTGGCCATTTTTTAAAATAGATTTGTTTCCCGACATTGAATTCACGGCCAATGTCATCCTCTCGCAGTCTGTTTTCAAGGACACGCGCGCCACATGTTGATACTCAATTTATTATGATACATTTCTTGCGAATGCATAATTAATGAGCTAATAATCGCGTCTTAAAATAACCAGCAAGACGGTCGCTCCGTGGACCGATTATACATATTACACGCTTTAAAGCCGTATTAGTTAATGTCTTCTCTTAACCACCCTACGTATTTGAACGTACGTGATACGTTCACTTTGACTACCATTCTGCGCTATCCCGTATCACGTACGCGCTTGAGAAAAAGTAATGTACCTATAATGGACAAACTGTTAGATATACGCGCGTGTGCCAAAAACACTCGAGTACAAGTCTTCATAAATATGATTGTTTTACAAGGGGCAGGCGAAGTGTGCGGCCGAGTATTCGACGTTTCGTAATTTAAAAAAATTAAATTATATAATTAAATTTCATTAATAAAAACCTGCTTTTTTTGCACGTTTCTTGGAAAATAACCCAAAGGTAGGGCGGTTAAAGCCGTATTAGTAAATGTCTTCTCTTCTTCTTCTCCCTTGCTATAGACCAATGTGATCTGTTCTCCAGGGTGTGCTCATGCTGTGAGGTGGATTCCCAGCTATGCTTCCATTTTTTAGATGGTCGTCCACGACTACGTGTACTAACATACACAAAGAATGACAAAAAATATTTAAAAACGATTTAAAAACGATTTAAACGGAACTGAAAATAGAGGAAGACCGAGTTAAACTTGGCATCATCAAACAATCAAATAACGACCTTCGTGGCAGAGTAGCAAGATCTCTGATTGTCAGTTTATTTATTCGCTCAAAAGATATTACAAGCATAATTACAGTTTAAGGCCTCTATTTGAGAAAGGGTTAAGAATCAAGAACGCCTGAGAGATGGTTCAACTTTAGGAAGACACGATACTCTCTAAAGTTAAGAGTGTTTAGCTTCTGAACGTACTTTCACTAATATGAAAGACGTCGATCTTCGAGTTAATCTTGTTCAGCAGACTGATTGCTCTTCCCACCGGCATTATTAGAGGCACGTTGGTTCTTGCGGCCGGAAGAAAGAACAATCTATGCTGGCGCTGTCGGAGATATCTGTCGGGAAAAAAATGAGCTACATCCTCCAGCACGGTTGAGTTTTCAAAATATCCCCTAATTAATCTGAAGAGATGGGTTAAGAGAAACTCATCTCTTCGAAACTGCAGAGAATAAGACCCCAACATTCTCAAAAGAAACGCTGTAGGATAGAGCCATGGATAGCTACCATACGCCTTCATGTAGAGATACTTAAGAATTTTTTTCAGAACCCTCTCCAGCATAAGGGAATATCTCCCCTCGTGCGGACTCCATATCACAGAACCACTTTCGAGTCTGCTCCGAACCAATGAATTGTATAGTAGGTACTCTGAGCACATTGGGATCTCTGTCAACCCTTCCGGTCCGAATGATCAAGCCCAACATCTTCAGCGCAATGCCACAAATTCTCTCAACATGAGCGTGAAAAGTTATGGTATGGTATCGTCTGAAGTATTTCAGGTAAGAACAATGTAGCTCTCCATTCATTCTGCCTACTCCTTCGACGCGATGGTTAGTCAGTTATTAAAAAAAATCTATCCATAGCCTCTTGGTAACCTTTGATACAGGCCCCTCGCTGACTTAATCCGGCACTGGGCGAGGCTGATTATGTATTGCAAAATAGGGGATTCTGGTGGTGTCCATTATTTGGACATGGCCATAACACTCCCTCTTTCTCCATCTTAAAATGTCCCCAGTCTTACATATCTATCTTATTCTGGTGTTCCTCACACGATTATTTAATGTCTTGCTTGCTATCATTTTCAGTGTCTTCATCTCGTAAGTCCTTAGAACTCGTTTAGTACTGGCTGTCTGCCATTGCTTCGACGCCATATGTTATGATTGGTCTTACGCATGCTTTATAAATTCTCATCTTACTCTCAATGGCCATGGCTCATTTTGCCTTATTTATAATGTGATGTTTAAAGAAAAATGACCAGACTACCTCTGACGTTTATGACTGGGCACTTTGCGATGCTCGAAGCATTATATTATACATTGTATAATGCTGAATGGTACTTATGCGAGCGTATTATTTTCGCTGCATTTATATTGTACAAACGCTGCATTACTCTGTCGCTTAGAAAATCTTCTTATAAATCATTCTTGAGAGATCCCGACAGCACCGCGTTTCTGATTCAATGTATTATTCACGTACTATTTCTCTATTATGCACTCTATATCAAAGGTTCCCAACGGGGCCGGTACCGTCCCCCGGTAGGCACTGGGGGCGTTAACGGGTTCAGAGGTACATGGAAGGCGTCGATGCAATGAAGGGGGGCGACTGCAGCGAATTTATTTTAATTAGTAATAATGTAGTATATACTTGAAAATACTATTTTCATGAATAAACAATTTAAGATATGTTTATTTCTAACTATTATTAACGAAAGTAATTATATTTTTTTATTTTTTATATCATTATCATAGAGTTAAACGTCGTTTATCCCGACTAATTGGCACCGGAGGTGTTCCGGATAATCAAACAGGCGCTAATTTTTTTAGCAAAATAAGGTGTAAATCGATTTTTTTTTCTCGCCTCATTTATTGATTATGAAATTACAAATTTCACTGCAAAAACAAGTATGTACATAGTACATGTACATAAAAAGGCTCACATTACTGGAAAAATAATCAGATTTTATTTCTAAATCAAGATTTCCCCGTCTTTTTTTTCGCTTCATCATCTCTGCTTGTCCGGATAATTGACGTTCCGGTTAACTGACGTCCGGATAAACGACGTTCTACTGTATATGTATTTTGTTTAATTCCATTTTTTTATGGCTTCGACCGGTTTCGGCAGCTCGCTGCCAATTTCTGGTCCCAGAAGATGCCAACGAGCTGTCGAAACCAATCGAGGCCATAATCATAAAATCAACCAGAATTGTACTAAATATATACTATAAAGTTTTTTTTTTTATAAAAATATAAATGTTTTCATTAATTCAAATTTCAAATAACAAAATTAATATTTTGAATATACAAAAATCCTTCCCCTCCAAAACCCCTCCGGACACCGTCCACTAGGAGGACCACCTATGACAGAGGTCGGCACGATATTGGATTTTTTTTCTTGCGAAGGGGGCGGTGGTCTAGAAAAAGGTTGGGAACCTGTGCTCTAGAAGGTACGAGGTATGTGTGCCCGCCGCCTGTACCCACGCGGCCGCATACACATGCGATCTCCGCTGGAATATTCCATGACAATTTGCGATCGCTCTCCGTACTTGTGGGCCTGTGGCTCGCGCGTGTGTACCGAAACACCGTGTTATGAAGTCGGGACCATTCAATCGCCGGCCGATGGCTGTTGCCAAGTGGAATACAACGCCGTTCAGGTGGCCGGTCGGCTGAATTACGAATAATCAGACTAACGACCAAGCCACCGGCCACCTTAGATATCCAACTAATTGAAAAACCGTGCATTTCAGTTTGCGTATACCTCGCTACTGTTTGCTAATGGTTATTCGGTTAGCTGGAAATTTACCCAAATAACTTACGCACGAGTGGACGCACGTTTAACGTTGTTTTTCTACGTATTTCATTACATATATAGTATCTTTTTTCCTTTCACAATAAACAATATTACATAGTTTTTTTTGCATTAGTAGAATTTTCCATACAAGTCGTTAAGTTCTTACTTATTTTGACTTTGATATCCAGCACTTAACACTGTCTTCGGATAGATTTGCGTTCTTATTATCACGTGATTTGAAATTGAAATGCAATACTTTAAAATGGTTTAAAAATATGTCACTATATTTGTGTATGGGTTAACCATCAACGATTTTTTTTTCTTATTCCTTTTTTTTCTCTAACATAATATGTTATTTGTGTATCAATTTTGTATTTTCTTTTGCTGTTGTATTGCTATGTGTGTACGGTGGGACATCGAGTGAGGGTAGCGTAGATTAAATGTGGTCTGGGTCCCCCTTGGTTGCAAATATACATATATTATTTAGTCCCGCGTGGACGGAGGACGGGCCTAGAGTGCACGAGTGAAGTTGACGAAAGACGCCGCTACGCCTATAACAGATTCGGGTAAGCGGAGGGAGCCCTCTATGGCTCACCATTATTAAAGCCGAGCCCTCTATGGCTCCATTATTAAAGGTCACCTAAATGATGGATTGATGACATTACCCGAACAGCTGAGAAGACCTGGATGTAGAGGGACAAAATATAAACGAGCGGAAAAAAATAGAAGAGGCCTTTGGAGGCGGAGAATAACCCCGAACAATGTGACCACTGTCATAGCAGATAGAGAGGACGAATAGCGAGTTTCCAGCGCCATTAAACTGGATACCCTCAGTTAAGGGAAGGTAACCCCGGCAGAAAATCCTCCAGAGAAAGCAAGAGTAAACCATTCTGGGAAAACTCCCCAGGACATCACTATTTTATTTTTGTTTATATAATACACAAATGAGACATAACAAACGAAAAACATTTAAGCGACTCATTTGGACACAAAACGGTGTAACAAAGATTAAACAACGACATGAAGTCAAAAAATTATACATATCAGAAGGAATCCAAATACGTCGACGTCAGTGAGGCAGTACTCTTTACAGAATTTATAATATTTTTTTTATGAACACCGCCTCACTGACACTGAAAAGGTACAAATCCGAGACGATTAGATCCAACGTCCGAATTGCTCATCCTACTGGTATCACCAAAGGCAGGTTGATTCTGCGTGACGGAACAAAGGACAATTAATGTCGGCGTTGTCGCAGGTAATTATCAGGAACAAAAATACCTATTCCAGAAAATGGGGGTTCTCAATAGAGCCCCGAATCAGCCTGAAAAATGCGTTGCCATAAATCCTTCCCTTCTATTAATCCTTCCACTATGAACCGCGTGGCACAGGACAGAGAGACCTACGCCAGGATGATAGCCGACCTCGGGGGGACCTGACATGGCACTCCAAGAAGAATACGAGTATATCTGTGTAAAAATACACTTTACGTCGAGTCCTCGAATAATGTATTTGTACTCGCCGTCCATTACCAGTACAATAAATAGGGTATTAATACCCTTCCCGCAGACAACGAAAATAAATAACTAAGTAACCATTACACTTATATTGTCTGAAATATTATAGAATGATCGTCGCACACGATTATACCAAATACAACATGTTTTACAATACAACCTTTTATTATTTGTTTTTTTTTGTTTGATTCCTGTTTTCCTTCACATTCTTGGTCTTTTATAGCGTTTTACATTTATTTTATAACCTTTTTCTACATTCGTCCTTCTTCAGCCAACAATATGCTTCACTTCTACTGGATGTATTAGATATGTTGGTACTTGAACCTAATCTTGGATGTGTAAAAAATTCGGTACTTGAACCTGAGCTTGGTACTTGGACTTAATGTTGATGGCAAGAGAAAGGTTGATACTTAAACCCCACATTGGCCGTATAAGACATTTTGGTACGTAAACCCGATCTTCGTAAATAAATAAATAAGGATTGGTACTAGGACGTAAAGTATTTTTCGAAATACTGTTTAAATTCGCAAGGTGCTCGGTGTCCTGTTTAATAAATATTCAATGAAATCCTCCTTCCATAAATAATTACGATATTAATTTTATAGAAAGCAATTACTTTCTGGTATGACATAAAGTGCTCTCGTAAGCAGTGTATTCAGTTTAATGCCGTAATTTTATTCGCTTCTGTCTGTTTTCTATAGTAACGGCGATATTTATTATCTGTCCAAAGGTGAAATTAAACAATCATTAGGTCGATACGTCAAACCGTGTGTGTGCAACTACTGAACGGCCATAAAATATCACAGTTCAACTTGGAGATAAAATGTCCATTAATTCCATAGTGTCCGATCCCAACACTAACTTAGTATTCCATACACGCACTTACAGCGCTAATGGTCTCGGCAATAAGTTTAATTGCGTGAATATCATTAAGAATGATTTAATGGTGTATTTAACGATTTAATAATAGACCTACACTTAACAATAAGAGACAATTTCAATGAACACTATACGGTATCATTATAGATAACTAACTAACTAACCATCACGCCGTCTCCCCGAAAGGGTAGGCAGAAAGAATGGACTGTCACACTTTAACCGATGCGGCACTCCATCCTTCTCTTTTCGCCCTAATCACACCACCAGAAGTGATTGTTACAAGATCTATCATTATAGATCTTGTAACATATTGAACCTGTCTTAATTTGTATACATATTAACCATGAATTTATGGATGATTTAAAAGTAAACTCTTTTTCACTTGGTGTTGAATCGATTAGAACCTATTTCCTACATAAAAAATCATTTAAAATGCTGGTGAAACCAGTCACTAATTCAACAGTGACTGGTTTCACCAGGCTCGCTGTCGAAATAAAGACAAAAGTGGAAGTAGTTCTTAAAAAACTATGTTTTTTTTAATTATTATATAATATATTTTTTTGACTGTTGATCAGATCTCGGTAGTATATACTCGTATGTTAAATGTTTGATATTTGAACCATATCGTCAGTACTTGAAAAAAAGGGTACTGAAACATTCGGTGTCGCTTAGTATTCATGTCATGTGTGGTTCGTGTCAGGGATTAGCGTAAATACCACGCATAGGTTTTGGAATGGAGCCATTTCTTTTTGTGTTGAATGCACTTGTGCCGAGTGTTTATGCACCGGGATGGCGCAGGCGCGGGCGGGGAGGCCGGTCCGGCGGCGTGTTCCGAAACGGGCCGACCGGTGATGCAACCAGCAAGAAACGTGGCAGATGCCCAAAGGATACCGAGCTCTTGGCCAGCCACCGGATAACGCCGCTCTCTTGGCAACTCCGCTCCTCTCTTCCAATAAGGAATATCCCTTTTTGGTAGTAACAACGCACTTTATTCATTCTGAAATTTGCCGAACGTTTTTACAAAGGACTCCCTTCACATCAGTGGCGGTACTCCCATAGAAGCCCAAAAGCCCGGCTTGCGTAAGAAATTTAGAATCAAAACCCCAAAACCTAAGTTATCATGCCCCCGCATAAGCCAACAACCCACCAAATCACCTTCCAACAATGTTACCATCAGACGTAAGAGGAATAGCCACATGAGCTGAGCCTCTGTAAGCCAGAAGGTCCAAGTCCAAGTCCAAGAATACGTGTATGTGTTTAAAACAAACTACTGTAAGTTGTCATAATTAGTTTGGACACATGGTAAGAATGAATGAAGAAAGAATAGTGAAGAAATTATATGTTAATGATGTAAACGGGACAAGCAATAGAGGTAGACCGAGAAAAACGTGGCCCGATCAAATCAATCAAATATTATCAGAGGATTCGTAGAGCTACGTCCACATCGATGCAGGTGACTTGGCAGCTCGGGCACTGTGTTATATACAGCACAGATTACTACGCGCCGCCACGAAGAATCCCTCATCTTGCAAAGCTGTCCATGGATCTGTCAGCTGGTAAAGCCTCATAGTGTTCTAACCAGTTAAGGCACCTATAGCATCTCTTTCATTCGTACAGTCTTTCCACTTCTGGTGCGCGCTGCAGTGGTGCAGTGGAGATTTTAGTTTTGAGGCTGGACATTCATTTTTGAAAAATACCTGGTGTCATTCAGTTTAAAAATAGACTGCCTTATTTTTGCTAAGTTTCGCGAAACACATTATGAAGATCAACATCACGGTCAGAAGCAGGAGTATTGACAGAGGCTATGCTAGCAGGGTGGTGATGTGATGTATCTGTCCCTCCTTTCATTTCCCGCAAAACGAAGTCCCACAGGGACGAGGGAATGGCCTAGGGATTGAATGAGCGAAGCTGACGAAAGGCGCCGTTCGCTTATAACAGCTTCGAGTAAACGGTGGGAATCCTCTGTCTTAAGATGTGATGTGCGCTAACTGCCATACTAGACCGATAGATACGGCTATCCCACGATTATCCCACTCCGATTTGTCGCCTTATTGTACTCCGATTTGTCGCCTATTGCCTCACTGTAGATCTCGAATGCATTGTCTCTAAATCCACATCCGTTGTAGAATACATTGTTTTTACATATCTTTAGTATATTCTATATCTTCTATCGTTGATTATTATAATACAAGTACACTATATCGAACATGTGTCGTATTTATACTAATATATTTCAGGTCGTGATGTTACGGTTAGAGCACTTACATCATAATAATGTGATCGTGTGTACGACACTGACCCCTTCGAGATGATGTTGTGTTTAAATAATACATATATATTATTATCATCAAAATACTCGTATATTTTTTCCACCTTTATTATAATTATTGTCTTTTACTTTTCGAACCCCGTTCTATTAATGTTATTTGCTTCCCTGTTTATTTCTCCTAATTTTGTTGACTCATCAATATTGAATTTCTGTTTCTGTTAATCTAAACCTAATTATTGTTTTATCCTATCTTATTATAATTGTTTACAATATTTTTTGTAGTATCTTTCCTTCTTAATAATTTTATATATAAACTAAGTCTTTCTGATGTATTTTTTAGTTGCTTATAAGACCTGACGATGAACATCGCTTAGCGTAACAGTTGTCGCGACAAAATATACACAATTGTAATATTTATAACAAAGTTTTTTTATTTAAACGAATGGAACGATGGAGAAATAATGGTTAAGAAAGTATACGTAAACGATGTAAATGGATAACGGAGTCGAGGTAGACCGAGGAAAAAATGGCATGACCAAATGAATACAATTTTAATGGTTGGTTTAAAGTCGGAAGAATCGACGGGCGTGTATGACTCGTTGTATGAATGTGGAGGAATCTAGAAAGGTGTGTCAGGATAGATGAGTGTGGCGGTCTTACTACCTACCCCTGGAGAGAAACGGCGTGCTGGTTTGTTTGTACATACATTTATTGTGTTCGAATAACGTGTTTTAAACAAAAACGGGAAACTATCATATTAAAAGGCCCAAGTGGCTTCCCAAGAACCAGCAAAGATGGAAGTAAACTTTACTATTATACAAACCAATCCCTAGATTTGAAACTTAAAAAAAGTCACTCTGTCGGCTTGGTATGAAAATATGTTGAGTAGAAATTCGAGTAGAGAAAAGCAATATTCTCGTAGTCTAGTATTAACGTGGTTCGCCTTTCGTCGCGGCTTTTTATCTATGAAATCCATATGGGAGCCATGCCAACGGAACCGGTCTGTCTGATCAATCATTCCTGACTTTGTATCGAGTGGGGAGCGAGGGAATACTCCGCCCGGCTAGGGCCGCGATCAATTTGTTGTTCTTCTATCAACCTTTTCCCTTTGTGGCGCAGGAATTATTAGCCCTAAGCCCTAACAATACAACTTGTTTGGACCGCACTGAAATAGAATTTCTTTAGTTAGGCACGAGTACCTGAGTATCCATTGCGACTGTATCGCCACGATATTATTTTCAAACACTTGACAATTCATGTTATATGGTATTTCTACAACTTTTATGATATAACATGTTATGATGGTTGAGGTATTAGTTTTATAAAACTCCATTATTAATTTATAATAGTAAAAACGATTGTTTAGTGGTTATACTTGGATTCAATTAATATAAATTAAATTAATTGAGACAAATTGGTTCCGCCTTGCGAAGGCATTCTCAAACTCTTCTCCAATGTTTGAGAATGCCCTCGCAAGGCGAAACGATTTTTTTACAGTTTATATAATTTATATGAATTAAATCCAAGTAAAACCACTAAACAATCGTGTTTACTATTATAAATATAAAACGTTTTTAAACACATTTGATTTTAAACATGGTAATATCTTTAAAACAAGATTTTATTGGATTATTAATTTAAAAAAAGAAAGATTGGTTTAAAAAAAGTACATGATAATTATGTAAATGTAACTAGAAATAGAGGAAGACCGATGAAAACGTGGCACGATCAAATAAATCAAATATTATATGTCGACCACGCGAGGAGTTTGAGAAATCGACGTACATGCATGACACGATGTATGAATGTTAAGGATGCGAGAGAAGTATGTCAGGAAAGAAAATTGTGACAGTCCATTATTTAATCAAAATCTAATAAAACACTTCGAAAAAGCTGACATTTTCATTCGTATTATTAATAATTAGTTTTATGAATTAATATTATTTGATATCAATGGATTTCGCTCTTGGCGAACTTTATCAGGGCAAGAAACTGACCGAACTTTCAGTAAAATTTAAAAATGTTTTCTTTGATAATATTATTCTTGAAAATAAATTTATTATATACTCGTATCTACAACATATGTCTGTTTGTCTTCGATTTTGTAGAAATTTACTGAACTGATTTCGCGGAAAATATCATAGTTTGTTATTATTAATCCCAGGAAGGTTTTGAGAGTAGTTTGAATGAAATCCAATATGTAAAATTGTTGCTAAAACGTTTTAAAATTAGTATGAAAAATTAACCTGTCAAGTTGTATTGAGGTTAGCGCATAGATACATGTTTACCACTCTGGTAAAGAATAAACGACAAAATATAATAATTAAAAAATGACATTCGAAACAAATGAACCGAGTATTTTTAATATTGTGACGAGTCATATTTTTTTTATCATATTTATAAATGTATGATTGCTTTATTCATTATCATTGTATGTATGTATACGATATACAATTAATCTCGAGTGATACGTTCCTACATAATTTTTATTTGACTGCTATCAATCATTTTCTTGACAAACAAATAATAAATTGATTGAATTATCTGTGTATTGTAATAGAACAGGGCATCGACCTTTATGATTTCCCCGCGGATGCCAAAAATTAAAATGAATAAATTATTAACTTATTATATTATTTTACATATTTATTTGTGCTATAACGTATAGTTCCCAATTTCCCCAGAATCATCCCATCTTCTTCTTCTTTCGGCACCGTGTCAGGTCCCCCCAATGTTGGCGATCACTGCAGCAAAGGCATCTCTATCCTGCGCCACTTGGAACAGGTTCTGAACTTTTGTTATTCCTGTCCACTCCTCGATGTTCCGCAGCCAGGACAGCTGCCTTCTAACAACTCCCCGATGTCCCTCCACTTTACCCATTAATATCAGTCGAAGGAGGTGGTATTTTTCTCTCCTTAGCACATGACCCAAATATGAGACCTAATTTTCACACTCGACAACAGCTCTCTATTGGCTCTGGCTCTCTGTAGCACGTCTGTATTACTGACCCTATCGGTCCACAGTATACGGAGCATTCTGCGGTATATCCACATCTCGAACGCTTCCAACCGGTTCATTACTTTCACTTTCAGAGTCCAGTTTTCGCAGCCATAAAGTAGAACAGACCATATATAACATTTAATCATTCTTTGTCGGAGTTTCAAGTTAAGATTATCGTTGCAAAACAAGATGGACATATGGAACGAATGGATGAGAGTAGAATGGTTAAAAAGATGTGCACAAGCAGCGTGAGTGGGAAAATAAGCCGAGGACGACCGAGGAAAACATGGCATGACCAAATTAAACAATTACTAAAAGGCGGCTACATTCGAATTCGGAATAATTGACGTGCGTGCATGGTACGATGTATCAGGACATGGCATTGTGGCGATCCATCCTCTCTGCCTACCCCTCCGGGGAAGTGGCGTGATGGTTAGTTAGTTAGTTTGCAAAAGAAGGTTCTCATTTTATTAAATGCAGCTCGTGCAACTTCAATTCTGCATTTTATTTCAATGTCCGGGTCAAGCGCTTTAGTGATAATGCTGCCAAGGGATTTAAATTATAACAGAAGAATGGTAGGCAGAAAGAATGGACTGCCACACTCAAAGTGTGGCAGTCCATTCTTTCTGCCTATCCCTTCGGGGGGACAGCGTGATGGTTAGTTTTAAAAATATGTATATTTGAAGAGCATTATAATAACTTGGTGTGTTGCGTGCCCGTAGAAACGACACGAAATTATTAAAATTAAAGCATACATGTTTCCATTAATGATAAAAATTCAAAAGTGTAAAATCGCTGTAGACTTTTAGACGCGCAGCGAGTCGCTTAGTGTAAATATTTACATTTAATTCAAATTCTGTTTATAACATACGTTTCGGGTACAACTACACAGCGCATAAGCACGCATTATCTCCGCGAATAAAATCCAGATGGCCTCTTTTGGCTATCCAAATAATTGCCGGAATAAATAAAGTCGTAATGGCTAATTTCTCGTGGATTGTATGAAGAGGTTTCCATTGTTGGGCGGACTGAAACACAACCATTCCGATGTAGATAGGGCTTTGGAAGTAAAAGATACTTAGTAATACGGCGATAAAGATAAACAAGTCTACGATGAAATTTTAATAATAATAAAAATGTTACAACGTATACATTGCACTGGCGAAAAGTGGAACATTTTTAGTAAACTAAGTTATGTAATTTGAAACAGATAATACAAAAAATAATTAATGTTATCAAGATATACCCTTTGGAATTGAGAAATATTTCTTCTTCTTCTTCTTTTTGTCCTGTCACACCTCCGTGGTGCATAGGGCCTCAAGGAACCTTCTCGACCCGACTCTATGCCATGCCTGATACCTAATATCATCCCAAGTGAGGCCTGCTGCCTTAACCTCGTCCCGCAAGGTTCTTCTCCAGGTGGCTCTAGGTCTGCCTCGCTTTCTCTTTCCCCCCATAGGGGACCGGTCTAGTGCACCCTGAGCGATGCTGGCTGGGTTCCGTCTCAGAGTGTGACGCTAGGGTGTAATTCCTTCGAACTGAGGAGGGAAGGATTAATGTCAACGCATTTTTTCAAACTGATTCGGGGCTCTATTGAGAACCCCTATGTTCTGGTATTTTGTTAGCGCCCACATCAATTGTTTTTTTGCTCCGTCACGCAGAGCCAACCTGCGTTTGGTGATGCCAGTAGGAAGAGCAATTCGGACGTTGAATCTAATCGTCTCGGATTTGAACATTTTCAGTGTCAGTGAGGCAGTATTCATAAAAAATATACTACAAATTCTGGAAAGAGTACTGCCTCACTGACATTCTGGAAAGAGTACATATTTGTGTTCCTTCTGATATGTATGATTTTTTGGTTTCATGTTGTTGTTTTATCTTTGTAACAACGTTTTGTGTCCAAATGAGTCGCCTAAATGTTTTTCGTTTGTTATGTCTCATTTGTGTATTATGTATAAATAGATAAATAATAATTGTCAGGAATCAAACCCGGGACCTTCGGCGTGAGAGTCATTTCCTTGCGACTCTGCCACGAAAGCTCTTAGAATCTATAATAAAAATAAATATTCTAATAAAAAGTATTTTATTTTGCTTTACGTAAACATAATGTTAATATAAATCTGTGCTTGTCTATTACAATTCATTCCGATCGATGTTATTTTGTACATAGAATCGTGTATGTATATAATATATAGACGGGTTACGTGTTCTTTGGCTATATCCGAACATAGTTTATTAGCGAGTGTTACCTCGGTGCACCATAACAATAATAATAATATCCGAAATAGCGTACGTATGTTTTTCGACTACGCGAAAACGCTCGCATAATTCCTTTCAACGCAAGCTATTTGTGTCTGTGTACCGGGAGGGGCTTGCGGGCGGGGTGCGGGGGGCGGACGGTCAATGTCAAGTTCAGCGCTTGGTTCGCTCCGCGCGGGGGTGGGGGGGGGGTGAGGTAGACGCCACCAACTAGCCGGAATAGTTGGGTACTTTGTAAACTATGAACCAATTCCGCGTTGTAAATAATCGCCATTTTAATAATGGGTCCGCACCGTATTGATCCGTAACGTAGTAGCATAGTTTCGCGAATTATTTCCCTAGCGTGCACCGCACTACGGTATTAACTATCACAATCAATCAAGCATTATTTAAAAAACTAATTATCTATCTAATCATCACGCCGCACAGTGGGCTGAAAATGAAGCTCCATAGACTTTGAAGTGAAAAGAAGTGAAAGAAAGTTGAAAATGTCAATGTTCCGAAGGTTTCCGAGATTCAGGCTTTAGTGATAATATATATCTTATATGATGCATTTTATGATACAGGAAGCAATTTTTTAAGAAAGCTTAAGAATAAGTAATAATTAAATAAAACGATGTTTTTTAACTACTTCCACTTTTGTCTTTATTTAGACAGTGACCGGTTTCGCCAGGCTCGCTGGCATCGACAGACTGGTGCCAGCGAGCCTGGCGAAACCGGTCGCTGTCTAAATAAAGACAAAAGTGGAAATAGTTAAAAAACATCGTTTTATTTAATTATTATTTAAAATGAACTTCCATCAAGAGATTTCAGTAAAATCATTTGATTATCTTAAGACTAAGGAATAAAATATAAAAAAAATGTTTATTTTTATTTTTAATGTTGAAAATGTCAATGTTCCGAAGGTTTCCGAGATTCAGGATTTAGTGATAATATAGCTTATAGGTTGAATTTTATGATTCAGAAAGCAATTTTTTATGAAATTTTAAGAATAAGGAAAAAAAAATTAAAAAAACTGTTTATCTCCATACATAAAAAAAGAAAATCGCAAATAACTTATTAAATAATAGCTTTATCAAAAAAAGTTTCATGACATAAAATATTGCTATTTAGTAAAGAAATACGCTGGCATATATTTTTTTTTTTCAAAATTAGGTACTTGATTTTCGAGTGACGCTAAGTTTATGGAGCTTCATTTTCAGCCCACTGTGCGCCGTCCGCCCGAAGGAGTAGATAGAAATAATGGGCCGCCACACTCTTCTTTCCAGACATCTCACACCGGCCTCGGACACGTCCCCGCGCACGGACGTCTTTCTATTTTCATTATGTTAACATTGTGTACACTCAATAAATAATTACGGCAACCCGTGACATTCATTTATCTCACTAGCAAACCACTGCCACCAAACATCTCGATGCTTCCTCAACATTTATATTTCGTTTCATGCTCGCATTTCGATTTCTCCGACTCCTTACGTGGCCGACATTTAATACTTTGTTTCTTGTTTCATTTACATCATTACATATATTTTTTTATCTTTGTTTATCTTTAGTTAATTCTTCTATTATTTATCAAGTCCGTATCTAAATTATGTTAATGCCTATTAATATTGTAAACAAAGTGATTAATGATTGTTTTCATATTCTTACAAATAAGCTGCATGATTCCATTTGAGATATGAATTAGTTAACCCTTACTAGTCCAATGTCGAGTGCGGCTCGACAGTGTTTTTATTAGTTATTAAAATTTAAAAAAATATGTAATAATTACACACGTTTCACTATTATAATACGATTAAATTGGTACTCCTTCTTAATGTATTTTTTTTGTAAATCAATTAAATAGTGTGTTATACGTAAATTAATAATAATTAACTAACTATCTAAGCAACCATCACGCTGTTTCCCTGGAGGGGTAGGTAGAGAGGATGGACCGCCATAATGCTCTGTTTCGACCTTTCTCTATATTAAAATATCGAAACATGCAGGATCATCGATTTTTTCGAATGTGACCGCCTTTAAGTATTTGATTAATTTGGTCATAATAATAATTACGGTGTGCTAACTAACTAACTAACCATCACGTCATTTCCCGGGAGGGGTAGGCAGAGAGGTTGGATCGCTACAATGCTCTGTCCTGGCATACCTCTCGGGCTTCCTCTATATTCATACATCGTACTTTCATCCTTCTTTGCAGTTACAGTGAAGCATGGAACTGGCAAAAGAAGGATGAAAGTAGAATAAATTGAATGAAATTGAAAATAACCTTATTTAATCCACTAAATATTAAAAAAAAAATTATATTCTTTTTAAATTATCATCGTGTATTATTACTGAAACAAGAATTTATCAATGAAAGCGAAAATGGTCGTTCACAATGGAGTTCTGGTCCCAACCCTTATGTATGGAAGCGAAGCATGGAACTGGCAGAAGAAAAATGAGAGCAGAATAAATGCGGTAGAGATGAGATCCCTAACACGTATGTGTGGTAGAACGATGTACGACAGAATCTCAAATGCTGATATTAGAAAGGAAAATAGAGCGGAAGAAGGTATTATGATCAAAATTATGAAAGGATCGCTGCGTTGGTTCGGACATATGGAGCGCATGGGTGAAGAAAGAACATTTAAAAAAGTATACGTTAATGATGTTAAGTCGAGGTAGACCGAGGAAAACGTACACGTCGATTATTCCGACTTCGAATGTGACCGCCTTTTAGCAATTGATTAATTTGGTCGTCCTCGGCTTCTTTTCCCACTCACGCTGCTTGTGTACAACTTTTTAACCATTTTAACCATTAAGGTGTGCAAAGGGTTAATGTAGTACATATGTTACGTAATTTTACTAATTCACATTGCTTCATGCTAACGATGTTTTATAAATCACTACATTGTAGAAAGGTTATTATTTATGCATTTGTTGCAATTTAATATAGACTACATCTAATAGTGTTCTTTTTACTCGGGTATAGATTCTCAACGGAAGCCACTCTACGATCTCGCAATCCTGGCATCCGTTCCCGCCAACATCAACAGCCGGGAGCCGCCATTCTTTAAATTCTACAGTAAGAAAGCCCGTAGGAATCGTACGATTGTTCTTTGAAGTTTTATGCAAATTCCCGGTAATTCGCACGCGATTTCGCGCCGGTGTAATCCCCGAATGGCCGCCGCGCACGACACCGTGCGCGACCTAGGTTGATTATTTTTGTGTTTGCTCAATAGCACAATTTGCAAAACGGTTTACTCCTGATGGATGCACGTATCAGCCAGTAGCGGTACTTCCATACAACCCGAAAAGCCGGGCTTGCCTTAAAAAATATATATTAAAACGACGTTTTTAGCGCGTTTGAGCCGTCTTCGACAAACAAACAAACAAACCATCACGCCGTTTCCCCGCAGGGGTAGGCAGAGTGAATGGACCGCCACACTACTCTATCCTGGCAAACCTCTCTAGCTTCCTCCACATTCATACAACGAGTCATACGCGGACGTCGATTCCTCCGACTTTTAACATGACCAACCTTTAAAAGTTGATTAATTTGGTCATGCCATGTTTTCCTCGGTCTGCCTCGACTTCGTACCCCATTCACATCATTAACGTATACTTTCTTAACCATTCTTTCTCCATCCATGCGTTCCATATGTCCGAACCAACGCAGCGGTCCTTTCATAATTTTGTTCATAATACCTTCTTTCGCTCTACATTCCTTTCTTATATCAGCATTTGAGATTCTGTCGTATATCGTTCTACCACACATACGTCTTAGGGACCTCATCTCTACCACATTTATTCTGCTCTCATCCTTCTTCTGCCAGTTCCATGCTTCGCTTCCATACATTAGGGTTGGGACTCCTTTGTGAACGGCCGTTTTCGCTTTCATTGATTAATTCTTCGAATAAAATATTATAATATTTTGAATTTTCGCGCGAGTTAAAGCGATTTGATTTGTTGCGTTGCAAATGACTCCGCCGACATGCGCAGAAATGACCTAAGTGTATGTTTTGTTCCACTCATACGCGCCGTATTTTATTTCACTCATACGCACCGTAGGTGAGATGCCCGCGAAATCGCCTACGTCCACATGTTTTGTTTCATGTTTTCGATAAGCTTCATATTGGGCTTGCGAAATGTTAAAGAGACTTTGTCGCACTTATGTATTTTTGGCTTGTAATCATATAGCTAGGTGCATATATACCAGAAGATATCTACAATTTTTTGTATGGATTTGAAGCCGGGCTTTATCACTCTGAAGTATGTTACTATTCGATGTGTCACGAACTTCATTTCTATTGTCAGAATGTTATCTGTCATTTACGTTATGTGCAGAAATGTTATAAAAAGAAAGATTATGTAATTTCTTTACGAACATTTATTTGTAATTCGTGTTTCGGTGTTAACGAATGTATTTTTATTGTCTATTTAAAGCTTATTTCTTATTAATTATATTTCTTCTTGAATTTGTTAATACATTATTATATAACTAACTAACCATCACGCCATTTCCCCGGAGGGGTAGGTAGAGAGGATGGATCGCCACAATGGCCTGTCCTGGCATACCTCTCGGGTACTCTACGGGGTCTCTCTACATTTATACATCGTACCATGCACGCACGTCGATTATTCCGACTTCGAATGTGGCCGCCTTTTAATAATTGATTAATTTGGTCATGCCATGTTTTCCTCGGTCGTCCTCGGCTTCTTTTCCCACTCACGCTGCTTGTGTACAACTTTTAAACCATTCTACTCTCATCCTGCTTTCATCCTTATTTTGCCAGCTCCAAGCTTCACTTCCATACATGAAAGTTGGCACTAGAACTCCATTGTGTACTGCCATCTTTGCTTCTGTGGATATATTTCTATTTGCAGTAATGACTTGATGACTAAGAAAATATTTTTTTGTGTAGATTTAAAATGCCCCTAAAATGGAATTTGAAGTCAATTAATTTAGAAAGATAAAACTCTTTTAATCCGGAAAAATACATTATCGTGACCCTCTACTAATATTATAACACAAAAAAGTCGGACGGGCTTGCCTTACTGGTTGACCCTAGGCACGCCACTGGTATCAGCGGATACTTTGTTGCACGGGCTAAAGTTTCGTATTTGTTTTCGCCGTTGTCCGGGGGCAATTTATACCTCGCGTGTGCCACGAGCTGCTCATTGCGCAAGAACTCAGCGGCCGGGATACCTGAATATTGTATTTGTTATTCATGATTACTAATCGTTTAGCAAAGAACCGACGTCGTTTTCCAGCTCTTTGTGTTTATTTTCTTGGTATCAATCGAACTGCAATCTTTTTGCGAATTTTTTTCACTGTACGTATTATTATTTGTTAACTCAAGTGTTTTAAGTAACGCGAGATTCTCGTAAACAACGGTTGTCTGCAGGTTCATTGCTTGGGAAGACGAAAAAAAAATTAATTAACTAACCATCACGCCGTCTCATCGAAGGGGTATGCTGAAATAACCGACCACAACACTGTTTTTTCATGATATACTAGTATTGTTTCTTCAAAAATTTTACATTACGTCATGTAACACTCGTCGATTTCTCCGACCCCTCGTTTTCGATTTCGTTGATTGATTTAATCGTGTCATATTTTCCTCAGTTCTCCTCTATTTTTTGTTTAATTTAATTACATCGTTAACATATACTTTCTCAATCATTCATTGTTTTCTTCCTATTCATTATTTCGTCCATTATTTTTATTATTATTATTATTTTGTTGAATCGCTCTAAAGGGCCAAATCGATGTAAAGGGTATTATCGTTATAATAGTGATTCTCGTGACACATGATAGGTAGCTAATAAAACACGTGAATTCTACACCAGAACAAAGACAGTGTGACAATCACGCTGCCCTCGCCGGGAATCGAACCCGGAACCTTTGGGGTGGCAGTCAATGCACTTACCACTCGGCCACGAAGGTCGTCATTATATTTTCATTCGCGCTTCTTATATTTGCATTTGACACCATTATATACAGATTTAAGAAGTAGATTTAAGATACTGGTATGCACACGTGGGAATAATGGATACATCGCGACTCCTTCTCATTGTGTTTCATGACCAACCCCAAGGCAGACGATCTCCGGGCAGACCATCAAAGAGATGAATCGACAGCTGGAAGTCGATTTCGTAGGAGGTCAATTCCTCTTAAGAGACAGACCATAAGGCCTACACTAAGAAGACGAAAATACACAGATTACCTTGCACCATTCTAAGAGATCTCATTGGTTACTGCATTTATTCTATTTTTGCCTGTCAAAATATGTATCAATGTTTAATTGGAATCTACTTATGAACGTAATTTTCTTTAAAATTACATTTCCCGGCGAGACCTTCGATCGATTCGAAGTCAATGTCAAAGTCAGATCAACATTTATCTTCGATAAATTTGCTTATCGTACGGTAAACACTTTTTGATTTTATTATATTATTTTTCAATGTCACCGCAAGGCTGCAAGTGCTCGGGCACTATCTATTTGAACAAATGTATCGGAGCGAATGTGATATTGTGTTCTTACGTGTTGATTCGGCGATTGTACGGAGGCCTCAAGGCCGATGAGTTATCGTGCATTCTCTTTATTCCGGCGTTTCTTACATCACAGCGCAACACATCCATCACTTTTTCTAGCGTTTTTAATAGACGAGTCAGTTGGACCTATCAAATTGAATTGAAAAACGTATTTTCTATTTAATACTCGCCGTACGGTGTTGGATACCGAGTAATATTCTTCCATTTCACCATATGTACCTAATCCTAGAACAACATCAAACCATTGCCGTTTCTCCGGAAGGGTAGGCAGAGAATGGACCGCCACACTACTCTATCCTAACAAAACTTTCTAGCTCTCTCCACATGCATACAGTGAGTAATACACGCACGTCGATTTCGACATATCACGTATAATTCCACTTCTAGAAAGCAGACTTTTTGATTCATATTAATTATTTAATACCTATGGATTTTTACACCATTGTTCAAGAAACAATAAGTATTTATAAATTTTGATTTATTTCAATTTAAAACATATTTTAACTATAATACAATATATACTATACACTGGGATGCTACACCGTAGTTAATAGATGAATTTAGCACCGTAAACCTAGTGTTAAATATGTGAGCTTGTCTCAGAGTGCTACACAATAGTTATTGGATGAATTTAGTACCGTAAACCTAGTGTTAAATATGGGAGCTTTACTGAGTGCTACACCGTAGTTAACGGATGAATTCGGCACCGTAAACCTAGTGCTAAATATGTGAGCTTTACTCAGAGTGCTACACCGTGGTTAATGAATGAATTTAGCACCATAAGCTTTGTGTTATATATGGGAGCTTTACTCAGTTTAACATGGGAGTATTACACCGTAGTTAATTTATGAATTTAACACCATAAACTTAGTGTTATATATGGAAGCTTCACTCAGAGTGCTACACAATAGTTATTGGATGAATTTAGCACCGTAAACCTAATGTTAAATACAGGAGCTTTACTCAAAGTGCTACACCGTAGTTAATGGATTAATTTAGCACCACCTAGTGTTAAATATGGGAGCTTTACTGAGTGCTACACCGTAGTTAACGGATGAATTGGCACCGTAAACCTAGTGCTAAATATGTGAGCTTTACTCAGAGTGCTACACCGTAGTTAATGGATGAATTTAGCACAGTATACCTAGTGTGATATATGTGAGCTTTACTCAGAATGCTACACCGTGGTTAATTGATGAATTTAGCACCGTAAACCTAGTGTTAAATATGAGAGCTTTACTCAGAGTGCTACAACGTGGTTATTAGATGAATTTAGCACCGTAAACCTAGTGTTAAATATGGGAGCTTTACTCAGAGTGCTACACCGTAGTTAATGGATGAATTTAGCACAGTATACCTAGTGTGATATATGTGAGCTTTACTCAGAATGCTACACCGTGGTTAATTGATGAATTTAGCACCGTAAACCTAGTGTTAAATATGAGAGCTTTACTTAGAGTGCCACAACGTGGTTATTAGATGAATTTAGCACCGTAAACCTAGTGTTAAATATGGGAGCTTTACTCAGAATGCTACACCGTGGTTGATGGATGAATTTAGCACCGTAAACGTAGTGTTAAAAAAGTGAGCTTTTTGGAAGTATCTTGTGCGGTTTGTTGCCAGCGTGTGTAGTACTCGTGGCGTATAGCGGTTGATTTCTGGCCAACATGGAGATTCAAATGACAAGGCATTATTATGGTAACCGCAAATTAGAAGATGGCGCCAGTAAACCGTATTTTCAGACTGTCCCCGGGCAAGGAACAGTTCTTCGTACATAGTAATTACCAGACATACTGATTAACCAAACTCTTATTATTACACCGGAGTACTTGAAGTAAATATCTCATCCTAGACCAGCGGTGCCAAACTGCGGCTCCCGAGCCAAATACGGCCACTCGAGTGCGGTTCTTCCGTTAAAGGCTTGTGTGTTTTATTTAAATGTTTATATATCATAATTTGAAAACAAACAATCAGTCAATGGAGTTCTTGTCCCAACCCTTATGTATGGAAGCGAAGCATGGAACTGACAGAAGAAAGATGAGAGCAGAATAAATTCGGTAGAGATGAGATCCCTGAGACGTATGTGTGGTAGAACGATGTACGACAGAATCTCAAATGCTGATATTAGGAAGGAATGTAGAACGAAAGAAGGTTTTATGAACAAAATTATGAAAGGATCGCTGCGTTGGTTCGGACATATGGAGCGCAGGGGTGAAGAAAGAATGGTTAAAAAAGTATACGTTAACGATGTAAATGGAGTAAGGAGTCGAGGTAGACCGAGGAAAACTTGGCATGACCAAATTAATCAAATATTAAAGGTTGGTCATGTCAGAAGCCGGAAGAATCGACGTGCGTGTATGACTCGCTGTATGAATGTGGAGGAATCTAGAGAGGTATATCAGGATAGAGTAGTGTGGTGGTCCATTCTATCTGCCTACCCCTGCGGGGAAACGGCGTGATGGTTTTTAACAATCAGTCTAATTGACGAAAACCTTGAATATTGCCTTAAATTATAAACTTGATTTTCTTATCTCTCCGGGGAAATATGCAATTGATCTATCCGGGAATGATATACCACAATGTTTATCCTTCAATAATAAAATTATAATATTTCATTATTTTTAAATTAAGATTGTTAATGACGGCCGCGCGAGAATTCGGAGAAATCGACAAGCGTTCATGACACGATGTATGAATGTTGAAGAAGCGAGAGAAGTATGTCAGGGAAGAACAGTGTGCCGGCCAATTATATCTGTGTACCACATCGGCTAGACGGCGTGATGGTTTTATTTTAAGATAATAAAAAACTATGAACATAAAAAAAAACTATCAAAGTAAAATGTAGAAAAACGTGGCATGATCAAATAAATAAAATATTAAATGTCTGCCATGTGAGGAGTACGAGAAATGGACGTGGACGTGCAGGACACGATGTATGAATGTTGAGGAACCAAGAAAAGTATGTCAGGGAAGAAAAGTTTGGCAGTCCATCATTTCTGCCTATCCCTTCGGAGAGACGGCGTAATAGCTAGTTAGTTAGTCTTTACTTACCTGTGTCTATAGTACATATAAATATATATATATATATATATATATATATATATATATATATATATATATATAAATATATATATATATATATATATATATATATATATATATATATATATATATATATATATATATATATATATATATATATATATATATATATATATATATATATATATATGTATATATCCAGTCAGAAATATTTTCTTCAGTTCAATTAAGAGTTAAAAGTCATCAAATAAACAGGTATTGTATTAAGAAAGTTGGGTACGAGAAATGGACGTGTTCGCAGGACACGATGTATGAATGTTGAGGAAACAAGAAAAGTATGTCAGTGAAGTAAAAATTGGCAGTCCATCATTTCTGCCCATCCCTTCGGTGGATACGTGTAACATAAATTAAATAAACACAAAAGTCCGGATCGTCCATGTCAACATGTGCAACATCGAAAAAAACATTATGTGCTAAATTAAAAAAACGGTGGATTCGTGGAAAATAAATTAAATAGACAATATGTGCACCATCTAAAAAGAACATTTTGTGTTAAATTATTTTTATTTTGTTATTTTATTTTATATCATTGTATTTTATATTATTTGTTTTAGATTTATTTTGTGGGTATTGGACATCGAAGTGTGCGCGAGAGATGCCTATTGGTGGCGATGAGGTTCGCAACCCATCACACCGCGTCTCCCGCGGAGCGAAAAGAGAAGGATGGAGTGCCGCATCAGTAAAAGTGTGACAGTCCATTCTTTCTGCCTACCCTTTCGGGGAGACGGCGTGATGGTTAGTTAGTTAGTTAGGGTCTATGTTTTTCAACTGTTATTTTGTTGATATTTGTGTCTTTTAATTAATGAGTTTGGCGACCACTGTCTTAGGCTACCTTCTCAAGTTGGATACTTACGATACAAAGTAAGTATTTACGTTATACATTGTAGTGACTCGACATTTATTCACGATTCACACAAACGCACATTATTTAATAGACACAAATCACGAATGCTATTTATACTTGTCATGAATTAATTTTTAATTAACAATGTAATAAATCTAAATAAATAAAAAAATCTTAATGACCATCACGCCGTCTCTCCGAAGGGGTAGGCAGAAAGAATGGACTGCCACGCTTTTCTTTCTCTTTCTTTTCCTGACATATTTCTAAATTTCCTCAACATCTCGTACTCCTCACATGGTCGACATTTAATATTTGATTTATACGATCTTGCCACGTTTTTCTCGGTCTTCCTCTGTTTCTAGTTTCATTTACATAACCAACTAATCATCACGCCGTCTCTCCGAAGGGGTAGGCAAAAATAATGGACTGCCACGCTTTTCTTTCCTGACGTATTTCTATCACTTCCTCAACATTCATACATCGTGTGCTAAACGCACGTCCATTTCTCGTACTCCTCACATGGCTGACATTTAATTTTTGATTCATTTTATCTTGCAACGTTTTTCTCGGCCTTCCTATATTTCTAGTTTCATTTACATAACTTACTAACCATCACGCCGTCTCCCCGAAAGGGTAGGCAGAAAGAATGGACTGTCACACTTTAACTGATGCGGCACTCCATCCTTTTCTTTTCGCCCCGCGGGAGACGCGGTGTGGTGGGTTGCGAACCTCATCGCCACCAATAGGCATCTCCCGCGCACACTTCGATCGTCCAACATCCACAAAATAAACCTAAAACAAATCATATAAAATGCAATTCATTTACATCGTGAATATATTCTTTTTTACCATTATTTTTTCATTCATTGTAATAAAAAAACTCGTTGTTTATTTGGACTAATGATGTTTGTATTATGAATTAGATTTCAAAATATGAATATAAAATAATAATCGTTTTTAACGAGTTTATTTTTTCTTGTTTTGTATATGCCAAAACATCACTAATAACCTCCGAAATTGTGTTGTTTTTTTCAAATATAATTTGCGTATAAAGCGTTTAATTTTGGAATATGAAGTTTTTTGTATGTAATCATGTAATTATGATCAATCTAAATCTCTAATGTCACATCACGTGTAACACGTGTCAAGCACGTGGATTCGCGTGAGGTCTACCTACGCAAGTTAACGAATGATTTTATCTCGATAGATTTAAATATGAATACTAGTATGCAAAACTTTTTTTTTTAATTAAATGAATGAAAGTAGAATAAATGCAGTAGAAATGAGATCTCTTAGACGAATGTGTGGATAACTATAAAAAATGTTTGTAATGTTTTTTGAGAAAATAAACTGATTTGAATTTGAATTTGATACTCTGTGTATGATAGAGTGTCGAATGAAAATATAAGAAGTGAATGCGGTGCGAATGATGGTGTCATGAACAAAATAATGAAAGGATCATTAAGATGGTTTTGACATATGGACAGAATGAATGGATTTTTTTTTATGTTAATGATGTAAATGGAACCAGAAATAGAGAAATACCGAGGAAAACGTGGCATGATCAAATAAATCAAATATTGAATGTCGGCCATGTGAGGGAGTCAGAGGATCGACGCGCGTGCATGACACAATGTATGAATGTTGAGGATGCGAGAGAAATATGTCAGGAAAGAAAAGTGTGGCAGTCCATTCTTTCTGCCTACCCCTTCGGGAAGACGGCGCGATGGTTAGTTAGTTTGTTAGTTTTTTTTTTATAGATCTGACGACTTGTGACACAGAAATCATGTCTCTTGAGATGATGAGGTCCAACTGTCCCTTCATCCTTTAGGTGGACTTCCAGGTGGACGGCATCACGAGGAAATTTCGTAAGCGGTTGTTTCTACGAGTTTCATTATCAATTCTGGCTACATAGTCCCTCCAGTATCTTCCTCTGGATTATCTCCACCGAACAATGTCCTATATTTCACAAGTTTTCTTATTTCTGTATAATGAACATGATCTCGTAGAGTTTTTCCAGCAATGGATCTTTGGACCCTCATATAGGATGTTCTTAGCAACCCGTTGGTTTGTACAGTATCGGCTCGCGTCTCTATAACATCATAAATAAAATAATGTTTAGGTACTCACATACTATATATTAATTCAAAACGCTACTTCATTATTTATAGTATGACTTTAGCAGTTCATTTCCATTCTCGGACATCAGAGAGGGAACCTGTAAAAGGTATTTGTAGATTTGTGTTGAATTTTTATATATATTTATGAGTTTCATCTCAAATACCTTTTAACGGCACTGTATAAAAAAAACGTAAATATTTAACTTGTAAACTCACCATTAACTTACGCCCGAAGGTGTAAGCAGAGAGGATGAATCGCCATACTGCTCCATCTTTACATTCCTCTATATTCACACATCGTAACATGCACGATTGTTTTGTTTACTTATACCTATATATAATAATTAATTAAAACGATGATTTTTAACTACTTCCACTTTTGTCCTTATTTCGACAGCGACCGGTTTCGCCAGGCTCGCTGACATCGACAGAACAGTCTGTCAGCGAGCATTTTATTTAATTATTATTTAAAATGAACTTCCATCAAGATACTAACTAACTAACCATCACGCCGTCTCCCCGAAAGGGTAGACAGAAAGAATGGACTGTCACACTTTATCCGATGCGGCACTCCATCCTTCTCTTTTCGTCCCATCAAGATATTTCAGTAAAATCATTTGATTATCTTAAAAATAGTTATTTATATAAATATATATGTTTTATCTTTCGCCCTCTCTATTATAGTTTATTTAATTGTGCTAGTTTTTCATTTTTATATATAAGATTATCAACTATCAAGGTTCGAAAGATCTCACATCTGGGTCATATACTGCGTGGGGAAAAGTACCACCTTCTCCAACTGATATTGAAGGGAAAAATTGAGGGACGCCGAGGGCCCGGAAGGAGACAAATGTCCTGGCTGCGAAACGTGAGGGAGTGGACCGGCATCCGAAGTGTCGAGGAGCTGTTCCGAGCGGCGCAGGACAGGGACAGGTTCGTAGAGGTGATCGCCAACGTTGGGGAGACCCGACAGGGCACTTGAAGAAGAAGAAGAAGATATAAGATTGAAACGATTGTATATAAAGGCGTAAAACCTTCGAAACGTGTCGAGAAAATAAACTGAAAAGTGGATAAAAAAACAGTGTTATAATTCATAAAAAAATCTTCTTTATGGATTTTCACAGTGTTAACGTCATAAGTTTATAAAAACAGTATACGAGTATGTAGTTATTAATTGTATCTCAATAGAGACGAAGATGTAAATTGTTTTCTGGGAACAAAAGGTGGTGGCCGAGGCGCTTACAGGACTTATGACCTGTCATTGGTTGGGTTGAACGATCGCTTCACGTTTAACAACATTCCCCATTCCGCCTTATGACCACCACGTCTGACAAATTTTTGGAACTTGTATACTCGTATATGGTAGGTTTCTACGCCTATCTTTACATTTTTAAGTTCACTCTACACTAGCGTCATCTATTAAGATTAGCGCCTCGGCCACCACCTTCTGTTCCCAGAAAACAATTTACATCTTCGTCTCTATTGAGATACAATTAATCCTTATAAAATAAAAATAATTTATCCGCAATGGGTGAAATCCAGTATTTGTCTACAAGAATTTGTATACATTCAAAATGTTGTAGTATATATAGTGTTTGTCACTTTACGATGAAGATATTGCGGAGTCGGGGTTGCGTCTTTGCCGAACATGTTATGCAATAAATATAAGTTTTTTTTCTTCTTCTCGGGATTATGTTTTCCGCCGTGACGAAAGAGTTTCATTACATAACAAATGGAAAAGTGCCGTAGTAATCTATTCACTGCCATTCCGGATGTCAATAGAGAAAAATGAACACAAAGAAGAAAGTATATTCCGAGCGGAGCTGCGATGAGAAGAAGCTTGTGTAACGTCTCCAGTTATGTGTATTTTTTCCTCTTCCCGTCTATCTGCCATGCTAGGGGTTGGAAACTTCCAGACGAAAATAATGCTTGATTGAGTGGCCAAAGTTTGTACACCACTCGCTCATAGTGGAGAATTTTCAAGATAAATTGTTAACTTTGCGTTACTTGCGTAATTTTTCGTACCGATTCTTCTAGCATACAAAGCGACACATAAAGTTATTAAATAAATGGCACCCGGGTTTCATATATTTTGCATCTTATAATATGAACCTATACCAAAATGTAATATTAATAATTATTTATTGAAAGCTAAGGCATAATTTTATATTAGTGAAGGTACGTTCAGGGGACAAATACTCTTGACTTTAGAAAGTATCTTGTCTTCCTAATGTCGAACCATCTCTAATGCGTTCCTGGTACTTTGTTGTATTTTTATAATATTTTAACTGTACTTAATAGATGCCTTAAACATTTTCCTGTTTGTAATGTCTTTTGAGTTAATAAACTGATTTGATTTGATTAACACTGTGGAATTCCAAAGTAATATGCTTAGGAAATTGAAAAAAAAAGCTTTGTTTATTAACCACAACTTATTAAATAAAAAATAAAAACTAACTAACCATCACGCCGTCTCTCCGAAGGGGTAGGCAAAAAGAATGGACTCCCACACTTTTCTTTCCTGACATATTTCTCTCGATTTCTCAACATTCATACATCGTGTCATGCACGCGCGTCGATTTCTCTGACTCCTCACATGGCCGACATTCAATATATGATTTATTTGATCGCGCCACGTTTTCCTCGGCCTTCCTCTATTTCTAGTTCCATTTACATCTTCAATATATAAGTTAAGTTATATGTTAACTTATTAAATAATATTAAAAAACACAACATGTTTCGGAGGATTCATCCATCTTCAGGTGTAAATATATAATAAAAACTAAATAAAGAAACACTTATATAATATAATATAAAGAACGCATTTAAAATTCGATACATAATTTAAATTATAAAATTAACCTGGTCTAATTATTTGTAATAAGTACTTATAATAATTTTTTACTACTTATAACAATTAACCCAGGTTAATTTTTAAATTTAAATTATTGTATTGAATTTCAAATACGTTTTTTATATTAGTCTTTCTTTGTTTAGTTTTTATTACATATTTACACCTGAATATGAAGATATCCTCCGAAACATGTCGTGATTTTTTTCAATATTTGGATAATAAACAAAGATTTTTTTTCAATTTCCTAAGTACTCGTATATCAATAATTATTATAAATGAAAACGTTTGTCTTCTCGAAGTTTTATATGAAATGACATGTCTTAGAAGGGCGAAACATTCTACACCAGACCAAAGACAGAGTGACAATCACACTGCCATCGCCGGGAATCGAAGGCAGTCATAGATCTTGACACTCTGCCACGAAGGTCGTCATTTTTACCATATATTAAAAATCTATGCTTTGATGTGCTGAAGATCGTTGTTTGAGCGCTTCTTTTAGAGACAGGTTTTTAACATCAGATTAAATGTTTCAAATAAATGGTTCTTATATTATACTTGACTTCTCCTCTATAATAATACTAGTTAAATAACAATTATGCATGTACATTGTCTATTGTAAACTGCATTTACTATTTACCGCAATGTGAGTTGCAGTAATTTATGTATTTATTACAACAATACACTATAAACGTATGCTCGCTCGAATACAGATTTTATCTCGTATATTACGGTTTCATGCTAGTTTATTCGTTTATATTTCTCTTTTCTTTGCATTTTTATGATAATTTGCCTGTTTATGATAATATGCTTGGTAAATGATAAATAAATTATTAATAAATCTTTATAATATCTGTCAAAACTGACCATATTTGTAAACAATTTTATAGTATTTTAAATATCTATATAATATCAATAAAGGCATTCCAAAAAAGTCCATATAACACAACATCTCAAAGAACTTCACAGGCTTAAGAGTTATTTTGTTCATATTATACATCCTAACCGATCGCGAATATTAATCAAATGCAAAATAAAACACGTCTTAATGCGCCCTTGAGGTGATTACATCACAAAAACGGCGCTTTAAAAGTAAGCATATTATTATTATTATTATTAAAAAAATTTGAATGTATACAAATTCTTGTAGACAAATACTGGATTTTACCCATTGCGGATAATTTTTTTTTTTATATATTTTTTTATGAGAATTATTTGTATCTCAATAGAGACGAAGATGTAAATTGTTTTCTGGGAACAGAATATGGTGGCCGAGGCGCTTACAGGACTTATGACCTGTCATTGGTTGGGTTGAGCGATCGCTTTATGTTTAACAACATTCCCCATTCCGTCCTTCTTGCGACCACCACGTCTGACAAATTTTTGGAAGTTATATATGCTCGTATACTAGAATGCGGCGCTTATCTTCACATTTTTAGTTCAATCTACACTAGCGTCATCTATTATTATTATCACTGAGGAAGGGCTGGGTAGTCCGAAATATGTTTGATACTTAATTTTAATTTGTTTAAATAGTGAGTGTTGAATACAATGTATATTAAAAAAAAATAAAAAAGATAAAAATGGTAATATTTGAAACGCTCGCATTGAACATGTCTACCATACCATATTTACAGTTGACTTTGACGTCTGGACTGTTCTAGGACTCGTATAGATTGCCTCCTTTTACGTTTGATTAATGTTTCGTTCTTCTGATTGTTCCAGGTAAGCCTCCGATACATAAATCTTCCGGCGTATTCTAGAACAATCTTCCGTCGGGTAAGTAATTACACGTTAATGTTGCAATCAGATGAGAATAGATACATTCTAATTTTGTAGCTTTACTCTTTTTATTTCGTCTTTAATATTCCTATCTTCGGCACGTGTACGAGAAAATGTTAAAATACTTTCGTAATTTTTATTTTTAATAGCATTTAACATATTCATATACTTTTTTTCTACGACATTTATAACGCATTATCTAATCAAAACATATGATAATGATGGTGCAATGACTGCCACCCCGAGGGTTCCGGGTTCGATTCCCGGCCAGGGCAGTGTGATTGTCACACTGTCTTTGGTCTGGTGTAGAATTCACGTGACAATAAAATGGCGATAGATAAGCTACCTATCACAAATCACGAGAATCACTATGATAGCTATAAAATCTACCCTTTACATCGATTTTGCTCATGCTGTCATGATGTAAAGAGCGGCTCAACAAAATAATAATAATAATGCCTTAAAGGCGTGCAACAAAACATGTCATTCCCAGAAATTATAATAAAATTTCTAGAAAACAGACGTTTTCATTCGTATTACGTTTTCATTCGTATTACATATATATGACTGGTCGCGGACAGTCTGTCGATGCCAGCGAGCCTGGCGAAACCGGTCGCTGTCGAAATAAATACCAAAGTGGAAGTAGTTAAAAAAAACATCGTTTTATTTAATTATTATTTAAAATGAACTTCCATCAAGAGATTTCAGTAAAATCATTTGACATTTTAAGATTTTTTTTCTTTAAAAAGTTTACATTGTACTGGAAAATTCGTTACCTTGATATTCGTTATACAGAGATTTGACCTGTATAATGTGGCTGTTAAAGAAAAAGTCATCCTGTAGATTGCTGCATCGATTTAAGATGCGCCCGTATAAGGAGTTATGTTATTTCTTACAGCGTCCGCTAGAAGATTGTGCTATTGTATCCCAGAGGCGAGTGTGTGCGATGACTATGCACAATAATCATCCTCCGCCCCAGGACCCGGTCCTGAGAGTCTTTTCAAATAAGATCCCCAGGAATGCGCCGAGTGTTATCTCTTCCCCGGAAGGGTTGACATAAAATACAACCGTACTTTATATCTCCCGCAAACTTCTTAAATTATGAAGACAGTGTTAAGTATTCTTGAAAACACCTAGACTTATTCCTGGATTCATTTCAAGTCTGACGTAAATATAACGAATATCACAATTTCCACTTAGGCCCGCGTTTAAATCCCGCCTTTTTTTATGTATTTCTTTTTCATTACAAAATGCAAAATAAAACGAACGGACCGTTTTTCCGTCTTGTGAAAGCCAATAGTTCCGCAAATGACTCGCGAAATGAAAATATGTATTTATTTCTGACGATTTTACAAAGTAGATTTCTTATTATCCAAACTCTTAGTAATTAACTTATTGAACGCTAAGGCATTAACACTGTGGAATTCCATGGTAATATACTTAAGAAATTGAAAAACTTTGTTTAATCGACTATTTAATAAAAAATATTAAAAAAACACGACATGTTTCGGAGGGTACCTCCTTCTTCAGGTTACATCTGAAGATGGAGGTGTTCTCCGAAACATGTCGTGTTTTTTAATATATTTTTAATAATAGTTGATTAAACAAAGTTTTTCAATTTCCTAAGTATATCTTAGAAACTAATTAACCATCGCGCCGTCTCCCGGAAAGGATAGACTGAAAGAATGCACCGCTGAACTATTATTTTCTGATATACTTCCCTCGATTCCCAACCATTCATACATCATGTCAGGCACGCGCGATATCTCCGACTTCTCACGTAGCCGACATTTAATGTTTCTCGCTCCGTATACATCCTTAAATTTACCATTCTTTCTTCAGTCATTATTCACATGTGTCCAAACCATCTTAATATTCTTTTCATTATTTTGTTCATAACACTTTCATTCACACTGGATTTTTTCACATAACCTTTCACGGGTACTTTTTTAATTTTTTTTTAAAGGAACATAGAAGTTCCCTCCACATACCCGGGACTGTTAAGGCGTAGCGACGCCCTTTCGTCAGCCTCGCTCGTACATTCCCTGGGTATATCCCCGGTCCATCTGGGACTTACATTTGAAGACAACAAGGGGGTGCCAGACCACATTTAATCTACCCTATTTTCCTTCTATGTTCCACCGTACTTTATTGTATAAATAAACAAAATATATAACTTTCACGGGTACTGAGAGGTGCAACCTTTCCATATCGACACTTAAAAATCTTTCTAGTCTTTTATTATGTAAATTTTTTTTTAGCTATCGCATATTTTTCTTTAAAAAGGGTTAAACCTTTTTTGGTATTATTTATTGGACACAACTTTTCACTCGTCTCTCTTTTCATTTCTTTCCCCACCCTAGCCTTATAGATGTTGGCTAAAGCTCTGATTTACTCTATTTTTATACACTAGTGTCTAGTCTAGCGAAAGAAACACTTAGCTTAAGAAACATAATCCGCATCATTCATGTAACTACAGTTTTGTTTTAAATCATTCCAATATTAGTAATATTTATTCTTATCAATTTTATTTCAATAATTATTTCGGTTAAATCTTTTTGGGATATGAATTTTAGCTAATTCTAAAATATCTGAGTTTTCTCTCTATAGATTAATAGTGTTCTTCCTGCATTAGCTCTTTGTATTTTGGATTCACATTTTGAATAAATTTGAAAAACATTCTATTTTCACAACGTTTTATGACAAACTTCACAAATAAGTTTCGTATGGTATTTATCCTTTTTCGGTGTACACATTTTAACAATAGAATGATATTCTTTTAGTATGAGGTACATACTAAATGAAATGAACTGGGGTTAAATTTTGAGGAAGGAATAATTGTTTTTTAATAGGATTGTAGGGCAGTGAGAACATATCAAAAATTGGACTTCAAATTAAATTTATTTGGTTGTTACGAATGAAAACGTCAGTTTTCTAGAAGATTTATTATATTTTATGGGAATGACATGTTTCGCCCTTCTAAGGCATTATCAAATGTGACAAAATTTTAGCTCGTTGCTGTTTATTAAATGAAGCAGAATATGGTAATTAACAAAAATTGATGAGACTTTATACATTTTTAACAAATAATTATTTGGGTAGGCCTAGATATACTGGAAAGTATTTCTTGGAACTCGTTAAGAAATTTTATGACAATGATTACATAGTTAGGGAATACTAAATGATATTATATAAATCAAAAAGAAGTTATTTGAGGTAGGACGAAATAAAGTGTTTTTCAGAAAGGTGACCAATGATTGATAAGTATTACATATTGTATAAAATAAAATCGCCATCCTAAGTGCGTAGACTCAATCGATGTATTCTTCTCTTCTGCGTCTTTTTTTTTTCTTTCATCAATTTACAGAATATCATCGGATAGTTTTCGTTTCTTCTAGAAGTTGAATCTGCATTCATAAGATAATAAAATTATTATTTAAAATATCATTTTAGAGATGGTAAAATTTAATTTCGAAGTTTCCAACCCTTTCATTACATATTTAATGTTAAAAAATAAAAGGGAATGGCGTATCTATGATAACAGCCGCCGGCAGCACCCCTGTTGTTAGCAACTCGCGGGACTCTGATACCAGGGTCCCATCTCCCTGTTTTTCTCTCCTGACTGTTTTATTGTTTACCGTTGCCCGTGGCCTGTCTTCGGACGCGGCGTGCTGTTTGCCCGCCTCCCTCGGACTGGGCGAGTGTAGTGTGTACACTGCATACAGCATTCACGTTACCGATTTACTCTTTCTGCACTCCCGGCATAATACCCGCCGCGTGATATTGTATAACGCCGTATACCGTACAAAAAGATACGAGAATTCCACGTGTCCGGAATAATAAGTTGCAACATTTCACTTATTCAAAACTGTTTTACTTTGTACGTAAACGTGTCTTTAATTCTGGCAGTGAATGTCCAACAAAACGTTCGGAATATATATTTCCAAGGCGTACGTGAAATCACGTTTGAGTTGTTGCTTTTTGTAGTGAACGACTCACGTGCCCGGTGTTATTATATTCGAAATGTTGTGCTGTAACTATATGTACTGTGGTCAATCTTTCACCTTATAAAATTTAAATTTCACTTCTGCATTCCAAGTTTAAAAACTTTTTTTTTTAATATTCTTACATTGTAATGGGCTTTGATTCATATTTTGTTTTGTTTCATAAAATGCTATCTATTCCTGCATCAAGACGATCAATAAAGTAAAATATTCGCTTTGATGAATATACAAACCGGGCGTATAAAAATTTATATTATTATTTAAAAAAAAATTATCGCAATATATTTTTTATTACTTGAACAATTATGTAAAACGCCATATGAAATCGTTTTTACCATTGGTTCTCAAAGTGGGCGATAACGCCCCCTTGTGGGCGTTTGAAACTTTCAGGGGGGTAGTAGAAGACCCAGAAAAAATAGAGAGCGTGGGCAGATAAAAAAATATATTTTAAAAATATTAAAAAAAACACGCCAATCACGTAGGTTCTAATAAAGCAAATTAAATTTAAATATTGGTTTATTTTGTTATTGTATGTATTGTAATCATTTTCCCATATTTCGTATAACTTTTATGGGAGGGGGGCGTTGAACGTTTATTTTTTTGTAAAGGGGGCGGTGGCCCAGAAAAGATTATAAAGCTATGGTTTATAATAATAAAAACGTAGGTTTTCTGTGTTTTTTTTTTTTTTCATCTTTTGAAATATAATAAAACTTCTAGAAAACAGTAATATTCATTCATAGTAATTAAAAATTGCAAATATGATTTAAGTATTATCAAAACTGAAATACTATTATTGTATTATGAACGCAGAGAAAACCGTCAATTTGATGAAAATATCATTTTTCTACAAGTTTTTTTTTGTTTTTTTTTTTCATGGGAGTTACACGTTTCTTCATGCTCATCATCATCAGGCTTCCCTCGTATCAGAAGAAGACTGTCTTTGGATGTCGGCTCTTGCGTGGATATGGAGTCCAATCCTGAACCCACACACGCCAGGACATCTAGAGCAGAAGAAGACGTTGGCAGTGGAACCATCACAGTCTCCGGATGGTCTCTCCATTCGTCTCTTCATCTCTGCGGCGTCGTACTGTTCTCTCACTTTATTAACCCATTATCAAATGTTCAAAATGTGTAAGTTTTCTGTGTGATATACATGTATATTAGGTCCTTACATATGAAATTGGCGTTTTGCCGTACTGGCAACTTTGATCTCAAATATCTTCTCTTTGGTTAGGAATTCCAAATTCAAATTTATACAGCTATTTACTCAAGTATTTGTGTTTCGAAAATTATAATTCATTTGTTTTTTTCCTCAATTGTTTTTTTTTCTTTGCGTCACTCAGTTTACAAAATGGAAAACTTGAAATATCGCGTTATTTACGAGTACGAGTTCAACCGTGGCACCAGTGCTGCAGAAACGGCTCGAAGGATTAATGATGTGTATGGCGACGGTGCCGCAAAAGAAAACACAGTGCGTTTTTGGTTCCAACGTTTTCGTTCTGGAAATTTCGACCTGCAGAACAAGCCCCGTGGACGGCCGGAGACCAAAGTTGATAATGAAGAATTGAAGGCTATTGTGGAAGCGGATCCATCGCAAACCACGTCCGAGTTAGCTGCAGGCTGCGGTGTTAGTGATAAAACTGTTTTAATCCACTTGAAGCAAATTGGGAAGGTAAAAAAGCTTGAAAGGTGGGTACCTCACGAATTGAGTGAAGCAAATCAACAAATGCGCGTTGACTGCTGCGTTGCATTACTCAACCGGCACAATAATGAAGGGATTTTGAATCGAATCATTACCTGTGATGAAAAGTGGATCCTGTATGATAATCGGAAGCGCTCATCGTAATGGCTGAACCCTGCCGAACCAGCCAAACCATGCCCCAAGCGAAAATTGACTCCAAAAAAGTTACTTGTGAGCGTTTGGTGGACTAGTGCTGGTGTCGTTCACTACAGCTTTCTTAAATCTGGCCAGACGATTACGGCAGATGTCTATTGTCAGCAACTGCAAACCATGATGGAAAAGCTAGCTGCTAAACAACCGAGGCTGGTTAATCGCTCTAGGCCACTGCTGCTTCATGATAACGCTAGACCACACACTGCACAACAGACGGCTACCAAATTAGAAGAGCTTCAATTGGAATGTCTAAGACATCCACCGTACTCTCCGGACCTTGCCCCAACAAATTACTATTTTTTTCGAAATTTGGATAACTTCTTGCAAGGGAAAAAATTCAACTCCGATGGGGCAGTCCAAACCGACTTCAAAGATTTTATTGATTCCCGTCCGAATGGTTTTTTTAATAAAGGGATCGATCAACTACCTATGAGATGGCAAAAGTGCATAGATAGCAATGGTACATATTTTAATTAAATAAATAAATTGTATTTAAAAAAAATCAATTTTATGTTCCTCCCATACAAAACGCCAATTTCATATGTAAGGACCTAATATATTAAGGTTTAAATTCATCTATTAGAATCGATTAGATGAGAGAAGATTGTTAAAATATTGTACACGAGCAGTGTGAATGAAAAGAGTAGTTGAGGAAAACATGACATGACCAAATTAATCAACAAGGAACTTAAGAGGTATGTCAGGATAGAGTAGTGTAGCGGTCCATCCTCATTGCGTACCTCTCCGGGAAAACGGCGTGATGGTTACTTCTTCTTTAACAGCCGTTTTCGTCCACTGCTGTACATAGGCCTCCCCCATACTTCTCCATGTATGACATGCCATACGGGGGGTGGTTGGCATTACAACGCCACGCTTGCCAGACGGATTGGCGAGGTGTCCTTCCACGCTAGCCTATGTATCAATATTATCCACCGAGGTTAATTACTCGATCTCTAACATTTCGCATAGTTTCCAGGGGAGACCAAACTTGAGGAGGTGTAGATAGGTACTTGGGATCAGATTAATCCTCCAGCGTAGTATGGGCATCACCACGGTTTTGGCCATGCACCGCTCGAAGAGTCAATAGGATCCCCCTTAGATGGTTACTTAGTTAATAAGAATCGATTTCAGATGAATTGAATAAAATCAATATATTATTGTAGAAATTTGATTTCTGAATTGTTTGAAATACTCGAAATATTAACTTGTTTAGTATGAGCCCCTCGTGTTCCGTATAACCTTAACGTTAGCTCTTCGGATTTTATACACTTTCCACAAACCCATTTATGAGATGTTTTAACTAAAACTACTGCTCTCTCCGTATGAGCAAAGTAAACTTTATTTTTATGTGTTTAATAACATTTTGACTTTCCTATGGTTGTATCCGCATTTCGATAATGTTTTCGAATTTAATAATATGATAACCGTCCCACGGCACCGTGTAGAGACACAGACTCCGGGACGGTTTCATTACTCTCTATTACGTCTGCGGCAACGGTAATCGTCGCGAAGCTCCCCGGATAATGATGTGCCGGCCCCTCCCGCCCGCCCTTCGCCTCTCGCCAAACTCCTCCGCTTTATCTTTGTTCCTTCGAAAAGCAAACAAGAACCTGTATAATATATTTTCCCGTACAATGGTCCGTGTTTACCTGTGGCTCCCCGGGTGATGGCGGGCGGTCATGCGAGTTGCGAAAAACAACACCATAGTTCACCCGCGCCGGGACTCGGACGCGATATACATCATACGTTTTGTCTCCGAATAATTCACTTTAAAAGTTTAAACTTCTCGCGAGAAGAATTGAAATTAACTCATTGTCTGCGCGAAGGGTATTAATACCCGTTTACTAGACTACTGGTGACGGCGGGATGGGTAAAAAATACCCTTTTCGCGGAATTGGCGAATTTTTTTAGAACTGGGTATTCTTACACTTAATTAGAGGGATAACTTTTTATCATATCGTCACCTGAGAGTAAGAAGGTTCCAACTGTCAAAAGTAAAAAGCTGAGAAAAATTAAGTCAGAGAGTTTTGTTGGTTCCGGATTTTGGAATAAAGGGGTTCCATCTGAAGGAGATGAAACTCTTTTAACGAGAAGCGTGTAAATTTTTTTCTGGCGACAGTTGGAATAATAAAGTTCTAAGTGTAAATTAATCATTCTTCAGTGAATCGTGTGTTTTGAATGATCAGATGGAACTTGATTCTATTCGTAACATCAAAATGACGATACTATTACATGTTTTTTTTTATTGTACGTATAGATAAGGTTAGTAAGAATCCTTTTCACGAAAAAAAACCAAATGTGAAATTTTGTTAGTTGGAACCCTCTTACTCTCAGGTGACGATATGTCAAAGTATACCGTTAAAGGCGATCACTGTATTTCAGTTACAAAGCTACGCGTTGTAATTATCGTACGAATTAATAACGCATTGTTTGCGGGAAGGGTATCAATACCCGTTTAGTGGACTGCTGATGACCCACGTGATGGGTAAAAATACCCTTTTAGCGGAATCGTCTTAAACTTCTAGAACTGGGTATTCTTACACGTAATTAGAGGGATAACTTTTAATCACATGTCAAAGTATGCCGTTAATTGCGATCACTGTATTTCAGTTACAAGCCACGCGTTGTAATTATCATACGAATTAAAAACGCATTGTTTGCGGGATGGGTAGCAATACCCGTTTGGTCAAATGCTGGTGACTAGCGTGATGGGTAAAAATTGCACGTTGTTATAAGCGTGTGTGAATCTACTCGCATGCAATTTGTTAATTTATACATTCGCAAGTCGTCGACTTACTCCTTCGCACAACGGCGCTTTACGGCGCGGGCGTTTGTTTTCGTGAACCTGTTTGTCGACTGGTTCCTACGAGATGTTACCTGTTTATTTTATGATCCTTACTTGTGTCTTCGAGAAACCCTTCTCAACTTAAAGTACTTTTTGTTATACATATAAGCGTTCGTATGCGACTCTGTGATCTGTAAGGGTACGGGCACACCGAAGTGCCAGAGTAGGAGTCAAAATGAACACCCGGCGAACCAACGTATGACGCACTATGGGACCGGCCACACTATACTCTCCGCGCTACAGGGCGTGATCACAAGCGAACTGTCTTTTGACTCCTACCCAGGCACTCCAGTGTGGCCGTACCCTAATCACACGCATTAAGCAAAACATTTGACGGTCTTCTTCTTCTTCTTATTGTAGATCTTGCGATCTGTTTATGCAGGATATTAACTTTCTTCCTGTGATGAAGACGACCAGCCTTCTCTCCATCTCTTTGGTGGTTGTCCTGGTGGTTGACGGCCTTCTGGAGTCTCGTGCATCACGTTCTCAGGAATCCTGGCTGGATTCATCCTCTAAATGTGGTCCCTCCAGAATCGTCTTCTCTTCTGCCTACTCCATCTCACTATATCATCAATTTTACATTTCATCGTTATATATTTATCCACTGAACCAAATATGGCAATACGTAATTTAGTTTTAGTGCCTTATGTATAAAAGTGGTAAAAATGTTTATAGTAAGAAAACGATGTATAAAAGTATACCGAACGACGAAATAAGGAAAAAATGTGTAGCAGATGATTGCATCTTTAATAAAATTTAAAATAATCAATTAAATGGAACGAATAGATAAGGAAATAATGGTAAAAATTTATATGAAAACAGAGTGAATAATATATGAATGGAAGCGTAGCATGGAACTGGCAGAAGAAGGATGAGAGCAGAATAAATCCGGTAGAGATGAGGTCCCTAAGACGTATGTGTGGTAGAACGATATACGACAGAATCTCAAATGCTGATATAAGAAAGGAATGTAGAGCGGAAGAAGGTATTATGAAAAAAATTATGAAAGAATCGCTGGGTTGGTTCGGACATATGGAACGCATGGATGGAGAAAGAATAGTTAAAAAAGTATACGTTAATGATGTAAATGGGGTTCGAAGTCGAGGCAGACCGAGGAAAACATGGCATGACCAAATTAATCAAATTTTAAAGGTTGGCCATGTTAGAAGTCGGAGGAATCGACGTGCGTGTATGACTCGTTGTATGAATGTGGAGGAAGCTAGATAGGTTTGCCAGGATAGAATAGTGTGGCGGTCCATTTTCTCTTGCTACCCCTGCGGCGAAACAGCGTGATGGTTTGTTTGTTTGAGTGAATAAAAAAAGAAGCCGAGGATAGCCGACGAAAATATGACATGACCAAATCGACTTCGCTTTCTTAATAAATAGTTTATTTAGCAATATTTACACTAACATTTTATCGGAGTCCAGCTCTTGCGAGCTACGTGACAAATCCAAGGTCGCCCGTGTCGATTTTATACTTTTCCTTTATTCCAAGCAATTTAATGATGCGTATAGTTTTTTTTCCAGAGTTAATGAAGTAATATCATGAAAAGTTCAATTTTATGGTTATGAAATAGCAAAAAAGTAGAACGTTACTTTTTAATTTGATTTGTAATTATAGTTGGTGATGGTTGACGACATTTTTATACAATTTATTTTTTTCCTTCTTGCTCTCCTTCGAAGTAATAACGAACGGATTTCAAATAATTAAAAAAAAAAATTACGCCAATTGTGTAGAGTCATAAGAGGAATAGCCACATGAGTTGAACCTCTGTAAGCCAGAAGATCCAGGTCCAAGTAATTTTTATTACATATTTATTATATGACGACCTTCCTGGTAGAGTGGCAATAGCTATGACTACCACACCGAAGGTCCCGGGTTCGATTCCTGATGACGGCGGTGTGATTTTCACACTGTCTTTGGTCTGGTGTAGAATTCCCGTGACAATGCCATAAAATGTCGATAGATTAGCTACCTGTCACATGCCATGATAATCAATAGCATAATAGTTGTATATGGTACAGTAATTGGGTTTAAATTATCCGATGTATACACATTTGGGAAGCAACGGAAAACCACCACACTGAAGCACCAAGTGGCACCACAAGAATCAGCAATAGACTTGACTAGGGAATAAATGGACATAGAGGATTGGTTACCCGAATCTGTTATAGTCGAATGGTGCCTTTCGTCAGATTCACTCATTCATTATCTAGGCCCTTCCCTCGTCCATGCGGGACTTGCGTAAGAAAGATTATTTATAAGAAATCAAGAGGGACCCAGGTCACATTTAATCTAAATCCAATCAAATCAGTTTATTTCATCAATAGACGTTACAAAATTACGGTTTAAGGCATCTATTGAGAACAGGTAAAATAATATATTGTAATGAACCTGGCAAAGATCAAGGTGATGGGCACGGGAAGGCTTAAAATCAACGTGGAGGGCAACAGAATTGAGAATGTCCAAGAATATACATACCTGGGACACAATATTCGATTGGGCTGAGATAACCAGACCGCAGAGCTAAAAGGAAGAATTGGACTAAGCTGGACAGCTCTCGGTAACATGAGTTACATCATTAAAAACCGGAAAATACCGATGAACCTGATACGAAAAGTCTATGAAGCCTGCGTTCTGCCAGTTGGTACTTATGGTCTTGAAACTGTTACATTATCCAAGTTAAGTGCCGAGAAACTGCGAGTGACCCAAAGAGCCATGGAAAGAGTCATGTTAGGAATAAGCCTAAGAGACAGAGTCAGAAACGATACGGTGAGAGAAAGAAGGGTCACTGACATCATGACAGTTGCACTGACATCATCCACCGGGTGGCGACTCTAAAATGGCAATGGGCGGGTCACGTAGCCAGAGGCTCAAGAAGACTTCTGACTTGGAGACCGTGAACGGTAAAGAAATGCAGGGCGACCGCAACTACGGTGGAAGGATGACCTGAACAGACACGTCGGAATAACCTGGAGGAGGCCTTTGTCCAGGAGTGGACGGGAATAGGCTGAGGAAGAAGAAGAAGAAGAAGATATAGTATACTACCAGAAACATATGAGAGATGTTTCGACATTAGGAAGACAAGATACTCTCCAAAATCAAGAGTATTTGCCTTCTGAACGTACTCTCACTAATATGAAAGCTGCAATCTCCGAGGAGACCGCTACTAATCTACTCCTATTTTCCTCTAGGTCCCGCCGTAGATGCAATTTACAAAAATACAGATAAAATATTCCTACCAAAATTTATAAGGGACAAGTGATTATATGCGAAGCATAATCATTGTCGCATGTCAGGGGGAACTAGACAATAGCTGATATTTTAAAGTTTAAATCTCTAGGATTAAAACTAAAAAAAAAAATGATAACATTTCAGAAAGGTTTAAAACTCACCATAGAAAAATGTATATCTATTTATAAAGCGTTGGTTTTATATTATTTTGGCGTTATTCATACACGTGTTAATGAAATTACTCGAGTTTAACGGTTTATGAAAGTCGTGAAAACACAATACGTGTGCAGCTCCAATATAATATGACCGGAGGTGTGAAATTTGCATGCATCAGCTCGTGTGGCATAATGTTATCGGCGGAATACTTAGCGCTGTTCTTCAGAGTTTGAATATCATTTTCGCGTTCCAGCGAAGTATTACCTCTGTGCTAAAAGTATACATCAATTACTTACATGCACATTGTTTACCCATTAAGAGGTAGTGAATAGGAATACATTTGAAAGTTTTCGTAATTTTGATATACAGGATAACCCAAAATGACTCTTATGGCAAATAGTCCATTGTTTTGGCCGAAACACTTTGATACTTCAACATTGTTAAATGCAACACTGTTACAATATCACAATGTTTTATGCACTTTGGAATTGAAAAATTATGCTATTTATTTCCATTTAAATATTTAAAATCACGACTTGTTTCGGAGGAGACCTCCATCTTCAGGTGTAAATGAAACTAAACAACGAAAGACTTATTAAATCGATAGAATACAAAGAAACAGTACATATGAATTTTTTTTTTAATTACCTGGATTTATTGCTAACTAATAATTATTTTTTATCAGTAATAATACACAATAAATATAAGCGATAATATAAAATTGTAATATGGAAAAAAACGTACATTTTAAAACATGTTGTGATATTTAATTTATAAGTGGAAAATAAACAGCGTTATTTTTCGATTCCAAAGTGTATTACAATGGAATTCCACAGTGTAAATACTTTAAATTTAAAAAATATATATTGTACAGAATGTCACGACAGCTGTTTCGCCAACCGATTATAATATTAGGTCCTTACATATGAAATTGGCGTTTTGCCGTACTGGCAACTTTGAACTCAAATATCTTCTCTTTGGTTAAGAATTCCAAATTCAAATTTATACAGCTATTTACTCAAGTATTTGTGTTTCGAAAATTATAATTTATTTGTTTTTTCCTCAATTGTTTCTTTTTCTTTGCGTCACTCAGTTTACAAAATGGAAAACTTGAAATATCGCGTTATTTACGAGTACGAGTTCTACCGTGGCACCAGTGCTGCAGAAACGGCTCGAAAGATTAATGATGTGTATGGCGACGGTGCCGCAAAAGAAAACACAGTGCGTTTTTGGTTCCAACGTTTTCGTTCTGGAAATTTCGACCTGCAGAACAAGCCCCATGGACGGCCGGAGACCAAAGTTGATAATGAAGAATTGAAGGCTATTGTGGAAGCGGATCCATTGCAAACCACGTCCGAATTAGCTGCAGGCTGCGGTGTTAGTGATAAAATTGTTTTAATCCACTTGAAGCAAATTGGGAAGGTGAAAAAGCTTGAAAGGTGGGTACCTCACGAATTAAGTGAAGCAAATCAACAAACGCGCGTTGACTGCTGCGTTGCATTACTCAACCGGCACAATAATGAAGGGATTTTGAATCGAATCATTACCTGTGATGAAAAGTGGATCCTGTATGATAATCGGAAGCGCTCATCGCAATGGCTGAACCCTGCCGAACCAGCCAAACCATGCCCCAAGCGAAAATTGACTCCAAAAAGTTACTTGTGAGCGTTTGGTGGACTAGTGCTGGTGTCGTTCACTACAGCTTTCTTAAATCTGGCCAGACGATTACGGCAGATGTCTATTGTCAGCAACTGCAAACCATGATGGAAAAGCTAGCTGCTAAACAACCGAGGCTGGTTAATCGCTCTAGGCCACTGCTGCTTCATGATAACGCTAGACCACACACTGCACAACAGACGGCTACCAAATTAGAAGAGCTTCAATTGGAATGTCTAAGACATCCACCGTACTCTCCGGACCTTGCCCCAACAGATTACTATTTTTTTCGAAATTTGGATAACTTCTTGCAAGGGAAAAAATTCAACTCCGATGGGGCAGTCCAAACCGACTTCAAAGATTTTATTGATTCCCGTCCGAATGTTTTTTTAGTAAAGGGATCGATGAACTACCTATGAGATGGCAAAAGTGCATAGATAGCAATGGTACATACTTTGATTAAATAAATATATTATATTAAAAAAAAATCAACTTTATGTTCCTCCCATACAAAACGCCATTTTCATATGTAAGGACCTAATTTCATGTGTTACAAACTCAGTTGAATGTATATTTTTGAATAATTTTATATGGTTTTAAAAAATCGTCTGAATCTTTTGAATATTTTTATACAGATTGTTCCAGAAGTCGACGTCAAGCCGGAAACGGATGATAGGGGCATGTCATACAAGTTATGAGAAAAATGTAAAAAAACAGGTGTTGATTTTCTCGATTTTTTTTAAATGACTAATTTTAAAAATAATATATTTATATATTTTTTTACATTTTTCTCACAACTTGCATGACTTGTCATCACCGTTTCCGGTTTAAGACTCTTTACTATATCAGATTTAATAAACATATTAAGAATATAAATATTTCTCAGGTGGGGTGTAGCTGGCAGTCGATCATCTCCATGTGGTGCTCTTAAAACAACCTCACGCACCGCCACTGGGGTACCGTATACGGAATGGCATTCCTATCCCCCCCCCCCTACCTCTGGAGGGTGCGAGCCCGACACGTAGAAATAATGCACCCCCTGCACGTGACCCGCGCCCCTAAATACCAAAATACGCCACTTTCTTTTGACCCGAATTTCGTTACTCCCAGGAGACCGTTCTTACAAATTTATTCATTTTTCAGGACATAGGTACTAAAATATAATACATGCAGTCGTTTATGCTATTTTATTTTTTCATTGCCTCGATGAAAGGTTAATTGGAATGACACAGTATGTCCTTTTATTGTTTTTTTTTTTTAATTGTATCTCAATAGAGACGAAGACGCAAACTGGAAACTGAATATGGATGATACACGTGAAGATAGATATGGATTTGAAGTATACGAGTATATACATCTTCCAAAAATTTGTCATGCATGATCATAATAACAAAGGTGGAATGGGGAATGTTGTAATTACATAAAGCGTGCGCTTAACCCAACCAATGACAGGTCATTAGTCCTGTAAACACCTTGATCATCCATATTCAGTTTCCAGTTTGCGTCTTCGTCTCTATTGAGATACAATTAAATTTGAATTAACCACCCTTTGGTGAAAATCCAGGATTTCGTATACAAGTATAAGTATACATTCACAGAAATGAAAATCCAATGGTAATGCCTGTGGGTAGGGCAATCTTATTGCTTAATCGGATCGCCTCGGAGGTCGACATATTTCGTGATAGTGTGAGTTGCCTCAGGGATGCAATATCAATGTTATGATTTTTTCTTACTCTTAAGCTTAATTTTTATTTTTTTAATGCTTCTCTGTTTATAATGTAATTGCAAATGATTTGGAATCGTATGTCTGTAATGTTTGTGATTATTAGCAAAATAAATGAAAATGAAAATGAAAAATGAAAATGAAAAATGAAATATCCTTTTATTGTTTTATTTAAGTTGTCATCGCAAACAAAAGCCTATCCAAAAAAAAACTAAAATGGCAGTGCACAATGGTGTTCTTGTACCGATTCTTATGTATGAAAGCGATGCATGAAACTGGCAAAAGAAGGATGAAAGCAGAATAAATGCAGTAGAAATGAGATCTCTTAGACGGATGTGTGCAAAAAATTGTTTATGATAGAGTTTAGAATGAAAAGATAAGAAGAGAATGCGGTGCGAATTAAGTGTTGTGAACATAATAATAAAAGGATCATTAAGATGGTTTCGACACATGTACAAAATTAATGAAGAAAGAATGCTGAAAAAGTCTTTGTTAACGAAGTAAATGGAACTAGAAATAGAGGAAAACGTGGCACGATCAAATAAATCAAATATTGATTGTCGGCCACGTGAGTAGTCAGAAAAATCGACGCGCGTGGCGTGACACGATGTATGAATGTTGAGGAATCGATAGAAATATGTCAGGAAAGAAAAGTGTAGCAGTCCATTCTTTCTGCCTACCCCTTCGGGGAGACGTCGTGATGGTTAGTTAGTTAGTTAGTTAGTAGTAACAAATGAATCCGGGTTTTTAGTCTTTATATCGATTTCACCATAAGTGGTAACCCTAGTGCTCGACTTCTACAAAAATCCCTTTTTCAATGAGATCGACTAACGTCAGAAATTTCATTTTTCTTGCAGAGATAGTATTTAGAAAAATTAATTCCTACTGGAATAATTGTTAATACAAAGTGGCCTTACGGTATTGGTGGTGCGCCTACGTACCGCCCCCCATTGGCATTACGGTATTGAAGTGGTTAAATCCGCTAATTAAATGTATGCAGAACAAAACACATTTTAATGTTAAACATGGATCACCAATGGAAAATAAGCATTTTAATAAGATTTTAACCAATCCATTTTAAATCTAATATTTTTTTTAGATTTTTGATTAAATAAAATGAATAGATTCAAAAGTTCCACGGCCCCTGGCTTAACTGCCACCAGAATACTGTACCATTTTATTTTATCTTATGTTATTATTTCACAAAACGTCACATTGTCCTTACGGCCGCTTTTTGAGTTCCTCCTGAGATCAGACACTACGTGTCCTGTCGTCTGCGGCCCTCACCCCCGATCTGAATTATTCACCGCCCCCGTCGCATTTGTCTTCTTTCCGCATACGTGGATTCCCCAACGAGGATTTCCAAACGTGAGCGATATTACAATGTCTGCCCTTACTGCCGCTGACTCCGGGGGATTTTATAGGCGAAGATTTGATTGGGGATTCTCGCATTACTCTGCAGATAACAATTAACTGCTCGCGGGAATCATATTAGTGGGGCTTGTTATTTAATAATGCCACAAAGTGACTTTCAACTAAAGTCATTTCGCATAGAGATAATTCGAAATTTCTGCGTGATTTCATGTGATATTATGAACTTATACTCTTCTTCTTCTTCCTCAGCCTATTCTCGTCCATTTCTGGACATAGGCCTCCTCCATTCGCTTGCATGTCACTCTGTCATGTGCAGACTGCATCCAGGTTATTCCGACGTGTCTGTTCAGATCACCCTTCACCGTAGTTGCGGTCGCCCTGCACTTCTCTTTGCCGTCCACAGTCTCCTAGTCAGCAGTCTTCTTATCCACTTTTCATCTGAGCTTCTGGCTACGTGACTTGCCCATTGCCATTTTAGAGTCGCCATCCGGTGGATGATGTCAGTGACCTTTGTTTTTTCTCTCACCGTATCGTTTCTGACTCTGTCTCTTAAAGCCGTGCCACACTGTTTTAAACAAGCTCTCCACATCGGTCTCCACCGGGGGCTTAAAACTGTGCGGACACTTGTTTGAAACCAAAATTTGTGGACGGACGCGCATAGTATGCGTGTGGATCCACAGTTGTAAACACGCATTCCACAGTTGACGCTCCACATTCCACCAGTCAAGGTCAGTTGCATAGCGGCATCGGTGGAGTGCGGATGTATGAACGGAAATGGTGTCTACGCGAGAAAAAGAAGTGATCAGTGAATTTATTGAACTGTATTGGAGCCTTGTTTTAAATAGTGTGGACGCCACACCAACCGTGGGCTCCACATCGCTCCACAAAGGTGACCCCTGTGGATAGCTTGTTTAAAACAGTATGTGGACGCTACACCAACCGTGGGCTCTACAGCTCTCCACCAAGGTCACCCCTGTGGAGAGCTTGTTTCAAACAGTGTGGCACGGCCTTTAGGCTTATTCCTAACATGGCTCTTTCATTGGCTCTTTGGGTCACTCGTAGTTTCTTGAAACTTTATTTGGACAATGTAACAGTTTCAAGACCATAGGTACCATCTGATCCACAGTGTGCGGCTACAAATAGCGTCTGTTCCCCATGTCAGGGGCGGCTGGAAATAATACATACCAACCCGCATGGCAAGCGTGGTGTGGAAATGCTAAAATTCCCTCCAAACAAATATGAAAATATCGAGCATTTACTCGGGCAACAGTAAATAGAAGGAATCCCATATTTAATTTTTATGATATGTCGAGCATATGATACTTAACTAACTAACCATCACGCCGTCTCCCCGAAGGGGTAGGCAGAAAGAATGGACTGCCGCACTTTTCTTTCCTGACATATTTCTCTCGCTTCCTCAACATTCATACATCGTGTCATGCATGCGCGTCGATTTCTCTGACTCCTCACATGACCGACATTCAATATTTGATTTATTTGATTGTGCCACGTTTTCCTCGGTCTTCCTCTATTTCTGGTTCCATTTACATCATTTACATATAATTTTTTACCATTCTTTCATCATTCATTCTTTCCATATGTTCAAACCATCTTAATGATCCTTTCATTATTTTGTTCATGACACCATCATTCGCACCGCATTAACTTCTTATATTTTCATTCGACACTCTGTCATACACAGAGTATTACACATTCGTCTTAGAGATCTCATTTCTACTGCATTTATTCTACTTTCATCCTTCTTTTGCCAGTTCCATGCTTCGCTTCCATACATAAGGGTCGTTAGAAGAACACTTTGATACTTTGTTTTTATTAATTCCTGCCTTCACTGTAGCTGACTCCAGTGGATTTTGTTGGCGAAGATTTAGGTTGGTAACGATTTTGTTGGAGATTCTCGCATTACTCTGTAGATGACAATTAACCGCTCGCGGAGAATCATGTTAGTCGAGTCTGTTATTTAATTATGCAACAAAGTGACATCTATGGTACTATGTTTCAACTAATGGCATTACTCATACATATAATCCAAAATATCTGCGTGATTTCATTTGTCATTATGAAATGCTTAGGTAATGGTAAATCGAAAAAATCGCATCTTATATTATATATTTATAATTTATCGAGCGTATTTTACTAATTTCATCTTGCATTAAATATATGTGTGTAAACTGTATCCATATTTTGATAAAATTGCTTTAAAATGACGTATATTTCAAGTATAAGAAGTGAATGTGGTGCGAATGAAAGTGTTATGAACAAAATAAGGAAAGGGTCATTAAGATGGTTTGGACACATGGAAAGAATGAGTGAAGACAGAATGGTAAAGAAGGTATATGTAAACGGCGTCAACGGAGCTAGAAATAGAGGAAGTCCGAGGAAAACGTGGCACGATCAAATCAATCAAATATTGAATGTCGGTCACGTGAGGAGTCGGAAAAATCGACGTGCGTGCATGACAAGATGTATGAATGTAGAGGAAGCGAGAGAAGTATGTCAGGATAGAACAGTGTGGCGATTCATTCTTTCTGCCTACTCCTCCGGGGAGATGGCGTGATGGTTAGTTAGTTATATTTTAAAACAACCGTATAATGTTATCATCGGAAATATTCAAGACGAATTTTTTTATCCATATATAACCTATATATCGCACCTTCAGGACGAAAACGACTCAACTCGAAAAATCATATTGTTCGGAAATCGCAAAAGAAGAATGTAAATTGTGACACTTACGTATTATTTCTTTGATTTTTTCGATTTCTTTGAAGTAAGTACACTGCGATTACCTAAAGGAAATCGAAACAATCGAAGAAATAATACGAAAGTGTCACAATTTACATTCTTCTTTTGCGATTTCCGAACAATATGATTTTTCGAGTTGAGTCGTTTTCGTCCTGAAGGTGCGATATACTCATGAGTGGAAAAATTCATAAAAATTTCCTCATTATGGAATCCCACTGTTTTTACGCTTTAAGATTATAAGAGTTTTAATTCGTTACAAAATAGTTATTACGGAATATCACGGTATTAACCCTTAATTAGTTATACTTTGGTAGGAAGCACTTAATTTTTGGTGTGGCATTATTACATATAATATTAATACACTTGTATTTCCACCACATTATTATCACATCGCCAGAGCTTAATCAGTGTAACAAAAGACACAGTATATTTTGTAACCCTGATGAAACTCCGGCGGGAGCGAAACCGGTTGGTTGGTAGAAAAGAATAGAGTGGTGTAAATTCAAATTTACAAGTGTATTTATATTATACTTATTTTTTTATTATTATTTTTTTTCTCTATCGCTACAACCCTTGGTGGGCCTTCTCCAAGAAACGAATTTCTTGAAGTGTTCGTTACGTTGATTGTTTTACGAGGTAAGGTTGTTGTAACCAGGGTTTTTCTGTAAGGGTGTTCCTTCCCAGGGGGTGACCGGTTTTGTGGCGCTGAAAATCGCCATTAGCCCTCTGTTAGCTGTGGCACATCAACATACGAGTACGTCCAATATGCCACACCCGGGGTTTGCGGGATCATAAAGATCACACGTGGACGCCAGAGAGTCGGACTTGACGGTAGTGTTGCTGATTTTTTTATCAGATCATTTACTGGTACACATACGGTATGTCCCCCACGGCCCTAACCATCCATTCAAACCCCATTTTTTTATTAATACATATAATTTTTTTTAGTTTATTTATTTATTGATCATTTTCCTGGTTCATGGTTTTAATACATCCCAACTGGGGTGACCCGTTCTAGGGAGGTATTTAAGTCCTAAGAGCTTTTAGCAAACTAAAAGTCGCGTTTGTTTTCAATGCTCGAGTGAGTATTACGGGTTGTTTTACGTTTACGTCACGGGATCTGTTAATCATACCCATTATTTACGTCGTTACTTTTGACGTTCCGTTCTCCTCGGCTGGGAAATTTTTCCATTTACGTTTGAAACATTCATCTCAAAGTGAGCGAGGGCCTCGCCTTCCGCCTAACAATATAACAAGGCCCCGGTGTCGGCGAAAATAAGATGTCTTATCGCCTTCGCACCAACAATGTATATAGAGGACCCTTTTTTCATACAAATTTAGCATTTCTCGTTACTCTACCTTACGGGTCGGGCGGGGTGCCCTCCAAATTGAATTTTACAAGAGCGACCCCGCTAAACGAGATGCTGGGCCGGCCCGTGATTGGTTTTAGATTGAGCCCGCGTCCCGGAAACCCGAGCTCGAAACCGCCGCCGCCATTATGCGAGGCGCTATTTCACACGCACTCTTCTAAAAAAAAAAAATCTTAGGAAATTATCCGCCGAGATATTTGCTCCGCGCCGCGTCATTAAAGTAATTACGAAACAAATAGGATTCAATTAAAACGCCCCCCGCCTCCCCGTGCCGTTTAACATCATTAAATGCCGAGTGTTGGGAGTTTGCAACGATTTTTTTTCGTTTTACGTTTCTGTTAGCTTAAAAAATCGTTCTTTTCGATAATCCCTCACGGTCCATTATCGCATTAAATATTCATAACCATCAAATTTCGGTATGTATTTTATTTTAAATAGAAAATTCATTTCTTTATATTTTTGCCATACTTTGTGTTATAGATGTTTTATTTGTCTTTTTCTTTTTTATGTACTTTGTATATACAACACTAACTTTAAAAAAATTAAACTTACATATCAGACATGTTTCGGACAGCCGGTCCTTCTTCAGTGAAACATATTTAAAATATTATAAAATTATTGTGGGTGGTCTTACAGATTAACATATATACAAGAAAAAAAAAGTCATAAGAAAAATTGTGGAATGGTACTATCTTTATTATAATTGTATGGTATATTTATATTATTAATTTGTCATGCATCTTATGTTTCTCGCTCTTTTTATTAATCTACTAGCTGACCCGGCAACGCTTCGCTATTGCTATATTAGAGTATATAAATACACCCAATATATATTAAAGAAATACAATTAAAGTTCAATATCAATGATTTTATTGGATAAAATGACATGTGTATAGGTGTAAGAATGTGTGTATCCTAATTCAGTTCATATCTTTAAAACATTTGTTTAATCCAAGCAAACTTGCTGTGAACTTGAATAATACTAATGTGAATTGAACAATTGAAGGCTGGGCATTACCAAGGTGGCAAGTTTACAAAAAGTCTGAAATGAGTTTTTGATGCCAATTGGTCTTAAACATAGCTGTGCAAAAGCGCGTTATGATTTAATAATATAGTGTAGTTAAAACGTTACCCTAAAGATGCCACCCAAAAAAAAGTTAATATTTATCTTTTTCAGCTTTATTTTTAAACCATTTTTGTAACGTCCAGTCTTAATTTTTTCCTTAATATTTTAAGTGAAATTAAAAAAACAAATAAATATACTATATCACATTTGCATAAAACATTCATACATATACCATTCAAGGTCATAATAATGCTCTTAGAAATACAATGTTTAGAGAAACAAAACTCTTGATTTTGATGTCCATTAGATGAAGCTAATAATGCACATTCACTTAACCAATGACGAAATTTGTAAATTTGTGATGTCTGGAAATATACATTGAATCAATTCTCCTTTGGAGTGTGATTCTACAGAAATCAGTTGATAATTTAAAGCATTCATTCCATACAATGAACTTTCATTGTTGCAGAATTTTACCCATTCCAGAAATATTTAAAATGTTGAATGTAGGTGTTTCAATGTTTTGTATCATCATCATCATGAGTCTATATCCGTTCACTCCTGGGCGTAGGCCTCCTCCATCTGATTCAATGTCTGTCGATCCTGGGCAACACGCATCCAATGTCGTCCCTCCATCGAAGTTGAGGACGTCCTGGGTTTCGGGTTACAGTACATCTATCATCAGGGCTGCGAGCGGCATGCCATTTAGCGCTGCCACTCTTCCGATGATGTCCGACACTCCTGTTCTGCCTCTAATAGTGGAATTAAACCAATTAATCCAACCTGTACATACCATTTCAAAATTAGTTCATAAATATAACAATCTGTCTTGCACATATCAAGGTGTGGGATCCATACATGCCAGTATCTTAGTATCTTGCGTTGCGTGCCCCATCTCACGACATCTTCCACCTTGGAGATATCGTGGATAGCCGTGTTCCTCACCCTATCTCAAAGAGTCTTTCCTGGTATCATCCTTAGCGTCGGCATCTCTGCAAAAATCAAATAATTATATTAAAATGAGCAGTATATTAAAAAAAAAACACTGGCGTGGGAACGTCAGAACATTTGGAAATGTTATATTACTGGATTTTTCCAACTGAGGCAGCTAATGCTGTATGTAAGGATATGTTTACCTATCACAGCATTTTTTTTTTTTTCAGAGAAAAACTAAAACAGCTGAAGTAAATTGTCTAATCCAAAAGATATAGGTTATCGCCCTGCCAGAACAATTTTACATTAAAATAACATTATTAAAATAGATTATACCAATTCATAGAATTGTGAGGTGTGGGATCCATACATGCCAGTATCTTGCGTTGCGTGCCCCATCTCACGACATCTTCCACCTTGGAGATATCGTGGATAGCCGTGTTCCTCACCCTATCTCAAAGAGTCTTTCCTGGTATCATCCTTAGCGTCGGCATCTCTGCAAAAATCAAATAATTATATTAAAATGAGCAGTATATTAAAAAAAAAACACTGGCGTGGGAACGTCAGACCATTTGGAAATGTTATATTACTGGATTTTTCCAACTGAGGCAGCTAATGCTGTATGTAAGAATATGTTTACCTATCACAGCATAACAGAGAAAAACTAAAACAGCTGAAGTAAATCGTCTAATCCAAAAGATATTATAGGTTATCGCCCTGCCAGAACAATTTTACATTAAAATAACATTATTAAAATAGATTATACCAATTCATAGAATTGTGAGGTGTGGGATCCATACATGCCAGTATCTTGCGTTGCGTGCCCCATCTCACGACATCTTCCACCTTGGAGATATCGTGGATAGCCGTGTTCCTCACCCTATCTCAAAGAGTCTTTCCTGGTATCATCCTTAGCGTCGGCATCTCTGCAAAAATCAAATAATTATATTAAAATGAGCAGTATATTAAAAAAAAACACTGGCGTGGGAACGTCAGACCATTTGGAAATGTTATATTACTGGATTTTTCCAACTGAGGCAGCTAATGCTGTATGTAAGGATATGTTTACCTATCACAGCATAACAGAGAAAAACTAAAACAGCTGAAGTAAATCGTCTAATCCAAAAGATATAGGTTATCGCCCTGCCAGAACAATTTTACATTAAAATAACATTATTAAAATAGATTATACCAATTCATAGAATTGTGAGGTGTGGGATCCATACATGCCAGTATCTTGCGTTGCGTGCCCCATCTCACGACATCTTCCACCTTGGAGATATCGTGGATAGCCGTGTTCACCCTATCTCAAAGAGTCTTTCCTGGTATCATCCTTAGCGTCGGCATCTCTGCAAAAATCAAATAATTATATTAAAATGAGCAGTATATTAAAAAAAAAACACTGGCGTGGGAACGTCAGACCATTTGGAAATGTTATATTACTGGATTTTTCCAACTGAGGCAGCTAATGCTGTATGTAAGAATATGTTTACCTATCACAGCATAACAGAGAAAAACTAAAACAGCTGAAGTAAATCGTCTAATCCAAAAGATATTATAGGTTATCGCCCTGCCAGAACAATTTTACATTAAAATAACATTATTAAAATAGATTATACCAATTCATAGAATTGTGAGGTGTGGGATCCATACATGCCAGTATCTTGCGTTGCGTGCCCCATCTCACGACATCTTCCACCTTGGAGATATCGTGGATAGCCGTGTTCCTCACCCTATCTCAAAGAGTCTTTCCTGGTATCATCCTTAGCGTCGGCATCTCTGCAAAAATCAAATAATTATATTAAAATGAGCAGTATATTAAAAAAAAACACTGGCGTGGGAACGTCAGAACATTTGGAAATGTTATATTACTGGATTTTTCCAACTGAGGCAGCTAATGCTGTATGTAAGGATATGTTTACCTATCACAGCATTTTTTTTTTTTCAGAGAAAAACTAAAACAGCTGAAGTAAATTGTCTAATCCAAAAGATATAGGTTATCGCCCTGCCAGAACAATTTTACATTAAAATAACATTATTAAAATAGATTATACCAATTCATAGAATTGTGAGGTGTGGGATCCATACATGCCAGTATCTTGCGTTGCGTGCCCCATCTCACGACATCTTCCACCTTGGAGATATCGTGGATAGCCGTGTTCCTCACCCTATCTCAAAGAGTCTTTCCTGGTATCATCCTTAGCGTCGGCATCTCTGCAAAAATCAAATAATTATATTAAAATGAGCAGTATATTAAAAAAAAAACACTGGCGTGGGAACGTCAGACCATTTGGAAATGTTATATTACTGGATTTTTCCAACTGAGGCAGCTAATGCTGTACGTAAGAATATGTTTACCTATCACAGCATAACAGAGAAAAACTAAAACAGCTGAAGTAAATCGTCTAATCCAAAAGATATTATAGGTTATCGCCCTGCCAGAACAATTTTACATTAAAATAACATTATTAAAATAGATTATACCAATTCATAGAATTGTTACTTAGAATTTAACGTTTTTCCATGTAGATTCATAACATAACCTAAAATAATACGTAAGTAAAACGATATGTAACTTCATTTCTATTCGATATACCTAATTTAGAACTAAAACTTTGAAACATGTAATGCGGAAATATAATCTGTATTCATTTCAACGGCAAAATAGAATAAACTGAAGATATATATGAATTCTTCTTCTTCTTCTTTTTGTCCTGTCACACCTCCGTGGTGCATAGGGCCTCAAGGAATCTTCTCCACCCGACTCTATCGCATGCCTGATGCTTAACATCGTCCCAAGTGAGACCTGCTGCCTTAACCTCGTCCTGCAGGGTTCTTCTCCAGGTGGCTCTAGGTCTGCCTCGCTTTCTCTTTCCCCCCATAGGGGACCAGTCTAGTGCGCCCTGAGCGATGCAGGCTGGGTTCCGTCTCAGAGTGTGACCGATCCACTGCCACTTGCGCCTAGCGACTTGTTCTCTAATTGGCTTTTCGCCTGCCATGGTCCAGAGAACGGCATTTGACACTGTTTGGGGCCAATAGATTTTGAATATTGAGCGAAGGCACCTATTTATAAACACCTGGAGTTTACCAATAACGTCTGCGGTAGACTTCCAAGTCTCACATCCATACAGCAGTACGCTTTTAACGTTACTTCTGAATACTTGGAGCTTGAGCTTTCTCGAAATGATACCGGAGCGCCATACAGGGCGAAGCATAGCGAAAGCTCCCCTTGCCTTGTTAAGTCTGCTGGCTACATCCTCCTCCGTACCTCCCGAGCCTGCTATCATACTACCGAGGTAGCAGAAGCTGGTCGTGGTCACAAGGGGGACACCGTGGAGCAAGATTGGGGTGGAGTCATTTGTGGACACTCGTAGGTCTACTGTCTTGGACATGTTAATCTTGAGACCCACTTTTGCCGCTTCCTCGTGAAGTCTACAAAGTTTCCGCTCCGCATCCACCCGGTTTACCGAAAGCAAACAGAGATATAGAAACAATATATGAATTAGAAATATAAATATTTTACTTACGAAACTAACACGCAATTCAAATTTGACATTTCAGAGATAGGGATGGGCAATCCGCTCACGAGTCGACTCAAAGATTCGAATCTTTTTGGTGAGCGGGTGAGCGATGATCCATAAAAAAAAGAGCGGCAGCTCAATGATCCGCTAGGTCAGGGGGGTCGGCAAAATTATTAGCCAAAGAGCCAAATGCGTACTTTACAACGATTTAAAAAAAAAATTGAGAGCCAAATATGTTTATTGATTTAGATAACCTTTATTATAATTTTTGCACTTCATTCAATTACGGGTACACTGAATAAAACATTATTTCATACTTCTTCCTGTGATGAAGGCGACCAGCCTTCTCTCCATCTCTTTGGTGGTCATCCTGGTGGTCGACGGCCCTCTGGAGTCTCTTGTATCACGATATTAGGAATTCTTGCTGGATCCATTCTCTCGATGTCTCTGCCTACTCCATCTCACTATGTCTTCAATGTTGCAGGATTTGCGAATTTATTCGTTGGGTATCCTATCTCTAACGGTTCTCCCCACAATAGGTCGCAGTCTGGTTCTGACAGTGTCTGCTCTTGCTTTGATTCCGTATGTTATTATGGACCTGATGCATGTTTGTTTGTTGTTATTCTTAATTTTAGGCACAATTCCATGTTCTCATCAATAAGACGACTTCGTAGTTTACTCTTGTTAAAATTCATGCTTGAATAAAATTGTCCGCATGAATATGTAGAAGCGAAAAGCGAAAGATCAGCAAGAGTCAGTAATACTATTTCAGGCGTTGAAGATGATGACTAAAAATCTTTGAATTGGCGATGATGATTAAGAGTTTTAGCTAAACCGGAATTGATAATCGTAATCACCAATTCCATAACTTTACAAATTTCTTCTGGAAATGTCTGCGGACAGAGCGTTCTTGATGAATGATGCGATGGTAAGCAAGTATCTCGCGATTATTTTTCCTTTCAACAAACCCCTTCGGCTCCGGAGCCGCATTTTGCCGACCTCTGCGCTAGGTGAATCATATATTATTGCAAAAGAGTCGACGAACGGTTCCGCTCAGTAAAGTGAGCCGATTCTTCTTGATAATTATCGAGCGGCTCCGGAGCCGCATTTTGCCGACCTCTGCGCTCGGTGAATCGTATATTATTGCAAAAGAGTCGACTATTTTTAGTGATCTCTTTAAGGGATCTGAGCTGAATGGTTCCGCTCAGTAAAGTGAGCCGATTCTTCTTGATAATTATCGAGTCGTTTTGTCGTTGTGAATTTTTTTTTTAGCTCATCGACAAAAAATTTATCCTGGTGAATTTTTTTTTTTTACCGGAATCAACTTTTTTGGTCGAGGAGCAAAAAAAAAAGGTCACTAAAATAATTTCAAACTTTGAACGACTCAAAATGGTGAACCGTGGATCGTTAAAAAGAGTCGGCTCACTTTGCTGAGCGGAACCGTTCAGATCAGATCCCTGAGATGAGTCGTTTTGCCCATCCCTAAACGTGCGTATATTTTTCAGTTCAAAGGAGCGACTAATTTCATATCTGACCACGCAAAGAGTCAAAAAAGCCACTAATTTGCATCTTATCACGCCAAGCGAATATAGACTCTAAAGATCGATACTCAGGTGATACGAACATGAAGGTCTATACTCGCTCGCACTACGAAAATTTATAAATTTCCAAAGTTAATTAGAGCTCGATTAATAACAAAAATATGCCTATGCCCACCTATGTCTATCTATTAAGGAAGTGTATCAATATGAAAACGATCTGCTTAGGAATAACCCCGGAATTAGTCCGCACACACCGGAAGCTGGCCTTTTATTTATATAGATAGATTATGTATTACTTATTATTGTATATCTCTAACTTGTATCTTTAGTGTATTGGAAAAAAATTCTGTAATGCTATAGATATGTTTAAAATAAATAAATGAAATACATAAAGCGTGCGCTTAACCCAGCCAATTACAGGTCATAAGTCCTGTAAACACCTTGATCAACCATATTCTGTTTCCAATTTGCATCTCTGTCTCTATTGAGATACAATTGATTCTTATATTATAAAATTGTTTACAAATATGATCAGTTTTGAAAGATGTTTTAAAGATATGTATCTTATAAAAAATATGTATGTATCTTTATAATATGTATCAATGAAGAAGGACCGGTCGTCCGAAACATGTCTGATTTGTATTTTATTTTTCAAAGTTAGTGTTGTATATACAAAGTATAAAAAAAAGAATAAGACAAAGGAAATTTAATATTTAAAACCACATTTTATTATATTTAATATGAATCTGTTTTTCTAGAAGTTTTTGTTATATTATTTTGCCTTAGTAAGGCGAAACATGTTATTACTATAAAATATAATAAAATTTAAAAAAAAAAAAAATACGATTTCCTTTTAATTGATTATTCATCGTGGAGTTTTATATCATTAGTCCAAAACAATAAACACGTTTTTTTTATATCATTAAACTTTTTTTATTGTTTTTTGAACAATTGTGTAAAACTCCGAATTAATTAATTATTACGAATTAAAATATCTGTTTTCTAGAAGTTTAATTATATTTAATGCGACTGACATATTTCGCCCTGCTAAAATATTATTAAGATTTTTTAATGATTTAGCAAGGTGAATCATGTCATTCCAATAAAATATAATAAATCTTATGGATAACAGACGTTTTCATTTGTATTAATTATTCAATATTTTTTATGATTGTATTGTCTATTCATTATGGTTTTTTTTCTCTTTTCAGGTAAGAACCTTCTACAGAATGTCCATATTCTTCAAAGCGTGAGTTGTATTTTTTTATTATTTGATATTTAACATTGTTTACTTTTGATAATGCCTTAGCAAGACAAAACGTCATCTAAAATATAATAAAACTCGAAAATAGAAGTTTTCTTTTGTTTTATTATACTTTAAAAAGTAGTTCAACGCAGTGTTAAATATTCTTTTCAAATGAACAATATACCTTTAATTTAAAAAAATATTTATTACATTTTTCACATGAAGCACTCACTTTGTGGTTAGACATTTTAAATTTATAGATATAAAATATTTGGAACTTGGGTCTAAGCGGAACTAGTTTAAAACAAAGTGTTTTATTATTTTAACTAACTAAACTAACTACTAACCATCACGCCGTCTCCCCGAAAGGGTAGGCAGAATGAATGAAGAAAGAATGGTAAAAAAAATAATATGTTAACGATGTAAATGGAACCAGAAATAGAGGAAGACCCAGGAAAACGTGGCACGATCAAATAAATCAAATATTGAATGTCGGCCATGTGAGGAGTCAGAGAAATCGATGCGCGTGCATGACACGATGTATGAATGTTGAAGAAGCGAGAGAAATATGTCAGAAAAGAAAAGTGTGGCAGTCCATTATTTCTGTTTACCCCTTCGGAGAGACGGCGTGATGGTTAGTTAGTTAAGATAAAATATCCCTAACGAAATATATGGTATAAGGGACAAGTGATTATATCGAAAGCATAATCATTGTAACATGACAGCGGAAACCTACCCCTTCGGGGAGACGGCGTGACGGTTAGTTAGTTTATTTTATATTTATATATTTTTTATTAATAATATTATTTCGTATCTCGAAAGCTGTTAGATGCTGGATGCGAAGCACTGTGGGACCGGAGCCAGTGATAATGAGCGAGATACATCCTCCGTTGTTCTAAAAGCCATTATCCCGATTGTGGCAGTGTATCATGTTGCTAGGAGATGATATTTACGGTGTTGTGTGATATGGTTCAGTGTATCGCCAGTCTAAGCGAAGCCATAAATAACATTTATTATATTTCTTCCAGAACGGAACCCAAACGTGAAATGGATGTCTGTGATTTATTTTAATGAGTACTCGCAGTTGGGAGAACACTCTTATTCATTATGACTTCCCCGGCGCTGGTGGATATCTTAATGTTAGGAATTTTTCTCAAATAATGATGCTTATTTGTTTTTTTCTAATATTTCCCCTTCGCGTAACAATGGAGGCCTTCGTTTCACGCAGCTTTGCAGCCTTTAACCCGACGATCGCCCTAAGCACACATGTGCGCGCTACGTAGATGATCGCCATAAGCGCAGCTGAGCGCTTCGCAATATTCGAAAGATGTATTTCAAAATTAATTACGATTTTCTCACAACGACATCTATGAATATTTTAAAATATTAACAAACCAAAAAGGATCGATATTTTTCGATAGTTTGGGAGAAAATACGTGGCGTACCGGCGCGCTTTTCTTCATCGTTTCTACAAACATGTGGCGATGAATGGGTTAACGTAAATACGACGCATCGCGTGACACCACATCGTCTGCCTGATTTTGTGACTCTGTATTTTCCCCTTTTGCGTAAAAAATAACTGCAGGAATCTTTATGACCATGGTTCCATACTTATGGGTTACACAGCGCCGGATTAAGGTCCATTTACACTGGACAGTCATCAGCCGATACCGACACGTCACAATAAAAATTGTCTTGCATCTCACCGACTCGTTATCTCAAATGCTATAATAAAATAGCCGTCGGGGGTTGCCGAAGAAAGCACCTACCTACGTAAAATTGACACTTAATAAAAATGATCAATATTTTTCAGGATGTGTTTTTATACAGTATGTAATTCTTTTTTACAGAATACCATTTTTACTATAATTTAAAATCGCCGTGGCGTTTAAAAGGCGATTATCTCGGAATTTAAATATAATATGAACGGAATCGGCAATAATTAAAAGTAACTTGACACCATCAAAACAAACAAAACGATTATTTGGTCAACGCAAACGCGTGACGTGTCGGTATCGGCTGATAATGGTCCAGTATAAATGGACCTTAAGGTTTATAGCAGAATTTTATAAACCCCAGACAGAATCTCAAATGCTTGATATACGAAAGGAATGTAGACATCGCTGCGTTGGTTCGGACATATGGAGCGCATGGATGGAGAAAAAATGGTTAAGAAAGTATATGGTAACGATGTAAATGGAGTACAGAGTCGATATAGGCCGAGGATAATATGGCATGACTAAATTAATCAAATTTTAATGGTTGGTCACGTTAGAAAACGGAAGAATCGACGTGCGTATATTACACGTTGTATGAATGCGAAGGAATCTAGAGATGTATGTCAGGATAGAGAAGTGTGGCGGTCTATTCTATCTGCCTACCCCTGCGGGGAAACGGCGTGATGTTTTTTTTTGTTTCTCCTAAATGTAGAAATAGTCTTACGAATTAACTTTTCTTTAAGAGGGAGACGGCCTGATCGTAAGTTCGTTAGTTAGTTTTTCATTTATCTAAAAATATCAACGATTCATACAAAAGTATTATATATCTTATTACTATATTTTTTCACTATATTATAGTTAAATATAACTACTTCTTAGTGATTGTAGTGGTCTTATTGTAATATTTTTTATTCCATTAATTTTATAAGGTTAACCGATCTCACCAATCATAGCAGGGTATTGAAACTCCATTGCTGCGTATTACTTACACTTCTCTTTCACCGGCCGTATGTAATAATACCCACTAAATTAGAGTCGTAGATAATGTTTTTTTTTCGTAGGACTACCGGAAATACGTAAGTAAGTACTGCCGTGAAAATCTAAAATTGGATAATGTATATACTTTTGTCTCTGGTTAACTGTATCAAATTGCTTCTCGATTAGTGCATACATTCTAGTGTATAATACATATATCGTATTTGTTTTATCTTACACGTGTAAATCTATTTATTACAACACTATATAACAATTTTCAGAGATTTTGTTTTCAACTATAAACAGTTTTCATTTATTCGACCAGCGGTCGTCAACCTCCTAACTCGAACGAAAATGTTTTCGTAACTGTTAAATCTCCATCTTTCTCAAAATTACCACAGATAATGAACAAATATCGTTTTTCACAGTTCAAAATGTTGGTTTGACCTTTCAACGGTTAGATCTATTCAAATCAAATCAAATCAGTTTATTTCCTCAAAAGATTAAACAGGTAAAGACGTAAGAGGAATAGCCACATGAGCTGAACCTCTGTAAGCCAGAAGATCCAAGTCCATGTCCAAGTCCAACATAAAAATATAATACCAGGAACGCATGAGAGATGGTTCGACGTTAGGAATAAAAGATTATTTGTATTTAAGAAGAGTATTTGTCTTGTATTTGTATATTTATGTGTATTTGTTCTTATGTCAATTTGACATAGGAACAAATACACATAAATATTCGAAAAATCACGAAAATTTCGTTAGATATTAATTTCAAATATATTTTTTTTAAATTATGTATGGTTTATGTATATTTTATCAAATTTTACTTACGTTTATGGCTTTGATCGGTTCTGGTAGCTTGCTGAATGGGTTATATATAATTATTTAAATAGCCCATTGTTTTGGCCGAAACAATATGATATCTTAACATTTTAAACTGTTAATGAATAAACTTTGTTTTTTGTATCACACTTGTATTTTAGTTTATGCGACAGCTGTTTCATATCATATTCATCAAAATATTATATATTTGACATATTATTGTAACACCTGATGATGTCAACATTGGTTGATGAAACAGCTGTCGCTTAAAATAAAATACAATTGTGATACAAAAAACAATGTTTATTCATTAACAATTTATCATTTTATTTAATTGAAAGTTATATTTCATTTTTGTTGCAAACCACCGGTTGGCAATCTCTGTTCAAGATAACATAAATAATCCAACATCTCGATTCTTTGCACTTATTCATCGTATAATCACATCCATCAATCCACGACCTTCATTATATTTTAACGTCTCGTGTGTGAGCTCTCGCGCGTAGTAGGCAGCCACACACGGCGGACTAAAACGGAATAGTGTTTCATCTTCCAAATTCCTGGCATAATTGAGTTGAGTGCTTTCTTTTAGCGGGACCCGGATAGTAAGTTCTGACGCTTGTTTTTCCCCAGATATCAGATTGCCTCCGCTGTTGGTTTTAGCATTTTTCAACGATTCGCTGGAAAACGGACGAGAGCATAGCAAACGCCGGGGAATTTTATCTTAAAAATGGCCGTATTAAAATCTGGGATAAATATAATGAGGGTGAATCTCAAATAAAAATAGAAAAAGTTAATTAAATACCTTCGTTATCCTAAAAGCATCTCATTTTGTATATTCATAATTCATTATTTTTAGAAAATTTAAGCTTGACGAATTTTTTATGAATTGAAATACTGTTCGAAACATAACTAGAAAAATATACTCAAAAATGGAAAAAAAACAGTGTTTTGATTCATAAAAAAATCATTATTATGGAATTTTTATTATGATGAATGTAGAATAAATGCAGTAGAAATGTGATCTCTTAGACGATTGTGTGAATACTCTGTGGAATATAAGAAGTGAATGCGGTGCGAATGATGGTGTTATGAACAAAATAATGAAAGGATCATTAAGATGATTTGGACACATGGAAAGAATGAATGAATAAAGAATGGTAAAAAAATTATTTGTTACCGATGTAAATGGAACTAGAAATAGAGGAAGACCGAGGAAAACGTGGCACGATCAAATAAATCAAATATTGAATGTCGGCTACGTGAGGAGTCAGAGAAATCGACGCGCGTGCATGACACGATGTATGAATGTTGAGGAAGGAAGAGAAATATGTCAGGAAAGAAAAGTGCGGCAGTCCATTATTTCTGCCTACCCTGTCGGGGAGACGGCGTGATTTTTATTTAGTTAGTTAAAGTCTCAAGTTTATCTTTAATAATCTTATGTGTTTTGGGATCTTGGAAAAATCCGTGTAGCTTGTCTTTCTGAACCGACGTTTCGGAGTCACCACCCTGAAATTGGAGACTGTAACGATCTCCGAAACGTCAGCCCAGAAAGACCAAAATCCCAAAATACGTATTGCAACCAACCGTGAAAATCTACGCAATCATAATAATCTTAAATTAGTTAACTAACTAACTAACTAACCATCACGCCGTTTCCCCGAAAGGGTAGACAGAAAGAATGAACTGCAACACTTTAATCGATGCTGCACTCCATTCTTCTCTTTTCGCCAACGCGAGAGACGCGGTGTGATGGGTTGCGAACCTCATCGCCACCAATAGGCATCTCCCGCGCACACTTCAATCATTCAACGTCTACATAATAAATCTAAAACAAATTATACAAAATACAATGATATAAAATAAAATAACACATAAAAATAATTTAACACATAATGTTATTTTAGATGGTGCACTTGTCGTCAGCTGGACGATCCGGACATTAATTTGTGTTTATTTAATTTTTTATTCCACTTTTTTCATTTTAATTAGGCACTTATCACAATCCAACACCAGCAAAAACTTGAAAATTTGATTGAAGAATTTATTCAAATTGTCATTGGAACAAATGAAAATTTTTTTTTGACACCTGTCAAAATTATTTTTATAAACGAAAAAACTTGTATTATTTTAACATCAGAAGAGTGAAAACGTATTTTGTGTCACAAATAACTATCACAAAGTGCGGCAACAATCAAATTGATCAAAACAATTCACTTATACAAGAAATATCTCCAAATTGACAGGAGCACCACATGAATCAAACCATTTTTTAAAATCAGAACCAGTAGCTAAGATTAAATTAGTTAAGATTGCATTATTTTACAAACTTATATTATCTTCTTATTATAGCGCTGTATCAGGTCCCCTTAATCTGAAACCACTGTGGCGAATGCTTTCTTGTCACAATTATTTCCTGGGAAGGGTTACTGGAGTGATTTCCCGTTGCCTTCTCGTAGTAACGTAAAAGGAAATTTAACACGACCGATTTCGGAGAATCAATCATGCCAAGTGATTTTTTTTTGTGATTTCAGTTGTTACCTTGTACTTTTTATTTCGGTTACAAATTTACAACAAAAACAATGTTTTAATCATATTATAGATCTCAATTTGTTAATAAAATCTTAACATTTCCAACATTGGCGGCGTGTGGGCTGTTAATTAACATTTTTTTAAGTTTTGGAAAAAATAGAAAAAGTTGATTATGTTCGGTGCATTATTTTGCCTTCTTCCCTGGAAAATATAGTTTTTAATAATAAGGTGTGGAAATTATTTAAATGTGTATATATTTTTTATAGTTAAACAACATTTTAGTATTATCTATCTTCTTCGTCTTTTGAGCCTCATTCCCATCATCTGCGGTCGGTTCTCCTTGTACGTAGTTTCAAAACTCTTTGATTTTTAGCTCTGCTCCCGACAAAATGCTGATGTTGTTTCTTTCTGATAGCCTTTCTGAATTGACGTGTTTTTAATAATGATTTCTTAAACGGATTGGATATAAGTGTTTACTAAAGAAATAGTAAAGATGCCGATAATTATGATATGTTCAATATTGTTTGGTCTAATTGATGTGTATTTAGTGAATTATTTAAGTTAGCCTTACAGGCAGATGGCAGTACATAATGGATTTTAAGTACCAGTCCTTATGTATAGAAGTGAAGCTTGGAGTTTGAGAAGAAAGATGAAAGTAGATTAAATGTCGTAGAAATGAGATCACTAAAATAATAATACTAATGTCTTCAACCAGTGCGTCTTGCCAGTCATTACGTACAGAGCCGAGACGTGGACACTGACAAAAGGTCTAGTCTACAGATTCAAGGTGGCCCAACGCGCCATGGAAAGTGCCATGCTTGGAATAACCTTGAGGGACAGATTTAGAAACTAATTCATTCGACAACAAACCAAGGTGACTGAGGTGGCTTTGAGGATGGGCAGGTTGAAATGGCGATGGGTTGGCTATCTTTAATTCTATCCTTAGCATTAAAGCGTGGCCGCTAAAAAATGTTTACATGCGGAGACACTTGAATTTAAGCATGTAGTATGTTAACAAGGCGTTTTTAATATTTTTTTACTTTTGGCCGGATTTTTCGTATGTTATATCCGAAGTTTGTTAGATAGAAAGTCCGTTATATCGAGGTTTTACTGCATAGAGGAAGCTAGAGGGGTATGCCGGCATACTCATTCACATTCATTCATTCATTCCCGTTTAGTCTACAGTTTTTGATACTCTCATCTTTTCAATTCGTACCAGCTTTCGAGAATTTTAAATAAGAATAATATATACGTAAATACATTTTTAGATACTGGTTCTGATTTTGAAAATTTGGTTTGGTTCATGTGGTACTTCCGTAAATTTGGAGATATTTCGTGTATAAGTGAATTGTTTTGGCCAATTTGCTGCCGCACTTTACAATAGTTAATTGTGACACGTGATACGTTTGTACGGTTTTAATGTTAAAATTATGTAAGTTTTTTCGTTTATATAAAGAATTTTGACAGGTGTAAAAATATTTTTTTCATTTGTTCTAATGACAATTTGAATAATTTCTTCAATATTATTTTTAAGCTCTTTCTGGTGCTAGATTGCTTTGAGTGCCTAATTTTAGCTTATTTAAAAAAAAAACGGTGGATGCGTGTAACATAAATTAAATAAACACAAAAGTCCGGATCGTCCATGTCAACAAGTGCACCATTTAAAATGAACATTATGTGTTAAAATATTTTGGTTAAAATAAAGCAGTGTGGCGGTCCATTCTTTCTCGCAACATCTTCGGGTAAACGGCGTGATAGCTTGTTGTCGCCTTTCAGGAAAGTAGCACCCGCCGCCACTGCCGCCCGGCACTGTTTACATTCACCGCTGTCACAACACCGCGGCGAACTGCGAGCGGGTCACTGGCCCCTTGTTTATTGCGAGATATAAGTTTCACGTTGTACGATATTTTTATACCGGGCGCCCGAGGCTCGGCTACCGCGAGCCCCCGGCAGGAGGCGGCGACCTAGGCGAAAGGAACTCCTCTTTAGCACGAGGCCGCATTCGAAACCGTATCGGATTTGCGATTTTTTCAACTCGGCGGTCTCGTTTTGTGAGTCCGTTTTTACCCAACCGCTCTGTAATCAAGTGAGTGATAGATATGTCCTATCTCTCTGAATATAATTGGAAATCAACGAATAATACGCTTATTTAAAAACTGTTTTATCTATCTACCTAGTACCTACTTTTATTTAATATTTTTTTTACTGATTCTTATTTTAGACGTTTACACTTTATTTATAGAAACTTTTATTTTTCAGTTGTCTTTGCTAAACTAAAATAATAATTGAACTCTTATACAACCAGATAAGATCTTATGTCAATATTTTACTTGTAATATTTTTTTGTCAATATTTTACTTGTAATATTTTTTTTGTGAATAGATAAAAAAAAACTTTCTCGACGGCTTTCCAAGTTTTTATAATTATCATCATCGGGAAGACGATACAAAATAGAATTAATTTTTTTAAATTACTGTTAAAATTTTAAACACTTATAATATCACAATTTCTTTTTATTCACTGAGAATGTCGCGACAGCTGTTTCGACAACCGATGTTGACATCATCAGGTGTTGACATCATCAGGTGTTACCCTGATGATGCTAACACTGTAACACCTGATGATGCTAACACTGGTTGGCGAAACACCTGTCGCGACACTCTCAGTGAATAAAAAGAAATTGTGATATTATAACAGTATATTTTAAATTCTAGCAGTAATAATGTTGAAGTATCATAGTGTTTCGGCCAAAACAATGGGGTATTTTAATCCATAAAACCGTCATTATAGAATTCCAAAATGTTATGCCTTTTAAGGTTATGAATACTTGTTAATTTATTGTTTTATAAATATATACAAAATTACACACACGAATTATGTACATATGTAACAATGTAACATGTATACGTTATGTCATTAAATGAAACTATATATTGTCTCGTGTCGTGTAACATTGGCCACTTTATTTCTAATACGCATATTTGTGGTTTGACAAATTATTAAGCTATTATTTATTTCCTATGAAATTATAACATGAAATACTTTATATTTTTACTCGTTTATAAATGCGATTCGATGTGTTAATACGATTCAACCCGCATTACGACCCCGTGATTAATGTCAGCCGATAAAGGCTACCTTTTCCATAACTCACTGCCACTGTAATGTTCGTATATTGAACCACACAAAGTTTTTATACATTGTTATGTATTGTACATATACACAATGGTGATGCGAATAATCTAAGAGATTCGATTACGGTAATCGATCAAACGGAAACTGTTCTTAAAGTAAACTTGATTCGTCGAAGATGCACTTAAAATGTATTTTTTTTACTACCACTGCACTTTTGTCTTTATTTCGACAGCGACCGGTTTCGCCAAGCTCGCTGGCATCGACAGACTGGTAACACTATTGCAAACCGAGTCCTTTATATGCATACAGATCAGGGGTGGTAAACATAATTCTATACAAAAATATGCTTCAAATATTTATGTAAAATTTACTGAATTTAAACAAACAAACAAACCATCACGCCGTTTCCCCGCAGGGGTAGGCAGAGAGAATGGACCGCCACACTACTCTATCCTGGCAAACCTCTCTAGCTTCCTGCACATTTATACAACGACTCATACACGCACGTCGATTGCTCCGACTTTTAACATGCCCAACCTTTAAAATTTAATTAATTTGGTCATGCCACTTTGAATAAGTAGTGAATGCGGTGCGAATGAAAGTATTATGAACAAAATAATGAAAGGGTCGTTAAGATGGTTTGGACACATGGAAAGAATGAGTGAAGTCAGAATGGTGAAGAAGGTATATGTAAACGACGTGAACAGAGCTAGACATAGAGGAAGACCGAGGAACACGATCGAATCAATCAAATATTAAATATAAGTCACGTGAGGAGTCGGTGAAACGGACGTGCATGCATTACAAGCAGTGGCGGTACTCCCATAGAAGCCCAGAAGCCCGGCTTGCGTAAGAAATTTTGAATGAAAACCCCCAAATCTAAGTATTCATACCCCCGCATAAACCAACAACCCACCATACCACCTTCCAAACAATGTTCCCATCAGACGTAAGAGGAATAGAGCTGATCCTCTGTAAGCCAGAAGAGGTTTTAATTCAAAATTTCTTACGCAAGCCGGGCTTCGGGGATTCTATGGGAAAACCGCCACTGATTACAAGATGTATGAATGTAGAGGAATCGAGATAAGTATGTCAGGACAGAACGGTGTGGCGTTTCATTCTTTCTGCCTACCCCTCCTGGGAGACGGCGTGATGGTTAGTAAGTTAATTGTATGAACATTTTTTCGAACATACGTGCAGTTTAGAGCGTCCGCAATAATTATTAAGTGCTCCGAGAGTGAAAAACGATGACTGTTACGCGTAACTACCTGACGTCACGTTCGTTTGTTGGCGTAATGTTTTTCTTTTGTTTTTATCGCTAGATTTGATAATTTATATTGTTTTTAATTCGAGACTTCTTGCCGAGAGATTTCGGCGATCAGAACTACCTATAATATATTGTTTTATTTACTTATTGACTGTCGGTCTTTTTTTGTGTTTTTTTATTCTAGCGAGATTACAAAAATTATTATAAAAATTCTGCATTCCTTGTACAGATTATTTTTTAATCTATCATACTAACTAACCATCTCGTATCACTCCAAAAGAGTAGGCAGAATGAATTAACCGCTTCACTGTCATTTTATGGCATAATCTCGATTCCTCAACATTTATGCACCGTGTCATACCCGCACGTCGATTTTTCCGACTCTTCATGTGTCAGACATTTAATATTAATAATTTTTATTCCTTATTTCTAATGAACTTCTACGATGAAATAACAGCATTAATAAGTATATAGATTTTCACGGCTGGTAGCAAATTTTTTTTTTTGAATCTTGGGTATATCCGTGTATCTTGTCTCCCTCGACCGACGTTTCGGGGATCGTTACTGTTTCCTAATCAGGAGCCATGTTTTCCTCGGTCTTACTCTATTTCTAGTTCCATTTACATCGTTAACATATACTTTTTTACCGTTATTTTTTCATTCATTATTTTCATTTAACTAACTATTTAACTATCACGCCGTTTCCCCGGAGGGGTAGGCAGACAGGATGGAGTGCCAAACCGTTCTGTGCTGACATACCTTTCTAGATTCCTCCACATTCATACATCGTAACATACACGCTCGTTGAATTTTCCGACATCGAATGTGGTCACCTTTCAGTATTTGATTAATTTGGTCATGTCATGCTTTCCTTGATCTTCCACGGCTTCTCTATCCTCTCACAATGCTTGTACACAACATTTTAATCATTATTCTCTTGTCAATTCGTTCTTTATGTCTAATCCATCATATAGATCCTTTTTAATTTTACTTATGATGCAATCATTTGCCTTACACGTTTCTTCAGTTCGTCGTTCGGTATTCTATCACATGAGTAGGTATATCATTTTCCTGTACATTCTTCTCAGTGATCTCATTTCTACGACATTTATCCTACATTCATCATTATCTGGCCAGTTCCAAGCTTCATTTCCATTCATATGGGTTGGCACTAGGACTTTATCATGTACTGCCACCTTTGCTTTTGTTGAAATATTTCTATTTGCAGTGATGACTTTGAGAGCGCCATTAATTTTGTTCCTAGTGCCGACCCATCTTTCGTTATAATAATATTTTGAATTCGGCTCTTATGGGTGTTTGGCGAAAATCTCGCATGTTAATGAAATGAGTATTTATTAAAGTATGTATCCAGCACTCGGTTCCTTGTATCGTAAGCATCTCAATCCGTCATCTCGCTCCTCGCAGCGTCGCGGGCGGGCGGCGGGCGGGGGCCGCGGGCGCCATCTGCGTTGATTAATCGCGCACGAATCTCGGTCTCCGTATCCAATTAATCATCACATCGCGTTCTCCGCAGCGCCAGCCAGTGTGCCTATTAAACGGAATATTTTCCCGCGATTAAAACTTTCCCTCAGCCCTTCGTATTGTTACGCAAGACGAGTTAAATCGTCCGGATCTTGTGTTGAAAACGAATCACCTCTTTCGTATCGAATGATTTATTTTTCATGAAATGACAAGAGCGCTAATACTACCATTGGTTAACCCTTAACGTACCGTGTTCAAAACAAAACGCTCGCTCCCATGTGGTCAATTCAGTTTACCGCTAACTTTATCTAAATATCAAGCATATGACTCGATGAATCAAAATTTAATTTATGTCATCTTGTAGGGAATTTCATTAGGAATAGATCGATATCTATAACATACATGGATTATTTGAAAACATATCATTATTAATTTTTTTCTGGAACCATGCGATTTCTGATATGGAATGCGTCACAGCATACGAGCAACTGACACCAAGTATAAACTTGTCTCCGCGCCGCTTGCCGCGCCGCGGCCGGCGGGGCGAGACTTTACGAGATTTTACGTATGATAAAGGCATCTAGGCAAAATGTATAGTACGTTCAAGACAACGAGTACGTATTAATATTTGTCCCTTTTGGTAAAGTGTTAATATTTTCACAGTTCTGATATTATTAGTTGCGTGCTGCGTTTCCGTCCACAATCGGTATTATTACGTATGAGAAAAGGCCAAACATATAATTTATAATACGTTCAAAACAGCGAGTAAGTATTTGTCACTTTTGAAAAAGTTGTAAATATTAGCAAAACAAATTCTACCTTAACACGAATGAAGGTGAGGGCAGTCTTAGAAAATATTTTTTTTTGGGATGAAGGAAGTAATTTCTTGCTTTTTTTTTATTACGAAATATTGAAAACACTTCAATGGAGGATTACAATTTTTTTTATAATATTAGGGTCCATAGGTTTTAAGAAAATCAACTTTAAATTGGCAGTGGAAACTCAATTGACCACATGGCAACGCGACGGATAATGAATATGAATGGAAACCCCTGAATGACATGTTTTGCCCTTATAAGGAATTTGATAATGTTTGAAGAGTATCTTGAATAAATGACTAACTAAACATAACTAACCATCTTTCCGAATATACCGCCACTCTGTTCTTTACATGACATACTTATCTCGATTCTATAATGTTAGTCTGCTGAACGCTTGGACGGGCTTGGCTTCTGAGTGTAGTTAAATGTAGTCATATTCCTTTCGTACCACGTGACATTTCAATTTACATTTGTATTCTTATATATTATTGTCTGATATGTGTTCACGTTAAATGAGCCCCAAACAAATTAATGGATTTCTTGCTTTATCCAAATCTCCCTTATAACTCCAAATTTATGAAATGTCGTTTCGAATAGTATATGTAGCGCAGAGTTAATATCGTGGGCTCAATACAATAACCAGCTAACTTATTCCAGATTCTAGGTGCAATTGTGTGATCCTGGTTCATGAAGGCGCACCAAGCGATAAACGGATAGCCTTATTTTGCAGGATTTGGAGTTTTCGTATTTGACTGGAAGCTGCATAGCCCCAGATTGGGGCTGCATAAGTGAAGATCGGCCTTATGATCGTTTATCTCATCAGAAATCGACGTCTTTCATATTAGTGAAAGTAAGCTCAGAAGACAAATACTATTGACTTTGGAAAGTATCTTATCTTCTTAATGTCGAACCATCTCTCATGCGTTCCTGGATAATGTTGTATGTATTAAATATTTTACATGTACTCAATAGATGCCTTAAACATTTATGCTGTTTGTAATGTCTTTTGAGTAAATGAACTGATTTGATTTGATTTGAAAAATAAATTATTGAAGGTCGTCGATCGAGGAGTCGAATAGATCGTATGAATGTTGAGTATGTCAGGATATAACAATGTGGCCTGTCATTCTTTCTGCCTACCCCGTCGTAGAGACGGCGCGATGGTTCGTTGGTAGTATTTTGACTGCTCTCACCACTGATATAAATTAAGGCAGGTCGGTTCTGCAATCCGGAGATAAAGCAGCCCGTACTGTTACTGTTAGAAAACCTCTAGCACGCCCATGAAGAATGCGGTGAAATAGAACTACTGATCGATATCATACACCCTCGTGTAAAGATTTACTTCAGAGATAACCCAATTGTTTTTTTTTCCTGGGCTTTTCTAACACGAGTTGGTTCTGCCACACGCGGCATCCGTATCGCTTGCGTTGGTTTGCTATTTTATCGAATCTAAATTAACTAATTAAATAAATGTATACAAAACATGTTTTTGAAAGATGATCCCTGAGATTCTTTGCAATTTTTCTTTGTATTATTATACCATATATCCACACACACTTTTGGCCGTTAACTTTACTGGCCTCTGGGGTTCGGGTACGGGTAGGTACTTTGGACATATGGAAAGAATGAATGAAGAAAGAATGGTAAAAAAATTATATGTTAATGATGTAAATGGAACCAGAAATAGAGGAAGACCGAGGAAAACGTGGCACGATAAAATAAATGAAATATTGAATGTCGGCCATGTGAGGAGTCAGAGAAATCGACGCGCGTGCATGACACGATGTATGAATGTTGAGGAAGCGAGAGAAATATGTCAGGAAAGAAAAGTGTGGCAGTCCATTATTTCTGCCTACCCCTTCGGGAAGACGGCGTGATGGTTAGTTAGTTAGTTAGTTCACACAAAATGTTCTATTTCGTTAAAAACGATGCCGCATAGAGAATCGATACTGTGTAATATACGCGCCTTGTATTGGGATATCTTTATATTAAAAGTAACCGAATTCCACAAGTTTCACGATATATTTAAGAAATTCTTTCGGAGCGCATTTGTGAATCTGCCCTTCCTAAACCCTGTAGTACTTACTACCCTCCGGTTCGGCACTCCCCCGAAATCAATGTGAGCATCCATTATCCTTTATCGTAAAATCCGCCGAATGTTTTTATTATCTTTAGGCGAGAACGTGATTTACTTTCGATATTTCTTACGAGGATCAAGCCAGTCGGATTGTTTAATTGCGTTCTTTGGAGTATAACTAATATACATATCGGAGAATAAATTATTACCACCGCCGATGTATCCACTCGGATATTCGATCCAAAGTCACGTATTTCGAGAACTTTTGGCTGTTAACTTTAGGTACTGGCCTCTGGTGTTCGGGTACTGTCTTTGATTTACTATCATTAATTATCGGATGTAATTAATTAAATTGGATTATTCCGCTTTGGGAAGCGTTTGACATTCAAACAGCAGAGGGAGAGAGTCGCTGGGAAGGTATCTTATTTGGACTATCCTTTGCACCGTTGTTTGGGATAAACTCTCCCTGTCTTGTTGTTCTATCTTGCTCTACGGTATCTGTATCCTGATTGATAAATTCAGTTTTAGCTCTTATAGTTCTTATTTGGAGTGCAGGATCGACCAGGATCCTTCTAAAATAATGGTTTATTTCTGCTATTACCCTATGACGACCTTCGTGGCCGAGTGGTAAGTGCATTGACTGCCACCCCTAAGGTTCCGGGTTCGATTCCCGGCGAGGGCAATGTGATTGTCACACTGTCCTTTGGTCTGGTGTAGAATTCACGCGACAATAAAATGGGGATAGATTAGCTACCTATCACGTATCACGAGAATCGCTGTCTTCTTCTTCTTCTTCTTCTTTTGATAGATCTGACGATCTGTGACACAGAAATCATATCTCGTCGGATGATGAGATCCAGCTGTCCCTCCATCTCTTGGGCGGTCTTCCAGGTGGGCGGTGTCCGGAAAGGATTTCATAAGCGGTTGTATATGCGAGTCTGTCACCATCCATTCGGGCTACATGGTCCCTCCAGTATCTTCTTCTGGATCTACTCCACTGAACGATATCCTCTATTTCGCAGGTTTTTCTTATGTCTGCGTTGCGGACACGATCTCGGAGGGTTTTTCCAGTAATTGATCTTAGGACCTTCATCTCCGATGTTCTTAGTAGTCCCTTGGTTCGCACAGTGTCAGCCCGCGTCTCTACAGCGTACGTCATGATAGGCCGCACGCATCTTCGCACGCATCGTCACCGAGAGAATCACTATGATAGCTATAAATACTCTTTACATCGATTTGGCTCATGCTGTCATGATGTAAAGAGCGATTCAACAAAATAATAATAATAAACAAATTGTCTACTTCTTTGTGTCAATGGCTAGCTAGTTTCGTAAGAATACCCCTAAAAATATATTTATTTCTGCTATCTCCTGCCATTGTCCGATCCGATCTTCTTCTTCATCTTGTCAATGGCTAGAGCTAGATTCGTAGGGATTCCCTTAAAAAGTGTTATTTCTGCAATTTTCGAATCCGATATTTTACTTCTTCTTATCAATGGATAGCTAGATTCAATAGATTTAAATAGTCCATTGTTTTGGCCGAAACACTACGATACTTCAACATTATTACTGTTAAAATTTAAAACACTGTTATAATATCACAATTTATTTTTATTCACTGAAAGTGTCACGACAGCTGTTTCGCCAATTGATGTTGGCATCATCGGGTGTTACAATAAACTTGTCAATGGATTTATTTCTGCTTTTGTCCGATCTGTTCTTCTTCGTGTCAATGTCTAGCTAGTTTCAAATCAAATCAAATCAAATCAAATCAGTTTATTTCATCAACAGACATTACAAAATTTATTTTTAAGGCATCTATTGAGAACAGGTAAAATAATATATTACATATAGTATACTACCAGAAACGCATAAGAGATGGTTCAACATTAGGAAGACAGGATACTCTCCAGAATTAAGAGTATTTGCCTTCTGAACGTACTTTCACTAACATGAAAGACGTCGATCTCCGAGGAGACCGCGTTCAGCAGACTAATTGCTCTTCCCACCGGTGTCACCAGAGGCAGATTGGTTCTGGCAGCCGGTAGGTAAAACAATCTGTGCTGTCGCTGTCGGAGATATCTATCGGGGACAAAAAGCCGAACACCCTCCAGTACGGCCGAGTTCTCGAAGTATCCCCTAATTAATCTAAAGAAATGGGTAATTAGATGTCCATCTCTTCGAAACTGTAGAGAATTGGTTCCGAGCATTCCCAAAAGAAATGCCGTGGGATAGAGCCAAGGATAGCTACCATACTCCCTCATGTAGAGATACCTCAGAAATTTTTTCTGAACCCTCTCCAGCATAATGGAATATCTCGCCTCGTGAGGACTTCATATCACAGAACCACTTTCAAGTCTGCTCCGAACCAATGCGTTGTATAGGACTCTGAGCACATTGGGATCCCTGAAAACTCTGCCGGTCCGGACGATGAAGCCCAACATCTTCAGTGCAGTGCCACAAATCCTCTCAACATGTGCACGAAAAGTCAGCCTACTCTCATAGATGATCCCGAGATCTCTCATCGTAGATACATGTGCTAGTTGCTGGTTGTTCATTGTGTATCTATAATACACAGTTCTCAACGCTCTAGTAAAAGATAGCATAACGCATTTAGAGACATTGAATTGCATTTGATTACTGTGACTCCAGTTGACAATATTATTGATGTCCGACTGGAGGCGAAGACAGTCTCCAGGATTTTTAATTTCCAGGAATAATTTCAGATCATCGGCAAATAAAAGAAATCGCGAGAAGTTTATCACCTTCGCAATATCATTTATGAAGATGGTGAAGAGGAGTGGCCCTAAGTTTGAACCTTGTGGCACCCCTGAATTTACAAGAAAAGGTTCCGATTGAAAAATTCCGTATGAGACGTATTGTCTATATTTCGTAGAGAAACCCCTAAAATAAAGAGTTTATTTCTACTATTCTCTTGTCATGGTCCGATTTGATCTTCTTCTTCATGTAAATTTTGTTTCTTTACAAAGACTAATACCAAAGATTTCAATCAATGATATTAGAATTTATTTTACAATCTTCAATGTGCGCAGAAAATAGTTCATTATTATGAAGAAGGAATGTGGTAATTTCCAGGCTTGAACCCATGTCCCCTGGATCAGAAGCCAAGCGTTCTATCCCCTAGACCACCACCCGATTTTTCGTAAGGATACCCCTAAAAAGATTTATTTCTACTATTCTCTTGCCATTGAAGATTTAACCGAATTTGTCTCGCTCCAAAGGTGCCGGGTGGTTATAGTTATATATATTTATTTATTTATTTTGACATAAACGCCGTAAGGGCTTTTACAAAAAGACATGTTTAGTGTTTTTACAAACATGTTTTTACAAAAAGACATGGGCGAGTGGAGATGGATATTGAAAGAAGGGTTGGGGCAGGCAACAAAGTGAATGGTGCACTTAAAGTTGTCATCGCAAACAAAAACCTATCAAAAAAAGCTAGAATGGCAGTGCACAATGGTGTTCTTCTTCCGACCCTTATGTATGGAAGCGAAGCATGGAACTGGCAAAAGAAGGATGAAAGTAGAATAAATGCAGTTGAAATGAGATCTCTTAGAAGAATGTGTGGATACTCTGTGTATGATAGAGTGCCGAATGAAAATATAAGAAGTGAATGCGGTGCGAATGATAGTGTCATGAACAAAATAATGAAAGGATCATTAAGATGGTTTGGACATATGGAAAGAATGAATGAAGAAAGAATGGTAAAAAAATTATATGTTAATGATGTAAATGGAACCAGAAATAGAGGAAGACCGAGGAAAACGTGGCACGATCAAATAAATCAAATATTGAATGTCGGCCATGTGAGGAGTCAGAGAAATCGACGCGCGTGCATGACACGATGTATGAATGTTGAGGAAGCGAGAGAAATATGTCAGGAAAGAAAGGTGTGGCAGTCCATTCTTTCTGCCTACCCCTTCGGGGAGACGGCGTGATGGTTAGTTAGTTTTTTTTAGTTACATGTTTAGTTACAAAGGTAATATAAAAAATTGGGCAAATAGACAGACAACTAACATATAACGGCAAAACACAAAAACGAGAATAAGGATAACATAAGAGAAATTAGAAATTACATGAGATAGAAAAGAACACAACATAATAGCATATAGTAACACTTCAGATGGAGTCACCTTCTTCTTATCCAATATACTGACCACATTAAATAAGACTCAAACAAATCGATTTTTCGATCAATTTAAGGGGTTAAATTATAAAATTCCATAATTATGTTTACGAATAAAAACATTTGTTTCTACTTTTAAAATGTGAAATAAAAATGTTTTACTACATTAAAAAAATCATAAATAAAATGTATTTTTGTTTCCTGGTCGATTTTCTTACTTTCAATTCTCCTTCTGAGTGTAGTTAAATGTAGTCATATTCCTTTCTTACCATGTGACATTTCAATTTACATTTGTTTTCTTTTATCTTGTCCGATATGGGGCCACGTTAAATGAGCCTCAAACAAATAAATGGATTTCTTACTTTATCCAAATCTCTCTCTAGCTCCAAATTTATGAAATGTCGTTACGAATAGTATATATAGCAGCAGAGTTAATATCGTGGGCTCTATATAACAACCAGCTAACTTAAAATTATCTATTTTGAGAAAATTACGTTCTTAATTTCGAAGTCAAAACCTGCGTTAATTGGACTTGGATCTTGTGGCTATTCCTCTTACGTCTTATGGGAACATTGTTTGAACATTGGCATGATTTGTGTTGCCTGGAGTGTTTTTAATATTTATATACACAACAACAACAAACCATCACGCCGTTTCCCCGCAGGGGTAGGCAGAGAGAATGGACCGCCACACTATTCTATCCTGACATACCTCTCTAGCTTCACATTCATACATCGAGTCATACACGCACGTCGATTCTTCCGGCTTCTGACATGACCGAATATTTATATAACCATAAATATTTATATTGTATATACAACACTGATGAAGGGCTTCTGTTTCCGAAACTTGTTTGTATTTTTTTTTTAAGTACATGTTGTTCACAAAGTTTAAAAAGAATTGTTTAACTCAGCTCATTCTCATAAATAATAAAAATAAATATAAATAATTTGAAAGCGACAAATTTGGAGTTACCTGGTTTAAGTATCGAGCTCACGATGTACATATTTCCCACCAATACATTATAATAATTCCAACTGTTTGTGTTTCGTGTACTTCATTACATTATCCAAGATATTTGTTGTTTTCCGTCTTACATTTAGTGCTTTTCTAAAAGTTGCGAACATTTTTTTTGCTCCCTTCCTTTTCATTTTTTACCATGTAGTCTCCTCGGGACATAAATTTCCATGAACATATTGTTTAATGTGACTTTTTCTTTTCTTGTTTATCTTCGCACATTTTCTAAGCGGACTCCGCCTCGAAATATTGTAAATTCGATACTTGAAACGTGGATCGTTAAAGGTGCGGAGCGTTTTCTCTCTGCTTTACATGTATGAAATGTGTTGCGCATTGTGCTATTATGGTCTAGATCATAGGTTCCCAAAGTGGGCTCCTCCGCCTCCCAGTGGGCACTAAATTTTTTTAGGGGGCGATCGTAGGTTCAGAAGCATTTTAGGGGGCGCCCTAAGAGTCTAGGGGTCGGTGGTTCCTTTTAGATATTTTTTTGGTATACAACGGATCATTTTAATCCAATAACTATTTACAATTTGATGTTAGCTATTATAAGCTATTATATTGATTCTAAAGAATTCTGTAATAGGTAGCTAATCTAACGGCATTTTATTGTCACGTGAATTCTACACTAGACCAAATACAGTATGAAACAAAATAAACTGACGTTTATATAATATAACAGCTACAAATTAACCAAAAAATCAGAAGTACACAGACACTGAATCAGGAACTGTGACAGATATCACTTACCGAATGCACGAACTAAGACAGGACAATCAAGGATATTGAACAATGAACTACCAAAAGACACAAAGAGTCTCACTACAAATCAATTCAAAATATACCTGAAACATTATATAATTACAAGTAAAATCTAAAAATGTATTCATATAACCCAATTGGGTTTTTAAAAAAATAAATTAAATAAAAAATATCGTTCTCCCGATGATGAAGGTGTAAGCCTTCGAAACACGTCGAGAAAAATAGTCTGAAAAGTGAAAAAAAAAAAAAGTGTTTTAATTAAAAAGAAAAATAAAAAAAAGTAATTTAATAGTTTTAAAAAAAGACGTCAATCAGAAATTTTTGCTTTTTTTTAAAGCAGTAATGTATCATTTGGTTGCTCTTAACCTTGAAAATATCAAATGATTTGAGCGCGATATACTGTTACTTTATCTTTTCTTGTATAGTGAAAAGGCGTCATAAAATATATATTTTGCAAAGAGGGCGGTGGCCCGATAATGTTTGGGAACCACTGGTCTAGCTTGACATGATGACACCCATGGCGAGTAATCCATCACGTATTTTTTTTAATATAAGGGAGATTAAACAGATCCATTTTAAGTCCGAGAGACTTTTGTGTCACGACGTAAAGATATACATCACCCCTTTTCCATAACGTCGGCATTCAAATATTTTTTCTCATATTAAATAATCTTTCTTCTCATAAATATGGTTTATACAAAGATTTGCATATGAATTTTTCTATATGTCACCACAAAGTGAGTGCTTCAAAATTTTTTCATATTTATCGTTCACAATACGTTGCATACATAGTATCATTAAAGAAGTTGTTCCAATCGGCGTGTTAAAACCGAATATAGGCGATCACCTAACAGAATGGGTAGTTATTTGAAATTTCATGGTAGAATTTTTCTCCTTCTTCTTCTTCTTAGTTTAGGTTGTATGACCTGTTTATGACCTGAAGACTGTCTTCGCCTCCAGTCGGACATCAATAATATTGTTAACTGGAGTCACAGTAATCAAATGCAATTCAATGTCTCTAAATGCGTTATGCTATCATTTACTAGAGCATTGAGAACTGTATATCATAGATACACAATGAACAACCAGCAACTGGAACATGTATCTACGATGAAGGATCTCGGAATCATCTATGAGAGTAGGCTGACTTTTCGTGCACATATCGAGAGGATTTGTGGCATTGCACTGAGGATGTTGGGGTTCATTGTCCGGACCGGAAGAGTTTTCAGATATCACAATGTGCTCAGAGTCCTATACAACGCATTGGTTCGGAGCAGGCTCGAAAGTGGTTCTGTGATATGGAGTCCCCACGAAGCGATATATTCCGTTATGCTGGAGAGGGTTCAGAAAAAATTTCTGAGGTATCTCTACATGAGGGAGTATGGTAGTTATCCATGGCTCTATCCCACGGCATTTCTTCTGGGAATGCTCGGAACCAATTCTTTAGAGCTTCGAAGAGATGGACATCTAATAACCCATTTCTTCAGATTAATTAGGGGATACTTTGAGAACTCGGCCGTACTGGAGGATGTTGGTCTGATTTGATTTGAAACCGGTCGCTGTCCAAATAAAGACAAAAGTGGAAGTAGTTAAAAAACATCGTTTTATTTAATTATTATTTAAAATGAACTTCCATCAAGAGATTTCAGTCAAATCATTTGATTATCTTAAAACACAATAATATATCATATGTATTTAATAAAAAATAAAATATTATTTTCTTCGTTCACCGAATCGCTCCTATTTCGCCTCTGCGCGCAGTTTTGCCTAACCCTGTGTAATGATATGCTCGACATAGGCATTATAAAACTAGATATTCTGCATAATTCAGTGTACATTCCAGTTTGACACCTATTATTAACTCGCCCGCATTGGGATATTAGTAATTTTAAATATGTATGTTACCTCATAAATAACGTCTCGTCGAGTTCTTTCGAACACGTACCTGTTATAATAATATTGATTTATTGTGTTTAGTGATAATAGTCACGTTCCAATACTAAATGGATTGCATTCTACTCGCAGGTGCTTGGCGACCCGTACTACAAGTATCCAATAACCTCACTCCATACTTTCTTTTGTCATACTATGTATCCCATTCAAACTGTAAATTTGAGAAAAAAATCATTTATTAAATATAATAATAATACGCTTGTAAATTTTGTATATATTTATTCTTTACAACCACTAACCGGTTTCGCAAAATGTATTATTATTGTATTTAACCCTGGCATCAGACCACAAGCAAAATGGTCTGAAGACATCAAAAGTTGGCACGAGATCAAAGGCACAGAGTGGCGAGGGATAGAGTTGTGGAAGTCGGGAAGGGTGCGTCTAGTGCGATCCGATCTCTTTTGAGTCTCCCTTGAATGGCTCTTTTCTCAACTGTACTTTCATATTTTTTTTTAAACTGTAATACGAGTATTTTCGTGTCCTGATATAGAAACGACTTGGATTTACCGATGTCCAGGTTATTTTCTCGCTTTCTATCTACATTTTATCTTCCAGACTATATTTAAGGATGAATAGCTACTGTAATTAATTTTTTTTTGTTTTAATTTAAAGTATATAGTATATTCGAAAATATGTGTATAAAATTTTAGACCAAAATTCCCAAAATTTACTGAGCTACGTCATTTTAGTGAGAGTAGGTAGACCGACTGTCCTTGCGCCGAACGCGACGTAAACCAGGTGAAAGCTGCTAAGAATCGAATGGAAAGGGTAAAAAAAAAAATTAAAAGTCAAGGAGGAAAAACCATCATATGGTCCAGGACTCGATAGTTTGATGTAAGTATAAATACTTGTATTTTAGAAGATACATGATTTTATAGTAAGAAAATGGACTAAAAACTTTAAACGCGTTTTTCTCAAAACTAATTTTTAAACTGGTCGCATCGATAACTCGAGCAATTAACAACCGATTTTAAACATTTTTATTTGTTTTATTTGTCTTTGCGATTGCTGTCGTTAAGCATAGTCTATTTTGAATGTTTTGATTTTTACTATTTTTTAAGACGCGATCCCCGTCTTTCTTAATTCTTCTTCTCTGGTCTCAATCTAAATATTGGTCTGCAGCAAGGCGATGCATCTCCTCTTCCACTTCGCTCGGTCCTCGGCTACTTACTTCAACTCCGCATAAGAGGTGCAGCCCATATCTCGACAAATCTGGTCTAGCTACTCCTGGCGCAGTCGTCCTCTGCCAATATATCCCTCGACCATTCCTTCCAACACATCATGCAGGAAACATTCGTGTCGCAACACTTAATTATTTCTTAATTATCCCGGTCAAAAAATTCACGAAAATCACCTATATTTTGGACCGTCTCAGTGGCTATCCCCTTAAGTATCCTGCTTTTGAAACGACCTGGTTATAATGACTTCCATGTTATTTTCTCGCTTTCCATCGACGTTTTATCTCATCATCATCATCATCATCCTAAGCTCGACAGCCCTGGGTGGGCCTTGGCTGAATCCAGGAGCTTCCTCCATTCTTGTCTGTTTGATGCCCCCATTCTCCAATTTCTCACTTGTAACACCGATGCATCCGTGTTGACACTGTCCATCCATCGCATTTTGGGCCTTCCTGGTCTTCTACGTCCCTGTGGTACTGAGAGCGTGAGGCGTTTTGTAGTTGGCGACGTTTTATCTACCAGACTGTATTTAAGTATTGATATGACTTGATAATACTGATTTCCATGTTATATTCCTTCTTATTCTTCTTCCTTATTGTAGACCTATGTGGTCGGTTCTCCAGAGTGTTGCTCCTCCTGTGAGGTAGATTCCCATCTGTCCTTCCATCTTTTAGGAAGTCTTCCACGAGGACGAGTCCCATGAGGTTGATTATGCAATGCAATATAGAGGAGTCTGGTGGTGTCCATTCTTTGAACATGACCGTACCAGACCCCTTTTCGCTATGTGCTCTATCTTATAATATCCTCAACCTCACATATCTCTCTTATTCTGGTGTTCCTCACGCGATCCCTCAATGTCTTGCCTGCTATCGTTCTCAATGTCTTCATTTCGGAAGTCCTCAAAACTTGTTTGGTCCTTACTGTGTCTGCCCTTGCTTCGACGTCATATGTTATATTCCGCTTTTCATTTATATTTTATCTACCAGGAGTCTAGGAGTGGAATCATGTGTCAGTATCCGCTGCAAAAAAGTTAACCGAAGCATAAATCTAGTAACAGCTTTAATGAGTTTATGATAAGAATCTTGTTTCTTCTGAAGTATTCGTAGTTGGTATTCAGCTCATGCGCTAACCACTCAAAAGTATTTCAAAGTGTATTTCATCGTCGGATGTCTCGTACAAACGTCGTCTTTAATGTGTATCCATTTGAAACGCTTTTGTATAATCCCCTAAGTGCATTTATTTTCACACGTGTATTAAAGGTCATTAAATAATGTTTTCTCTATATGTTTTACAGGTGTTATACTTTATTTTATGGCCCATACACGGGTTTATAACAGTCGCTTAATTCCCACAAAGATCTTAGCAACAATAATTATTGCCATTTGAAAAAAAAACTAGCAATAAATCTTTATTAGCTCGGTTTAGTCATTTCTTAGCACTCAAGTCGTATAAAATATTTTTTATTTTATTGTTTGTAATTATATTATTCACGTGTGTGTGTAATCTCGTAACGTGGTGAATATTTTACAATCAGCACGATGGTGAAACTTAAACTTATTTGTTTTTTTTAAACATTTTTCAAATTAAAATATGTTTGTTAGATATCAATCCAAGGGATTAATTCGTTTGCAAATAATGAAAAAAAAAAACATTTTAAATCAACCAACTAACCATCTAGCCGTCTCTCCTCTCTTTCTTTCCTGTCATACTTCTCTCGATTCCTCAACATTTATACATCGTGTCATGCACAAACGTCGATTTATCCGATTTCTCACGTGGCCGACATTCAATAATTGATCGTGCCACGTTTCCCCCGGTATTTCTGTATGCCTAGTTCCATTTACATCGTTAACATATACTTTTTTACCATTTTTTCTTCATTCAGGGGGTCCGTGAAAAATTAAAATTGATTTGGTGGGTGAGCAACGTCAGGAGGTCCGTGCAAGGTTTAATAAAAAAACAAAAAAATGTGACACATTTATTTATTATCGTATTAACGGATTTTCAAATAAATAAGAACATGAAATCGGGCCAGCGTCGACATTCGATTTACCAAATGAGCAAAAAAATATATGTATTATATATCCGTGTAAAACCCTAGAATTTGTTGTGGACTTTTTTTGCTCATTTGTGAAAATCGGATCGCGAATGAGCAAAAAAAGTCTACAACGAATTCCAGATTATTTTTTCTATTGGCCTAATTTTGCTCTTTGTCAGCTTCAAAAACTTATTTTAAAGGTATAGGTGAATTTGTAAAAAAAAAAAAAAACAATATTATATAAGTAAGGGGTCTGCACAAAATAAAATAAATCACCAGGGGGTCCACGGGACAATAATGTTTGGGGACCACTGATCTAGTTGATATAATCAAATGTAATATTATATATTCGAGTGCAATTTGTAGTAGTGGCGTTGTTTGACTAACTTCGCTTCCATCGTCGCGATTTGCAATGGTCTCCCCTTACTTAGTTTTAGCAACATAACATAAATATGAACCCAGTTTCGCTTTATATGGAGTCTAACTTCTCCGTGTAATCCCCGTGTTTGAACAAAGTGAATCAATACTAGAAATCCGTTATTAAACGTCTCGCGAAACGATTTTGTATCCTATCCCCGTCCACCGATGTTCAAATGTTTCACTGATGAATTGGCTGGCACAAATTTATTTTTATTTATTTATTTAATAAAGTTATAAAAAAATACGGAAACACTTTACAACTTATAACAATATTTTATAAACAATTAATTAATAATATAAAAATCGCAGATGAGAAAAACAACAAAAACATTAAATATCGGTACTTAGAACATATTAAAAGCATTTTCGACGAAAGATCGCAAGAGAACCGGCATCTCTTACCTCATTTGATAATTCGTTATATAATTTATATCCTCTATAAAAAAAACACCTTTCTCTGTACTCTCAAGTCTGGGTCTCCGGAGTCGGAATCTATCACCTCTTGTCAAATAGTCATGTATTTCATTACTATTTGCTACATTTTTAGTTAGATATGTAGGCACCATATTACTCTTAATTTTATAAACAAAAATCAAAGTGTTGTAAAGAACTAGTTTTCTTGAATTTAAAATTATTAATTTGCTTAACATTATTTATTGTTTCTTAAACAATGATGTAAAACGCCATATTAAATACTTAATACGAACGAAAACGTCAGTTTTCTAGAAGTTTTATCATATTTTATGGGAATGACATGTTTCGCCCTTCTAAGGCATTTTCAAACATTTGATAAAGCCTTAGAAGGGCGAAACATTTCATTCCCATAAAATATAATAAAACTTCTAGATAACGGACGTTTTCATTCGTATTAACGTAAATTTCACATTTGGGAAGAATTTTGCCATGTATTATTACGATTCTAAAAATGGTGCTAGAAATGTAATTTTGTGCCACTGGTTAAATAATATAATCCTTTAATTTTATTTTAAGCGTATTTACATATCATATATATATTTTCTTATATTAAAGAATCAATAAGATGGTTTGGACATATGGAAAGAATGAATGAAGAAAGACTAATAAAAAAATTATATGTTAACGACGTAAATGGAACCAAAAATAGAGGAAGACCGAGAAAACGTGGCACGATCAAATAAATCAAATATTGAATGTTCGGCCATGTGAGGAGTCGGAGAAATCGACGCGCGTGCATGACACGATGTATGAATGTTGAGGAAGCGAGAGAAATATGCCAGGAAAGAAAAGTGTGGCAGTCCATTATTTCTGCCGACTCCTTCGGGGAGACGGCGTGATGGTTAGTTAGTTAGTTTTTTTTAAAGAAACTAAGATATAAGGCAACCAAATTTTTTAGGGTTCATTTATTTTATCGTTTTTAGAGACCAAGTTTAAAAACACGTACGTAATGAATTGTCCCATATTCAAGCATCACATTTCTCGTGAGTCAAAACGCTGTTATTCAGAAAATGCATGCTCCTAATTGCGCTGTAGTAAGTAGGTGAGACGATGCGTAAACAATTTTGGAGGGAAAATCGGTGCCATTTTCGTCTCGCGTATGGCGCCGCTCGGTGGACTACGCATAACAGTACCGCCGAGTTAGGCGACCGATCCCGCAGCGGACAGTAACCGCTCTAAAGTAATCTCAACTCAAACACATTAATAATAAAACGTATTTTAAGTGTATGACGTATTAAAGTACGTCGGTCGTTGATTTTTACGCGAGACAACTCTGCCGACGTAGCGAATCGCTCTCGCCGCCGATCCTTAGTAGGCGATAACGTACTGACCCGTGAGGTGTTCCCGCCAAAAAACCGGTTCGTACATTTATAATCGGCTCACGTCCGCCGACCGCCATCCAGATGGAATCAAATCATTTAAGGAGTATCTTGGCTCTCGGCGGAGGGAGCCACAACCGAATGCCGTGCCTATTATGCAGTTGCTTTATTTCTTCTTCCCCGCATTGTGGGTCTGATTAGCTCTGATTCTTTACGGCAGGGGTCTCCAAGCAACGACCTGCGGGACAAATCAGGCCGGCCAGTGTCATCAATCCGGCCCGCGACAACTAATGACCAGTGTCAACAATCAGGCCTGTGACATCTAATGGCTTATTGTTGTTAATAATAATAATAATAATAATATGCTAACTTTTAAAGCGCCGTTTTTGTGATGTAATCACCTCAAGGGCGCATTAAGACGTGTTTTAAATCTTAAAAATCTAAACGTGACCGCTTAAAAAACGATCGGTTTGAAAGTATAGTAGAAAGTATAGTATTGTAATAAAAAGGATAAGAACACATAATGACAGTAACTTGGTTTTATTTTACTTGCTAGGTAAAGCTTAGTGACAAACAAATAATTAAAACGAATCTAAATAACCATAATAAAAACAAAAAAATTAAAACGTATAAAAACAACAACAACAACAACAAACCATCACGCCGATTCTCCGCAGGGGTAGGCAGAAAGAATGGACCGCCATACTACTATATCCTGACATACCTCTCTAGATTCCTCTACATTCATACAGCGTGTCATACACGCACGTCCATTCTTCCGGTTTCTTACATAACCAACCTTTATAATATGATTTATTTGGTCATGCCATGTTTTCCTCGGTCTACCTCGACTCCGTACTCCATTTACATCGTTAGCGTATACTTTTTAAACTATTTTATCTTCACCCAAGCGCTCCATATGTCCGAACCAACGTATATAAAAAAAATACACAAAAAACACATAAATCACATTAAAACACATAAAACACATAAAAACACAAAAAATACATAAAAACTAAAAAACACATAAAAACACAAAAAACACATAAAACACATAAAACACACAAAACACGTATAACACATAAAACACATAAAAACACATAAAAACATATAAAAAACCAAGAAAATTAAGGCGGTTTTGGCCCTTGGAACTTACTGAAGTAATCAGTATAGCCCTAAGGCTGGAATATTTAGAGATCCCTGCTTTACGGCGCAATTGGGAGGAGATTTCCTTCGGATCTTCGGCAAATGTAGGGGAGAAAACGTATGATAATGCTATCCAATTACGGGCTGAGTCAACATGTCGTCATTCTCATTTGTATTTGCAATTTTTTTCATTCCTGGCTAACATAACAAATTATTACTATCGGTTCTCGGGATCTTTTCATTCGCAAACACGATTTTAGTTCCCCAACATTTTCGGAGCGTAAAAATATTTTTCCTATTTTTTTTTCTTATCCCATGATATTATAAATTTCATTGTTAACATGACTAACACAAAATGAATTTATCGTAGCGAACGCGCTCTGTGGGTTTCGGGGTTGTGGGTGAATTCATTAAATTTGACGTTTCAAATAGCAATATTAAAACAGAGCACGTTTCGGTAGACGTTTTCGTTCTATTCCTCTGTCAAAACAAGATGAAAACCAATATTGATTTATTTTCCAGTTTACGCAATCAAAATGAGATTGCTGCCTCCAATTATAGAATATTCGTATGTAACTTGTACATCGTTCGTGTTTTACTAACTAACTAACCATCACTGAAAGAATGAACTGCCACACCATTCTTTCCTGACATATTTCTCTCGCTTGCTCAACATTCATACATCGTGACATGCACGCGCGTCGATTTCTCTGACTCCTCACATGGACGACATTCAATATTTGATTTATTTGATCGTGCCACGTTTTCCTCGGTCTTCGTCTATTTCTGGATCTATTTACATCGTTAACATATAATTTCTTTACCATTTTTTCTTCATTCATTCTTTCCATATGTCCATAGCATCTTAATGATCCTTTCATTATTTTGTTCATAACACCATCATTCGCACCGCTTTCACTTATTATATTTTCATTCGACTCTCTATCATACACAGAGTATAGACACATTCGTCTAAGAGATCTCATTTCTACTGCATTTATTCTACTTTCATCCTTCTTTTGCCAGTTCCATGCTTCGCTTCCATACATAAGGGTTGGTAGAAGAACACCATTATACACTGCCATTCTAGCTTTTTTGGGAAGGTTTAATTTGCCTGGAGTAATTATTATCATTTTGTTGAATTGCTCTTTACATCATGACAGCATGGGCCAAATCAATGTAAAGGGTATTATAGCTATCATAGTGATTCTCGTGACATGTGATAGGTAGCTAATCTATCGCCGTTTTATTGTCATGTGAATTCTACACCAGACCAAATACAGTGTGCCAATCACACTGCCCTCTCCGGGAATCGAACCCGGAATCTTCGGGGTGGCAGTCAATTCACTCGCCACTCGGCCACGAAGGTCTTCATCGTAATCGTCGTAATCAAGGCAAAGTGAAGAGCGACCGCAAGAAAGACCACTGAGCTTGCGGCATGTTTCGGGACACAGACTTCCTTTTTTCAGTGTATGAATTAATGAATTTTTACACAATAAAATCATTAATTCATACACATCGTCCTTCTTCTGCCAACTCCAAGCTTCACTTCCATTGTGCACTGCCATCTTTGCTTCAGTCGATATATTTCTATTTGCAGTAATGTCTTTGAGTGCACCATTTCTTTTGTTTCCAGCTCCAACCCTTCTTCCGATATCTTTCTCTATTCTTACATCTCGACCGACCTTCGTGGATATAGACGACCTTCGTGGCAGAGTGGTTACGATCTCTGACTTCCATGCCGAAGGTCCTGGGTTCGATTCCCGGCGATGGCAGTGTGATTGTCACACTGTCTTTGGTCTGGTGTAGAATTCACGTGACAATAAAATGGCGATAGATTGGCTACCTGTCACATGTCACAAGAATCAATATAATAGCTAAAATATAAAAAAAAAATGTATACAGTAATTTGGTCGAAACGACCTGTTGTGTATCTCTTGTAAACATGCTTCCCAGATAAACAAATTCGGTAACTTGCTCTAATTTCTCACCGTTCGCACTGTCACAATCAGTCATACATTCTTCCTTTTCAAATACCATAACTTTAGACTTTGACACGTTCGTCACAAGTTCATACTTATTGCATACTGCGTACATTCTTACCAAATAATATTTAAATAAAACGATGTTCTAAATAACTACTTCCACTGTAGTCTTTGTCCTGGAGGGAAGTCTGTGTCCCGGAACATGTTTGCGAAAGGTGCAAAAAAGTATTGTGAAAATACAATGTTTTCAAAATTTTATTGTAACACAAATTTAATTAACAGCAATTTAGAAACATTGTTTTGTTTTTGTGTGAAACAGTTATAATAACTTATTGCTACCACACAATCGATTTTTGATCTCCTTGTGATGGAAATTCTCTGACCCTGCTTTCTCTCTCGTCAATAATGAATGCTAGTTATTGAAATAAGAACGCACAACCGTGTCTAGAATATACTACGGCACTTGATAATGGATATTTCAGCTCATAACTACCGCGTTTTGCCATATTGGAGATGATAACCGGCGTATTGCCCACGCGAACGGGTACGCAACAAGACGCCGCCGCACACTGGATCCATTTGGCAAAAACAGGGACGTGGGGGTCGAACTCCGAATTTTGCCCTGATTTTTTTAAATTAGGTCCTTTGTGTGATTCCAAACCACTTTTACTTTAAAATTAAAAATTATAATGTCTGCTGCTTTTAAACGGGCAGAGATATGAAGTAGATGTCGGAATAAGCAATGTAGAGGATTATGTCCTCTATAATCCCTACTAAGTTTGGTTTTGACGTATCCACCTGATTCCGAAATAATTGAAAAAATCAGTTTTGCTTCATACAAAAAAAAACAATAACATTTTTTTTCTTGGAAATTAGCAGTTATATCAAGAAAAGTTCAATTGTAAAAGTGGTTTGGAATCACACAAAGGACCTAATTTAAAAAAATCAGGGCAAAATTCGGAGTTCGACCCCTAAGTCCCTGTTTTTGCCAAATGGATCCAGTGTGCGCCGTTAGAAATCGGCCATAACGCAGCTATAATAATATCCTTTTTAGTTTGAGAGTTTTATGACCCGGCCAAAAAATGATCATCTTCGGCCATAAGACACGATTTCTTATTTTCTCCGTCATCAGGAACTACTTGTTTTGTATTTTTCATTTTTTTATATATACCTACTTTGTATACAACACTCACTTTTTAAACAAATTAAAATTAAATATCAAGCATGTTTCGGACTACGCAGCGCTTCCTCAGTGATATAATATAGATATTTAAAATACTTATTATAAACTTGTTTACAAATATTATAATATAAATATCTATTTAATATAAATGAGGAAGGGCTGGGTAGTCCAAAACATGTTTGATATTTAATTTTAATTTGTTTAAAAAGTGAGTGTTGTAGGTATACAAAGAACATAAAAAAAATCTAAATATAAAATATCTACTACACAAAGTATGGCGAACATAGGAGAAATACTTGTTTTGTTTTTACTTCTAAAAATAACTAACTAACCAACCATCACGTTGTCTCCCCGAAGGATAAGCAGAAATAATGGACTGCTACACTTTTCTTTCCTGACATATTTCTCTCGCTTCCTCAACATTCTTACATCGCACCATGGACGCACACGTCGATTTCTCCGACTCCTCGCTAGGCCGACATTCAATATTAGATTTATCAGATTGTGCCACGTTTTCCTCGTTCTTCTTCTATTTCTTGTTCTATTTACATCGTTAGCATATACTTTTTTTTTATCATTCTATCTTCATTCATTATTTCCATGTGTCCAAATCATCTAATGATCCTTTCATTATTTTGTTCATAACACTATCATTCGCACTACATTCACTTCTTATGTATTTTCATTCGACACTATCAAACACAGATTTTCTACACATTCGTCTTAGAAGTCTCATTTTACTACATTTATTCTATTATACTTACATCCTTTTTTGCCTGTTCCATGCTTTGCTTCCATACAACGAATGGACGAGAGATGATTGGCCAAAATATTGTATACAAGCAGTGTGAATGGAAAGAGAAGCCGTGGAAGACAGGGAAGCATGGTATGACCAAATTAATCAAGTACTAAAAGGCGATCACATTCGAAGTCAAGAGTATTTGTCTTCTGAACGTACTTTCCCGAATATAAAAGACATCGATCTCCGAAGCGATCATGTTCGGCAGTTTGATTGCTCTCCCCACGTGTATCACCAGAGGCAGGTTGGTTCTGCATGCTGGGAGATAAAACAGTCTATGATAACTATCCGGAACATTTATACGAACGTTGCCTTTTTTTTATACAGATAGTTTAAAATAAAGGTTTCTATTATTTTTTTGGTGTGTTAACATCGTTTATGTATTTTGATATTATTTCTGAGTGTCAATTTCATAAAATATTTCCCGCTCCATCGCAATTGCGAGTTGGGAGTCTACAGAAGGACCGAGCGCTGCCCTACCCACGTCGCATCTCAAATACCTGATTTCTACCATTTGTTCGGTATTTTCTTTCACTCAGACGCCTTTTTGCTCTCCCAGATCGAACACATCTGTTGCGGATCCCACCTTCGCGTCAATAAAACAATATAAATAAGCACATGCCGACGTTTATATATTTCTAAAAAAAAGTTATATAAATAACAGCCTAACGGAAAATAAAATTATATTACAGCGCGCCAAGTTATATTTGACACGTGTGACCCAATACTTTTGTGAAATTTAAATAATTGCTTGAGATTCAAATAACATTATAAATAACATTTGAGAAACGCTTTTATAATACTATCATGACTAAACTTACTAACCATCACGTCGTCTCCGCGAAGAGGTAGACAGAAATAAATTATAAAAAAGATTCCAATTAATAAAGTAATGAATCTAAAGAAGCACATAGATATAAATGTTTAAACAATTAGGATTGATATATATCCATTAAATAAAGGAAAGGTTATAATGGAGCGCCGCACTGTTTTTTCCTGACATAATTCTCTCACTTAATCTTCAGTGCACAATTGACTTCTAGTGCCGACCCTTGTGTATGGAAGTGAAGCTTGGAGTTGGCAGAAGAAGGATGAAAGTATGATAAATGCCGTAGAAATGAGGTCATTAAGAAGAATGTGCGGAAAAACAATGTATGATAGAATATCTAACGATGAAGTAAGAAAGAAATGTAAAGCGTATGAATGCGTGATGAATAAAATTTAGAAAGGGTCACTAAGATGGTTTGGACATATGGAACGAATGGATAAGGGGGAGGAATGGTTAAAAAGATATTATATTATATAATACAAGTGATGTGAATGGAAAAAGAAGTCAAGGAAGACATGGCATGAACAAATTAATCAATTGCTGAAGTTTACTTTTGATACGTTTGTTTACGTTTCTTCTTCTTCTTTAACAACCGTTGTCGTCCACTGCTGGACATAGGCCTCCCCCATACTTCTCCTTGTATGACATGTCATACGGGGGGGGGGGGGGGGCTGGTTGGCATTACAACGCCACGCTTGCCAGACGGGTTGGCCAGGTGTCCTTACACGTTAGCCTATGCATCAATATTATCCACCGAGGTTATACACACTCGATCTCTAACATTTCGCAAAGTTTCCAGGGGAGACCAAAGTCGAGGAGGTGTGGATAGGTACTTGGGATCGGATCAATCCTCCAGCGTAGCATGGCCATCACCACGGTGATGGCCATGCACCGCTCGAAAAGTCAATAAGATCCCCTTTACTCCCCCGTTTACGTTTATTTTTGATAATACCTTAGACAGGCGTCACATGTCATTCACATAAAACATAATAAAACTCCTAGGATTTTTGATTAATATGGAGTTTTGTATCATTAATAAATTTAGTCTGCCGCAGTTTAAAATCAATGTTTCAGACTGCAAATGAAGTCAGCCGCACAATGGGGGTTAAACTACAGGTGAATTAAAAAAACACAATGATGCTTCGATTCGTGAAATCGGGTTGACGTGCCCCGCGGTCTCAAGGGGATTAATAAAAATATCCCCCTTAACCGAACACCGGCAAGCATCCTAGTCGGTGGTGACTTAACAATATTTTTAATGAACCTTCCTCGAAAACACGGATACAGTTTAGCAGAGGGCGGATCGTGTTTCGGGACCGAAATTGACTTTCCAACGCGATGACTGGCATTTCGGCCCGCCGAGTCCGCTCTTCAATATCTTCAAAACGACACTCGATTCTTCCTGTCTGCCGTTTCACACGATGCAAGCTTAACTATCTTTGATATTTTACTATATTTCATTGATCCTTACAATTTTTATTTAGAAATTGAAAATAACATCTTTTTAACCCACAAAATATTTAAAAAAACACGACATGTTTCGGAGGATACCTCCATCTTCAGGTCTTTTTCAATCTCCTATTGAATTCCACAGTGTTAGTGCCTTAGCGTTCAATAAGTTGATCCTTGCAACTGCTGTATCCTTACATACCTCTCTAGCTTCCTCTACATTCGTACATCATAACATGCACGATCATTGATTTTTTCGACTTCGAATGTGGTCATCTTGATTTATTTGGTCATGTCATGCTTTCCTTGATCTTCCACGGCTTCTCTTTCCACTCACACTGCCTGTACACAACATTTTAACCATTCTTCTCTTGTCAATTCGTTCTATATGTCTAAACCATCTCAGGGATCCTTTTTAATTTGACTTATTATGAAATCATTTGTCTTACATTTTTTCTTCATTTCGTCGTTCGGTATTGTATAATTTATCGTTTCTCAATTTTTAATTATTTACGAAGGATACAAGCAAAAAACTTTCTTTTTTCATTCTTAAAAAAACAATGTTTTTGAAGAACTACTTCCATTTTTGTCTTTATTTCGAAGGCGATTAATTCACCAGGCTTCCTGACATGGACAGACTGGTGCATATCTATTGACTTGATTTTAAAAAAAAAATTAGTTTCTATCTTAAATCAGCTGGGCAAAATATTATGATTCTTCCACAATTCTCGAACCGCGTTACTCTTTTCAATGCAAGACATTGCTTGCCTTCTGCCGCCTTTACAAAGTAACTCGAAAGAATGTCTACAAAAGAAAAATTCTTCTCACGGTTTGTTTGTTTTCATATCGAAGTGGATTTTTGTGTTATATTCAGAAGTAGTCGTATTCTCACAATTGATTGATTTCTTTATCAAATGGACTCCTAGTCTTTGATAGAAACTTGATACTTTTTATTGAAAATATATTTTCTTTGCTAAAGCGCCACCTTTTGGGAATGCAAATAACCTCCGTCATGTTTATAGCATGATCTAAGAAAGATTAAAAATTATAGGCATATCCTTTTCAAGATAATCTAATAATTTTATTAACTCTCCATGGAACTGCATTTAAAATAAAATTTTAAAAAGACAAAAGTGTTTTAAGAACTACTTTCACTTTTGTTTTATTTCGATAGCGACTGGTTTCGCCAGGCTCGCTGGCATCGACAGACTGGTCTAGTCGAAGATTCATGAATGAAGAAGTACTGCAGCGAATAAAGAAATAAAGAAAACGTATTATGAACATAAAGCCCAAGAAACTTTAATACTTATGAGAAACGTGAAACGTACAATGCTGTAATCGATTATCAAAGGTAAAATTGAAGGATTGGTTTAGTTGCAGTACAACTTCCTTCTTTAAAGCTGCTGCCTTCGAACAATAGAAGGAACAATCTTTGAAGATAAACGCTCTAAAGATAATTAATACGATTGAAAACGTCTGTTTTCTAGAAATTTTATTATATTTTATGTGAATGGCATGTTTCGCATGTCTAAAACATTATCAAATGTTGATAATCCCTTAAACAGGCGAAACACAAAATTCACATAAAATATAATACAATTAGAATTAAACACTTTTAAAACGTTGTATAAAACCACTTTATTTTGAGTCAGGAGCGCCACCGGTTTCACTCTGTAACGAACTTCGTCAGGGCTATACACAAACTGATTTAAATACATAGTTGCAAACTTAAGATTGAGCAAAGGGAGGTGGCAAAAAATGAAAGAGAAAGGGACGGAAATACAAAATTAAAGATTAAACAACGTTTTAAAAGTGTTTAATTCTAATTTTAAATATGTCAAACCACTTCTTTCCAATGTTTAAATATAATACAATTTCTAGAAAACAGACGTTTTCATTCTTATTATTTGTTTAATATGGAGTTTTATACCGTTGTTCAAGAAACAATAAATATAATCAGATAATTTGAAGATTCACCAGTAATGCTTATTAAATTTGCGTTAATTCCCTATTCCCCTCTGTGTTAGTAATTTTGTGGCTTGAGCCACATAATTGTGATAAGATATAACCATAAGTGCAATCTAGTTTCCCGCCAACTGCTAATAATCATGTTTCAAGCGTGATTCCTAGAATTACGAAAGAGCAATAAATATCAACACAGCGGAACCACTATGAAGCCAATAGATCAAAGTGTTGCTGGTTGTTTATAACTATTTATTGGTGGAGTTTCTTTTTTCTATCCCCATTCTCTCCAGCATCTTTGAGTTGCGCCTTTGAGACGTATCTTTGACTCGTTTTAACAGGCGATTAAATGCAATTATGTTTTAAAGCTTTTTTTTAGCGTTCACATTGTGCGGTGCATTTTATAGAACTTCAAAGGCGGTACAACGATTGAGATGTTATTTTTTTTTTAACACGGCTTTGTGTTCCACATTAGAGAAAAAATGTTGGCAAATTATGCTTATAATATCTTTGTTTCATGTCTTCATCGTCATCGGCTTTCCCTCGTGTCCTTCGCGAATATAGGCTAAATAAACTCTTGAGAGTTTGTGAATGCTCTCGCAAGACGAAACAATTATGATACAAGTATTTATATTTTATATATTTAAACTAACTAACTAACCATCACGCCGTCTCTCCGAAGGGGTAGGCAGAATGAATGGACTGCCACACTTTTCTTTCCTGACATATTTCTCTCGATTCCTCAACATTCATACATCGTGTCATGCACGCCCGTCGATTTCTATGACTCCTCACATGGCCGACATTCAATATTTGATTTATTTGATCGTGCCACGTTTTCCTCGGTCTTCCTCTATTTCTGGTTCCATTTACCTCATTAACATATAATTTTTTTACCATTCTTTCTTCATACATTCTTTCCATATGTCCAAACCATCTTAATGATCCTTTCATTATTTTGTTCATGATACCATCATTCGCACCGCATTCACTTCTTATATTTTCATTCGACACTCTATCATACACAGAGTATCCACACATTCGTCTAAGAGATCTCATTTCTACTGCATTTATTCTACTTTCATCCTTCTTTTGCCAGTTCCATGCTTCATCAATCAATAAAAATCACTTTAAAACCGACCAAACAATCGTGTTAACAGAATATTTTATAATGGAGTTTTACAAAATGAAAACCACAACCATAAATAAGGTGTAGGTTAAGTTTATTTAAAAGTAATATACTTATGAAATTGAAAACGACTTTGTTTAATCCACAAAATATTAAAAAACACCACATGTTTCGGAGGATACCTCCATCTTCAGGTGTAAAAATATATAATAATAAAAACTAAACAAGGAAAGACTAATATAAAAACGCATTAAAAATTCGGTACAATAATTCAAATTTAAAAATTAACCTGGGCTATATGTTATAAGTAGGTAGGTACTAATATATTTAAGTATTTTTTTATAAGTAAGAACTAATAAATATTATTAAATAATAATACACGATGATTATTTTTTTTTTAACAAATAAAGCCGTGTCACGCTGTTTTAAACAAGCTCTCCACATCGGTCTCCACCGGCGGATTAAAACTGTGTAGACACTTGTTTGAAACCAAAATTCGTTTGACCTTCCACAAACTTTGTGTACGGACGCGCATAGTATGCGTGTGGATCCACTGTTTAAACACGCATTCCACATGTGGAGAGCTTGTTTACAACAGTGGACGCTACACCAGCCGTGGGCTCCACGGCTCTCCACCAAGGTCACCGCTGTGGAGAGCTTGTTTCAAACAGTGTGGCACGGCCTATAGCGAAGGTTCATTTTTAAATTTGAATTATTGTAGCGAATTTTAAATGCGTTTTTATATTAGTCTTTATTTGTTTAGTTTTTATTATATTTTTACCCCTGAAGATGGAGGTATCCTCCGAAACATGACGTGTTTTTTTTAAATATTTTGTGGATTATCAAAGCTATTTTCAATTTCCTAAGTAAATTACTATGGAATTCCACAATGTTAATGCCTTAGCGTTCAATCAGTTTATTTAAAAGTGTTTCTGTTTGCGATTATGTGTTTGTAAAGGTTTCTGACTTGTGCTTCCACGGGTAATCTAATTGACAACCTGACATTCGTATTCTAGCTGAGGGAACCATGGAAAACCTTAGCTGGGATGCGGCGCTTCGGTGGAGATTTTTTTTTTTGGTAAATTGAAGGATTGTGAGCGTTGGCATTATAGAGAATATATCGTCGGTTCAAAGGTAAAACTCATTAAGTGACATTTGAATTATTTATTTATTTTTTTGCAATTTCTGATCAGACTTGTGAATTCTACGTCAGAAAGTAATCACCAAGTGTTTTTTATTAAAGAATAACTGTTATTCTTTAATAAATACACTTGGTGATTGTTTTCTGACGTAGAATTCACAAGTCTGATGCGGAAGTTGCAAAAAAAGGAGAAAAATTTGAAATGTCACTTAATAAGTTTTACCTTTGAACCGACGATATAAGGTTCCCACCACCACCCGAGACTGTTATAGGACGCAGCGACGCCCTTTCGTCAGTCTCGCTGCACTATCTAGGCCTGTTCCTTGTCCATCCGGGACTTACGTTAATTTGATTTAGCCTTTTCTTGTCATCAATCAAAAGGATGACAAACCACATTTAATCTATTCTTTTAACCATATACGAGTATATCTCCCGCGCGGCCTCACATCTCTTTATTATTAAATAAAATCAGAAGTCAATATTATAAGCACACCTTAAATTAGTAAAAAACGCATTAAATTATATAAAACACACATTAATACACAATAGGACAAATATATAACAAACTAAATTTTAAAACAGGAAGAAGATAGTGTATGAGGGAGGCGGGAAAATGTAAAGTAAGAATGAATAAATTGTAGAGAATGATGGTATCAGTCTTATTTATATAGATTTACATCAATTTGGCTAAGGTTAATTATGTTGATATGTAACTAACTAACTTACCATCACGCCATTTCACCGGAGGGGTAGGCAGAGAGGATGGATCGCCACAATGCTCTATCCTGGCATACCTCTCGGGCTTCTTTCTGTTTCCAATTTGCATCTTCGTCTCTATTGAGATATAATTATTCCTATCATACGAAGTCTTCCCGCACATTCTTCTTAGTGATCTCATTTCTACGGCGTTTATCCTGCTTTCATCCTGCTTTGATATATAAGTGGGTGAAATGATGGAATACCCGTGGCAGTCATCTGCCGCAAGAAGGAGAGTAATGGCCGTGCACCGAACTCCGACCGAGGCCTGCACACGGCCGGGCGACCTCGGCCGAGATCAAAGATCGAAGTCCGGCACACGAGTGTTATTCACTGGATGTAATTCGTGTAATTGGATTCTTGATCACACCGGATCGATCTGACCCCTGCCCCCGAAGCCCAGCGGGTTCCCGAAAGGCAATAATAGACCGAGGTACGGCCACTGCGTTCTATGCTCCTATGATATAACATAACTCGATTGCTTCAGTTACACCACGTTTGTTATTATAATAATATTTAGTTGTATACATCTCAAAGATGGCAGTACACAATGGAGTTCTAGTGCCAACCCTCACGTATGGAAGTGAAGCTTGGAGCTGGCAAAAGAAGGATGAAAGCAGGATGAATGCCGTAGAAATGAAATCACTAAGAATAATGTTCGGGAAAACATTGTATGATAGAATACCGAACGATGAAATGAGAAAGAAATGTAAGGCAGATGACTGCATCATGGATAAAATTAAAAAAGGATCCCTGAGATGGTTTGGACATATGGAACGAATGGAGGAGAGTAGAATGGTTAAAATGTTGTACACAAGCAGCGTGAGTGGAAAAAGAAGCCGAGGACGACCGAGGAAAACATGGCATGACCAAATTAAGCAATTACTAAAAGGTGGCCGCATTCGAAGTCGGAATAATCGACTGCGTGCATGGTACGATGTATTAATGTAGAGGAAGCCCGAGAGGTATGCCAGAAAAGAGCATTGTGGCGATCAACAGACCACACACTCTATCATACACAGAGTATCCACAAATTCGTCTAAGAGATCTCATTTCTACTTAATAAGTTACAATAACCCAAAAACTCGTATGATTGAATCTCGATCGAGAATTTTTGCCATCCCCTGTGAAATTCAATACATCATTGTGTTGTGTGTCAGTCACGAGTGTTGACGGTGTGTGTATTATCACTTTTGTATTGATGGGGTACAACGCACCCCGTAGGTGTTATCGATCTCCTCCCCCGCCCTGCAGGGCGAGGTTCACCGATGCATTATGACTCCCGCCCCCGCCCCCAGGTTCCGTGCTAAATAACGTGTTAATGGACCTATCCGTGTCCCTGCCTAACCCCGCCTGTCACCTCTTTTCTTTCCAGTATGTTTGTTTTTCTACATACACTATACATCTTGTGGTTCTAAGCACAACCACTCATATCAGCTTCAGCTAGTTTTTGTATTCCCCCTCTCGTATCGGGTTGATGTATCTATTGTTTATACCACAAAATATTTTTCATAAATAAATAAAAACTATAAATTATTATTTAAAATTTTCAATTGAATCATAATGTTTGTTATAACAAAGGCATAAACGTTCCAAAATAAATCTTTATATAATAACATCTGTCAGATCATGTAAACAACAACAATTTTATTATATAATATTTTTAAAAGTGTATCTTTACTGAAGAAGGACTGATTGTCCGAAATATGTCTATATAATTTTATTTTTTAATGTAAGTGTTGTATATAAAAAAGAAAAATAGAAATAAACCATCATTACAACACAAAGTACGAGTATGGAGTAAATAGAATAAATAAAAAAGAATTCCATAATGACGATTTTTATGAGTTTACTAGCTGACCCGGCAACGCTTCGCTATTGCTATATTAGAGTATATAAATACACCCAATATATATTAAAGAAATACAATTAAAGTTCAATATCAATGATTTTATTGGATAAAATGACATGTGTATAGGTGTAAGAATGTGTGTATCCTAATTCAGTTCATATCTTTAAAACATTTGTTTAATCCAAGCAAACTTGCTGTGAACTTGAATAATACTAATGTGAATTGAACAATTGAAGGCTGGGCATTACCAAGGTGGCAAGTTTACAAAAAGTCTGAAATGAGTTTTTGATGCCAATTGGTCTTAAACATAGCTGTGCAAAAGCGCGTTATGATTTAATAATATAGTGTAGTTAAAACGTTACCCTAAAGATGCCACCCAAAAAAAAGTTAATATTTATCTTTTTCAGCTTTATTTTTAAACCATTTTTGTAACGTCCAGTCTTAATTTTTTCCTTAATATTTTAAGTGAAATTAAAAAAACAAATAAATATACTATATCACATTTGCATAAAACATTCATACATATACCATTCAAGGTCATAATAATGCTCTTAGAAATACAATGTTTAGAGAAACAAAACTCTTGATTTTGATGTCCATTAGATGAAGCTAATAATGCACATTCACTTAACCAATGACGAAATTTGTAAATTTGTGTGATGTCTGGAAATATACATTGAATCAATTCTCCTTTGGAGTGTGATTCTACAGAAATCAGTTGATAATTTAAAGCATTCATTCCATACAATGAACTTTCATTGTTGCAGAATTTTACCCATTCCAGAAATATTTAAAATGTTGAATGTAGGTGTTTCAATGTTTTGTATCATCATCATCATGAGTCTATATCCGTTCACTCCTGGGCGTAGGCCTCCTCCATCTGATTCAATGTCTGTCGATCCTGGGCAACACGCATCCAATGTCGTCCCTCCATCGAAGTTGAGGACGTCCTGGGTTTCGGGTTACAGTACATCTATCATCAGGGCTGCGAGCGGCATGCCATTTTAGCGCTGCCACTCTTCCGATGATGTCCGACACTCCTGTTCTGCCTCTAATAGTGGAATTAAACCAATTAATCCAACCTGTACATACCATTTCAAAATTAGTTCATAAATATAACAATCTGTCTTGCACATATCAAGGTGTGGGATCCATACATGCCAGTATCTTAGTATCTTGCGTTGCGTGCCCCATCTCACGACATCTTCCACCTTGGAGATATCGTGGATAGCCGTGTTCCTCACCCTATCTCAAAGAGTCTTTCCTGGTATCATCCTTAGCGTCGGCATCTCTGCAAAAATCAAATAATTATATTAAAATGAGCAGTATATTAAAAAAAAAAAAACACTGGCGTGGGAACGTCAGACCATTTGGAAATGTTATATTACTGGATTTTTCCAACTGAGGCAGCTAATGCTGTATGTAAGGATATGTTTACCTATCACAGCATTTTTTTTTTCAGAGAAAAACTAAAACAGCTGAAGTAAATCGTCTAATCCAAAAGAGATTATAGGTTATCGCCCTGCCAGAACAATTTTACATTAAAATAACATTATTAAAATAGATTATACCAATTCATAGAATTGTGAGGTGTGGGATCCATACATGCCAGTATCTTGCGTTGCGTGCCCCATCTCACGACATCTTCCACCTTGAAGATATCGTGGATAGCCGTGTTCCTCACCCTATCTCAAAGAGTCTTTCCTGGTATCATCCTTAGCGTCGGCATCTCTGCAAAAATCAAATAATTATATTAAAATGAGCAGTATATTAAAAAAAAAAACACTGGCGTGGGAACGTCAGAACATTTGGAAATGTTATATTACTGGATTTTCCAACTGAGGCAGCTAATGCTGTACGTAAGAATATGTTTACCTATCACAGCATAACAGAGAAAAACTAAAACAGCTGAAGTAAATCGTCTAATCCAAAAGATATTATAGGTTATCGCCCTGCCAGAACAATTTTACATTAAAATAACATTATTAAAATAGATTATACCAATTCATAGAATTGTGAGGTGTGGGATCCATACATGCCAGTATCTTGCGTTGCGTGCCCCATCTCACGACATCTTCCACCTTGGAGATATCGTGGATAGCCGTGTTCCTTACCCTATCTCAAAGAGTCTTTCCTGGTATCATCCTTAGCTTCGGCATCTCTGCAAAAATCAAATAATTATATTAAAATGAGCAGTATATTAAAAAAAAAAGGCTTTCAGAGAAAAACTAAAACAGCTGAAGTAAATCGTCTAATCCAAAAGATATAGGTTATCGCCCGTCTAATCCAAAAGATTTAGGTTATCGCCCGTCTAATCCAAAAGATATAGGTTATCGCCCTGCCAGAACAATTTTACATTAAAATAACATTATTAAAATAGATTATACCAATTCATAGAATTGTGAGGTGTGGGATCCATACATGCCAGTATCTTGCGTTGCGTGCCACATCTCACGACATCTTCCACCTTGGAGATATCGTGGATAGCCGTGTTCCTCACCCTATCTCAAAGAGTCTTTCCTGGTATCATCCTTAGCGTCGGCATCTCTGCAAAAATCAAATAATTATATTAAAATGAGCAGTATATTAAAAAAAAACACTGGCGTGGGAACGTCAGACCATTTGGAAATGTTATATTACTGGATTTTTCCAACTGAGGCAGCTAATGCTGTACGTAAGAATATGTTTACCTATCACAGCATAACAGAGAAAAACTAAAACAGCTGAAGTAAATCGTCTAATCCAAAAGATATTATAGGTTATCACCCTGCCAGAACAATTTTACATTAAAATAACATTATTAAAATAGATTATACCAATTCATAGAATTGTTACTTAGAATTTAACGTTTTTCCATGTAGATTCATAACATAACCTAAAATAATACGTAAGTAAAACGATATGTAACTTCATTTCTATTCGATATACCTAATTTAGAACTAAAACTTTGAAACATGTAATGCGGAAATATAATCTGTATTCATTTCAACGGCAAAATAGAATAAACTGAAGATATATATGAATTAGAAATATAAATATTTTACTTACGAAACTAACACGCAATTCAAATTTGACATTTCAGAGAGAGGGATGGGCAATCCGCTCACGAGTCGACTCAAAGATTCGAATCTTTTTGGTGAGCGGGTGAGCGATGATCCATAAAAAAAAGAGCGGCAGCTCAATGATCCGCTAGGTCAGGGGGGTCGGCAAAATTATTAGCCAAAGAGCCAAATGCGTACTTTACAACGATTTAAAAAAAAATTGAGAGCCAAATATGTTTATTGATTTAGATAACCTTTATTATAATTTTTGCACTTCATTCAATTACGGGTACACTGAATAAAACATTATTTCATACTTCTTCCTGTGATGAAGGCGACCAGCCTTCTCTCCATCTCTTTGGTGGTCATCCTGGTGGTCGACGGCCCTCTTGAGTCTCTTGTATCACGATATTAGGAATTCTTGCTGGATCCATTCTCTCGATGTCTCTGCCTACTCCATCTCACTATGTCTTCAATGTTGCAGGATTTGCGAATTTATTCGTTGGGTATCCTATCTCTAACGGTTCTCCCCACAATAGGTCGCAGTCTGGTTCTGATAGTGTCTGCTCTTGCTTTGATTCCGTATGTTATTATGGACCTGATGCATGTTTGTTTGTTGTTATTCTTAATTTTAGGCACAATTCCATGTTCTCATCAATAAGACGACTTCGTAGTTTACTCTTGTTAAAATTCATGCTTGAATAAGATTGTCCGCATGAATATGTAGAAGCGAAAAGCGAAAGATCAGCAAGAGTCAGTAATACTATTTCAGGCGTTGAAGATGATGACTAAAAATCTTTGAATTGGCGATGATGATTAAGAGTTTTAGCTAAACCGGAATTGATAATCGTAATCACCAATTTCATAACTTTACAAATTTCTTCTGGAAATGTCTGCGGACAGAGCGTTCTTGATGAATGATGCGATGGTAAGCAAGTATCTCGCGATTATTTTTTCTTTCAACAAACCCCTTCGGCTCCGGAGCCGCATTTTGCCGACCTCTGCGCTAGGTGAATCATATATTATTGCAAAAGAGTCGACGAACGGTTCCGCTCAGTAAAGTGAGCCGATTCTTCTTGATAAGTATCGAGCGGCTCCGGAGCCGCATTTTGCCGACCTCTGCGCTCGGTGAATCGTATATTATTGCAAAAGAGTCGACTATTTTTAGTGATCTCTTTAAGGGATCTGAGCTGAATGGTTCCGCTCAGTAAAGTGAGCCGATTCTTCTTGATAATTATCGAGTCGTTTTGTCGTTGTGAATTTTTTTTTTAGCTCATCGACAAAAAATTTATCCTGGTGAATTTTTTTTTTACCGGAATCAACTTTTTTGGTCGAGGAGCAAAAAAAAAAGGTCACTAAAATAATTTCAAACTTTGAACGACTCAAAATGGTGAACCGTGGATCGTTAAAAAGAGTCGGCTCACTTTGCTGAGCGGAACCGTTCAGATCAGATCCCTGAGATGAGTCGTTTTGCCCATCCCTAAACGTGCGTATATTTTTCAGTTCAAAGGAGCGACTAATTTCATATCTGACCACGCAAAGAGTCAAAAAAGCCACTAATTTGCATCTTATCACGCCAAGCGAATATAGACTCTAAAGATCGATACTCAGGTGATACGAACATGAAGGTCTATACTCGCTCGCACTGCGAAAATTTATAAATTTACAAAGTTAATTAGAGCTCGATTAATAACAAAAATATGCCTATGCCCACCTATGTCTATCTATTAAGGAAGTGTATCAATATGAAAACGATCTGCTTAGGAATAACCCCGGAATTAGTCCGCACACACCGGAAGCTGGCCTTTTATTTATATAGATGTCGAACCATCTCTCAAGCGTTCATGGTATTATATATTTTTTTTATGTTTAACCTGTTCTTAATAGATGCCTTAAACTATAATTGTTGTTTGTAATATTTTTTGAGAAAATAAACATCGATTTGATTTGATTTGTAAAATTTTGCCAGAAAGTACACGATTATAGCAAGAGCGAAACGCTTTCGTATCGCTAATATTAATAACATAATAATTTTGAAGAATCTTATATTGACCGGCAAACAAAGGATTTATTGAGTTCTTTGTTCCCTTATAAAGTCGTCATTAAGTTGCTCCGGGTGTATTGCAATATCACAGAATATTTTGTATCGGCTCTTACCCTTTGTATCGCAGTTTGAACCCTGCAAGCGTGCCCTTCAGTTGGAATTCGTATTTCGTGAAATTATTACCCCGTAATTAAGTTACTTGCGATTGTGTTTTGTTTTCATTCCAGTTTTGAATTTTATAGTTGTCCATAAATCCGGTTTCAATTTATGGCCAGACGAAAATGTAAAGCGAGGATCGTAACATGTAATTTGGGGCCTGAATTTTTTTTACTTTGGTATAAAAAATAATGTTTATGGTGTACTAAAATATTGTTTGAAAATATTATTGTTATAAATATAATCGCACAATTGAGGGTATTAGTTGCAAACCTGGCAAACTCCATCATTAGATGTTGTGAGTAAATCGCAAAAAAACTGATACGCCAATAAAATGCGCTTTTTTACGATATTTTTTTTTTTATCTCAACCAGTTAGTATTTTAAAAGTAATCAGCCATGAAATAATCATTATTACGTTGATAATTAAAGTAAAATAATGAATTTCATTTTGGAGTTTGACAGCTTTTAACACTCAAGTGGAGGTTGTCATGTTTGCAACAAACCCCTTTTATTTTAATAGCAAAATTCTTCAGAATGAAACCGAATTTGAAACTGAAAATCAATAAAAATTGTGTGCAAATGTATTATGAATAAGACTCAAATCATATCTCACTTTTGATTGTTGGTGGAGTTTGCCGGGTTTGCAAATGATACCCTCAATTATGTGAATAAAAAATATGATTACTTCTGATTTATATTTATATAACACACACCTATATTATTTTTTCTTCTTCTTTTTAAGCCTTCATCCCTCTACTCGAGGATACAACAAGCATTTGGTGCACATATCGAGAGGATTTGTGACATTTCAGTGAGAATGTTGGGCTTCATCATTCGGACCGGAGGAGTTTTCAGAGATCCCAATGTGCTCAGAGTCCTATACAACGCATTGGTTTGGAGCAGACTCGAAAGTGGTTCTGTGATATGGAGTCCTCACGAGGCGAGATATTCCGTTATGCTGTAGAGGGTTCAGAAAAAAAAGCTGAGGGGTCTCTACATGAGGGAGTATGGTAGTTATCCGTGGCTCTATCTCACGGCATTTCTATTAGGAATGCTTGGAACGAATTCTTTACAGCTTCGGAGAGATGGGCATCTCATTACCCATTTCTTTAAATTAATCATGAGATATTTCGAGCACTCGGCCGTGCTAGAGGGTGTAAGTTTTTTTGTCCCTGATAGATTTCTTCGACAGCAACATACCGGCCACAAGACCCAATCTGCCTCTGGTGACACCGGTGGGAAGAGCAATTTGTCGGCTGAACGCGGTCTCCTCGAAGATCGACATCTTTCATATTAGTGAAGGTACGTTCAGGAGACAAACACTCTTGACTTTAGAAAGTATCTTGCCTTCCTAATGTCAAACCATCTCTAATGCTTTCCTGGTACTATGTTGTATTTTTATAGTATTTTACCTGTACTCAATAGATGCCTTAAACATTTTCCTGTTTGTAATGTCTTTTGAGTTAATAAACTAATTTGATTTGATTAGATACCGGCATCTTCTATTTTCTTCCACTCATCCCTGTTTTGTTCCTTCCGCATCCAGGTTGGTTAAGCTATTCGGGCAATATCGTCAGTCTATATTTTAGGTGGCCTCCCGAGATTCATTTTCTTTGTCCATGGTCTTCACTGAAGTATTCTGGATGTCCATTTGCCTCTCAATAGATCATTGTGTGATTTTTAGTATATGGACACTTTTTTGCTGTTAGGATGCTTGACCCTAGACTATATGTTAGGATAGGCATTATACATGCGTATACTGCCATCTCTTTGGAATTTCCTGGAGAGACCACATCACGAATGAGGAAGTTCTTCAAGGAATCGAAGGAGGAAGGCACCTGCTCAGGACCTTGTCCGAAAGGCGTGCAAGATGGATCGGCCATGTAATACGTCAAGAAGGTCTCTTGCATGCCATAATGGAGGGTATGATCGAGGGGACAAACTCAGGGGACGCCCACGCCGAGAGTACCTGGAGGACCTGTTGGTGGACGTACGCTGCTCATCATATGCAGATCTCAAAAGAGCCGCACAAGACAGGGAAAAATGGAAGAGAATAATGGAGGAAATTGCTGCAAACCAATCCCAGGATTGAAACCAGAGAAGAAGACTGCCATCTTAATATTAATTTATTATATGGTTAATACAATGATATATTTTTCAAGTGAAATCTTCTTAATTATAAAAAAATAATTCTATTGGTATATCCTTTTATATTCACATGAGGCATATGTTATATTTATGATAACGAATGAAAAAGTTTTACGATCCTCGTGGCCAAGTGGTAAGTGCTGTGACTGCCACCCCGGAAGCCCTGGGTTCGATTCCCGGCGATGGCGGTGTATTTATCGCACTGCCGTTGGCCTGGTGCAGAATTCACGTGACAATAAAATGGTGATAGATTAGCTACCTATCACATATCACGAGAATCAATATAATTGCTAATAAATAATAATGTTAATTATTTAAGTAAATTAAATTCAATATTCACGAATTAGTTTGATTGGAAGTGGGGGTTATATTTGTGAGGGTGAAATCGTAATAATTAATCCCTTGCGTGGGATATACTGGACTGAATATTTCATCACAACATCCCCAACCGTTTGCGCAGCGCCTTAATGCATTTTTAAAAAGGTATTCGTTTTTTAAACACATTTAATATTAACTTCACTCATGACTGGAAAAATATTTACCCCTCAGTAATTACATGAAAAGGTTTCGTCTCGTTTAAAAATGAAATACCCTGCAAACTTTATGATCCTCGGTGAAATCAAGTGTGTTTAAGTGATCTGTTGGGATTAGAATTGTGAAAAAAGTCGAATCAACAACTGAATTTCATATTCAATACTTTATGTGTTAGCTTAAAAATATATTATTCTGAGGTTCTAGACCATAGGTTTCCAATCTTTTCTGGGCCACCGCCCCCTTTACAAGAAAAATAAACGCTCAACGCCCCCCTCCCATTAAAGTTATTCCAAATATTTAGACACATATAGTTGAATTTTAAAATATTATTAAATCTTTTATGTATCTGAAAACGACACGTGGTAGAATACCGGACTGGCATACCTCTCAGGATTCCTCTACATTCATACATCGTACCATGCACGCACGTCGATTATTCCGACTTCGAATGTGGCCGCCTTTTAGTAATCGATTAATTTGGTCATGCCATGTTTTCCTCGGTCGTCCTCGGCTTTTTTTTTCACTCACGCTGCTTGTGTACAACTTTTTAACCATTCTACTTTCATCCATTCGTTCCATATGTAGAAACCATCTCAGGGATCCTTTTTTAATTTTATCCATGATGCAGTCATCTGCCTTACATTTATTTCTTATTTCATCGTTCGGTTTTCTATCATACAACGTTTTCCCGCACATTCTTCTTAGTAATCTCATTTCTACGGCGTTCCATATATGAGGGTTGGCACTAGAACTTCATTGTATACTGCCATTCATTCGACACTATCATTAATGTTTTAAGGGTAGAAAATATTTACTTCCGTGTATATAACGGGTTGAAACTAGTAATAATGACAATAATGGAAAACAGTAAATACAAAAATTCTTTTCTGAAGTATGCTGTGATGTATTCTGTGGAACGTATAACAATAAAGTATATTTTACTCGACAGAGTATCGCTAGCCTTAACCTAGTATCGGATGCTGGGGTGCGGCGGAGATTTTTCCTCCCTTATCTTCCTCTGGGTCTCGCAGGAAATTAGCTAGAGTGGCCTTAAATTGTTAGTTTACTGGGAAATTACACAACCCAACTGGGAATGGGTACGGGCGCTGATTGTTTAAACAGGACGTGACGTCACACGTCATTGTGACGTCTGTGTTATATTTAGTATGAGTTGTGTCAGCTTACAAAATTTTAAATGTTACTTGCTTGTATAATTTGTAGCATAACAAAATGCGAAATATACTTTTAGAATGATTTTATAATGTTTATTATGAATAACAAAAAATGGTTATAGAAAGTGAATGGTGCACTTAAAGTTGTCATCGCAAACAAAAACCTATCCAAAAAAGCTAGAATGGCAGTGCACAATGGCGTTCTTCTACCGAACCTTATGTATGGAAGCGAAGCGTGGAACTGGCAAAAGAAGGATGAAAGTAGAATAAATGCAGTAGAAATGAGATCTCTTAGACGAATTTGTGGATACTCTGTGTATGATAGAGTGTCGAATGAAAATATAAGAAGTGAATGCGGTGCGAATGATGGTGTCATGAACAAAATAATGAAAGGATCATTAAGATGGTTTGGACATATGGAAATAATGAATGATAAAAGAATAGTAAAAAAATTATATTGTATGTTAACGTTGTAAATGGAACCAGGAATAGAGGAAGACCGAGGAAAACGTGGCAAGATCAAACAAATCAAATATTGAATGTCGGCCATGTGAGGAGTCAGAGAAATCGACGCGCGTGCATGACACGATGTATGAATGTTGAGGAAGCGAGAGAAATATGACAGGAAAGAAAAGTGTGGCAGTCCATTATTTCTGCCTACCCCTTCGGGGAGACGGCGTGATGGTTGGTTAGTTTGTTAGTTCACTAGAACTAGGTTATAAATAAATAGTTGTAATTTTTTATTATTGTTACAAATAATAGTAATTTATTGTTTCTTGAATTATCATGTAAAACTCAATTTTAAATAATAAATAAGAATGAAAACGTTAGTTTCTAAAAGTGTTTTATGAATGTATGCCAATTACATGTTTTGCCTGTCTAAGGCCTTATCAAGTGTAGCGAAAATCAAAAAGTTGTTGGTTTTTTAGGCGTGGCTCAATACATTGTTGAAAATAATTTAGGAATAAACGACAAAATTTAGAAGAAACGCCTTGAGTTAATAAAATTTATAAATACATTGTTGTCATAGGTAATGAATACTAAATGACGTTATATAAATCAGAAAAGTATTTTAAGTGTGTCTTTTCTTATATACTTAGTATACATAACTCACTTTATTTAAAAAAATGAAATACCAAATATGTTTCGGACATACAAGCCCTTCATTAGAGATATTTCATAAATATAAATATTAAAAATACTCGTATTTGAAAAACAATTTCACAAATATGGATAGTTTTGGCAGATATTAAAAAAATATATATTTATGTATATAACATCACTGATGAAGGGCTTGTGTGTCCGAAACATGTTTGGCATTTAATTTTTATTTTTTATAAAGTAAGTGTTGTATACTAAGTACATAAAAAAACATTAAACATCTACAACACAAAGTTATGTCGAAAAAAGAAGAAAGTATTTTAGTGTTTAAAATACTTTTTAAAAATTTTAGAAATTCCAAAAGCATCAAATATTTCGAAAATATAATAAATAACCAATTATATTTAAAATCAACTCCCATGCTCGATATGTTTCCGTTACATCTCCCCTTTCCTCAATCCTAATTATACCCCTTCCACTTTTATACATAACTCGATCTCCATTTAGTATATACATAAGTGACCGTTCTGTTTTATTTGACTGTTAAAATTGTATACATTGATAGAGGTTACTTGTAACCGAAACATGTCTGAGATCAGTGAAAATAAAAAATGTTGTAATACAAAATATAATTATATTTATTTAAATATGGATGTTTCTTTTAATTTTAATATGTAGCGCAACTGATTTATTATTTGTATTGAGAATATGTGTATTAACTAGTAAATGTTTTGCAAATTAGAAATGTATACAATTTAACCAATTATGACCCTCAACAAAGTAGCCTATATACATCTTTCAAAAATAATTGTCAGACGTGGTGGTCGTAAGAAGGGCGGATTGGGGAATGTTGTTATACATAAAGCGATCGTTTAACCCAACCTGTAAAGTCCAAATCCTTTAAACGCCTCGACCACCATATTCTGTTTCGTCTCTATTAAGATACAATTAATCCTACACCAATTAAATTAAATAAAAATTGTGCACAATGATAATGATTATGTTATAACTGAAACATGTCTGTGTTAAGTGATACTTAGTTATAATAAAATAAATAAATCAAGTTTTAATACCAAATGTATTTTTATTTATTAAAAAGTGTATTTATGTATTTTAAATAACAAAAATATCCTAGGAAAACGTGGCACGATCAAATAAATCAAATATTGAATGTCGGCCATGTGAGGAGTCAGAGAAATCGACGCGCGTGCATGACACGATGTATGAATGTTGAGGAAGCGAGAGAAATATGTCAGGAAAGAAAAGTGTGGCTTTCTGCCTACCCCTTCAGTGCACAATGGTGTTCTTCTACCGACCCTTATGTATGGAAGCGAAGCATGGAACTGGCAAAGGAAGGATGAAAGTAGAATAAATGCAGTAGAAATGAAATCTCTTAGACGAATGTGTGGATATTCTGTGTATGATAGAGTGTCGAATGAAAATATAAGAAGTGAATACGGTGCGAATGATGGTGTCATGAACAAAATAATGAAAGGATCATTAAGATAGTTTGGACATATGGAAAGAATGAATGAAGAAAGAATGGTAAAAAAATTATATGTTAATGATGTAAATGGAACCAGAAATAGAGGAAGACCGAGGAAAACGTGGCACGATCAAATAAATCAAATATTGAATGTCGGCCATGTGAGGAGTCAGAGAAATCGACGCGCGTGCATGACACGATGTATGAATGTTGCGGAAGCGAGAGAAATATGTCAGGAAAGAAAGGTGTGGCAGTCCATTCTTTCTGCCTACCCCTTCGGGGAGACGACGTGATGGTTAGTAAGTTAGTTAGTTTAGTGTATTTATGTATTTTAAATATCAAAAATATCCTAGGAAAACGTGGCACGATCAAATAAATCAAATATTGAATGTCGGCCATGTGAGGAGTCAGAGAAATCGACGCGCGTGCATGACACGATGTATGAATGTTGAGGAAGCGAGAGAAATATGTCAGGAAAGAAAAGTGTGGCAGTCCATTCTTTCTGCCTACCCCTTCGGGGAGACGGCGTGATGGTTAGTTAGTTAGTTAGTTAGTTATAATACTAATATATAAAAGTGTATTTTGAATATAACCGAATTTAAATACGCTACAATATTTATGATTTAATTGTATCTCAATAGAGACGAATATGCAAATTGGAAACTGAATATGGTTGATCAAAGTGTTTACAGGACTTATGACTTATTGGTTGGGTTAAGTGCACACTTTATGTAATTACAACATTCCCCATTCCACCTTTGTTATGACCATGTCTGACAATTTTTTGGAAGTTGTATATATGTTAAATTCCAACGCCTGAATTCACATGTCAGTTTCAATACGCCATCTATGAAGATTTTGATTATACTCGTATATGTTAATCTCTAAGATTAATCTATATATTATCCACAAACTAACGCCATCTATGGAGATTTATGTTTATTAAGCATTAAGCAGAACATCTTTTTTAACACAATGTGAAAGGCTATCCCGCCATTAACGCATTGTAAGAAGCCGCCTGGAGATGTCACTCCTATCTATATGCCAAACTTAAACCAATATGTATTACAATATTTTTTTGAATGTACACATATACTTGTATACGAATACTGGTATACGTATACGTTTCCAATTTGCATCTTCGTCTCTATTGAGATACAATTTAATCATAAAAATTGATAACCCGCAATGGGTGAAATCCAGTATTCGTATGCAAGTATATGTATACATTCAAAATGAAAATAATAAAAAAATTATACAAAATATACTCGTATTTAAGAGGGTAAAAGATACATCAAAGATACAACCGCAAATTGTTTTGTAATGCACTCCTCAAGGAAAAATGAGTAAATAAATCAATTGTTAGATTTCCCTTGCCCTCGAGGAAATCAAATAGCAAGTTTATGAGCAAGAAAAATGTACACCACCAGGGAGTCTTGGGACTTGTTCTACTTTATACAGGCAAGACCTGCTTCTATGTTTTATCGACCCGATGCATTAGTGATATTATCCGCGGCCAGTGAAAGAAAAATTACTTCTCGAAACTTCATATAATATACACAACATCTAAGCATTAAAAAGCTATTAGACGGCTAAGTAATGAACTGTAACTTATGACGATTACGCCCCTTTAAAATAGCTTCGAAAGTAATACTTTTTTATTTTATATTCAGCAAGTCCTTTGAACCCATTTACTGTTTACATTTTAAATATAATCGAATGATTTAACTGAAATCTCTCTACGGAAGTTCATTTTAAATAAAATTTAAATCAAACGATGTTTTTGAAGTACTTAGGTACACCTTTGTCTTACTTGTGTAGTACTTACAAATTATGAAAGGATCGTTGCGTTGGTTCGAACATATGGAGCGCACGGGTGAAGAAAGAATGGTTAAAAAGATTATACGTTAACGATGTAAATGGAATACGGAGTCGAGGTAGACCGAGGAAAACGTGGCACGATCAAATAAATCAAATATTGAATGTCGGCCATGTGGGGAGTCAGAGAAATCGACGCGCGTGCATGACACGATGTATGAATGTTGAGGAAGCGAGAGAAATATGTCAGGAAAGAAAAGTGTGGCACTCCATTATTTCTGCCTACCCCTTCGGGGAGACGGCGTGATGGTTAGTTAGTTAGTTAGTTAGTTTAAGTTCAAGAAACTATAAATACATTTGATGTTTATGAAACATTTGATTATGCCAAATGTCACTCTCATAAAATTAAACGAATTTTCTAGAAAACCTAATAAAAAAAATAAAGCATTCAATATTCATCAAATCAGAAAATGAATTCTGAGGAGGTAAGTTTGCTTAATATTTCATTAGACCGTGTTGTTTTTTTAATAACCTTTAATTTATATTAACTTAAACTCTAATTGTAAGTCATTGTTTTATAATACTTTTTTTTTTTGAAATTTCATTTGTTCTTAATATTTTAACTGTGTTATGTTTGAATCTTAATGTATTTTTGATTACACTTTTTTTTTTAATTGTTATTAAATAATGTTATTAAAAGTTTTAATTGTTTTCATAAAGGCATTGGAAAATTTTCTGTAAAGTTTACGATTTTTTAAAATAAATTTAATTAAATTGAATAGAAATTAAATAGCGTAAGTGTTCCGTTAAAATGTACAGGTTTGGGAAATCCTGCGCTGGACAAATCGATGTAAAGGTAAAGGTATAATAATAAATCTCCCAGAAGCCGGACATTTTTATACTTTAATTTTATATAAAATTTTTCCTTAAATACTCTGTCTATGTTTAATCTCCCAAGCTCCCATTCCCAATCGTTTGAAAATTAATCATTTATTAATATTAGTATAAATTATGTCTTTTCAAATATATGTTTTTTCTAAATTACAAATTTATATTTTATATTATCATCATGTTTCATTGTTGTTTAATATTATTTATTAGTTCTTACCGATAAAAAATAATTATTAGTGCTTATAACAAATAGCCCAGGATAATTTATAAAATAAAATTATTTAATCGAATTTTAAATGCGTTTTTTATTATATTAGTCCTTCTTTGCTTAGTTTTTATTATATTTTTACACCTAAAGACGGAGATATCCTCCGAAACATGTCGTGTTATTTTTAATATTTTTCTAAAAATATTTTGTTATTAAACAAAGACTTGTAGAACAATATCTTTGCTTAATCGTATCACCTCGGAGTTTGACATATTTTGTGATAGTTTGGCTCATCTGAGGGAAGTACTATATTTATTATAATTTTTGGGTATATTTATTTTATTAATTTGTCATGCATCTTCTGTTTCTTGCCCTTTTTATTAATCTATTATGTATTACTTATTGTTGTGTATCTCTAACTTGTATCTTTAGTGTATTGGAAAAAAATTCTGTAATGCTTTAGATATGTTTAAAATAAATAAATGAAATGAAATAAAAATTATTTTCAATTTCCTCAGTATGTTACTATGGAATACCACAGTGTTAATGCCTTATCTTTCAATAAGAATTTATTTATTCATATTAAATTAACATGTCTTTATTAATCATCTATTTGTATTTTCCATATTGCTTATTTGCTCGCCCTTACCCAGCGGGACATTGTAAATGAAGGGATGTTACGATACTCCGAAATCCATTCGCTAACAGCGAGCCGCAGAGAGCTTACATGTTGCATGCCAAACGATCGTGCAACTAATGACTTGCACATTGCTGCATTATGGAGGAATTGCCATAAAAAATCAGTTTACAAAAGCTTAATTATTTAAAAAAAACTATTAATTTATTTAAAAAATAATAAATATTATTCAACCATTTAAAACTGAACAATAATAAAAATACCTTATTTTTCTTCTTCTGTTTTATTTAGGACAGTGTCCTGTTATTTCTCGGAGCCTGTTACTGGGATACAGATGTCCAACTGTCTCGCCATTTTTTAGGTGGTCTTCCTGCCGGTCGATTTTCTGTTGGTACTTCATTTGCGGCTATATTGATCACTTCTTCAGAACATGCTCTTTCCACATGATCTCTCCAGTAGCGTCTTCTCAGTCTTCCCCATCGCACGATATCTTCTACATTGCAGATCTATCTTATTTTTGATTTTCTTATTCTGTCTCGGAGTGTCGTTCCCGCAACGGATCGGAGAGTATTCATTTCTGTGGTTCTTAGGAGACTTTTTGTTCTGATGGTGTGTGATCATATGGAAGAGAAACAAGAGCTGACACCATCAGAATATAAATACCGTTGTATCTTATTTTTCTTCTTCTTCTCCTTTTAGACCTTTGGTCTACTCCCATAGTCAGGCTGGCTTCTCTTGGGAAGTTGACTCCCAGCTATCCCTCCATATCTTTGGTAGTCTTCCGGGGGGACGGCAGCCAACAGGAATCTGGAGGGTTCCATCCTCTGCATGTGCTTATTCCAGTGTCTTCTGCGTTGTTTTACCCATCTGACAAAATCTTTCACCTTGCAAATTTTGCGGATATCCGTGTTCTTCACCCTATCTCGAAGAGTCTTTCCAGCTATTGTCCTCAGCTTCCTCATCTCTGCCACTCAAACATTAGCCTTCGTTCTTGTGGTATCCGCTCTGGTCTTAATGCATTATGTCAATATAGAACTAACGAAGATTTTTATTTTTCATTTCATTTCATTTATTTTAATAAAAATTACAAACATTATAGAAATATTTCCAGATCGTTTGCAATTACATTATAATAATTTAAAAGAGAAGCATAAAAACATATAAATAAATAAAAAAGTTTAAGAATTATAAATAATCATAACATTGATATTGCATCCCTGAGGCAACTCACACTATCACGAAATATGTCGACCTCCGATGCGATCCGATTAAGCAATAAGATCGCCCTACCCACAGGCATAACCATTGGCAGGTTGGTTCTGCAGCGTGGCAAATAAAACAATCTGTGCTGTCTTTGACGAAGGTAATTATCAGGGACAAATAGACCTACATCACTCAGGACATCCGAGTTCTGTATACGGCCGCCAATCAGCTGAAAGAAGTGAACTCCCAAGTGAATGTTTCTCCTTCTCTCCAATGATTGGTAGCTTAGCATACCTAGCAAGAATTCAGTCGGAAAGAGCCACGGGTAATAACCGCGCTCCCTGAGGTAAAGAAAGCGCAGAAATTTTTTCTGCACTCGCTCCACCATCAGAGAATATCGGATCCCAGGCGGTGACCAAATAACGGAACTATATTCCAGCCGACTTCTTACCAGGGAATTATACCTTACTGATAGTTTTCATATACCTATTTATTTTTCCATACGATGTCTTTGAGAACCTGATACCGCCGAAGCTTTGTTTATTAGTGTATTAATTTGTGTGTGCGTGTTAATTTGTGTAATGATACATAAGTATTGAAGTGAAACACGGGACTGGCAAAATAAGGGTACATATAGAATAAATGCAGTAGAAATTAACTGAAACACCGGCGCCCATGGAAACGTCGGAGGAATTTTTCACAAAAATTAATTTTGTTATTGGAAATTTCATGGTAGAAGTTCATTATAAATAATGAAAATAATTTTTTTTTGTAAAAATCTCTTTAAAATGTACATTTAGATAAAAACCACTAATGTTTGTTTATTCCACCGGTTTCATTAGCTCGCTGCAATCTTCTGGTCTAGATGGCAGCGAGCTGTCGAAACCGGTAGAACACATTAAAATTAGTGGATTTGAACTAAATAGTCCATTGTTTTGGTCGAAAGACTATGATACCTTAACATTTTAAAATCTGTTAATGAATAAACTTTGTTTTTTGTATCACAATTGTATTACATTTTACGCAACAGCTGTTTCATCAACCTGTGTTGAGATCATCAGGTGTTACAATAATATATCAAAAAAAAAATTATATATTATTGTAACACCTGATGATGTCAACATTGGTTGATGAAACAGCTGTCACGTAAAGTAAAATACAATTGTGATGCAAAAAACAAAGTTTATTCATTAACGGATTTTAACGAAATATACATTTAAAAAATAATTTTTACAAAAAAAAAATACTGCATAGCGAACTGTAATTTTTGGTTTCATTGTAATTTTTTACAGTAAGCGTTGAACCATCAATAATTTAAATATGTTTAAATCTGCGGTATGTTTGTAAAAATGGATGTATGGAAAATAATAAAAATTATTAGGAAGGGAGATGTGCTTATATAATTGCAATAATAAAATGTACACCAAAGCTCCGCTGAAAGCTCCTGAAAATCCGCTGAAGCCACCGCGAGATTTTATTCAAACAAACCAAATCCACTGCAGAATTAGTGTGTCTCTGTAAGCCTCGTTTCTGGAATACAGTGGCCAGAAAACAACCCTAGTAATGCAGTGAAGCTAACTGCAAAAGGGGTTGAAATTTTAAAGCTGGAACGATACAAATTGCACGAATAAGTCCCCTCAAGGGATACACGATGCCAATGTATCAATGTCGGAATAGTCCACTGGCAAAAGCTCATGTTTAAGCAATTCGCGGAGAAGTAATCACTTCGCAGTAAGGCTGATTTATGTTGCCTCATCCGTATTTTCATCAGCTAAACGCGGCGGACTTTTGCCGATGTTGCTTGCGTTTGCCAGATAGAGTTATGTTTAAATTTGCATTTTGTAGACGCGTTGAAATGAATCTGAGTTCGGGATTATATGAAAGTTCAATCATATGTTGATTTTTACATTTAAAAACATTAATTATGTTTTACTCGCTTTGAATGTTTATTTGGCTGGGTTTATAACGCAACAAGGCGATACGTTAATTAAAATCTACCAAAAGGTTATTACTATTAATTATTTGATATTTGCGTTTACGTAGATTATTATTAAATTAATTGTTCACCATGAAATATAAATTCAACAATGTATTTAGTTTTAAGGATTATTTGTATCTCAATAGAGACGAAGATGTATTTTTTTTTTAAACAGAATATGGTGGCCAAGGCGTTTACACGACTTATAACTTGTCATTGGCTGAGTTAAGCGATCGCTTTATGTAAATGAGATTCCCCATTTCTCCCTTCGTACGACCACCACGTCTGACAATTTTTTTAAATATGCTACTATGTTGAGACACACTTCACATTTTTTAGGTCAAACTACACTAGTGCCATCTATTAATAATATCATTAAGGTAAACTATTAAGGTAAAATCCAGTATTTGTATACAAGTATTTGTATACATTCAAAAACAAAATGTATTTATTCTTTTGAATTTAAACACTGTTTTTATTTTCATTTTTGAGTTTATTTTTCTCAACTCGCTTCGAAGGTTTTGAATCTTCATCATCGGGAGTCTTTTATTTATTAGGCTTGTTCTATGTTCCGTTTCAGCAATAAATCATACCCATAAGACTATTTGGAATGATATTTAAAAGCTCTTATTATTATTATTATTATTATTATTATTATTGTTTTGTTGAATTGCTCTTTACATCATGACAGCATGAGCCAAATCGATGTAAAGGGTATTATAGCTATCATAGTGATTCTCGTGACATGTGATAGGTAGATAATCTATCGCCATTTTATTGTCACGTGAATCCTACATCAGACCAAAGACAGTGTGACAATCGCACTGCCCTCGCCGGGAATCAAACCCGGAACCTTCGGGGTGGCAGTCAATGCACTTACCACGAAATTATGTCCTTGGTACTCTCTTATTTAATTTTGTACGTATTACAACTTGTTGAAAAAAATCTTTATATTTCTGTCGACAATGAAGATATAAAACCCTCGAAAACTGTCCAGAAAAGTACACTCAAATGTTGAATAACAGTGTTTTGATTCATGAAAAAATCGTCAAATAGTTTATAAAAAAACTTTTCAAATATTTAAATTTGAAACACTGTTATAAGAATACATATATCTACTTATTTATAAGAGCTTGTCGCAATAGCTGTTATGCCAATATGTCATCGTGAATAAATAAAAATCATAATCGTCAATGAAATGAGCATAATTAATAGGTATCAAAATGTATATTTTCTAAAAGTTTTATTTTATTTAATGAGATTGACGTGTTTCGCCTGGCTGAGGCATTATCAAATATAAAATATCAAACATTTGATAATGCCACAGAAAGGCAAAATATGTTCTTCCCGTAAAGTCATGATAGAACTTCTAGAAAACGATCGTTTTCATTCGTATTACTTATTTTCATTTATTTATTTATTGATCATTTACCAAGTACATGCATTTAATAACTCACAACTGGAATAACCCGTTTTAGGGAGGCATTTTTCGCACTCTATATAATCTCAATATATAAAATACAAATTTAGGAACAAATAATTAACAAGGGGAACAAAACATGTCTTAAAATGTAATCATATAAAATTAATTGTCTTATTAAAAATGTTATAACACTATTTAAAACTAATTACTTATTTTTAAAAAGTAGACTACATTCAAGATGTCTCTTAAGGACCATGTGTTTTATAATTATGCTTTATTATTTGTTTTTTTGAATGTATACAAATACTTGTAGACAAATACTGGATTTTACCCATTGCGGGTTAATCATTTTTAAGGATTAATTTTATCTTAGTAGAGACGAAAATGTAAATTGTTTTTTGGAAACAGAATATGGTAGTCGAGGCGTTTACAGTATATATGTTACCATGTTAAAAACACTTCACATTTTTTAGGTCAATCTACACAAGCGCCATCAACCAACAAGAATGTGAAGTGTTTTTAACATAGTAACATATATACATCTTTCAAAAATTTGTCAGACGTGGTGGTCGTAAGAAGGGCGCAATGGGGAATGTTATTAAAATAAAGCGATCGCTTAACCCAACCAATGACAGGTCATAAGTCCTGTAAACGCCTCGACTTCCATATTCTGTTTCTAAAAACCAATTTACATATTCGTCTCTATTGAGATAAAATTAATCCTTTATTATTTCGATATTACTATTTAGTTTTACATTATTGTTCCAGAAATAATAAATAATACAGTTTCTAGGTACTAGTTTCAAAACTTTTCATCGTGGACTCAAATTATTCTATAAATATTTTGAAAACTTACATTATTACCCATTTGGTGGGCTACAACTATCCATTAAAATAACACGTTACAGCCATAAACGTTTTTTTATTTAGCTAAATGGGCAGTCAGCCTCTCTATAGAAGTTAGAGTACGCTTGACGACCTTTGCGTCTGAGTGGTAAGATGACTGCCACACTGAAGGTTCCGGATTCGATTCCCGATGATAGCAGTGTAATTTTCCTACTGTCTTTGGTCTGATGTAGAATTCACGTGACAGTAAATGGCGATAGATTAACTACCTATTACATGTCATGAGAATCAATATGATACCTTTACCTTTTACATCGGTAAAGCGCAATTCAATAAAACAATCATCATCATCGTCATCAGTCTTCTGTTATCCACTCCTGAATGTAGGCCTCTTCCAAAGGGACGCGACCGTCCCCTATCCATTACCGCTCCCATCCATCCATGTCCAGCAAACCTCTTCAAATCGTCGGTCCAGCGGGCAGGTGGACGTCCAACTCTACGAAATCCTGTACGTCGTCTCCACTCCCGGGACCCGTCTTCCCCATCGGCTGTCGGTTCTCCGACAGATATGGCCAGCTCATCGCCACTTAAGCCCGCCCATCCTCAGAGTCACCTCAGTCACCTTGGTAAGTGACATAATACATGTATTACAAATAATTATTTGGGTAGGTCCAAAAATATTGGAAAGTGTTTCTTGGAACTCGTTGAATGTTAAATAATATTATATAAATTAAAATTTGATAATGCCTAAGAAGGGCGAAACATGTAAGTATTTCCATAAAATATAATAAAAATTCTAGAAAACTCACGTTTTCATTCGTATTAATTATGTATTGAAATATTGTATTCTGTGATTTGTCGTTGACTTCTTCTTATTTTATTGAGTTAAAAAAAACTCACTATCGGACAAGTTAAGTACATAAAAAATCCTTTAAGAACCAGATTAAAATTTTAAATGTAAAAAGGGAGAAATTTTACGACATTTTTCAACGAATAATGGACTTTCGATGATAATAACAATATCGAAAGTGCCCCTTTTGAATTTACGTCATTTAGTTTTGTCATTTAACAATTGAGCTCGGGTAAAGATCTCAATCTCACCTTAATCTAAAGTCCTTAAAGCGGAGGTCTCAATTATATTTCTGATTTTATCGCCAGGGACAAGAAAAAGGTAACGCTTAAAGGTCCTTTTTGGTAACATTTCAGGTTTGAGAGATAAAATCTCTTATTTGAAACGAATCCCTGTTTTGAAAATGATCATAAATTACAGAAGTGATTAAATACGCAAAGAACTTTCAAAATTTATATCTAATTATATATTATTATTATGAGAACTACAAAAATAAAAGAAAAACTAATAATAACATTATAATATTAATGTACACATATAAAATTTTACTAGCATGAACAACAAGCTAATCGGGTGGTGGTTTAGGGGATAGAACGCTTGACTCCTGATCCAGAGGACTTGGGTTCGAGCCTGTACACGACCAGATTCCTTTATCATAATAATGAGCTATTTTTTGCTCATATTGAAGATTGTAAAATAAATTCTATATATTTATTTATTTATTTATTTATTTATTTATTTAGGGTAACATACAGCGATATCAATAACATATATATAAAAGAAACATTCAGAATAATTAAAATAAGGCCAATTACATGCTACCACAGATTAAAAATAATAGTTAACAATCAACAAATGATAGTGAGAAACATTGAAGTTAAACTAAGACAAAATAAGGTATACATAATATTTAAGAGTTAAAATACTTATAGTACTGGAAATAAAAATTAAATTAAGATAAAATAAAATAAAAAGTAATATACAAGTATTATAATATCATGTTACATCGTGGTCACATCCGCGCCGAAATGTTGCTCCGATCACTTTTTTAAAATTTCGCTCGCTCAAATGAAAGACGTCAATGTCTCCAAAATGTTTGTTGTAGATATCACAGATTCGATACAGTGCCGCGCTCAGAGCGTAATTTGTGCGATAAACAGGAAGGTGGAAAACTTGGTTCGCGGTGTGTCTCGTGCGAGACATGGGGGTATTGAGTGACAATTTGCTGAGAAGTTCAGAATTGTCAATTTTAAAATGAATTATTTTATGAAGTAACATCATATCATGAAGAGTACGTCTATTTTCAAGAGAGTCCAAGGAGTGAAAAATTAGGGCAGATTTGTAATCAGAGAATGACTTGTACATTTTAAAATTAATATGTTTAATAAACATTTTTTGTACTCTTTCAATGCGTTGGATATGTGCCGCATAATAAGGAGACCAAACGGGAGATACATATTCAAGGCGTGAGCGAACCATGGTTGTAAATAATACTTTAAGGGCAGTGATATTTTGGAAAGGTTTGCATGTGCGTAGTATAAATCCCAACGTTCTGAGAGATTTGTCCACCATGTCATCAATATGACTAACGAAAGTGAGTTTAGGGTCGATTGTGACTCCAAGATCTCTCACGCGGTCTGAATCGGATATTATGGAACCATTGATGGAGTACACATGTTTGTGAGGGTTCATTTTACGCGTCAGTGAAAGCTTATGACATTTGTTTGCATTTATGGATAATTTATTTAGTATACAGTAATGAGAGAGTCTGTCAAGATCCGACTGGAGTCGAAGGCAGTCAGAAGTGTCTGAAACCTTCAGAAAGACCTTCATATCATCAGCAAAAAGGAGATGCTTGGAGTGGAGAAAGCAGTTGCCAATGTCGTGTATATATAGGATGAAGAAAAGAGGTCCCAGATGGGAGCCCTGGGGAACCCCGGAAGGTATTCCCACGAAGTTTGATTTAAAGCCACCAGTCACCACTGCTTGCCTACGATTTTTTATATAGGAGTTTATCCATCTAAGGAGATCACCGTGAATTCCTAGTCCACTCAATTTAGCCAAAAGTACATTGTGGTTTACTCTATCGAAAGCTTTGGCATAGTCAGTATATATGACATCAGTCTGGAGTCCGCGGTGCATGTTCGATATAGCATAATCTGTAAATGGTATCAAATTTGATAGGACAGATTTATTACGGAGAAAACCATGTTGTTGTTCGCTCAAAATACATTTAAGAGAAGGATATAGATTGTCATATATAATACGCTCGAAGATCTTACTTATGGTAGAAAGAATGGAGATAGGGCGATAGTTTTCAATGTCGTTTTTGGATCCTGATTTGTGAACTGGAGTTATTAAGGCTTCTTTCCATTTATCTGGAAAGCAGCCTTCAGTCAGAGAACGAGTGAATATAATGGAAAGTGGTTCAGAGAGCGATTTAGCACAGTTGGACAGATATATTGGTGGTATTCCATCGCTTCCAGGACCTTTGTTGATATCAACAGCTGATAAGTATCTGGTGAGTGTAGGTCTGTCAGTGGGGCAGCCAGCGATAGTATTGATGATAGAGGACTCGCAGGGATTGGGGGTGACAGGGGTGGTTTCGTCAACAAACACGGATTGAAAGTAATTTGAAAATGCATTGCAGATATTATTACCACCGCATATTGAAATACTTCCACCAACACACATTGTCTTAGGAAGAGAATTATTATTCTTACGCTTACTTTTAACGTAATTCCAAAAGTATTTCGGATTATTCGCAATATTCAGCTCTGTAGAATGAATGTATTGAGACAAGCACTCCCTGGCCATGCGTTTCTGGCGGGTTCTCAGCAATGAGAAGGTATAATAGTCAAGAGGATTTTTGTACCTTGTGAATCGTTTATGATACTTGATCTTCTCTTTTGTGAGTTTAATTAGAGGAGTATTATACCAGAGTGGAAAATTGGCACTGTTCTTGAAGTGCTTAAGAGGTACGAATTGGTCGATTGAGCTGTGCAACACGTCATAAAAAGCATCCACAGCGGTGTTAAGAGGAGATGTGGATAAAATGTTGGTCCAGTCAACGCCAGATAAGAAATTATTAATTAATTCGTAGTTTCCCTTTTTGAAAAGGTAAACACTGCGTTGGGATTCGCGCAACGAATGAAGAGATCCCGACGATAGAATAAAATCAATGGCTGAATGATGAGAGTCTTCGGGTACAAGTGGAGAAGCTGAGTGAGATATTCCAGACACACGATATGTGTTACTGAGTATTAAATCAAGGGTGCGATTAAGAGAGTTTTTAACTGAGTTAAACTGGTGAAGACCTAGTAAGGATATGTAATCGACGAAGGTACCTGAACAAGCGGAAGAGAAGTTTGAGGGAAGAAGGGGTTGGTTGCTCGCGCTATGGGACCAGTGAATGTCTGCCATATTGAAATCACCCAAAATAAGAAAATCTTCATCAGGTCGATCTGTGACAAGCTTGGAGAGTAGTGCTAGAAAACTTTCAACATATTTAGTATAATTTGAACCTTTTGGTATATAAACGCAAGTAATGTTTAGATTTGCGGGAAGGCCACTTGTACCGCGAGACAATGATATCCAAATGGATTCAGCCTCACATGTCCATTCTGGTCGGGCTCGAGCATTAAGGTGAGACAAACATGCCAGGAGCACACCTCCACCACGCGAGCCACGATCACATCGCCAAACATCGTACCTAGCATCGAACAGTTCGCTAGACGCAATGTCAGGACCCAGCCATGTTTCAGTGAGAGCCAATATTGAGTGGTCGCTGGTTGCAGAATTGAAATAAAATACATCGGTTTTAGTGCGCAAACCTCTTGTGTTCTGAAAGTAAACATTAAGGAGCTCGCCAATGTAGGTAATCGATATAGACAATTAAGCGATCACATAATAATGGAGACATATCAACGCAGATGATGACCAGTAAAATAAAAAGATAAAAAGATAAAAAAACTAACATTAAAAGGAAAGGGCAAAAAAGATTATGATTATTGTAATTAAACAATGCTTTTTTCGATGCACTGCATCGACCTGATAGCGAGTGCCGGAGAACCGTCACTCTTCCGGACAAATACCGTACCCCCCCTCGTCCAGGTGTAGCGAAACCCCCTCTCCTTGCATCTTAGACGCGCCGCAAGGTGCAATTTTTTATTACGCAAGGAGAGGTGCTCGTTGACGAAGATAGGCACGGATGTGCCCGGGATCCCCAGATCTCCAGTCGATAGACCACGCCTCTTTCTAATTGTGGCAACAAGAGTGTCTTTAATCATCCTGCTCATAAACTTTACCACAATGGGTTTTGGTCGACCGGATACTACAGACTTAGGAGCGACTCTCATAGCAAAGTCAATGTCCCGTGCCTCTAGACCAACGCCCAACTTTTTGGCAATGTTTAGCACCACGTCGACCAGGCACTCGTTTGCTCGTTCGGGAAGTCCAGTAATTTCAATGTTTGATTGGCGAGCACGCTGGTCACCATCGTCAGCCCTGCGCTCCAGCTCCTCAATTTTATTAGAAAGAGCCGTCACGGCGCTTTCCAGCGTGTCAACCTTCTTCATTCTTCCATCGAGAGCAGTAATTTTCTTTTCGAACTCCTCAAAACGTCCGTCGATGAACCCCAGGGACTGGCTAAAGGATCATTGAAAAAAAAAGCTAGTGTCTAGTATGTATGAGATATGCAAGCGAGACGATTTGATAATGAATGTGACTAAGTCCATGGTAATGATTTTAGAAAAATTAGGGAACATGACAGTCTGTAACATTAGTGTGAATGGTGAAAATCTGAAACAAGTTAATTAATTTGTTTATTTAGAAAGATTATTAGAGAAGGGGCAGGAGAAATGTGGCTCCATCGCTGAATTCTCAGTGTTCCCTGGACAGGCATGGTTATTAATACCGAAGTCCTGAGGCGAGCTTGAGTTGACAGGGAACTGTTATCAACTATAAATGTTCGAAAGATCTCACATCTGGGTCATATGCTGCGTGGAAAAAAGTACTACATTCACCAACTGATATTGGAGGGGAAAATTGAGGGACGCCGAGGGCCCGGAAGGAGACAAATGTCCTGGCTGCGAAACGTGAGGCATCCAAAGTATGGAGGAGCTGTTCCGAGCGGCGCAGGACAGGGAAAGGTTTGCCGAGGTGATCGCCAACGTTTGGGGGACCCGACAAGGCACTTGAAGAAGAAGAAGGGAATTAGAGAAGGATTTTAAATTAAGGGTTGGGGCAGGCAACATACAAAATGGTAACAGAGTAAAGCTCCGAGAACACGGCGTGATGATTAGTTAGTTATGATTGAAATTAAGTTTTATATTCTTGAACTAACCACTGACTTACCATCACCATTTAACCTATTTGGCATTCTGTTAAAATGGACTTCAACTCTCTTCTACCCGGATACACCACTTAAGATTTCTCCAAACTAAGATGTATTGACAAGCACACAGATAGCTTTTGATTATTCATTCATTCCATATTATCGTCGAACTTCCTCGACTTCATTCATCTTATTCTAACATTATAACCCCCAAAAAATAAGGGAGTCATTACTTATTTTCAATGACGATTTCTTTTTCTTAACATATCTTTCTTAATTTTTCAATTGGTATTCTATCAAATATCGTCTTTCAACAACATTTTTGATGTTATCCCATTTCAATGTTTTTTAACTGTTTTTTATAACCAGCTCTTAGCCAAAATTTTAGGGGAATTAAGGTACCTCCACGTGCGATGTTACAAAAAAATATAACAACTGGTAACTTTGAAAACGATGCAAGGTCTGATAAATCTTCTACCATAAGTCCAAGAGAAAAATGAAAGACAAGGTTTTGCCATTGACGCGAAGAAAAAGAAGAATAGCTTTCAAATATAATAGTTATCTGTAATTCAAATTAAATTATTATATAATCAGTCATGACTGTACCAGGATGCTGGAATAGAGGACGACTGAGAAAAACGTGGCACGACAAAGTCAATGAGATATTAAATGTCGGCCATTTTTGGAATCTGAGAAATCGACGTGCATGTATGACACGATATATGAATGTTCAGGAATCTATGACAGGTAATAAGTATGTCAGGTAAGAACAGTATGGCGGTACTTTCTTTCCATCTACCACTTCGGGGAGACCTTGGTGGTAAATAAGTATTTTATTTTTAAATATTATATGAATATAACATATATGTCTGAGTTTCTCACAAAATTTAATTTCGAGATTCAGCACAGATAGTTTTAAGATGATTGTCATCCTTTCTGTATTTAAATTCCTTACGTTTTTACAACAACAACAACAAAAATTTACCGAGGAAAGATGGCAAATATCCGAAACATGTGTATTCTATTGTAAATAGTGTAACAAATGTATCAATGCAAAGGCAATCCAAAATAATTTACAAAACTTCTGAATTCTCTCAAATCTTACCTTTTTTATTATAAACACTAATAACAAGGACTTAAAATCAATGATATTAGAATTTAGTTTTACAATCTTCAATGTGAGCAGAAAATAGCTCATTATTATGAAGAATCAATCTGGTTGTTGTCCAGGCTTGAACCCGAGTCCCCTGGTTAAGGAGCCAAGAATTCTATCCCCTAGACCACCACCCGATTATTTTGAAACTAATAAATTACACATTTTCTCTCCAGCATCTAGAATTTGACAGAGATCTCTGTGTTTAATGCTGGCAGCTCCGGATAAACGAAATCGGGTTTATAATATACGCCCGAACTTGTATTTTATTTCTGACCAAAGTTTGATCATAAAATCAGGGAAAATCCGTAGCATTTCACTTAACCCTTTTTTCTCTTGGGTAACCCTCAACCGGTCGTTAGCACATCCGGTCTTTCTGACCCCAGGCTCGGCCAGTCATAGCAGTGTTATTGTATCCGGAAGCGATGAATTGCCCAAATGATATATGGTGTATAACTTGCCAACCCTCTGCCACCCGATATTCAAAAATTAGTCCAATGGAATTAAATTAAATTTTATAAAATAAAATATTATTTTATACATATTTAAATAGTCCATTGTTTTGGCCGAAACACTTTGATATTTTAACATTTTATAACTGTTAATTCAAAAACTTTGTTTTATATCACAAATTGTATTTATTTTACTTGACGGCAGCTGTTTCATCAACCAATGTTGACATTATCAGGTGTTATAGAGCTGTCGTAAAGTAAACTAAATACAATTTGTGATATAAAACCAAGTTTTGAATTAACAGTTATAATACATATTTATAACTTATTGTTGATATTTTTGTGTATAAATTGTGATTTAGGGATTTTCCCTCCTTATTATATTCCAAAAAAGCTAGAATGGCTGTGCACAACGGTGTTCTTCTACCGACCCTTATGGAAGCGAAACATGGAACTGGCAAAAGAAGGATGAAAGTAGAATAAATGCAGTAGAAATGAGATCTCTCAGACGAAAGTATAACAAATCTGCATATGATAGAGTGTCAAATGCAAGTATAAGAAGTGAATGCGGTGCGAATGAAAGTGCTATGAACAAAGTAATGAAAGGATCATTAAGATGGTTTGGACATATGGAAATAATGAATGAAGAAAGAGTGGTAAAATAATTATATGTTAACGATGTAAATGGAACCAGAAATAGAGAAAACGAGGCACGATCAAATAAATCAAATATCGAATGTTCGAATTCAGTCGGTCCCATCTTCCTCGATTCGAAGGGATCTTCGAAACGCAAACACACAAATGATCAAGGACGCAATTGAACAGAATAGGGGGTCCAAAGTGTTTACACAAAAACTGGGCAGAAGCCAACTGACTAAACTGAAAAATGAAGATGGCAATATCGTTACCTCCAAACCAGAGTTACTCGCGGAAGTCGAAAAATACTATGGACGTCTCTACTCTAAACACGCTACAAGGCCCGTACTACATGACGAAGATGGTGATCCCAGAGCTAAAATAACCCGCCACCATACTGACGATCTCCCAGAGATAAACATAGATGAAATTGAGATGGCCCTGAGACAGCTGAAAAACAACAAGGCACCAGGAGAAGATGGAATCACCACAGAACTTCTAAAAGCCGGAGGACTCCCAATTCTATGCGCACTACAAAAAATGTTTAATTCCGTACTGCGTAAGGAATGCACACCGAAAGCGTGGAGCGAAAGTATCGTGGTCCTCTTTTTCAAAAAAGGAGACAAGACTTTGTTAAAAAACTACAGGCCGATCTCACTCCTAAGCCACGTTTATAAGTTGTTCTCAAGGGTCATAACAAACCGTCTTTCCCGCAGATTTGACGATTTTCAGCCTCCGGAGCAGGCTGGGTTCAGAGCAAACTTCAGCACCATAGACCACATCCATACAGTTAGGCATATTATCCAGAAAACAGAAGAATATAATCGACCCCTATGCCTTGCCTTTGTGGACTATGAGAAGGCCTTCGACTCTGTCGAGACCTGGGCTGTTCTGGAGTCTCTGCAGCGAAACCAGATTGATTGGACTTACGTACAGGTGTTGAAATGCCTCTATAATAACGCCACAATGTCAGTTCAAATCCAAAACCAGAAGACCAAACCGATTGAGCTGCAACGGGGAGTCAGACAAGGGGATGTGATATCTCCGAAGCTGTTCACTTGTGCTTTGGAAGATATATTTAAAACTTTGGACTGGTCTGAACGTGGCCTTAACATAAATGGCGAATACATATCTCACCTTCGTTTTGCGGATGACATTGTTATTCTGGCGGAATCTGCTGGGCATCTAGAAGGCATGCTAGATGAACTAAACACTGCATCCAGACGAGTGGGTCTCGGGATGAATTTGGACAAGACGAAAGTCATGTATAATGAACATGTTATCCCGGGATCAGTAACCGTCGATGGGTCGGCTCTCGAAGTGGTACAAGAATACTTATATCTTGGCCAAATCATACAATTAGGACGAAACAATTTCGAGAAAGAAGCCAACCGAAGAATTCAGTTGGGTTGGGCGGCCTTTGGGAAATTACGTCATGTTTTCACTTCCAAAATACCACAATGCCTCAAGACTAAAGTCTTCAACCAGTGCGTTTTGCCAGTCATAACATACGGAGCCGAGACGTGGACATTGACAAAAGGTCTAGTCTACAGATTCAAGGTTGCCCAGCGCGCCATGGAAAGAGCCATGCTTGGAATAACCTTGAGGGATAGATTTAGAAACGAATTTATTCGACAACAAACCAAGGTGACTGAGGTGGCTCTACGGATAGGCGGGCTGAAGTGGCGGTGGGCTGGCCATATCTGTCGGAGAACCGACAGCCGATGGGGAAGACGGGTTCTGGAGTGGAGACCGCGTACAGGATTCCGTAGAGTTGGACGTCCCCCTGCCCGCTGGACCGACGATCTGAAGAGGATTGCTGGACATGGATGGATGGGAGCGGCAATGGATAGGGGGCGGTGTAGGGCTTTGGGAGAGGCCTACATTCAGCAGTGGATGACAGACGGCTGATGATGATGATGATCTTCCTCGTAATAACCAAGTTCGTGTGTATAATATTATATAATGTTTTATTTTTATTATTATAATGAATTTCTACCGAGATATATTTAAATGATGCACTATTACTTTCGAATATCATCTTCTATATAAATAAAAGGCGATCTTCCGGGTGTGTGTCGACTATTTCTGAGGTTATTCCTGAGCTGATCCTTTTGAAATTTGGAGAATGGACTAATTGGAATTCAGCGGTCGTCATAGGCATATTTTTGTTATTAATCGAGCTCTAATTAACTTTATAAATTAATCAATTAATTGAAAATTTTCGTAGTGCAAACGAATATAGACCTTAATGTTCGTATCACCTGAGTATCAATCTTTTGAGTCTATATTCGTTTGACATGGTCTGGAGAGAATTCAGTCTCCATGTAATTTTGTGTAGTGGCAACAATGTGTTTTTCTTTCTGACAGTCCAATATATTGCGTTTTACTTTGGGATGTATAATACTTAATACGTTTTACTTATTACGTACTAAAATAATTGGTTATGTACATTAATGCAGACAGGTGCTTCTAAATTATAGCGAGTATAATTTTTACGTGAGTGTCATTTTGAGGTTACGCCATCGTTCAAATTGATCGCAGTTCAAATTATTTGTTAATTTTTACGTGAGTGTCATTTTGAGGTTATGAACGACTTTAATTGGATTCCTTTAATATATATTGGGTGTATTTACGGCATCGTTCAAATTGATCGCAGTTCAAATTATTTGTTAATTTTTACGTGAGTGTCATTTTGAGGTTATGAACGACTTTAATTGGATTCCTTTAATATATATTGGGTGTATTTACGGCATCGTTCAAATTGATCGCAGTTCAAATTATAAACGAAACTTTGTTTTCGTTATTAATTACTTCTAGCCGTTCGATTGATCACGTGGTCTCTGAGCTGTCATCTGATATGTTTCGAATCGAAACTTTCGATTGCGTCGCAATATTTTGTAAGTTAATATTTATATTTCTAATTCATATATATATCTTCAGGTTATTCTATTTTGCCGTTGAAATGAATGCAGATTATATTTCCGCATTACATATTTCAAAGCTGTAGTTATAAATTATAGAGAAGAAATTAAATATCGTTTTACTTACGTATTATTTTAGGTTATGTTTGACTACATGAAAAAACGACCCGGCCATTGTTGCGTCATGATTTTAATTAGTTTTTAAAATACAAGTTGTATTATACTGGAGGGTTAAAATACAAGTTGTATTATACCATGTACCCAATAAAATTAAAAATCAAATTTTATTTCTAAATTTATATCACTGAATTATGTTAAAATAATATTACATAAATTTGTTAAATTTTGGTTTTAGGTTGACAAAATGCCATACAAGCGGAAACTCATTGGAAGTCGTACCGCTTCGTTTGATGTCGCTAAATTGCAGATGTTACGAGGCAATGAAATTTGTCCTGAAGTTAGATCAACTGGCACCTTTCGGTTTCCAATTTCCGGTAATTGATGTAAGAAAATTTCAACTGATTGATTATTTGGCAGCTGAACACGCATATTTGTAGTTATTTTCAATGTTTTTACGTGTCTTCACAAAGAAGGCTATTTCAGGCAAGCATTATTTCATTCTCTGCCGTCGATTAAGGATTTACAGGTAATGTTTCCTTAACCCTAGAAAGATAGTCTGCGTAAAATTTACGCATGCGTTTGCGAAATATTGCTCTCTCTTTCTAAATAGCGTGAATCCATAGCTGTGCGTTTAAGACATCTCATTCGTCGCTGAGAGCTGCCGTGTGGGGTGCGTGTCGATAAGGTAAGTGTCACCGATTTTGAAATATAACGAACGCGTGAGTCAAAATTACGCATGATTATCTTTTACGTGACTTTGATGATTTTGACTTATAATGCTAGTTTTATTATTTTATGTATCTCTAAGTATTTTATACCATAACTTATATTATAATTTTCTTTTTATAGATATTTAGGTAAAAATATAATTGAATGGGGAGTAGGAACTTAGACGAAGACCATATCCTGGCCACTCTTATGCAAAATGATGACGAGCTTCCCGGTGAGGATACCGATAGTGAAGGAGCGGACCACGAAAGTGAAGATGACGCCCAGAGCGACACAGAAGAAGCTTTTATTGATGAGGTACAAGGAGAACAGCCAACGCCAAGTGGAAGTGTAATCTTAGACGGGCAATTATGTATTATAATCAAACAAAAGAGTAGGAAGACGAATAGATGGCCAATGGCTTTCTTGTATGGAATGATAAACATTGCCTGTATAAACGCATATATAATTTACAGCCACAATGTTAACAACAAAGGAGAAAAGCCTCTAAGTCGCAAAAAAATTGTTAAAATCTTAGCTTGGGTCTGTCTTCTTCGTTTATACGTAGACGTTTAGAAGCACCTACTTTGAAGAGATATTTGCGAGATAATATCTTTAATATGTTGCCAAATGAAGTACCCGGTACATCGGAAAACAATACCGATGAGCCAGTAGCAAAAAAACGTATTTATTGTTCGTTTTGCCCTTCTAAAATAAGGCGAAAGGCAAATGCGTCCTGCAAAAAATGTAAAAAAAATATATGTTGTGAACATAACGTTGATATGTGCCAAAGCTGTTTGTAACTGATTTTTATATAACTATGTGTTCCTAATATATATATATAAGATATGCTAATTGTTGCTTTTGTACTAAAAAAAGGCTGATTATTGTAGTAAAAAATAAGTTTTCGTATGAAAGAGTAAGTGTTAAAGAATTTCATTGATTTATAGAAGAAGTTTAAAGTTTTTTTTTTTTTTTAAATAAATAAAGGAGTATTAGTAAATTATCTGTAATATTATTATTCTTAAATATGTGTAAATAAATAATCACAAAAAAATTATTGAAATAAAATAATAAACCTCGACCTGCAGCTAATTAAAACACATGCGTCAATTTTACGCATGACTATCTTTTCCGTACTACACAATATGATTATCTTTCTAGGGTTAAAATCTCCTGCAAGTAATATTAATGCGTTTCCAAATGGTCTAATGTTTCCACGCAAATCTTACAATGATTGATTAAGAGCAACCCGAAACCCAGGACGTCCTCAACTTCGATGGAGGGACGACATTGAAGACATTGAAGCAGATGGAGGAGGCCTACGCCCAGGAGTGAACGGATATGAATTGTATATGTATGAATGTTTTATGCAAATGTGATATAGTATATTTATTTGTTTTTTAATTTCACTTAAAATATTAAGGAAAAAATTTAAGACTGGACGTTTAATGGTTTAAACATAAAGCTGAAAAAGATAAATATTAACTTTTTTTTGGGTGACATCTTTAGGGTAACGTTTGAACTACACTATATTATTTAATCATAACGCGCTTTTGCACAGCTACGTTTAAGACCAATTGGCATCAAAAACTCATTTCAGACTTTTTGTAAACTTGACACCTTGGTAATAATGTCCAGCCTTCAATTGTTCAATTCACATTAGTATTATTCAAGTTCACAGCAAGTTTGCTTGGATTAAAAAAATGTTTTAAAGATATGAACTGAATTAGGATACACACATTCTTGCACCTATACACATGTCATTTTATCCAATAAAATAATTGATATTGAACTTTTGTATTTCTTTAATATATATTGGGTGTACTTAGGTGTAATCTAGCAATAGCGAAGCGTTGCCGGGTCAGCTAGTAAATAATAAAAACTCTGTATGTATAACTACATGGGGCGATATAGGGTTAACCCTGGCGCGACCACAGCTTTGTTGGGGTGTGTTTCAAATTGAAGGCTTTGTAGTAATTTCTCCATAATAGCTGGACCTGGTTAGTAAACGCTTGAACAATGGAATATTTCGTGTTTGATGAATTTATGCTACTCTCTCTAATCACTGTATGCATGTGTTGTGTGTGAACATGCCTCATTATTTTAAGAGGTTTGTTCTCAATTCAAATGATATTCCTACCTCTGCTGTGACTAGTGTAGAACACTGATTTTTAATTTTGAAACTAACTAACTAACTAACTAACTAACCATCACGCCTTCTCACCTAAGGGTTAGACAGAAAGAATGAACTGTCAAACTTTTCTTTCTTGACTCAACATTCATACGTCGTGTCATACACATACTATAATTTCTCCGACTCCTCGATGTCACGTTTTCCTCAGTTTTTCTATTTTCTAGTTCCATTTTCATAATTAACATATACTGTTTTTACCATTTTTTCTTTATTTATTCTTTCCATGTGTCCAAACGATCTTAATTTTCCTTTCATTATTTTTTTCATTACACTTTCAATCGCACTGCTTTCACTTCTTATATAAAATTATTCGACACTATATAATACAAAGATGTTCCACATATTCGTCTAAGAGATTTCTATTGTACTGCATTTATTTTAAAATTAATTTATTTGAATGACTGATTTTATTCTAACACAATTCAAGCGCAAATAAATAAATTGTTAGTGTGTCAGGTAAAGGGAGGGGATACCTCTCTTTTCGGCACCTAATATTTAATAAGTTAAATTATATATACTCTACTCTTTCTAATACGTAACCCTACCCTCTCCACACTTTACTATGTAGGTCTCTATTTAATTTCAAATAGTCCATTGTTTTAGCCGAAACACTGTGATACTTCAACGTTTTTAACTGTTAAATTATTAAATTCTGTTTTTATATTTCAAAAAAATAAATATGCAAAAAAATAAAATAAAAATATTGTGATACATAACAATAGAGTTTTATAATTAAACAGTTTATATTTAATATTAAGTTTAGTATGTGAATAGCCCCGAGGAAGCTCGCTACAGAGTAAAACCGGTTGGCCCGACTTACTCAAATAAAGTGGTTTATAATAGTGATAAAGTGTTTAAACAAATAAATTAGAACTTTCGTATGAAGCACTTAATTTGTGGTGTGACATTATTAAATAAAATAATAATACACTTTTACTAATTTGTATTTACACCACATTATTTGGTAACACCAACCGGTTTCGCTCCCGCCGCGCCGGAGCTTCGTCAAGGTGAGAAAGTAAACAGTTTACTCTCTTAATCTGACAAAGCTCCGGCGGCAGCGAAACCGGTTGGTGTTACCAAAAAAAGTGGTGTAAATACAAATTTCTAAAAGTGTATTATTATTTAATAAAATAAATTTTATTTATTATTTCTTGAACAATAAGGAAAAAAAATTAATTCATATATTATGTACGAATGTTCTCATAGCTTTAGCATGCCTTTTGTTCAACATAGTTCTAGAGAAAGCCATACAAGACTTGGGCATCAAAACACGAGGAACCATCTCCACAAAGCCAGTTCAAATAATGGCATATGCTGACGATAGTGATATTATCGCTAGATTGTAATCTGCCCTGAGAGAAGCTTTCGTTGCTCTTGAGAGGTTAGCCAGAAGAGTGGGACTGCGACAAAACGAAAAGCATACCTGTCACATTGCTGTCTAGTAACAGTCAACCCACTGATATCAACATAAATCACTTTGAGACCGTGAAACAGTTCACATACCTAGGCTGCTAAGTTAACAAAATAAATTATGTCAGTGAAGAGATTGGATAAAGGATATTCACAGCAAACAAATACTACTTTGGCCTCAATAAGCACCTAAAGTCGTGTTTACTGTCTAGAAAGACAAAAACCACACTTTATAAAACGCTGATTAGACCAGTTCTCACATATTCAGTTCATTGGAACTGATTTCATGCCTCGGAGACTTGAACACTCACTAAACGTGATGATATAAAGATGAACTGCTTTGAAACGAAGATCCGCAGAATCTTCGGACCCATTAAGGATGGTCAGATAGTCAGAGCTTTACAATCTCTACCAGGACGTCAGCGTGGTCAAGTTTATAAAGATTAACAGACTGCGCTGGTAAGGGCACTTGCACCGCATGGGGGATCTGGAGCTCCCCAAAAGAGTGTTGTTTGACATTCCAGTAGATCGAAGAAGCGTTGGCAGGCTGAGACTGCGATGGTTGGAAGTTGCCGTGGCAGACTGTCGGGTCCTGGAGCAGCAAGACTGATAGGTGGCGTCCAGAGACAGGACGGGATGGAGACGTTTCTTGGAGGAGGCTAGGCTAGCGCCGGAGAAAAAGAGAAAGTTCTTTAACCCCTTACCGCATACTGGCTCATATATGATCTAAAATAATCTTTCGCCATAAAAAACATCAAAATAATGAAACATATCTTGCTTCTAGCAATAATACTAAAGTTGTATTTATGATCCGCGTTACTAGTTGTCAAACTTCTCGCTAGATGTCTCTGGTTTTACTAGATGTGCGTTTGACTGTCTCCAACTGTCGGTTTATGATTTTCTGTACAAACGTGATATTCAAAAGTGTTATTTTTTTTGTTTGTAAAACGCCATAAATAATTATATTACACTGGCTTACTATTATTTTCATTAGGTAAGTAATAAAATGATCACTTTTATACAAAACTATGGATAATATTGTATAAAATCTAGTGATAAAAAGAGGAAGACCTAGAAATATTTTTTTGTATTTTATATAGGAAAAAATATTTTTTTTGGAAAATCATTTACACATATATTTTTTTTACAAATTAAAAAAAATCATGTAGTAAGGGGTTAATATATAATAGAAATAGCGAAGAGTTGTCGGGTCCGCTATTTATATTAAAAAATAATCTAACGCATCAATTGTAAACGGAATAAAATTTTTATTTTGCTTAGAATTCACATGGTATTGAACAAATGTAGGTAAAATGCTAGCAAAGTAAGATTGCGATTTCGGGTATTGAGGGAGTTTCGGGGTCTATCCTATCGCGAAAAAAAATAAAAAGGTCATAGGGAGGTTCAACGATGCGGAAGGTTAGATGAAGGGGGAGCCCCAATGATATCTGCTGAGAAAAGTGGGAGTAACTCTCCAACAATTGGTACAACCTGAAAAACTCGTTATACGGGTGAGTTTGGAAAGGATTTATTCGATCAAAAAATATGCAATCTTTATTTCGCACAAACAATAAATATCAAGAATGAAAAGCAGCTGAAAATCCCCTTTCTCTGTCTTTCGAAAATTGTATTTTTTTATTTACTTATTGATGCTAAAAGGTGATCAAATAATGATGTGTAAATTTTGTATGATGTTTTAGTTTTAAAGTCTGTGTTTTATTAATATACGAGTATATGAAAAAACTACAGTTTTCCAGGAGTTTTATTATAACATTTAAGTATGACATCTTTCGCCATTCTAAGGCATTATCAAACGAGACGAAACTTCAACTCGTTGCAGTTTATATACACTAATATATGGAGCATTTGTAAACACTTATAAATAGAGCATTTATATTTAATAAAAGGTCGAAAATAATAGAATCGAATAATATAAACCTAAAACAGAGAATACTCCTCATCAAGACCTGTATGGAGTATCTTGATGTACGGCGAGACATGGTGCCTATCCGAAAAATATAAACGGAGACTAGAGGCTTTTGAGATGTGGTCCTGTGGAAGACTATAAGAAATTTCCTGAAGAGACCACATCACGAATGAGGAGGTTCTCCGAAAAATCGAAGGAGGAAGGCACCTGCTCAGGACCTTATCCGAAAGGCGTGCAAGATGGATCGGCCATGTAATACGACAAGAAGGCCTCTTGCATGCCATAATGGAGGGTATGACCGAAGGGACAAACTCTAGGAGACGCCCACGCCGAGACTACCTAGAGGACCCGTTGGTGGACGTGCGCTGCTCATCATATGCAGATTTCAAAAGTGCCGCACAAGACAGGGAAAAATGGAAGAGAAGAATAGAAGAAATTGGTGCAAACCAACCCCAGGATTAAAACCAGAAAAAAATGGAGCAGAATATGGTAATTTACGAAAATTTATGTGACTTTATACAGCGATTTAACAAAAGAATAATACTAATAATGGAAGTCGGGAAGGGAGGCCTATTTCCAACACTGGACGACTTAAGACCGATGATGATGATGTAATCATTGAATATCGTCACCTGATAGTAAGAAGATTATAGCTGTCAAAAGTAAAAAGCTAAGAAATATGGAGTCAAAGTTTTGTGGGTTATTTGTGTATCTTGGAATAAAAGGGTTCCATCTGAAGCAAATGAAATTCTTTTACCGAGAAGCGTGTAAATTTTCTCTGGTGACAGTTGGTATAACTAAGTGTAAATGAATCCTTCTTCAGTGAATCGTGTGTTTTGAATGATCAGATGGAACTTGATTATTTTCGTAACATCAAAATGACGATACTTAACATTTTTTTTAATTGTACGTATATATCGCACCTTCAGGACGAAAACGACTCAACTCGAAAAATCATATTGTTCGGAAATCGCAAAAGAAGTATGTAAATTGTGACACTTTCGTATTATTTCTTCGATTTTTTCGATTTCTTTAAAGTAAGTACACTGCGATTACTTTAAAGAAATCGAAACAATCGAAGAAATAATACGAAAGTGTCACAATTTACATACTTCTTTTGCGATTTCCGAACAATATGATTTTTCGATTGAGTCGTTTTCGTCCTGAGGGTGCGATATAAGGTTAGTAAGAACCCTTTTCACGAAAAAAAGCCAAATGTGAAATTTTGTTAGTTGGAACCCTCTTAATCTCAGGTGACGATATGTTAATTGTCATCTTTGTCACAATTTGAGTTGTATACTCATTGGAATACAGTGTAACTATTGTAAGTTTATAATGAAAGCAACGGGAAACTACCACATTAAAGGCCCAAATGGCATCCCATGAACCAGCAAAAGATATGTTACACTTTGCTTCTAACCAATCCATTGGATTGAAACTAGCGAAGAATGAAAATAAAAAAAAGGTCTGTAATATAAAAATACATATCTACGTGAAATACTGCATTGCTAAAATGGATATGGAGGGGTTGAAATTAATTTAATAGAAAATTTGAGCTGGAATCACTCTGGAAAATATTTATACCATTTTTTTGCAGTAATTCGTTAGGAAACTAATGATTAATTATTAGGAAAATAATACTATAGTTGTCCACTTCCTGTTCAGTTAGATTAATTATTCATTTATTTATGGAAAATGCAACAAGCTCAAAGATTCATTAATCAAATGAAACAAATCACCATTTTTATGTTTGCTTTATTTTAATGTCATTCATAGCACCTAGGAATAGTAATTATGGTGTTTATAAAAAAACTTACTTAGATTATTTGATAAAAAAAACAATTAAAACATGATGTGAATGCAGTGCGAATGAAAAGGTTATGAATAAAATAATGAAATGATCATTTAGATGCTTTGGACACATGGAAAGAATGAATAAAGAGTGAATGGTATAAAAATGATCTGTTAACGATGTAAATGGAACTAGAAATAGAGGAAGACCGATGAAACGTGAAAATAAAACAAATCAAATATTGAATGTCGGCCACGTGAGGATCGGAGAAATCGACGTGTGTGAAAGACACGATGTTGATGAAGCGAGAGAATTATGCCAGGAAAGAAAAGCGTGGCGGACCATTCTTTCTGTCTACTCCTTTGAGGAGATGATGTGATGGTTAGTTAGAAAAAATTTATTCATTCGTAGAGAGTATTATATTAAAAGCAGCATTAGAAACAGTATAAATGTTTAAATCAGCTATTGAGTACAGGTAAAATATTATGTACATTCAACATAACACCAGGAACGCATTAGAGATGGTTCGATATTAGGAAAGTCGAGAGTAAATTTACTTTCTAAAGTCGAGAGTAATTGTCCCCTGAACGTCCTTTCACTTATATGAAAAACGTCGATCTCTAAGGAGACTAATTTCTCTTCCCATCGTTGCATATATTATTGTATTTTTATAGTTAAAGGAGTTCTTAAAAAGGACTTCCCAATAGATTCCAGCCTGACAAAAGATGAAAGGTCTTAAATAAGAAAAAGAATAATAATTAGATATTATGGTAGTATAAATTAGATATTATGGTAGTATCCATTAGTATTATTAGTCCGGATCGTCAAGTCTATAATATGTGCACCATCTAAAAGAACATTATGTGTTATTTTATTTTTATTTTGTTATTATATTTTATATCATTGTATTGTATATTATTTGTTTTCGATTTATTTTGTGGACGTTAGACGATCAAAGTGTGCGCAGAAGATGCCTTTTGGTAGCGATGAGGTTCGCAACCCATCACACCGCGTCTCCCGCGGGGGCGAAAAGAGAAGGATGGAGTGCCGCATCGGTTAACCGTCGCGTTTCCATGTGGTCAATTGAGTTTCTTTAAGATTTTTTAAGCACTATCGCATGATTAGCCTAATGAGTCATGTACTAAAACTGTTTCTTAAAATTATACATGCCCGAATAAGAAACAAGTGCGAGCAAGATCTAGATGACACACAATTCGGATTCCGAAATGCATTCGGAACCAGAGAAGCGCTACTGGCAGTCAATGTCCTGCTACAGAAGTGTCGAGATCAACGCAAAGAGGTGTTTGCATGCTTCATCGATTATGAAAAAGCGTTTGACAGGGTAAGGCACACGACACTCATGGAGATGCTCAAAGACTGTAACATTGACTCCAAAGACCTGAATTTCATAAGAAACCTCTACTGGTGTCAAACGGCAAAGATCAGATATGGAAGTGGAAATACAGAGGCTATAGCTATACAAAGAGGAGTTCGACAAGGTTGTATTCTGTCACCTCTATTGTTTAATCTGTACTCCAATAAAGTTTTCCAAAGAACTCTAGAAAACTCTAGCCTTGGAGTGAAGATCAATGGAGTCGTTATAAATAATATCAGATATGCTGACGATACAGTCATATTGGCTGAAAGTATACCTGATCTCCAAGAGCTCCTAAATAAGATTGACACGGCTGGAGAAGAATTGGGTCTGACAATAAATGTCGCTAAGACCAAGTGGATGTCGTTTGGAAGACTTGATTATTCTGGATCATCTTTGCGACGAAAAGGAGTAAATATCGAAATGGTTGACCAGTATCATTACTAAAACACTCGACCCAGATACAGAAGTAAAAAGTAGAATAGAAGTTGCACGTGCTGCATTTAATAAGATGAGACCCTTCTTCTGTGACGATAATTTAAATCTTAAACTTCGACAAAGAATGATAAAAGCTTACATATGGTCAGCTCTATTATACGGAAGTGAAACATGGACTCTAAAAGTGAACGTAATGAATCGGTTAGAAGCATTCGAAATGTGGATACACAGAAGAATGCTTCGTATACCTTGGACCGAAAAGGTCAGTAACGTCGAAGTACTTAGGAGAGCCGGAGCCAAGAGAGAGCTGTTGTCGAATGTCAAAGTGAAAAAGGTCTCATATTTGGGTCACGTGCTGCGTGGAGAAAAGTACCGCCTCCTCCGACTTATATTGGAGGGCAAGATAGAGGGAAGACGGGGAGTTGGCAGAAAACAGATGTCCTGGCTGCGCAACATTAGAGAGTGGACCGGAATGGGGACGGTGGATGACCTGTTTCGGGCAGCGCAGGACAGGGAGGTTTTCGCCGGAGTGATCGCCAACGTCGGGGGGACCTGACACGGCACAGGAAGAAGAAGAAGAAAAAAAAAATTTTAAGACTGCCCTCACCTTCATTCGTGTTAAGGTAGAATTTGTTTTGCTAATATTTACAACTTTATCAAAAGTGACAAATACTTACTCGCTGTTTTGAACGTATTATAAATTATATGTTTGGCCTTTTCTCATACGTAATAATACCGATTGTGGACGGAAACGCAGCACGCAACTAATAATATCAGAACTGTGAAAATATTAACACTTTACCAAGAGGGACAAATATTAATACGTACTCGTTGTCTTGAACGTAATATACATTTTGCCTAGGTGCCTTTATCATACGTAAAATTATAGCGCCGCGGTGCGGCGGGGCGAGACAAGTTCATACTTGCTGTCAGTTGTTCATATGCTGTCTCGTCATTCTATATCAGAAATCGCATGGTTCCAGAAAAAAATTAATAATGATATGTTTTTCAAATAATCCATGTATGTTATAGATATCGATCTATTCATAATGAAATTCCTTACAAGATGACATAAATAAAATTTTGATTCATCGAGTTATATGCTGAATATTTATAGATAAAGTTAGCGGTAAACTGAATTGACCACATGGGAGCGAGCGTTTTGTTTTGAACACGGTACGTTAAGGGTTAAAGTGTGGCAGTCCATTCATTCTGATGGTTAGTTAGTTTTTAGTTGAAAAATGGTTGTACACATATGAAACCCTAAAAATTCAAAAAATATTAAAAAGTTTTCTTCTTATAATAATTACAGAATATCGAGCATTTCTGGCGCTCTAAAAATAAAATAAGGGTTGAAACATCGGGGATGCCTCGCTATAGGGAAGCTGTAGAAATTATTAATCGCCAGCATCTCTGCGGCCGGAAGAGATCCCTTTCCATGTTCATATATTTCCGGACGCGGGGTTGCGAATGAGTAAATATGAAATTTAGACTTCGGCCACTGCCGTCTCGTGAGATTTTAAAAAAAGTTTAAAATATCGATCATAGATTTCTTAGAAAGAAATTTCATGGATACAAAGTAACAAATTAACGTGCACATTATGCTTACAAATCTTATTTGAATATGAAACGATATTAATTTACCACATCGCGTGACTATTATTTAACTAAACGGAATAATTTTTACCTAATTTATGATAATCAGTTTAATATCCTAAACCGTTAAATTAAATAGCATTGTTTTTGTATCACAGTTGTATTTTATTTTACGCGACAGCTGTTTCATCAACCTATGTTGACATCATCAGGTGTTACAATAATATATCAAATGTCGAATTTTCGAGATTATTCCAATCTTTATTTGTTCCTTTGTCAATTTGAATAATTTTACAAATGATTTAAATTGACAAAGGAACAAATACATAAAATTCGACATTTGATATATTTTTGTAACACCTGATAATGTTAACAAATGTTGATGAAACAGCTATCGCGTAAAATAAAATACAACTGTGATACAAAAACAATGTTATTTAATTATTTAATTTAACAGTTTAAAATGTTAAGGTATCATAGTGTTTCGGCCAAAACAATGGACTTTTTAGTTTTATATCCTTTGAGTTTTGCACAAAGACAGAATGATTTATTTTTTAAATAACATCAGTCTATTTCTTAGTAATTAATAAACATGAAAACGTCTGTCAAATGCATTTGATAATGCTTTAGATGGGTCAAACATGTCATTCCATATTAAATTTAATAAAACTCCTAAAAGACAAACGTTTTCATTTATATTTATTATTTTGTATAGAGTTTTACATAATTTAATTAATGTTTTTAATTGAAATTTCTTGGTTGAAGTTCATTCAAAATAATGAAAACTAAAAAATAAATTACAAAAAATTTCTTTATTATTATGTATTTAGTGTGCTTCCACTTGTATTTATGTTCGACCGGTTTCGGCAGCTTGCAAGTTTCGGTAATTTATTTGGTTTATATAATAAATGATAGTGGTGGGGGTTAATTTGTTTCCTGATTCTAAATAATGCGCGTGCATGACACGATAAATGAATGTTGAGGAAGCGAGAGAAATATGTCAGGAAAGGAAAGTGTGGCAGTTCATTATGGTTAGTTAGTTAGTTAGTTTTTATTATTGAAATTAAGAATAATATATTTTTTTTAAAAACACTATATTTACCACGGAATTTTAATCTTCATTAGCCTGTCTCCGTTCACTGCTGGACGTAAGCCTCTTCATCTCACGTCTCTTGCCAATGTTCTTCAGACCTTTCCCGCTGTCCGCACAATATCACAGCTCCACCCGGTGGGCTGTCCCCTGACACTTCTCCGGCCCAACCTTGGCCTCGATTCAGTAACCCACTTACTCCATATTCCATCATCCTGTCGGCACACGTGTCCAGCCCATTGCCACTTCATCCTCGCAATGCGTATCGCTATATCGGTGACCCTTGTGCATTTCTCTCCGCGGTATTTTAATATTTTATGCCGACTAGTTTTGGTTGTAATCGAGTTTCATCAGGACAACATAAAACTTTTAGTTTTTATATTGCCCTTTTGAAATTTGGGTATAAGTGAAATTAGTCAAATATTATTAAAATTCTAAGCGTCGTATAGATTGGAGTGACATCTCCAGGCGGTTTCAAGCAATGCGGTAAAATGGCGGTAGCCTTTCACAGGTGGAATGGGGAAAGTTGAATTACATAAAGCGTGCGCTTAACCCAACCAATGACAGGTCATAAGTCCTGTAAACACCTCGATCGACCATATTCTGTTTCCAATTTGCATCTTAGTCTCTATTGAGATACAATTGATTCTTGAATTGATAGCCGGCAAAGGGTGAAATCCAGTTGTTCGTCTACAAGTATTTGTATACATTCAAAATGTTGTAAAAACTGTTTATTTTATGTTATAGTCATACCCAACCAGATAATACCAATATAAATATTTAATATTAACGTAAGCGTCTGTTTTCTACAGGTTTAATTACATATTATTTCAAATTCAAAATGCTTGGCTGTCAAATATAATTGCAAATCCGTGGTTAAATACAAAGTGTTCATTTAACTTTACATATTCAATACTTTTAAATATCTAAACTCAATGTGAGAGCTTAATATGAAAATTTAAAGGTTAATTGTATCTCAATATAGACGAAGTAGTAAATTGTTTTTTTTTATTTTAGTTTTACTTTTTATTTTATTTAATAATAATAATTATATTAATAATGTAATAATATTAATAATAACAATAAAAGTAATAATAATAATAATAATAATGATAAAAATAATTTACTAACAATCCCAATAGATGGCGCTAGTGTAAGTTTACCTAAAAAAATGTGAAGTTTTTTAACATAGTAACATATATACAACTTCCAAAAATTTGGTAGACGTGGTGGTCGTAAGAAGTGCGGAATGGGGAATGTTGTTAACATAAAGTGATCGCTTTACCCAATCAATGACAGGTCATAAGTCCTGTAAACGTCTCGACTACCATATTCTGTTTAAAAAAAAAAACAATTTACATCTTCGTCTATATTGAGATACAATTAATCCTTAAAAAATTATTAAACCGCAATGGGTAAAATCCAGTTTTTGTGTACAAGTATATGTATACATTAAAAAAAAAACAAATTAAATTTGTAATTTTACATAGTTAGTCAAGAAACAATAAACAAGTGTGTTTATGTAGAAACTAAAAAAGATTACGTCCACCCCTGGCTCAAACCTTTTCCGACATATTCCAAGAGTTGCAATGTGGTCGAATAAGGCAACAGAAATTATTACGATTTTCCAGAGCAGTTTTGCTCAAATTTCCCCGAAAACATTTCGGACTTGTGTATCATTCCAGTTCGGAGTTTTGCAATTTAATTCGAGTTAATTATTTTTAACCTATTGAAGCCCGGCAAATGCCTGAACTAATTGAAATAACCGTGCTGGAAACATGATTATGAACATCGTTTGAGGGTATTCACATACAGCAGTGAATTAATAGCATATTGTGTGTTGTAAATTCATTGAAGGCGAGAAAAATGTAAATTAATTTTGTACATTCATTAAAACTTCCGTTTTCGTTTTCGCTTTTTATTTCGCTTAAAATTAGCATTTCCATTGATATAAATGCATTTTCAAACAATATTATTCTTAAAATGCATTTACAATAAAAAAAATTCGTTCATTTTAATGTCTCTCCATGGTAAAACATATTCTAATTCTTCATCTTTACTTTCGATAGACTCAGGAGTCTGTTATTTCAGGCGGATTCTCTTGAGACGCTGAACTCCAACTTTCTCTCCACCGTTTTGGGGGTTTTCCTTGACGGCGTTGTCCGTTTGGCGTTCCATGGAGAGCTATGTGTGGTATTCTATTTGAGCTCATTCTTTCTATATGTTCATGCCAGTATTGCCGTCTTTGACATCCCCATCTGACCACATCTTCGACCTCACAGATTTCTCGGATTTCTGTATTCCTAACTCGATCACGTAGGGTTTTGTCAGCTATAGCGCGGAATGTTTTCATCTCGGTTGTCCTGAGCATGCTCTTTGTCTTGACAGTGTCTGCCCTCAATTCAATGCCATATGTGAGGATTGGTCACACACAGGTCTTATAAATGCGTACCTAGCTGTTAGTCCTCATGTCCTTGTTTCTCCATATAAAATCTTTCAATAATGACATCATATGGTTAAACTTGCTGCTAAAAAAAATTAACGTTTATATCACTTATTAAATCCATTATATAACATTTTATATCAAGAGAATAAGAAACCAACCAACACGCCGTCTCTCTGAAGGCGTGTGCGGAAAAAATGGACCACTGTACCGTGTTTTCATCCTCCTTCTCTTGCTTCCTCAACATTCATGGATCGTGTCATGAACGTCGATTTATCAGAATATATAATTGAAAAAAAAACATTTAATTTTTAAATTTCACTTGATTTAGTACGATCATGTTGATAGCGTTGCTTATCTTAGTACGATCATATGAATGCAGAGTTCAAAAATGCATACGTACTGCAGCTTCCCTGAAGACGTTTCTTAATTCCAATCTGTGCATTTAAAACAGTACCATAATAATATTATTAATGGTAGCATATAGTTCTCATCATGGATAATTATTTAGAAAGAACATTAAAGTGTTCTTGTGTTCTTGTGCCGACCATTATGTCTGGAAGTGAAGCATGGAACTGGCAAAAGAAGGATGAAAGCAGAATAAATGCAGTTGAAATGAGATCTCTAAGACGAATGTGTGTCAAATCTGTATATGATAGAGTGACAAATACAAGTATAAGAAGTGAATGCGCAAATGAAAGTGTTATGAACAAAATTATGAAAGGGTCGTTAAGATGGTTAGCACACATGGAAAGAATGAGGGAAGACAAAATGGTGAAAAAGGTTTATGTAAACGGCGTGAACGGAGCTAGAAATAGAGGAAGGCTGAGGAAAACGTGGCACGATCAAATCAATAAAATATTAAATATCGGTCACGTGAGGAGTCGGAGAAATCGACGTGCGTGCATAACAAGATGTATGAATGTAGAGGAATCGAGAGAAGTATTTATTAAAGAGTAACATTAAAGAATCTACTGGTTTGAGAATAGATTCAAATAATGATCCTAGGATCCAGACCTGGTATTGAAGCAATAGTTCAGAAGGTATGTGACCAATCAAGGGATCCACATAATAATCAAACAGCCCCTTATAACAACGTGAGAACCAATTGTCTTGTCACTTTTGCCGAGCTTAAGAGATTAGATCAATCAAGACCCTGAAATCATCAAAACCAACCTGAATATCTTGTGAGTATTAAATAAACATTAACTCATTGGTCCAGAGCCGGCTTTAGTGTGGTTCAGTGATATACGGTCCCCACAAGGCGAGATACTCGCTCATGTAAGAGAGGGTTCAGAAAAGATTTCTAAAATATCTTTACATGAGGGAGTTTGGTAGTTATCCGTGGCTTTATCCCACCACAATCCTCTTGGGCTTCCTGGAGACCAATAGTCTACAGATAAGGAGTGATGGGTTCAAATTTACCCATTTCTTCGGACTTATTAGAGGATTATTTTAGAATTCCGTCATCTTGGAGGGTATCTATCTCTCTATCTCTGTGTTCCGGATGGTTATATTTGATAGCTTCAGCATAGGCTGTTTTATCTCCCATTGTGTAGAACCAACTTGGCTCTGGTAATGTCGGTGGGGAGAATAATTAAACTGCTGAACATGATCGTCTTTCATATTAGCGAATGTATATTCAGAAAACAAATACTCTTGACTTCAGAGTACCGTGTCTTTCTAAAGTTGAACCATCCCTCATGTGTTTCTGGTATTTTACCGGTTCTCAAATTTTCTTCTTCTTCTTCAAGTGCCCTGTTGGGTCCCCCCAACGTTGGCGATCACCTCGGCGAACCAGTCCCTGTTCTGTGCCGCTTGGAACAGCTCCTCCACACTTCGAATGCCGGTCCACTCCTTCACGTTTCGCAGCCAGGACATTTGTTTCCTTCCGGGCCCTCGGCGTCCCTCAATTTTCGAAGCTTTATAGTTAATAACAATTCCCTGTCAACTCTAGCTCGCCTCAAGACTTCGGTATATTGGTAACCATGTCTGTCCAGGGAACTCTTAGCATTCGGCGATGGAGCCACATTTCAAATGCTTCCAATCTGTTCATTGAGTTAACTTTCAGGGTCCAAGTTTCACACCCGTAAAATAAAACAGACCACACAATAATTCTCTAATATACACATTAAACTGTCTACATGTTTCTAATGTCTTTTGTGTGAATACAATTTGAATTTGAATTGAAATAAATCAAAAATGTCAAAGTTCTTGGACTCACTTATGGGTTCAAATAAAATCAAATAGTTTCACGTGAAAGTATAAGGAACGCGATACCCGAAGTAAAGTCCTTGCTAATGAGCCCTGCCGATATAATGGAGTCGTGCACAAAGCGAGAATCACAGGCTGCATTGTGTTAGCACTGCATACATATCAAACTGTAACAAAAGCAGCACAAACAAAGACCCTTATAGTCCCATCATGTTACTCAATTCATCAATATCGTTCGCCTTTGTACGTTAATACAACCAGCTTGCATTGTGTGACAACTGTATCTTTTGTTAGGAGCTGCATAAGGCGGTGAAACGCAAGAACCTGGCATCATCCAAGTTTATGAATCACGAATACTTACTAACTAACCATCACATCGTCTCCATAAAGGAGTAGGTAGACAAAATGGACCACCACAATATTCTATCCTGATCTCGATTCCTCAACATTCATACAGGTATATCTTGTCATGCTTGCAAGTCGATTTCTCTGACTTGGCAAACCGTAGAATTGGGCGCTCACAGTTGCGTTGGCGCGACGATATCCGGAAGAGGGCGGGTTGTGTCTGGATGCGGATCGCTCTGGATAGAAGGGAGTAGAAATAATACGAGAGCATATAATCTAGCGCCACTAGCGATGGTTTGTGTACCTTAATAGCAAGATGGGAATGTAGAGTGTAGCGCACAACACGAATGTTCATGAAATTAAAATCAGATATATATCTTATAACAGAACAACATGGATTCGGAAAGGGGCGCTCTACTGAAACTAATCTCACGGTATTCACAAAAAAACATAACAAGGGCCTTGGATAATGGTCACCAAGTTGACTGTAACATATAATGATTTCTCAAAGGCCTTAGATACTATGAACGACGACATTCTGATTGCAAAGCTATCTCAAATTGGATTCTCTTCTCAGTTGATTATGTTTTTTATTAGTTACCTCGAGGGGAGAAAACAATTTGTCTTATACGGACTTTTTCAATCGGAACCTTTTTTTGTAAATTCACGGTTCCACAAGGTTCAAACCTAGGACCACTCCTCTTCACCATCTTCATAAAAATAATATTGCAAAGGTCATAAGCTTCTCGCGTTTTCTTTTATTTGCTGATTATCTGAAATTATTCCTAGAAATTACCAATCCTGACGCCTGTCTTCGCCTCCAGCCGGACATTGATATTAATATTAGATTGTTTTACCTACCGGCCACCAGAACCAATCTGCCTCTGGTGACACTGGTGGGAAGAGCAATAAGTTTGCTGAACGCGGTCTCCCCGGAGATCGACGTCTTTCATATTAGTGAAGGTACGTTCAGGGGACAAATACTATTGACTTTAGAAAGAATCTTGTCTTCCTAATGTCGAACCATCTCTAATGCATTCCCGGTATTATGTTGTCTTTTTATAATATTTTACCTGTACTCAATAGATGCCTTAAACATTTTCCTGTTTGTAATGTCTTTTGAGTTAATAAACTGATTTGATTTGATTGGATTTGAAAATGAAGGTTTTGCAGATTTTTAAGAAAGAATGAATATTTCAAGCTCTTCAACGATACCTAAATCGTGTCACGTATGCTTTTAAAGAAACGTAAAAGTGTCTAAAATAAAATTCGTTAAGGGCGTATTACGAGATTTTGACGATTGACTGATCGTGTCTAGACTTAACTCTATTTGAAGTAACTCATACTCAGCCATTCTAATGAAATGTTCGATAGGGTGTGTGATTAAAATGAATCTCTCCCTATAAAACACACTTGACTCTATACTACACAATTTACCAGCTCAATAGATCGCAATATTCATTTCGCAAAAGTACAGGAGACCCCTAATGACAATAATGGGCATTAAATGTGTACTTTAATTACGTGTACAACTTTAATAATTATAAAAAACGATTAAATAACATCGTTTTATTTAATTATTATTTTAAATGAACTTCCATCAAGGGATTTCAGTAAAATCATTTGATTATAGTAAAACAATTAAAATAATTTAGGGTAAATAATAAGTTAAAACAATATTTTCCCTTGTGCATGTAAATGAGGCAGGAAACTGGGCATAAAAGGATGAAAATATAATAAATGCTGTAGAAATGAGATCCCTAGACGGATGTGTTCAAAATCTGTATATGATAGAGTGTCGAAAGAATATAAATATAAGAAGTAAATGCCGTGCGAATGAAAGTGTTGATAGGGATGAAACCGGGCGGCCAATGAAAATAACGTTCTTTCTATATAATTTATTGAATCTAGTACAAGCGATTGATAAACTAGATTTAAGTAGATCCTGTCCGGTGGCGAGATACCGGCAGAAGTTCCTCCGAGTGAAGGGGCAGGCGGTAGCGCGGACTGTAGGTAGTCGGGGAGCAGGCAGCGAGGCGGGCAGCGTGCAGACAACAGAGGGATGAAGCTCGATCAGTAGGACCTCTCGTGTTGACTCGCCGAGCTCACATGCCGACTGCCCATCGCACCCGCCGTTATATAGGCGAGTGAGTCCGTGTGTACGAGGTGGTGGGGGTTCCATTCTGTAGCGCCATTGGTCGGCGCCTGTAGGCCGGTAGTGGGGGTGCCTCTGCGCTCTGTGGTTGGTCGCTTCGGCCGGCTGCGGCTCACTCGGAGCGGCCGAGTTCGGGGCTGTATTTTTCATTTTAATTTTTCACCCGGCACGTGCGGAGCTCCGGGCCGTCATCGGGAGGCGGTGTTTCGGCCTCTATTCATGCACGTATCAGTGTAATGAACAAAATAATCAAAAGCTCATTAAGATGGTTTAGACACATTTAAATAATGAATGATAAAAGAATGGAAAAAAAGTATATGTTAACGGTGTAAGCAGAACTAGAAACAGAGGAAGATCAAGGAAAACATGGCGCGATCAAATAATATTGAATGTCAGCCACGTGAGGAGTCGGATAAATTAACGTGCGTGCTTCATTCGATGTATGAAATTTGAGGATACGAGAGAGAGGAGAGAAGTTTGTCAGGGAAACAGTGTGATAGATAGTTAGTTTTTTAGCTACGTATTATTTACATGACACATGTTTTTTAGAAAAATATTTTTAATCTTTTTAAAATGTGAAATGAAAATTAATTTACCATCACGCGATCTCCTCGAAAAGGTACGCAGAAAGAATGGACTGTCACACTTTTACCAATGCGGCACTTCATTCTTCTCTTTTCGCCCCGCGGGAGACGTGGTGCGAGGGGTTACGAACCTCATCGTCACCAATAGGCATCTACCGCGATCGTCACTTCGATTGTTCAACATTTACTAATTAAATCTTAAACATAAATATAAAACACAATGATATAAAAAAAAAATTATAATATATTCAGTTAAACTCCACTAATGTTTGTGTCTTCGACCGGTTTCAGCAGCTCACTGCCATTGTCTGGTACAAAAAAATCTTTTGATGATCGAGAATCGCTAAACTTAAGCCCTCCACCACTTTCATTTCAAATATAAGCTTAGCGAAATATGATAAAGGTACCAGAAGATGGCACTGAGCTACCAAAATCGGTTAAAGACAACCCTAGTGGATTTTAACTAAAAATACATTTAAAACAAAGTGTATATTTTTATTTATTGTTTCTTGAACAATGATGCAAAACTCCATATTAAATAACTAATACGAATGAAAACGTCAGTTTTATAGAAGTTTTATTATATTTTATGGAAACGACATGTTTCACCCTTCTAAGGAATCATCAAATGATATTTGATAATGCCTTAGAAGGGCGAAACTCACTACTTCTAGAAAACTGACGTTTTCATTCGTATTTTTAAATTTTATTTTCATTACTTACTTCTACTATGAAATTTCTTCTTCTCCTTCTTCTTCCTTGTTGTAGACCTTAGTGGTATCTTCTCTAGAGTGTTGCTTCTCCTGTGAGGTAGACTACCAGCTGTCCTTCCATCTTTTAGGAGGTCTTCCACGAGGACCAGTCCCATGAGCCCGATTATGCGATGCAATATAGGGGAGTCTAGCGGTGTCCATTCTTTGAACATGAACGTACCAGTCCCTTTTTCGTTGTCTGCTCCATCTTTTAATATCCTCAACATGTTTTAAAATAACATTTTTTTTAGAAACAAATATAACAGAAAGCTAAACTTTCTTTCCAAAATAACAAATAAAACTTTGAAAGCTCTAAAAAAACAATGTTGTGTTATGAAGTTTTTTCGATAGTCTGAACTGTAGCCATAGCTCATGGCTATGCCTACATGGATGTTTCTCATTCCTCGCAGGATAAATTATACGATAGGACCGATATTGAAGTTCTAATGTAATTAAGTTATAGTATAAGACTTATGAAGCCTCACACCCTATTCCTGGAGCCCGCCTGGTATTACACTGGCTGGGGTGGATGTCTATACTACTGCCTGTGTATGCGTGTGTGTTATACAACGAGAAAAAATAAAACCCGAAGAACTGATCAATACAATTATTTCGTCTACATTCACCATTAATTTATTAAATGTTTAAATAAAAACTTTGTTATGAATATCAAAATTAAATATAATAAGTCGCGACAGCTGTTTTGCTAACCGATGTTAGCATCATCAGGTCTTACAATCTACTAGTTGTTCGACTAATTATATTCAATTTTTATATTCTCGACAAAGTTTCTAGTAATATTGAAATATCAAGCAGGCAAGATACTGAGATATGATGTGAGGAACACCAGAATAAGAGAGATATGTGAGGTTGAGGATATTATAAGATGGAGCAGATAGCGAAAAAGGGACTGGTACGGTCATGTTCACATATTAGACATCACCAGACTACCCTAATATTCCACTATATAATCAGCCTCGTGGGACTCGTCCCCGTGGAAAACCTCCTAAAAGATGGAAGGACAGCTGGGAATCTACCTCACAGGCAGTGGCGGTACTCCCATAGAAGCCCAGAAGCCCGGCATGCGTAAGAAATTTTTAATCAAAACCCCCAAATATAAATAATCATGCCCCCGCATATACCAACAACCCACAAAATCACCTTCGAATAGTGTTCCCATCAGACGTAAAAGGAATAGCCACAAGAACTGAACCTCTGTACGCCAAAAAAGGTTTTGATTCAAAATTTCTTACGCAAGCCGGGCTTCTGGGCTTCTATCGAAGTACCGCCACTGCTCACAGGAGGAGCAACACTCTGGAGAACAGACCACATAGGTCTACAATAAGGAAGAAGAAGTAGAAGAAAAATTAAATTAACACATACATGTTTCGGACACAGAGGCCCTTCATCGGCGTAGTTAATTATTGTTTATATGTAAAATTTATATTTGTTATGACAAATGCATTAACGTTCGAAAAAAATCATTTTAATACATGTCAAAACTAACCACTTTCATGAAACTTTTGTTTTAACATTTATTTTTTATATACAATAATTATCGACACGGATAATTTCATTTTCATTTTTAATCAAGTGTTGTTTACAAAGAAAAAAACATTATACAATGAATCCGCAACACAAAGCTATGGTGAATATAGAAACAAATATTTCTTATTTATACACCATAGAATGATTTTGGGACTCAGCGTATCAACTTGGAGGCATAGGACCAATCAAGAGATCCGTAAGATGACCCAGCAGCCCCTTATAACGAGCACCGTAGGAGCCGGTCGCCTAGCATGGATTAGGCACGTATGCCGAGTTGAAGAGACCAGAGCAATCAAGACCCTGTACGCGTATAGACCGACCGGAGTAAGTATTCTAGGAAGGCCTAAACAGCGCTTAATGGACAATGTTCTGGCTGATCTGGCTAGGTTAGGCGAATTGGACTGCTGGGAGCAAAAGGCGCAGGATCGAGGAGCTTGGCGAAAAATCATCAAGGAGGCTAAAACTCTTCAAGAGTTGTATGGCCATAGAAAGTTACACCATCACTTTGTGTTGTGGATTCACATTTGAATAACTTTTTGAAAACATCGTATTTTTACAACATATTTTTGCTATTTTCAAAAACATGTTTCGGGACATAGAAGCTCTTCCTCAGTGTATTTTTTTACACTGAGTTTATTTTTATTGTTTAACCCTTTGAAAAAACGGTGCGATGTGTAGTTAGTTAGTTACAATTATAAAAATGTATTTATTTTAATATTTTAACATGCTAAGAGCGTTTAATGACCTTTTACAATTGACAAGTAACTTTTTAAAATTCTGACAAGATAATTCCCGGGCCAACATAAATATTCTTCTTTTTCGTGTATCATATCGAGTGCCCCTGACGTCGACTGTGCATGTTCTTGACTAATTACTATTAAATGTTATAAACAAATCAAATTTAAATTAAAATAATTTATGTAAATAAAAAAGTACCACCTTCTCCAACTGATATTGGAGGGGAAAATTGAGGGACGCCGAGGGCCTGGAAGGAGACAAATATCCTGGCTGGAAACGTGAGGGAGTGGACCGGTATCCAAAGTGTGGAGGAGCTGTTGCGAGCGGCGCAAGACAGGGATAGGTTCGCCGAGGTGATCGCCAACGTTGGGGGGACCCGACAGGGCACTCGAAGAAGAAGAATTGAAAATTAAAAAAACAATTTAATTACAATTAAATATCAAAATAAAGACAATTAAATAAAGGCAATTATCATCGAGTCTTTATTCATCAGCACAGTAGCTGCTGTATTTAATGCCATGTGATTAGATCATAAATTCGCCATAAACTCGAGAGTGTTCGATAAATCAGAAACATCTTAAATATTTGATAAGCCTATTATATATCGCTTAAGTAATTTGACTCGGAGTTTTCCGTATCGATGGAGGCGTTAACTACAACTTTGTATGTTCCAATCATTTGATGCCGAGGTACTTTATGCTTAATGATCCGTCATGATATGGAAATAAAACTCTCTGAGATATAAACGCTCCATGAAATAAAGATAGGATAATTTTTTTGTGAAATTCCTCATCACCGTATTCTTCTGTATGTAGATCTGGACAGGATATCAAATTTGGTCCTGTGATGAAAACGTCGAACTTTTCTCCACATCTTTGGTGGTCGTCCAGGTGGTGGTTGACCCTCTGGACTCTCGTACATTACGATCTTGGATATCCTCGCCAGGTCCATCTTCTTGACTGTCTTAATCTCATTATGTCATCAATTGTGTAGGTTCTGTGAATCTATTCGTTAAGGATAATACCTCTAAGGGGGTTACCCACAATTTCTGCTAAGCTTGATCGATTGGGGGATTGTTTTAAATAATCTGATTATTAAATATTATTAAGATGTTATATAAGGATATAACAAAGGTGTTCTTCTACCGACCCTTATGTTTGGAAGGGAATCATGTAACTGGCAAAAGAAGGATGACAGTAGAATAAATGCAGTAGAAATGAGATCTCTTAGACGAATGTCTGTATACTCTGTGTATGATAGAGTGTCGAATGAAAATATAAGAAGTGAATATGGTGTCAATGATGGTGTTATGAACAAAATAATGAAAGGATCATTAAGATGGTTTGGACATATGGAAAGAATGAGAATGAAGAAAGAATGGTAAAAAAATTATATGTCAGCGATACAAATGGAACCAGAAATAGAACAAGACTGAGGAAAACGTGGCACAATCAAATAAATCAAATATTGAATGTCGGCCATGTGAGGAGTCAGAGATATCGACGCGCGTGCATGACACGATGTATGAATGTTGAGGAAGCGAGAGAAATATGTCAGAAAAGAAAAGTGTGGTAGTTCCATTCTTTCTGCCTACCCTTTCGGGGAGACGGTGTAATGGTTAGTTAGTTAGTTAAGATGAAAGTTTTCCAAGCTATTTTAACCCACAGGTTTCTTTTAAAACAATGCATAAGGTTGCCCTGGAAAAATTGTTATTTTGTACTCAATAAGAAAGCTATATTTATGTTGTATTATAAATAAAGCTTTTCTGCTTGGTTCATCGGCAACTTTGGTCTAAATATTTGCATTGTAAGTACGATTTTTGAAATGATGTTCAAATCAAATCAAATCAAATCAGTTTATTTTCTCAAAAGATATTACAAACATTTTTTTAAGTTTAAGGCATCTATTGTAAACAGGTAAAACAGAATAAATATATAATACCAGGAACGCATGAGAGATGGTTCGACATTAGGAATACAAGATACTCTCCAAAGTCAAGAGTATTTGTCTTCTGAACGTACTTTCACGAATATGAAAGACATCGATCTCCGAAGCGATCATGTTCAGCAGTTTGATAACTCTCCCCACCGGCATCATCAGAGGCAGGTTTGTTCTGCGTGCTGGGAGATAAAACAGTCTGTGCTGACGCTGTCGAAGATAGCCACCTGGAACATAAAGATGGATAGCCTCCAAGATGACGGAATTCTCAAAGAATCCCCTGATAAGTCTGAATAAATGAGTAATGTTATCAAAATGGCACAGGCCATACGTGAAAAATAATTAAGTATACCAATGTCTCATGTTATTCATTATAAATTTTGAAATTGTCGTTCAAAAATGATGTCAAACATCAAAAGAATTTACTTGTTTTTTTTAAATTTATGAAGCAATATTTATGATGGAAGTGTTCCTATTATTAGAACTATGGCTCTCTTATGTCAGACATATGATCATTTGTTATATGTAATTGACGTCTTGAGTATTATTAAATTTATATGTGAGTCTGTTTGTATCTGTGACGTATAATCTCTCTCTACAAATGGAGGTACTTTGCTGTTGGCTGGAAATAGCTACTAAAATTCACTTCTCTTACAAAAAAATTGTTCACGCCTTAAGTTTATCTAAAATGAAAAAATATAAATTTGTCTTACTGACTAAACTAACTTACCATCACGCCGTTTCCAAGGAGGGCTAGGCAAAGAGGATGGACTGCCACACCATATCCTGACATAACTCTCGCGCATCTTCTACATTCATACACCGTGACCTGTACGCTCTTCGATTGTTTCTACTTCGAATTTGATTTATTTGGTCATGCCATGGCTTCCACAACTCATCTTTCCACTCACACTACTAATACATGATATTTTGACCATTCTTCTCTTATCCCTTTGTTCCACATGATCAAACTATCTCAGGGATCATTTTTTAATTTTACTTCGAAACAATCGTCTCCTTACATTTCTAACTTTGTCCTTTCCGCTTTGCCAATATGAACTAATTAAATAATTATCAATATACTTAGGAAATTGAAAATAACTTTGTTTAATCCACAAAATATTAAAAAACACGACATGTTTCGGAGGATAACTCCATCTTCAGGTGGAGATGAAGGTATCTGAAGATGGGGGTATCCTCCGAAACATGTCGTGTTTTATTAATATGTTGTGGATTAAACAAAGTTATTTTCAATTTCCTAAGTATAAGTAACTAACTAACCATCACGCCGTCCCCCCAAAGGGGCAGGCAGAAAGAATGGACTGCCACAATTTTCTTTCCTGACATATTTCTCTTGCATCCTCAACATTCATACATCGTGTCATGCACGCGCGTCGATTTCTCTGACTCCTCACATGTTCGAAATTTAATATTTGATTTATTTGATCGTGCCACGTCCTTTTCCTCGGTCTTCGTCTATTTCTGGTTCCATTTACATAGTTAACATATAATTTTTTCAACAACATTTTGAATGTATACAAATTCTTGTAGACAAATACTGGATTTCACCCATTGATAAATTATTTTTATTTTACAAGGATTAATTGTATCTCAATAGAGACGAAGATGCAAATTGTTTTCTGTGTATACATTCAAAATGTTGTTGTATAAATATAACTGGTACATGCAGGCAAAAAATTAGAGAGACATCTCCAGGCGAAATCTAGTACTGTATGATTTGCATAGACTTTCACAGTACATTAATAAAGGTTTTCTGCTTAGTGCTTTCTAATCTTAATATAGATGACGCTAGTGTAGAGTGAACATAAAAATGTGAAAATAGGTGTAGAAACCTACCATATATACAAGTTCCAAAAAGTTTGTCAGACGTGGTGGTCATAACGGGGGAATGGGTTAAACGTGAAGCGATCGCTCAACCCAACCAATGACAGGTCATAAGTCCTGTAAGCGCCTCGGCCACCACCTTCTGTTCCCAGAAAACAATTTGCATCTTCGTCTCTATTGAGATACAATTAATCCTTGTAAAATATAAATATAATTTTTTACTATTCTTTCTTCATTTATTCTTTCCATATGTGCAAACCATCTTAATGATCCTTTCATTATTTTTTCATAACATCATCATTTGCACCGCATTCACTTCTTATATTTTTATTCGACACTCTATCATACATAGAGTATGCACACATTCGTCTAAGAGATCTCATTTCTACTGCATTTATTCTACTTTCATCCTTCTTCTGCCAGTTACATGATTCGCTTCCATACATAAGCGTGGGTATAAGACTATGGAATTCCACAGTGTTAATGCCTCATCGTTTAATAGGTTAAATAATTATCACTTAAACGTTTAATATCGGTCTAAACAAGACGTAAATGTTTTCGAAATATGATTATTATTGCTCTAAAAGATCAACCAAACAGTCATAATGGAGTTTACAGGCAAAGGACACGGTATAATTGAACAATAATCTGTTACGATTATCCCGTAATTAACGTGAATAAATATTATTCATTCGAGCTATAAAATGGAGTCATGAACCTTAGTTGCGACCGTAAAAGATTAACTATAATCGCATAGCGGCAGCAGTCCCAGTTAGTGAGGCTGTCATTAGGATCGAGTTATTAATTTGGCTATTTGATAACGAATAAACAGTCGCGAATTTCAGGGGTATCAAACAACATCATAAACATGCATTTGTATTCGCTTGAAACAGTGGCGCAATTGTTATAAAATTTAAGCAAATAATAATAAATATTAACTGTTAAAATTTAAACGCTGTTCTGGTATAAAAAAAATTGCTGATAAATTTTAACAGCTGTTTCGCCAACCGTTGTTGGCATCATCAGGTTATTCAGCTATCGCGATATTCGTATGACAACAATAAATGTTTTCAATATTTTTAATTATTTAACACAATACTGGTGTTTACACAATACTTACTAGTATACTAAATTAGATATGTTATTCAACCTATGTTGACATCATCAGGTGTTACAGTAATATAACAAATGTCAAATTTTCGTGATTTTTCGAACGTTTATGTGTATTTGTTCCTATGTCAATTTGAATTATTTTTTTGAAATAATTTTGAAGTTCTTGCGTTGAGTGATGTACCTAATTGTTTTAATTAAAATAACGGTTAGTTACTACTTATAGGAGAAAATGTTAAAAGTTGAAAATATAATTATAATCAATAATAATAAACAACGGTACTTAGAAGAAACAACATAATATAGAGTCACAAAAACGACCATCATTTCGAAACCAAAAACACATTTTTTTTGCATGTAGCAAATGATTCTCAAAAATTTTAAAGGCAAAGAAATGTTATAAATAACCAAATTCCAACTTATTCCTTATTAGTATATAGTACATTAAAAACTTTTCCCCCTCTAAAATCTAGCAAAATTAATTATGTCTTTAATCTTTAATGTTTCATCGTTTTTGACTTTATATTATGTGTAATTGTTCTTTCTAATTACTGTTTTTATTATCATAAAGGTTATTATTATTTTTTTTTATATAAGGGTATTTTCCACCTTTAACATTTTCTCCTATAAATAGTACCTTACTCAACTCCAGCGAGAACTTCAAAATTATATCAACGGAATTATTCAAATTGACATAGGAACCCCAGAATCCCACACGCTGTGGCGCATTTGATTCCTGCTGGCTGCAGTCCCCCTGGAAGACCGCCGAAGAGATGGAGAGATAGTTGGGATTCAACCTCCCAAGAGAGGCCAGCCTGATTTCAGGAACAGACCAAAGGTCTATAAGGAGGAGAAGAAGAAGAAGAAGAAGACATAGGAACAAATACACATAAAGGTTCGACAAATCACGAAAATTTGACATTTGATATACGAGTATTATTGTAACACCTATTTCGTCAACATAGGTTGACGAAACAGCAGTCGCATAAAATAAAAATACAATTGGGATACATAAAACAAAGTTTTTTTTAAATTTATCAGTTTATATGAAATAAAATTGTTTTAAATTTTATGTATGAGTTCATCTTTTCTGAACTCAAACATAACTCTGAGAATCAAATGAGTTTAAAATATATTGACATAAAAAAATGCTTCTACTTAAAAAAAACTCCCCTCCAAGAAGACGTTCAATGTCACCTTTATGGGTCTTGCAGAATGGAAAGTGACTTTGGTTTCTCTGTCTAGTAATTTGCTCACTTACAGTCATTATGAGACGGTATCTACGTCAGTTTTTACCCAATCTTTAGCGTGCTAATTTAAGTAAGACTATTTTAACATTTAACTATCAATTTTAATTAACTTAGTTCAAATAATGTACCCAGACTTTATTAAAGCCATGGAAATTACTTTGAATAGATTGTAATTAATAGTGAGTCTCTGGGGCTAGGAGAACAATGGGAATTAAGTAGCAATGTTCATGAAAAACAATAAAATTTTAAGAGTTTTCACTAGTTACAGATACAAAAATGGGATCTCTAATAATTTACATAACGTAGTTTTTTAACCCTTCCATTACTGTGCTAAAAAACGGCACGGGTCATGTGGTGCTGTGTTATCAAGCATAGAACTGGCAAAAGAAGGATGAAAGTAGAATAAATGCAGTAGAAATGAGATCTCTTAGACGAATGTGTGAATACTCTGTGTATAATAGAGTGTCGAATGAAAATATAAGAAGTGAATGCGGTGCGAATGATGGTGTTATGAACAAAATAATGAAAGGATCATTAAGATGGTTTGGACATATGAAAATAATGAATGAAGAAGTAATGGTAAAAAAAATATATGTTAACGATACATCGTTACAAATGGAACCAGAAATAGAGGAAGACCGAGGAAAACTTGTCACGATCAAATATATCAAATATTGAATGTCGGCCATGTGAGGAGTCAGAGAAATCGACGCGCGTGCTTGACACGATGTATGAATGTTGAGGAATCGTGAGAAATATGTCAGGAAAGAAAAGTGTGGCAGTCCATTATTTCTGCCTACCCCTTCGGGGAGACGGCGTGATGCTTAGTTAGTTAGTTTTTTTTTTAAATTACTAATTAACCATCACGCCGTCTCCCCGAAAGGGTAGGCAGAAAGAATGGACTGTCACACTTTTACTGATGCGGCACTCCATCCTTCTCTTTTCGCCACGCGGGAGACGCGGTGTGATGGGTTGCGAACCTCATCGCCACAGGTAGTTAGTTAGTTAGTTCGTCAAATAGTATTTTTTTATATTTTATATTCATGTATCATGTTTTGTGAGAGTCGGACATGTAAGAGAAAAAAAATTTGATAAAATATGACCAAATGCGTTTTACAGCATTTATAGGTACATACCTTCCAGTAGGGTATGTCGCACTGTAGCACTTCCATTCATTCGAGTCCCAATAAATATGATTATTCACTGTTGCTTATGACAAACACCTTAATTCTGCTGGCAAGACTGATCATGATTAATGATTTGTCTTTATTGCGTTTGCGAATATATAGGTATAACTACCGAGATTGAGTCGTAAATGAGTTGTAAGGGATAGTCGTATAATTTAATGCTAACTCCTTTGTGATGTCCCAAATAAATTCGATTGATTGTATTGTGTATTAATCTTCAATTTTCAATAAAATTCTTGTTCACTGTATAATCTATAGATACAAATAAAACAAAGTCGTATTAGTTACACCATTTATAACTCAAGAACGGCGGGACCAATTATGGTGATCTTTGATTTGTTGGATTTGTCTCCGTCCCAAATAGCAGATTAACTATTAAAACATCATAATTCACGCAAAAAAAAAATATGAAGAAAATTCATTTTCTCATACATTTTGTATGGAACGGCTTTGATGATAAGAAATAAACGTTTGCCTCAAATCCTCGACTCTAGCGCTATGTGTTATTTGTCATGAAGATGAACAAATCACAAGGCCAATCTTTGGGTATATGTGGCCTGAATCTAGAAAATGAACGTTTCTCTCACGGTCCATTGTACGTAGTATCACGTGTCGGCAAACCATCCGATTTGTTCGTTCTCGCACCTGACAACAAACCGAAAAATGTCGTATATCACAAGGTGCTACAATAAAGGGAATCGACCCGAGTGCACCCCATCCAGCGAATAGTTTAATAGAAAGTATTGTACTTGTAACAATGTTACGTGAATCATTACGATTCGCTTCAATAAAACAAATGCCTTGCTGTCACGTGAATTATATTAATTCTTGGCTATTAGGTTCTCAACCGATCACACCACGTCTCCTGCGGGGGCGAAAAGAGAAGGATGGAGTGCCGCATCGGTTAAAGTGTGGCAGTCCATTCTTTCTGTCTACTCCTTCGGGGAGACGGTGTGATGGTTAGTTTTGTTTAGTTTCCAATGTAATCAAAATACTTTTCATTTCGATTTTTGTACATTTTTTTAACTTAATTCATTTTGAGTATTCATTTTAATTTAATAAAAAAACTTAATTTAATTGGGCTAATAAGTTAACACAACATTTATTGATTCTGAGGCAGTACGTAAAAATCAATCATTCTAATCGATGATTAAGTAGATAACGAATAAATTCCGAATATACATATCCAATATTATTTCTACTAATAGAGATATTAAGGTTATCAGAAGCAATATGTACTAAGAATACATCGACGGCAAAGAAAGGTAAAGGTACATGTCAGATATTCATGTAAAATTATTCGGAAAAGTTTTGGGGTCTGGAGTGAAACACGACTAAACCTCATAACTGAAATATAACTTGGCTAATGGTTAGCAAAGTAAACTTTCAAAAGTATTCTGCGATGCACACTTTTGTTGTCTACAACTTCTTAATTTCTTATTTAATTTTTAATTATCTCCTTTTTAATAGATCTGACAGTCTGTGACACGGAATTCATGTCTCGTCGGATGATGAGGTCCAGCTCTCCTTCCATCTCGGTGGGCGGTGTCCGAAGGGGATTTCATAAGCGGATGTGTGTGCAAGTCTATCACCATCCAGTATCTTATTCTAGATCTACTTCATTGAATGATATCCTCTATTTCGCAAGTTTTTTTTTATGTCTACGTCGCGGACACGATCTCGGAGAATTTTTTAATTAATTGATCTTAGAACCTTCATCTCCGATGTTCTTAGTAGTCCCTTAGTTCACACAGTGTCAATAATAGATAATGATAAGTCGCACGTATGTTTTATAAATTCTGATCTTGCTGTCAATACGCATGTGCTTGTTCATCCAAACCAGATTCTTCAGATATCCTGACATGGCAGAGGCTTTACTGACATGTGTTCGTAATTCGGTATAAAGGTCATTTTGGCTACAGATCTCTACTTCCAAATATCTGAAAGTCATTACTTGCTCCACAGGTATATCATCAACAGTTTTTAATTATGCCCTACTTAAAATCTAATTTAGCATCTATACTTTTAGAACTACGCATACAATTTATCAAAGTCGGGAAACGTGAGCATCCTGAAAAATTGATAACATAGTGAGATGACAGAGAAGACGATTCTGGGGGGACCACATCGAGAAGATGGATCCAGCGAGGATTCCTAAGATCGTGTTGCTCGAGACTCGAGAGGACCACCAGGACGACCACCAAAGAAATAGATAGAAGACTCGTCGTCTTCATCACATGAAGAAATTTGATATTCGGCAAACAGATCACGAGATCTTGAATAATAATAGTAATAAGATAAAAATTATTTATCCCCAAAACGTCATTCAAAAAGGACACTATGAGACATAGATGTTGGTATTTTTTAGTTGTTCTTCGATAATCATTTACGCATCCATTAAAATAATGGTATATTGTATATAATTACAGACAGTAGGTGGTATAGAAGACATAACGTTTACCTCCTGATCCAGGGGTTTGAGAATGGACATAACCCGATTCCTTCTACATATGCCAACCAATGTTTGTTGTTTGTAATACCTGATAATGCCAACATCGGTTGGCGAAACAGTTGTCGTGACATTCTTAAAAAGTCTTCTTCTTTTTTCTTATTGTAGTCCCATGTGGTCTGTTCTCCAGAGTGTTGCTCCTCCTGTGAGGTAGGTTCCCAGCTGTCCTTCCATCATTTAGGAGGTCTTCCACGAGGACGAGTCCCATGAGGCTGATTATGCAATGCATTGCATTTACGCTACCAGACTCCCCTATATTGCAAAATAGGGGAGTCTGGTGGTGTCTATTATATGTACATGACAGTACCAGTCCCTTTTTCGCTGTCTGCTCCATCTAATAATATCCTCAACCTCACATATCTATCTTATTCTCGTGTTCCTCACGCGACCCCTCAGTGTCTTGCCTGCTATCGTCCTCAGTGTCTTCATTTTGGAAGTCCTCAAAACTTGTTTGGTCCTTACTGTGTCTGCCCTTACTTCGACCATATGTTCCCATATGTTATTATTGGTCTTACGCATGCTTGAGAAAAGTATATTATGAAAATTATGATATTATAAGAGTGGTAAATTTATCAGTTAATAATGTTAAAGTATCATAGTGTCTCGGCCATAACAATGGACTATTTAAAATTAAATAGAGACAGATGCAGTCATTTGCCTTACATTTCTTCCTTATTTCACCTTCGATATTCTACCATAAATATCGTTTTCTTGTACATTATTATCAGTAATCTTATTTCTACGGCATTTATCCTACTTTCATCCTTTTTTTCCCAGTTAGCACTAGACCTCCATTATGTACTGCGATCTTTGTTTTAAAGAATTTATTTTTATTTAAAAGTAAACGAATCCTAAACAAACTTACCCTATTAAAATTAATAATGTATACCTGTGTTTTGTACCAACAAAATAGTTTCTTTCGAATCTTGAAAGTTTTTTTTATAGAGCCAAACCAAACTTTACTTTTCATTACAACGCGAAGTTTTGTGTTTGGAGCGGCTAACAATAATGAAATTATTTAAAGGAAAACCAATAAGCACTGCTCCCGCTGAGAAAGTTTCAATTATTCCGGAGCTTTTGAAAAAACTTTGGCGGGAAAAAAATCTATCGCGCTGTTCAAGTTGTAAGATTATTGGCCGCTTTGCTTTGCTGGTGCACTTGATGTAAGAAGGTTTGCTTATTAAAAGTTGTTTTTGATTCAAGAAGGTAAAAACAACATCACAATTGGATTTATTTTATTTGAATAACCAATTCAAATTTTAAGGTCAGAAAGCATAAATATATAAAGTCGTCGATATTTTTAAATTTTCTAAAAGTTTGAAAATTTGATTTGGATCATTTTCTAGAAAACAGACGTTTTCATTCGTATTAATTTTTAAATATGGTGTTTTACACAATTCTTTAAACTGTAAATAATATGTTTACTTAATATTAATAACTATCTGGATTATATTAATATGCTATGTGGAGGAAAATATACAAAAACTACATAAAAAGATCGTAACGCCTCTATACGATAACTTCAGCCAAAGGTCTTCATTACTTGCTTCTCTTGTTGTTCTTATTGTTTCTTTTTACTTAATTGTTCTTAATTTCTATAATTATCTTGTGTTTTTTTTATGTTTATGTCAATAGTTTATATTGTATTTTTTAAATTTCACAATTGTTAATTGTCATAAAAAAATGGTTTTCTTTTTTTGTACTCTATAATCATAAGCGCTTTGGTTATACGAGTATACTGTGATGTTTATGATTTTAAAAATAAAGAAATTTAAATTGAAAATTTAAATTAGGGTGACACTAACCTTCCTATCTACGAACTTGGATAATATCAAATGGGAAATATAATCGACGTGCGTGCATGATACGATGTATGAATGTTGAAGAATCGAGAATAGTATGCCAGGAAAAAACAGTGTGGCGGTCTATTATTTCTGCCTACCCCTTCGGAGAGACGGCGTCATGGTTAGTTAGTTAGGAAAATATTTTCCTTTGGTCCATTCAAGAGTGAGGAGTCTCATCTCTAAACGAGCTAAGCGGAGCAAACCCTTCGAACGCCTGATAATGAGTACTTTTTTAGGATTTTTAAAGGTCATAAAATAAGCGCATAATTTTAAATATTTTTTATTAGAAACTGTCCACCTGATCGAAAGTTACTTAAGACTCAATCTTATATATCGACTGACGCAAAGATTGCAGTGCACGATGAAGTTCTAGTGCCGACCTTTATGTATGGAAGATAAGCTTTGAGTTGGCAGAAGAAGGATGAAAGTAGAATAAATGCCGTAGAAAAAATATCACAAAGAAGAATGTGCGGAAAAACAATGTATGATAGAATGTCTAATTATCAAGTAAGAAAGGAATGTAAGGCGGATAAAATAAAAAAAAGCTGATATTGATAAGACAAACTTTCAACGTGTAATATAAATAGTTTTCTAAAAGCGAAGGAGCTTACAGAAAAATTCAAAGTTTAGACATTAATTTTCATGATTTAACTGCCCAAGGAGGCGCCGTTTTATTTTTCTTTTCATTCTGCGAGCCATTGTTCGCCCCGTCTCGAACTTGTAATGACTTTAATGGTATTTTTTCACCAAACCCTACGGAGAGGCAAATGACTTGGATTATATTCGTTATTTGTTTGAGAAATTTTCCCTTTAAAATCTCAATAATAAATTCAAAATATCATGTGTTATAATTGGTGTCTGGCATAAACGAGAGGAATGCTGTTGTAAAAAACTAACTAACTAACTAACCATCACGCCGTCTCCCCGGAGGGGTAGGCAGAAAGAATGGAACGCCACACTGTTCTGTCCTGACATACTTCTCTCGCTTCCTCTAAATTCATACATCTTGTGATGCACGCACTTCGTTTTTTCCGACTCCTCACGTGACCGACATTCAATATTTGATTGATTTGATCGTGCCACGTTTTCCTCGGCCTTCCTCTATGTCTAGCTCCGTTTACGCCGTTTACATATACCTTCTTTACCATTATGTTTTCACTCATTCTTTCCATGTGTCCAAACCATCTTAATGGCCCTTTCCTTATTTTGTTCATAACACTTTCTTTCGCACCACATTCACTTCTTATACTTGCATTTGTCAGTCTATCAGATACAGATTTGCGACACAATCATCTTAAAGATCTCATTTCTACTGCATTTATTCTACTTTCATCATTTATTTGTCAGTTCCGTGCTTCACTTTCATACATAAGGGTCGGCACAAGAACACCATTATGCACTGCCATCTTAGCTTTTTTGGATAGGCTTTTGTTTGCGATGACAACTTTATGTGCACCTTTAATTCTATTCTTTCACCTCTTTCATACACTTGTCCATATATAGATTATTTTTTCTTTTCTTTTCTTTAACAGCCGTTGTCGTCCACTGCTGGACATAGGCCTCCCCCATACTTCTAAATGTGTACGTCATACGGGGGGTTGTTGGCATTACAACGCCACGCTTGCCAGACGGGTTGGCGAGGTGTCCTTCCACGTTAGCCTATGCATCAATATTATCCACCGAGGTTATTCACACTCGATCTCTAACATTTCGCATAGTTTCCAGGGGGAGACCAAAGTCGAGGAGGTGTGGATAGGTACTTGGGATCAGATCAATCCTCCAGCGTAGCATGGCCATCATCACGGTGATGGCCATGCACCGCTCACATAGATAAAAACATATAAATATAATTATATAATTATAATTATAAATTATATAGATTAAAACATATTAATACATATAGATTAATACCATAAATACCTTTCAAGGTATTAATCTGCTAGAAACACATGGAAATAAATAAACGAACTTCTCTGTAAGTTTGTCGATTTGCAAAAAGCATATGATTGCATAAATAAAGTTAGGTTGTTGTATCGGACGTACGGGGGCGATTAAAACTTCCCGATATTATCACTTAATTTCATCTATCTATTTGTGTTTGTGCGGCGTTGGAATCGTGGGCTGAATTAGGTAACGGGCGGAGAGAGGGGACTGCGCTGAAAGTCTGCTACATAGGACGCCGAGGCCAGCAAGCTGTGTGCGAGCGAGAGAGGGCACACAGGGGTCCGCGGCGTCCATTTTGGCCAGTCCCACAATTCTCCCCGTACATATTTTGCTCCCGGTTTTAACGTCGCAACTTTGTGTATTTAGAGTATAAGTCTTCTTTTTTGTATTTTTCTTGTATAATTGATCATAAGGAATAAACGAGGCGGTCGGGACGGAGTGAAGTGTGAACGGTCGAAGCGTGGGGTGGCGAAAACAGTGGGAGGCCTCGCGGCCGGCAGGTAGCTTTGAGAAAGTGCCGCCAGGTGGCACTGCTACCGGGACCGCCGCCGGCAAATCGTATAAATAGGTGGGCCCTGGGCAGAGCAAATCAGTGCATGCCTAGAGCCTGCCAAGAGCATCAGTTGAAAATAGCCTTTATAAAGGCTGAGCCCTCGCACACCCCACTTCGCATCACGCTTCACTCTCTACCGATCGCCGACTAAATATAACTTGCTTATTATTTTTTCGCCCGCTTTCGGTACGAGAGTTAAGTAGCATCACGCCCCTTTCCCCGTGGACTACATCGGAGACGAGCAGCAGTCGGCGCCACAAATAAAAAATTACAGGGACGTCCAGTGCGTCCCGTACATGGTCCTTCGAGCCGCGGATCAGTCTCATCTCCGATGTCGCCTTCACTCCGCTCCGGGAAGGAAGCCTCCAGTGGGCCCGCTGGACCTTCCACCACCACAGCCGGAGAGAATGCACCGCCTTCCACCCACTTCGCTGCCGCCCCGGGCCTAGCGCCCCCGGCAGCCCCTCTCACCGCAGCCGAGCAGCCTGCGCCCGCCGTTCGTGTGCCTTCCGGGGACCAGACGACCGCCGAGTGGCTGCAGACATGTTCATCTGCGCCCGCCGACTGCGGGGCTTCCGCAACAGCCGACCTCACCACGCCGTGTCCGAGCAGGAGCACGGACACCGAGGATGAGGACCAGCCGTCTTCGATCTCTACCCAGGACACCGTCCGCCTGCTCCGCAAGGAGCTGCGGAGGCGCGAGCGGGAGGTCGAGAGATACGCTGCACAGATGGAAGATCTTCAGGCTTCACTGCGTGCACTCACAGGACGAGCGCCGCCAGCAGGAATGACCGCTCCCGGCCCAGGCGGGCCGGCACAAGCAGGTCAACCGCGGCAGGATCCAACGCCGTTCATGCCCGGACAGCAGACCCGGGCCAGCGCGCCGGCGCCCGGCCGAGACGGCCCGGCCCACACCGGCGCGCAGTGGAGGCATGGCGACCCCACATCACAGGAGGACAGGGCGCAGTACCACGATGACGCACCCGCGCCCGGCGCACCAAGCCTGGCGCCAGGTACGCAGTGGGAACAAGCAGATCCTACTCCGAGCGGCTGGGCGCGGCCTTACGACCCGCGTTCAGCCCCCGAACGAGCGCTGCCACTGGGGATGACACCATCCGGTTACAACGGACCGGCACAGGCGTGTCAACCGCGGCAGGTGCCGCCAGCACTCACCCACCAGGAGCCCGGACATCAGCACCATGCAGACGCGTCAGGCGCGCATTGGAGCAGAACGGATCCGACTCCGAGCAGCAGGGTCCCATCATACGACCCCTATGCTGCTGAGCGCAGGATGCAGGACCACAGCAGCGCGCCCGCGCCCGGCCCGAGGGCCCCGGCGCCGGCCGACACGCGGTGGGGACCCACGCAGCCTGTGCAGAGCGGCGAGGAGCGGAGCAGCCACGGGCGCTCCGCCAATCGAGAGGAGCCGCACTACAACGCCGCGCCCGGCCTACAAGGCCCGGCGCCGGACAACACACGCGGGTACGCGGCCGGCACACACGCCCCGCCACCCCGCATGGACGGAGCGCCGATGCAGGCGCTTTGGCCCCCAGTGAGCGGTGGAACGGACGAGTCACTCGCCCGCCTGACCGCCTTGATGGAGAGGGCTGAAGCCAGGAGCCTCAACGATGGCCCTTCCCACTCAACTGAACAGGGGAACCAAATGACGGCCTTCCTCGCCAGACAGTCCATGGCAAAGGACCTTCCCAACTTCGCCGGCGACCCCCTGGACTGGCCGGGCTGGCAGGCCCAATTCTGGTCGTCTACCACCACCTGCAAGATGACCAAGGCGGAGAACCTGATGCGACTTCAGCGCGTACTCGTCGGGAAGGCGCGGGGAGCAGTAGCAAGCCTTCTTTTGGACCCGGAGCACGTCCCGGAAATCCTCGAGGTCCTGGAACGCCGCTTCGGTGACGTCCACTCGATTGCGACACTGACCCTAGAGAGGGTTAGGAAACTCCCCGACCTCCCGGACAACGCAACGAACGAACAGTTCTTCGATTTTAGTGCGGCGATCCAAAATCTAGTGGCGCAACTAAATCTCATGCCCTCGGATTACTTGGCGAACCCGGCGCTGTTGTGCGACGTAACTGCAAAGTTACCTTTCTTTCTGCGGGTGAATTGGGCGCAGACTGCAACCGAGTCAACCATCACCGAGTTCTCGAAGTTCCTCCGGAACATCATGGACCGGATGCCTCGTTTCGGTTGCTCGCTGAGATCAGGAAGGGCCGCGACGGGACGCGAGAGGCGCGACTTCAAGGCCACAGTGCACGCGACAGCGTACGAAGCGACAGCGTACGCCGCGCCCGCGCGCGACACCGTGAGTGCCCCGCCGCGTAAACGCCCCAGTGAATTAAGTGACAATAAAAGTGTAAGAAACGCTTGTGCGATCTGCCAATCACATAAACATAAGTTGAAAAAGTGCCCCGAGTTTACGAAAAGTGATCCGAAACGGCGCTGGGTGCTCGTTCGAGCGGCCGGCGCCTGTGTTGTTTGTTTGGCCTTACACAAAGGTCAGTGTGTGCAAGGACCGTGCAACATCGAGGGATGCGGCGGAGATCACCACGAACTCCTACATAGGACGCAAGCGGTGACGTGCATGCACGTCTCGCGGCCCGACCCAGATGTCTACCTCAAAGTTGCGGAGGTAACGGTGACCGGACCTAGAGGTGCAGCCCCAGTGCACGCTCTCCTCGATGAGGGGTCGACGGTCACCTTAATCGACGCCAGAACGGCAAGAGACGTCGGCGCCACGGGACCGAAGTACGAACTCCGCCTACACGGAGCACTCGGAGCGTGCGCAAAGGACTCTCACTCCCGGCGAGTATCGATATCTCTCCTTAACTCGGAGGGACAAAAGTACACCGTGGAGGCATACACGGTGGAGGGTCTAGACCTCCCACTACAGCCGCTACCCGACGGGCGACGCGTACGACCGGTCATACTGATCGGGAATGATAACGCGCACCTAATAGTGTCACGGGAGGTCTCTGAGAAAGCGGACCTCCCCCTCATGTCCCGAACGGCCCTCGGCTGGTTAGCCAGCGGGAAGATACTTCACGCAACAACCTTGGCGCTACGATCCGAGGACCGGCAGGACACCCGACTAGACGAGCTGCTCCGCTACAATTTCGCGGTCGATTCCCTCGGAGTAACGGCCGCGGAACGCATCAACGCAGACGATCAGAGAGCGGAGCAGCTGATGGAGCAGACCACTCGGAGACTGGCGGACGGCAGCTGGGAGACGGGCCTATTATGGAAGGAAGACTCCTCCCTGCTCCCGGACAATCGTGCGTGTGCGAGGAGGAGGCTACTCACGCTTGAGAAGAAACTGCAGAGGGACCCGCCACTAGCTGCCCAATACACAGAGAAAATGGAGCTCCTGCTTAGCAAGGGTTACGCTAGGCAGTTGAGCGAAGCGGAGGCCGCTGCACCAGCACCACGAAGATGGTACCTGCCCCACTTCTCCATATCAAACCCGAATAAGCCAGGGAAGTTCCGAGTGGTCTTCGACGCCGCCAGCCGCTGCCGAGGGACCTCGCTGAACGACCGTCTGCTGACCGGCCCCGACTTGCTGACATCTCTGCTCGGGAACCTCATCCGCTTCCGCGAGGGCAAGGTGGCTCTCGCGGCCGACATTAAGGAGATGTTCCTGCGCATCAAGATTCGCCCGGCCGACTGGCCCTCGCAGACGTACCTATGGCGCCCGAATGCGCAGTCGGAGCCCGCCGCCTACGTCCTCACGTCCGTGATGTTTGGAGCGACTTGCTCCCCGAGCAGCGCGCACTTTGTGCGCAACAAGGCGGCGGAGGCTTGTGCGCTGAAGTTCCCCGAGGCAGCCATCGCGATCAGAACCAAGTTCTACATGGACGACTATCTGGACGCGGTGGACACCCCGGAGGAGGCCGCCACACTCGTCCGAGACATCCGAGACGCCTTGGCAGCCAGCGGTTTCGAACTGACAAACTGGGCGACCAACGAACCCGCGTCCATCCAGAGTGTGCCCATCGACGCCAGAGCCAAGACGGCTGTAACCATACGAAAAGAGACGCAACTACACATAATCAAGACGACTTACTGGACGGACTCCTCCACGGTCCTATGCTGGATCCGGACGGACCCGCGCAGTTACTCCGCCTTCGTCGCCAACCGCCTTGGCGAAATCGACGAGTTGTCATCTGCCTCGGACTGGAAGTGGGTGCCCACCAAACTCAACCCCGCTGACGCCGGGACCAGGGACGGCGAGGCGCCGGATCTCACACCCGCTGGGAAATGGTTCGGCGGCCCCGCATTTCTGAGGGCACCGGAGACCGAATGGCCACGTGAGAGGGCGCTCCAGCCCCAGCCCGATGACCTAGAGTTGCGACCGCAATTCGTCGGGACACTTACACAACTCGACGAAGGAGGATTACCTGACGTCACACGGTTCTCATCCTGGAGCCGTCTGACCCGCGCCACGGCGTGGGTCCTGCGATTCATCCGCCGATGCCGCGAGGGAGCAGCAAGACGGGAACCAGAGGGGACGCTCCGCGCCGAGGAGGTCCGCGAGGCCGAGAAGAGGCTGACACAGGCCTCGCAATCCCGATCCTTCCGCAGCATGCGCTCGAGCCGACTAGCCCCTCTCGCGCCGTTTCAGGACCGAGAGGGCCTATGGCGCGCTGACAGCCGCCTGAGGAAACTCCGCGGAGTGTCGGGCGACACGCGCTCGCCGATAATCCTCGACGGGGACGACCCATACACCCGTCTCCTGCTCAACCACATCCACCACAAAGGACTTCACCCGGCAATAGAGACGACTGTGGCAGAGGTGCGCAGCAGCTTCCACGTGCTGAGATTGCGCACTAACTTGCGCGCCCTGCGCTTCCGCTGCCCGACGTGCCGCTTCAGACGCTGCCAGCCACTACCACCTAGAATGGCCCCCCTGCCATCGATCCGGTTGGCCGGACGCGTCCGGCCCTTCACACACTGCGGATTGGACTACTTCGGGCCGATGGAGGTTACCATCGGCCGACGGCGGGAGAAGAGGTACGGAGCGCTCTTCACGTGCCTGACGACGCGCGCCGTGCACCTTGAACTCGCCGCCTCACTGAGCGCGGACTCCGCCATCATGGCGCTCCGCCGGATGTCCGCCCGCAGGGGCCAACCCGCAACCATACTCACGGACAACGGAACCAATTTCCACGGCGCTGACAGAGAGATGAGAGAGGCCGCCACGGAGCTGTCTGCGAATGAGAAGATCGCAGAGTACCTGGCGGGGAACGAGACAGAGTGGAGATTCATCCCCCCCGGAGCCCCGCACATGGGGGGAGCATGGGAAAGGCTAGTGCGGTCGGTGAAACAAGCCCTAAAGGCTATCCTAAGGGAGCAAGCCCCTCGGGAGGAGACCTTGCTGACCGCACTTGCCGAGGTGGAACACACCATCAACAACCGCCCGCTGACCCACGTCGCCGTGGACCCGACAGAGGAGGAACCCCTGACCCCCAACCACTTCCTGATGGGGGGAGCCTCGCGACGACCGCATCTCACCATCCTCGCAAGAGGAAAGCCGGACGCCTGCCTGCGAAAGCAATGGCGCATCAGCCAACAACTCGCGGATGGATTTTGGAGACGCTGGCTAAGGGATTACGTCCCCACCATCAGTCACCGGCAGAAATGGCACCAGCAGCGACCGCCCATCAAGGTGGGGGACTTGGTGCTACTCGCCGACCCGTCGCTGCCAAGGAACACATGGCCCCGCGGACGCGTCGTCGAGGCCACCCCGGCAGCTGACGGCCAGACCAGAACCGTGACAATACAGACGAGCAAGGGAACATATACGCGGCCTGCAGTCCGCGTCGCTGTATTTCAGCCGGAACCAGACACGCCACTCCCGAAGGATGCTCTTCCGCCGCCGAAGACCCGTCGACGACCGACCCCCCGCCTAGGATACGCCCGAAAGTGTTAGTACGGCGCAGCCGCACGGGGGGAGTGTATCGGACGTACGGAGGCGATTAAAACTTCCCGATATCACTTAATTTCATCTATCTATTTGTGTTTGTGCGGCGTTGGAATCGTGGGCTGAATTAGGTAACGGGCGGAGAGAGGGGACTGCGCTGAAAGTCTGCTACATAGGACGCCGAGGCCAGCAAGCTGTGTGCGAGCGAGAGAGGGCACACAGGGGTCCGCGGCGTCCATTTTGGCCAGTCCCACAATTCTCCCCGTACATTTTTTGCTCCCGGTTTTAACGTCGCAACTTTGTGTATTTAGAGTATAAGTCTTCTTTTTTGTATTTTTCTTGTATAATTGATCATAAGGAATAAACGAGGCGGTCGGGACGGAGTGAAGTGTGAACGGTCGAAGCGTGGGGTGGCGAAAACAGTGGGAGGCCTCGCGGCCGGCAGGTAGCTTTGAGAAAGTGCCGCCAGGTGGCACTGCTACCGGGACCGCCGCCGGCAAATCGTATAAATAGGTGGGCCCTGGGCAGAGCAAATCAGTGCATGCCTAGAGCCTGCCAAGAGCATCAGTTGAAAATAGCCTTTATAAAGGCTGAGCCCTCGCACACCCCACTTCGCATCACGCTTCACTCTCTACCGATCGCCGACTAAATATAACTTGCTTATTATTTTTTCGCCCGCTTTCGGTACGAGAGTTAAGTAGCATCACGCCCCTTTCCCCGTGGACTACATCGGAGACGAGCAGCAGTCGGCGCCACAAATAAAAAATTACAGGGACGTCCAGTGCGTCCCGTACAGTTGTGGAAAATATTGTCTAAAAAAGGAATAAGCACAAAACTGATCACGGCAATTATGTCGCTATACACTGAAATCACTGCAAGTGTCAAAGTTAATTGGGATCTTACAACCTGGTTTGATATAAATAAAAGTGTCAAACAGGGTTGCGTTATGTCCTTATGGTTATTTAATGTTTATATGGACAAGTGTATAAAAGAGCTGAAAGCGTTGAATGTGGGTGCCAAAATGAGCGGAGTGTCAGTAAGCTCTCCATTGTATGCGGAAGACGCTGTCCTACACAGACAATCGCAATAAACTTACAAGGTGGTGTCTAGTATGTATGAGGTATGTATGCGAAATTATCTGATAATGAATGTGAAAAAGAAAAAAAGCACGACAGTCTGCAACATTAGCGTGGGTGGTGAAAATTTGGAACAAGTAGATGAGTTTGTATATTCAGATAATATGTTAACAAAGGATGAGCAAGTGAAGAGGGATTTGAAACAAGGGTTGGGTAACAAAGTAAATGGTGCACTTAAAGTTGTCATCGCAACAAAAGCCTATCCAAAAAGCTATAATGACAGTGCACAATGGTGTTCTTGTACCGATCCATATGTATGGAAGCGAACATGGAACTAGCAAAAGAAGGATGATAGTAGAATAAATTAAAAATAAATTTTCCAAGATCCCAAAAAAACACAACTTCAATACAGTACCAACGTAAACATGAAGGAATCGAGCAAGATTAAAACAGCTATATCTCCCAGTTGATGTTAATTAGTTTCTGATAACCGCTGTGACGTCATGGCCCGAGATATCGAAGCTTCAACAGTGCCGGCCTGATTATTAGGCGGTTTACCCCACCCTAGATCCCAGTACGTCCCTGAACAATGAAGCAACCACTAAATGCATAAACTATACAACGTATTTCGGTCATTTGACCACAACTTTATATATGTGGTCGGCAGTCAAAGTGGTATAAGTCAAATGATCTAAAAAAATTGTCGAATTCTATTAGGAAATGCAAATATACAATTTTCATTATTTACCTGTTGTATTCGCCATCACTATACTTTTTTAAACCCACAATTAGTTTTAAAAACAAATGAATATGCTTAAAACACTCTAAAAGTGTTCCGGTGTATTAAAAATATTATACCACCATTAAAGTGCTTTATATGAAAGAATTATATAAAAAAATCGCAATAATTTTGCATTTCCAATATTTTAATTAAAAAACTGTCAAAAATGACCACATTTGTGAAAAAAAAGATAATATTTTATATTTATATATTGTAATATCACGGATGAAGGGCTTGTGTGTCCGAAACATGTTTGGTATTTAATTTAATTTTTTTTAATAAAGTAAGCGTTGTATACTAACTATATTAAAGAAGAAACATTAAACATCTACAACACAAAGTTATGGTGAATAGAGAAGAAAATCTTTTTATTGTTTCTTGAATCATGATGTAAAATTCCATAATTAATCATAAGTGCAAATGAAAACGACTGTTTTATAGATGTTGATTTGATTTAGTGGAAATGACTTGGGGCTTTGATAATGACGGTTGGCAGAAAGAAACCAAATTCGTAATGTCCGGACATACCTCTCTCACGTGTAATGCACGCGCATCGATCTTTCCGACTCCTTACGTGGCAGACATTTTATATTTGATTGATCGTGCCATATTTTCCTCGATCTTAATTCTCCTCTATTTCTTGTTCCGTACCATATCCAAATCATCTTAAAGAGCTTTTTAACACTTTCATTCGCACTTTTCGCATTTGAAACTCTATCCTATACTTACTTAGACAGTCGTTGTCGTCCACTGTCTCCACATATCCGTGGCTTGTGCCTTTTGCATCCAATCACCAGCAATTCTTCGAATGTCATGTGGGGAGTCTCCCTCTTTTTATTTTGTCTTCGCGGGGTCTCCACTCTACCAACCTTCTGGTCCATCTATCGTCGTATCGTACCTCTGGAAAGTAAGATGTTGTGGCCTAGATCACGTATTCTTCTCTTAATCTCCGTATAATTCGTATTCTTTGACTTCTTCTATTAGCTGATTTTCAATCTCTATAGCACCACCAGGATCAGATTCGTCATTATATTTATACAGAGCCTTACTTTTTTTGTCACTTACATGAGCTCTTTCAGCATGACACGTGCTTCATCCAGAAAGTACTTTATCCTATCATATACAGATTTGTCTAAGTAATAAAGAAAAAAAAACACGAAAATTTAAAGAAAATAACGACATTTTAAAGAAATTCACAGAATTTTAAAGAAAATCCCGACATTTTAAAGAAAATCTCAATATGAAAATCACGTTATATATAATGTCTGCCCTAAATCAAAGTGCGTGTATGACATGATGTTGAGGGTCGGAAAGAAATTATATTACATTTATTGAAGTAGATTAAATTATTTTTGCTCAAAGTATATTAAAAGACGACGTACAATAATATCCGAAGATTTTCTTCCAGTACACTTCCGTGATTGAAAAACACCGTGATTCTATTAATTAACGTCTTTGAGTGTGCGGCTCCAATGAAAGCATCCAAAGGTGAGTGACAAAGGTCAAAAAGTTTATTAAATATCTGAAATTGAGAATCACTGAGCCATTGTCTAGTACTAATATCACGCTACGTATCTTCTTTATTACTAAGATACTTAGTGACAATCGTGATATGTACGCTTTTGTTTTATTGTTTTAAATCGTGAAATACCCGATAAAAAATATAAAAGAAATAAGACACGTCTCTTTCTCTCTCTCTCTCTCTCTCTCTCTCTCTCTCTCTCTCTCTCTCTCTCTCTCTCTCTCTCTGGTTTCAATCCTGGGATTGGTTTGCAGCAATTTTCTCTATTCTTCTCTTCCATTCTTCCCTGTCTTGTGCGGCTCTATTGAAATCTGCATATGATGAGTAGCGTATGTCCACTAACAACCCACCAAATCACCTTCCAACAATGTTCCCATCAGACGTAAGAGGAATAGCCACATGAGCTGAACCTCTGTAAGCCAGAAGATCCAAGTCCAAGTCCACCAACATGTCCTCCAGGTACTCTCGGCATGGGCGTCCTCTTGAGTTTGTCCCCTGGGTCATACACTCCATTATGGCATGCGAGAGGCCTTCTGGTCGTATTACATGGTCGATCCATCTTGCACGCCTTTCAGACAAGGTCTTGAGCAGGTGCCTTCCTCATTCGATTCTGTTTGGAGAACCTCCTCATTTGTAATGTGGTCTCTCCAGGAAAATCCTAATAGTCTTTTATAGGACCACATCTCGAAATCCTCCAGTCTCCTTTTATCTCTTTCTCATGAGTTAGAAATCTAAGGTCACAAATGATAAGGATATCTTTACATTCCCCACATCTATAGTAGAGCTAGAATACATATCTTATTTTTGACCCTAAATCGTCGCACAGCATTAAACGAGGTGGTAAAAGAGATAAACCTCTTTGGATGCAATTCTAGTGAATTTAGGGACAAAACAGTGACGAGTTGAGTAATATGAAAGAGGTCTATTTAACAACGAAGGCAAGAAAGCTGTATTACTGGAATCTCTTGATGTAAGTTCATTTTAAATTATCTATATAAATAAAAGGCCAGCTTCCGGTGTGTGCGGACTAATTCCGGGGTTATTCCTAAGCAGATCGTTTTCATATTGATACACTTCCTTAATAGATAGACATAGGTGGGCATAGGCATATTTTTGTTATTAATCGAGCTCTAATTAACTTTGTAAATTTATAAATTTTCGTAGTGCGAGCGAGTATAGACCTTCATGTTCGTATCACCTGAGTATCGATCTTTAGAGTCTATATTCGCTTGGCGTGATAAGATGCAAATTAGTGGCTTTTTTGACTCTTTGCGTGGTCAGATATGAAATTAGTCGCTCTTTTGAACTGAAAAATATACGCACGTTTAGGGATGGGCAAAACGACTCATCTCAGGGATCTGATCTGAACGGTTCCGCTCAGCAAAGTGAGCCGACTCTTTTTAACGATCCACGGTTCACCATTTTGAGTCGTTCAAAGTTTGAAATTATTTTAGTGACCTTTTTTTTTCGCTCCTCGACCAAAAAAGTTGATTCCGGTAAAAAAAAAAAATTCACCAGGATAAATTTTTTGTCGATGAGCTAAAAAAAAAATTCACAACGACAAAACGACTCGATAATTATCAAGAAGAATCAGCTCACTTTACTGAGCGGAACCATTCAGCTCAGATCCCTTAAAGAGATCACTAAAAATAGTCGACTCTTTTGCAATAATATACGATTCACCGAGCGCAGAGGTCGGCAAAATGCGGCTCCGGAGCCGCTCGATAATTATCAAGAAGAATCGGCTCACTTTGCTGAGCGGAACCGTTCGTCGACTCTTTTGCAATAATATATGATTCACCTAGCGCAGAGGTCGGCAAAATGCGGCTCCGGAGCCGAAGGGGTTTGTTGAAAGGAAAAATAATCGCGAGATACTTGCTTACCATCGCATCATTCATCAAGAACGCTCTGTCCGCAGACATTTCCAGAAGAAATTTGTAAAGTTATGGAATTGGTGATTACGATTATCAATTCCGGTTTAGCTAAACTCTTAATCATCATCGCCAATTCAAAGATTTTTAGTCATCATCTTCAACGCCTGAAATAGTATTACTGACTCTTGCTGATCTTTCGCTTTTCGCTTCTACATATTCATGCGGACAATTTTATTCAAGCATGAATTTTAACAAGAGTAAACTACAAAGTCGTCTTATTGATGAGAACATGGAATTGTGCCTAAAATTAAGAATAACAACAAACAAACATGCATCAGGTCCATAATAACATACGGAATCAAAGCAAGAGCAGACACTGTCAGAACCAGACTGCGACCTATTGTGGGGAGAACCGTTAGAGATAGGATACCCAACGAATAAATTCGCAAATCCTGCAACATAGAAGACATAGTGAGATGGAGTATAGTGAGATGAAGTAGGCAGAGACATCGAGAGAATGGATCCAGCAAGAATTCCTAATATCGTGATACAAGAGACTCCAGAGGGCCGTCGACCACCAGGATGACCACCAAAAAGATGGAGAGAAGGCTGGTCGCCTTCATCACAGGAAGAAGTATGAAATAATGTTTTATTCAGTGTACCCGTAATTGAATGAAGTGCAAAAATTACAATAAAGGTTATCTAAATTAATAAACATATTTGGCTCTCAATTTTTTTTTAAATCGTTGTAAAGTACGCATTTGGCTCTTTGGCTAATAATTTTGCCGACCCCCCTGACCTAGCGGATCATTGAGCTGCCGCACTTTTTTTTATGGATCATCGCTCACCCGCTCACCAAAAAGATTCGAATCTTTGAGTCGACTCGTGAGCGGATTGCCCATCCCTATCTCTGAAATGTCAAATTTAAATTGCGTGTTACAGTTTCGTAAGTAAAATATTTATATTTCTAATTCATATATATCTTCAGTTTATTCTATTTTGCCGTTGAAATGAATACAGATTATATTTCCGCATTACATATTTCAAAGTTTTAGTTCTAAATTATATCGAATAGAAATGATATTACATATCGTTTTACTTACGTATTATTTTAGGTTATGTTATGACTCTACATGGAAAAACGTTAAATTCTAAGTAACAATTCTATGAATTGGTATAATCTATTTTAATAATGTTATTTTAATGTAAAATTGTTCTGGCAGGGCAATAACCTATAATATCTTTTGGATTAGACGATTTACTTCAGCTGTTTTAGTTTTTCTCTGTTATGCTGTGATAGGTAAACATATTCTTACATACAGCATTAGCTGCCTCAGTTGGAAAAATCCACTAATATAACATTTCCAAATGGTCTGATGTTCCCACGCCAATCTTACAATGATCGAGTGTTTTTTTTTTAAATATACTGCTCATTTTAATATAAGTATTTGATTTTTGCAGAGATGCCGACGCTAAGGATGATACCAGGAAAGACTCTTTGAGATAGGGTGAGGAACACGGCTATCCACGATATCTCCAAGGTGGAAGATGTCATGAGATGGGGCACGCAACGCAAGATACTGGCATGTATGGATCCCACACCCGATTGTTATATTTATGAACTAATTTTGAAATGGTATGTACAGGTTGGATTAATTGGTTTAATTCCACTATTAGAGGCAGAACAGGAGTGTCGGACATCATTGGAAGAGTGGCAGCGCTAAAATGGCATGCCGCTCGCAGCCCTGATGATAGATGAACTGCAACCCGAAACCCAGGACGTCCTCAACTTCGATGGAGGGACGACATTAGATGCGTTTTGCCCAGGATCGACAGACATTGAATCAGATGGAGGAGGCCTACGCCCAGGAAGATTGTTATATTTATGAACTAATTTTGAAATGGTATGTACAGGTTGGATCAATTGGTTTAATTCCACTATTAGAGGCAGAACAGGAGTGTCGGACATCATCGGAAGAGTGGCAGCGCTAAAATGGCATGCCGCTCGCAGCCCTGATGATAGATGAACTGCAACCCGAAACCCAGGACGTCCTCAACTTCGATGGAGGGACGACATTGGATGCGTTTTGCCCAGGATCGACAGACAATGAATCAGATGGAGGAGGCCTACGCCCAGGAGTGAACGGATATAGGCTCATGATGATGATGATACAAAACATTGAAACACCTACATGCAACATTTTAAATATTTCTGAATGGGTAAAATTCTGCAACAATGAAAGTTCATTGTATGGAATGAATGCTTTAAATTATCAACTGATTTCTGTAGAATCACACTCCAAAGGAGAATTGATTCAATGTATATTTCAGACATCACACAAATTTACAAATTTCGTCATTGGTTAAGTGAATGTGCATTATTAGCTTCATCTAATGGACATCAAAATCAAGAGTTTTGTTTCTCTAAACATTGTATTTCTAAGAGCATTATTATGACCTTGAATGGTATATGTATGAATGTTTCATGCAAATGTGATATAGTATATTTATTTGTTTTTTTAATTTCACTTAAAATATTAAGGAAAAAAATTAAGACTGGACATTTAATGGTTTAAACATTAAGCTGAAAAAGATATATATTAACTTTTTTTTGGGTGGCATCTTTAGGGTAACATTTGAACTACACTATATTAATTTAATATTTTTCCTTTTATTTCTAGGTAACATGAAACGGTGAAATCTGCAAGCTGAAAGATGTCATGAGATGAGGCAGACAACCCAGAAGATAATGGAATGCGCGTGTGCAGAGGATGGATCCCACACCTCGATATATGCGTAGATGAAGTGCAACCCGAAACCCAGGACGTCCTCAACTTCGATGGAGGGACGACATTGGATGCGTGTTGCCCAGGATCGACAGACATTGAAGCAGATGGAGGAGGCCTACGCCCAGGAGTGAACGGATATGAATTGTATATGTATGAATGTTTTATGCAAATGTGATATAGTATATTTATTTGTTTTTTTAATTTCACTAAAAATATTGAGGAAAAAAATTAAGACTGGACGTTTAATGGTTTAAACATAAAGCTGAAAAAGATATATATAAACTTTTTTTGGGTGGCATCTTTAGGGTAACGTTTGAACTACACTATATTATTAAATCATAACGCGCTTTTGCACAGCTATGTTTAAGACCAATTGGCATCAAAAACTCATTTCAGACTTTTTGCAAACTTGCCACCTTGGTAATGCCCAGCCTTCAATTGTTCAATTCACATTAGTATTATTCAAGTTCACAGCAAGTTTGCTTGGATTAAACAAATGTTTTAAAGATATGAACTGAATTAGGATACACACATTCTTGCACCTATACACATGTCATTTTATCCAATAAAATAATTGATATTGAACTTTAATTGTATTTCTTTAATATATATTGGGTGTACGAGTATTTATATACTCTAATATAGCAATAGCGAAGCGTTGCCGGCTCAGCTAGTGGGTAAATAAAATCCAGTATTCGTCTACAAGTATTTGTATACATTCAAAATGTTTTATGACCCATTTATTACTTTTTTCATGACAATTTCATTTTTATATTTGCATTTAACACTATCATAAGTCACGGATCAATCTGCCGATGCCAAACAACCTAGCGAAACCTATCGCTGTCGAAATAAAGACAAAAGTGGAATCAGTTTTTATACATTTAATTTATATAAAAATTTGAGAGTTTTCTCCAAGCGTTGTCTAGTAATGTGTGATAATTGGGTTGATAGCCTTTCACATTACATTAATAAAGATTTTCTGCTTCATGCTTACATCTAATTTCAATAGATGGCGCTAGTGTAGATGTAACTAAAATATGTGAAATGTTCCTCAACATGGTAGCATATATACATCTTTCAAAAAAATTGTCAGACATGGTGGTCGTAAGAAGGGCGGAATGGGAAATGTTGTGTTATATAAAGCGATCGCTCAACCCAACCAATGACAGGCATAAGTCTTGTAAGTGCCTCGACCACCATATTCTGTTCCCAGAAAACAATTTACATCTTCGTCTATATTGAAATACAATTAATCTTTAAAAATGATTAACCCGCAATGGGTAAAATCCAGTATTTGTCCACAAGTATACATTAAAAAAAAAAAAACTTTAATGATTAATTGTATCTCAATAGAGACGAAGATGCAAGTTGGAAACAGAATATGGTGATCGAGGTGTTTACAAGACGTATGACCTATCATTGGTTGGGCTAAGCGATTGCTTTATGTAATACAACATTCCCCATTCCGCCCTTCTTACGACCACCACGTCTGCCACTTTTTTTAAAGATGTATATATGCTACTATGTTAAAAACACTTCACATTTTTAGGTCAATCTATACTAGCGCCATCTATTAAGATTACATGTGAGCATTAAGCAGAAAATCTATATTAATGCAATGTGAAAGGCTATCAACACAATTATCACACATTGCTAGACAACGCCTGGAGAAAACTCTCTTTTATGCTTTAACTTGGACCAGTTTTCAGCCTTCATGGACCAGGATCACACAACTGCACCTAGAATCGGGAATCCCGATGATAGATGAATTCATTCTGAAACTTGACGAACGTTTTTACAAAGGACACCCTTCACATCCTAACCCCACAATTAAAGACCTCTTAAATTACGACCCAAACACTTCCAGCCGCCACAAGCGCCCAAAATCGATCCTTCTTCAGAGGAACACTCCGGGCCACACAAATCATGCCCCCGAATAAACTAACAACCCACCAAATCACCTTCCAACAATGTTCCCATCAGACGTAAGAGGAATAGCCACATGAGCTGAACCTCTGTAAGCCAGAAGATCCAAGTCCAAGTCCAAAGAAAAAACTGGCATATTTCTATTCATAAGGTTCTATGTATATTTCCTTTGATATTATTTTTTTTCACCATTTACATCGATTTGGCTCGCGCTGTAATGATGTAAGGAGTTTTTTCAACAAAATAATAATAAATATAATAACTCTTTATCTCTATCCATACATTACTATCGCGCTTCTTCTACATTCACACACCGTGGCATGTACGCTCGTCGATTGTTCCTATGTCCTCAGAATAATTTACTTAACATCACGCCGTTTCCCCGGAGGGGTAGACAGTGAGGATAGACTACTACACTGTTATATTCTGACATTACTCTCTCGCCTCTTTTACATTCACAAATCGTGACATGTACGCTCGTCGATTGTTCCTATGTCCTCAGAATAATTAACTGAACACGCCGTTTCCTTGCAGGGGTAGACAAAGAGGATGGACTACCACACTGTTATATTCTGACATAAATCCCGCGCTTCTTCGCTAGATGGCGCTAGTGTAGATTGACCTAAAAAATGTGAAGTGTTTTTAACATAGTAGCATATATACATCTTTCAAAAAAATTGTCAGATGTATTGGTCGTAAGAAGGGCGGAATGGGGAATGTTGTTAACATAAAGCGATCGCTTAACCCAACCAATGACAGGTCATAAGTCCTGTAAACGCCTCGACTATCATATTCTGCTTCCAAATAATTTATATCTTCGTCTCTATTGAGATACAATTAATCCTTATAAAAAAAAATTACCCGCAATGGGTAAAATCCAGTATTTGTATACATTCAACATGTTTCATGTTTATATTTGCATTTGACACTATTAAACGTCACAGACCAATCTGCCGATGCCAGAGAACCTAGCGAAACCAGTCGCTGTCGAAATAAAAACAAAAGTGGAATCAGTTCTTAAAAAACAGCAGTTTCTTGCTTTATCATTGGAAACTAGCGCTTGCAATGATGATGAAAGCTTTTATTTTTATATGTTTTAAGCTCCATTAAAGCAGCGGTCATAAAGATTCAAAGCAGGCACGAGCATGTTCTTATTAAGCGCCAGCAACTATAAAATTACAACGCCCAAACGATTGTTCGTCGTAATTTTCGAGTTGGCGCCGTTACGAGTGCTCGTAGGTTAATGAAAACTTCCAGGGCCGCAGCAGTAATTAAAATAAAATAAATTACAGGACCCAGGAGCGCCCCGTACACGATGGAGGATATCTTCGGGATCCAAAATGGGGATTCCCTAATCTCCTCTTTGGAAACGACAGGGTCGTGATCAAAATTTGACTCATTCATTTAAAACTTTTGCACAAGAATCAAGAAAACGCGTAGAAGATACGGCCTAATAGTGAAATAATGATGTTCCTAGCGTGATCTCTAAGTGTCTTGCCTGCTATCATCCTCAGTGTCTTCATCTCACAAGTTTACAGAACTTACATGAATGAAAACGTCCGACTTCTAAGAGTTTTAATATAATATATTTGATATGAAATGATTGATATTCTATGATTCATGCGTACTGCCGGTGATGACTTATGGGATGGAGACTATGACCCTCGCCAAGAGAAATGTACAGAGATTAAAAGTCATGCAGCGTTCCATGGAAAGACATATGCTCGGCGTCAGTCTCCGAGATAAAATCAGAAATGAGGAGATTAGACGCCGAACAAAACTAACGGACATCATCGAACGACTAGCGAGACTGAAGTGGCAATGGGCGGGTTATGTTGTGAGACAAAGTGAGGATAGATGGACCCAGAAAATAATAAGGTGGAGACCATGGGAAAATAGGAGAAGCGTCGGCAGGCCGCAATAAAGGTGGGCCGACGACATTGCTGCCGTGGGGGGGAAATGTGGCTGCAGCTGGCAGAAATTAGAGACGAGTGGAAAGAAAGGGAAGAGACCCGTGTCCAGCAGTGGACCGATGAAGGCTGACGAAGAAGAAGAAGAAGATTGATATTTGATAATACCTTCTTCTCCTTCTTCTTTAAGTGCCCTATCAGGTCCCTTCAACGTTGGCGATTACCTCGGCGAATCTGTCCCTGTCCTGCGCCACTCGGAACAGCTCATCCACACTTCGGATGCCGGTCCACTTCCTTATGTTTCGCAGCCAGTACATCTGTTTCCTACCGGGCCCTCAATTTTACAAATAATATCAAAGGAAATATACATAGAACCTTATGAATAGAAATATGCCAGTTTCTTCCTTGGACTTGGACTTGGATCTTCTGGCTTACAGAGGTTCAGCTCATGTGGCTATTCCTCTTACGTCTGATGGGAACATTGTTGGAAGGTGATTTGGTGGGTTGTTAGTTTATTCGGGGGCATGATTTGTGTGGCCCGGAGTGTTCCTCAGAAGGTGGTACTTCTTCCTACGCAGCACATGACCCAGATGTGAAATCTTCCGAACCTTGATAGTTGACAACAGTTCCCTGTCAACTCTAGCTCGCCTCAGAACGTGTCTGCGCCTATCTTCACACTTTTTAGTTCACTCTACCACTAACGTCATATATTAAGATTGGGAAGCATTAAGCAGAAAATCTTTATTAATGTTCTGTTAAAAGCTCTGCAAATCAAACAGCATCTTGCAAATCATCTTTTGATTCTGTAAGACCCATCTTTCAACGTGGATATCCTCAGATATACTCCAAGAAAAATAATAAAATAACAAGGTTTAGTAAGCTTTTGACTTCAACAAACACATTCCTTGTTGGTAGAATACTTGGTTACAAACGAAGTTTACAAATGTTGGAAATTTTCGAAAAAAAAAGTTGTACCGAAACTTTTTCCATTTGAATACACTGCTATCGAGGCGATGTGAGTTTGAGTTTTTGTATTATTTTGTTTCTTGTTCTAACAAACTTACAAAGGGACGCCATCTGTGGAAATTTGAATGCACCACGTCTCGTAATGTTGTTGGTAAAAGTAGCGATATTTTATTTGCGTTTAGAAGTTTGTATAAACGTATTTTTGAAACATGCGACGAGTGTGCGAGACACGCTTGAAAGGTGAACTTCCTAAACATATTAAAAATGTAATCATATACGAGTGAGATTAAAAATAATGACTGAACTAAGAGATATTTTAAAATAAGTGATTTTTTAATGAATTAAAACACTCATTAACTCGAGGCAGTTAGGAAACAGCTATGACTGGCACATCGAAGATTCCGTGTTCGATACCCGGTGAAGGCAGTGTGATTGTCGCGCTTTTATTGGTTTGGTGTAGAATTCACGTGACAATAAGCGATAGACTAGCTAGCTATCACTTGTCATGAGAATCAATACTATTTGACGAGAGGTCGTGATAGATTCCGACTCCGGAGACCCAGACTTGAAAGTACAGAGAATGGTGTTTTTTATAGAGGATTCAAATTATTTAACAAATTGCCAAATGAAGTAGGAGATGCCGGTTATCTTGCGATCTTTCGTCGAAAATGCTTTAAATAAGTTGTCAGTACCGATGTTTAAGGTTTTTGATGGTTTTTTTTTCATTCGTGTTTTTTTTATATTATTAAGTGTTTATAAAATGTTAGTCTGCAACATTAGCGTGAATGGTGAAAATTTGGAGCAAGTAGTTGACTTTGTGTATTAAGGTAGTATGTTTACGGTAGATGGGAGAGTGGAGAGGGATATTGAAAGAAGGGTTGGGGCAGGCAACAAAGTGAATAGTGCACTTAAAGTTGTCATCGCAAACAAAAACTTATCCAAAAAAGCTAGAATGGCAGTGCACAATGGTGTTCTTCTACCGACCCTTATGTATGGAAGCGAAGCATGGAAATGGCAAAAGAAGGATGAAAGTAGAATAGATGCAGTAGAAATGAGATCTCTTAGACGAATGTGTGGATATTCTGTGTATGATAGAGTGTCGAATGAAAATATAAGAAGTGAATGCGGTGCGAATGATGGTGTCATGAACAAAATAATGAAAGGATCATTAAGATGGTTTGGACATATGGAAAGAATGAATGAAGAAAGAATGGTAAAAAAATTATATGTTAATGATGTAAATGGTACCAGAAATAGAGGAAGACCAAGGAAAACGTGGCACGATCAAATAAATCAAATATTGAATGTCGGCCATGTGAGTAGTCAGAGAAATCGACGCGCGTGCATGACACGATGTATGAATGTTGAGGAATCGAGAGAAATATGTCAGGAAAGAAAAGTGTGGCGGTCCACTCTTTCTGCCTACCCCTTCGGGGAGACGGCGTGATGGTTAGTTAGTTAGTTAGTTATAAAATGTTGTTTTATAAGGTTTTTGTTTTTTTTTAAGGTTTTTGTTTTTTTTTCTTTTGTGTTTTTTTTTATATATCAGTAATTGTATATAAAATGTCGTTTTATAAGTTGTAAAATATTTCTGTAATTGTTTATAACTTTATTAAATAAATAAATACATAATAATAGTTAAAAAATCGTTTAGAGTAATTGGAATTTAAAGAAATGTATATTGGACTTGGACAGAGGCTTACAGAGGTTCAGCTCTAATGGCTATTCCTCTAACGTCTGTAGGAAACATTGTTGGAATGCGATTTGGTAATTGTTTTATGATGGGTTTATGATAAAGTCTTACATTATTGTCAAGGAATGGAAGACCAGTTAGGGTTGGGATTGTATTTATAAAGAAAGTCTGTTCCCGAGGGGAAGATAAGAGGAGCAGTGCCTGGATGGAGTTGTGGTAGGAGATAGCGTCCTGCTTGAGACCATTTTGTTTGGCGGAGTACGTAGTGGGCTATCGGGTAGGATTTTTTTTGTCCGCATTGATTGCGGGAGGGGTAAGGACAGAATTATGGTGGATAACTTGGTGGTAAAGGGTCATTATTGATAAGGAAGATGGTAATAATTTAGGTCGTGGTCTGGAAATGAAAGAGATGAAGTTGGAGTAGTGCAAGGAATAATAGAGCTGGAGTCGCAGTATTCTGATGTACCAAAGGAGTGAGGTAACGGTGGGCTGTCATCGGGCAAGGACGCTAACATTACTCATTAAATGATAGATATCGACTGTTAACTAGATAATCGCTGTACACAGAAAGCACTGCCTAGTGTCAGAGTAAATGGGGATCTTACAGCCTGGTTTGATATCAATAAAGGTGTAAAACAGGGGTGTGTAATGTCTCCATGGTTGTTTAATCTATATATGGACAAGTGTATGAAAGAGCTGAAAGGGTTGGAAGCAGGTGCAAAAATGGAAGGTGTGTCAGTAAGCTGTTTGTTGTATGCGGACGACGCTGTGCTACTTGCAGACAACGAGCATGAACTGCAAGCCCTGGTGTCTAGTATGTATGAGGTATGCAAGCGATACGATTTGATGATGAATGTGAATAAGTCTAAGGTAATGATTTTCGAAAAAGAAGGAAGCATTACAGTCTGCAACATTAGTGTAAACGGTGAAAATCTGGAACAAGTGGATGAATTTGTTTATTTAGGAAGTATGTTTACAAAGGATGGGAGGGTGGAGAAGGATATTGAAAGAAGGGTTGGGGCAGGCAACAGAATAAATGGTGCACTTAAAGTTGTCATCGCAAACAAAAGCCTATCCAAAAAAGCCAAGATGGCAGTGCACAATGGTGTTCTTGTGCCGACCCTTATGTATGGAAGTGAAGCATGGAACTGGCAAAAGAAGGATGAAAGTAGAATAAATGCAGTAGAAATGAGATCTCTCAGACGAATGTGTGGCAAATCTGTATTTGATAGAGTGACAAATGCAAGTATAAGAAGTGAATGTGGTGCGAATGAAAGTGTTATGAACAAAATAAGGAAAGGGTCATTAAGATGGTTTGGACACATGGAAAGAATGAGTGAAGACAGAATGGTAAAGAAGGTATATGTAAACGGCGTGAACGGAGCTAGAAATAGAGGAAGGCCGAGGAAAACGTGGCACGATCAAATCAATCAAATATTGAATGTCGGACACGTGAGGAGTCGGAGAAATCGACGTGCGTGCATGACAAGATGTATGAATGTAGAGGAACCGAGAGAAGTATGTCAAGACAGAACAGTGTGGCGTTCCATTCTTTCTGCCTACCCCTCCGGGGAGACGGCGTGATGGTTAGTTAGTTTTTACTAGAAAATAATATTAATTGTATCTCACTAGAGACGAAGAAGCAAACTGGAAACTGAATATGGATGATCAAGGTGTTTACAGGACTTATGACCTGTCATTGGTTGGGTTAAGCGCACGCTTTATGTAATTACAACATTCCCCATTCCACCATTGTTATTATGATCATGCATGATAAATTTTGGAAGTTGTATATACGAGTATACTCCAAATCCATGCCTATCTTCACGTGTGAGTTTTAATTGGCCATCTATGTAGATTTGATTATACTAGTCAATCTTTTTAAGATTAACCTATATAATCCACCCACTAACGCCATCTATGGAGAATGATTTTTAGCATTTTAGCAAACTACTTTATTAACACAATGCGAAGGTTATCAGCCTATTAGCGTATTGTTTAGAAGTCGCCTGGAGTATTATTCCTATCTTATATGCCAAAGAATTGACCAGAATGATTACAAATAATACAAAAATAATACATTTGTAAAAATAATACATATGCAAAAATAATACATTTGCAAAGCGAAACATTTCATTTCCATTAATATAATAAATCTTTGTAGGCCTTCGTAGCAAAGTAGCAAGATAACATATGACGGCTAGGAAAGGTCCCGGGTTCGATTCCTAGCGATGAAAACGTAATTCTCACTTTGTCTTTGATCCGATGTAGAATTCTTGTGACAATAAAATTGCGATAGTTAAACTACATATTATATGTCATGAGAATCAATAATAACCACACTTTTTACATGGATTTGACTAGCGCAGTAATGATGTTATTACAATGTTCTGATCCTTTAACTCGTGTATATAAACAGCAGCGCGTTTGATTTTCACTACATTTGATAATGCCCTAGACAGGCTCAATATGTCAACAACAACAAACTAGCAATCTCAGCCCTCTACCCAATGTTAGCTAGAAACAGTAAACTAAGCATCGACAATAAACTCCTGATATACAAAACGGTTATAAGGCTGATATTCACTTATGCAGCCCCAATCTGGGGCTATGCAGCTTCGAGTCACATATAAAAACAGCAAATCCTGCAAAATAAGGCTATCCGTTTATCGCTTGGTGCGCCTTCATGGACCAGGATTACACAACTGCACCTAGAATCGGGAATCCCGATGATAGATGAATTCATTCTGAAACTTGCCGAACGTTTTTACAAAGGACTCCCTTCACATCCCAACCCCACAATAAAAGACCTCTCTAATTACGACCCAAACACTTCCAGCCGCCACAAGCGCCCAAAATCGATTCTCCTTCAGAGGAACACTCCGGGCCACACAAATCATGCCCCCGAATAAACTAACAACCCACCAAATCACCTTCCAACAATGTTCCCATCAGACGTAAGAGGAATAGCCACATGAGCTGAACCTCTGTAAGCCAGAAGATCCAAGTCCAAGTCCAAGTGTACGACGTTTCAAGAGATAGGCAGAGAGAATGGACCGCCACGCGACTCTATCTAGACATACCTCTCTAGCTTCCTCCACATTCACACAACGAGTCATACACGCACGTCGATTCTTCCGACTTTTAACATGATTAACCTTTAAAATTTACCTCCGACTGCTCACGTGACCGACAAACAATATTTGATTTATTTGATCGTGGCATTGTTGAAGAAAAATATATTGTAGAAAAGTTAGATTCTACACTTGATTTACGTACTTGTCTTTGTGCTTTGGTATCGAACGGGTCGATATTTTATATTTTGTTCTATTGTATAAAACTGAACCAAGGAATATCGACTGACATTACCAAACTCATGAATTTCTAATATTCCCTGCGGTCCACACATCCGAGATACGCCTGATAGTGGAAGCAGAAATGCGCGGGTTCAATCCCCGGGGGACAGCGGTGTTGAAACAGAACAAGAAACTTGGATTAACAAGCAGAAAAAGAAGAAAATAAATATATAAGGAAGAACGATGATTTCTTTTGAAACTTTCAATACTAGACAAGATGAAATAACCAATTGAAGTCCATATTTCTAACTAACCATTTCGTCGTTTCTCCGAAGGGGTATACAAAAATAATGGGAAAGATTAGTTTGATTATTGATTATTAAACTTCAATAGAATCAAATAATATAGACCTAAAACTGAGAATACTCCTCATCAAGACCTATGTATGGAGTGTCTTGATGTACGGCTGCGAGACATGGTGCCTATCCGAAGGGGATAAGCGGAGACTAGAGGCTTTTGAGATGTGGTCCTATAGAAGACTCTTTGGAATTTCCTGGAGAGACCACATCACGAATGAGGAAGTTCTTCAGGGAATCGAAGGAGGAAGGCACCTGCTCAGGACCTTGTCCGAAAGGCGTGCAAGATGGATCGGCCATGTAATACGTCAAGAAGGTCTCTTGCATGCCATAATGGAGGGTATGATCGAGGGGACAAACTCTAGGGGACGCCCACGCCGAGAGTACCTGGAGGACCTGTTGGTGGACGTACGCTGCTCATCATATGCAGATCTCAAAAGAGCCGCACAAGACAGGGAAAAATGGAAGAGAATAATGGAGGAAATTGCTGCAAACCAATCCCAGGATTGAAACCAGAGAAGAAGAAGAAACTTCAATATGATGATCTCAGTTGAAAAAACAAAAACCATGACATTCTCAAAAGAACCCTAGGATGCAGGTTATCCTTAAATGACAGAATGCTGGAACAGGTTGCAAAGTTTAGATACCTGGGAGTGGATCTGTTCAGTCAAAATTATCTTGTCAGTGAAACAATAGGACAAGTCAACAAGGCTTCGGCGGTATCAGGTTGTCTCAAGGATATAATATGGAAAAACAAGTATATGAGAACTGACAGTAAGGTCAGAATATATAAAACCTGCGTAAGTCCTATACTGACATATAGCATTGAGACCAGAGCGGATACCACAAGAACGAAGGCTAAAGTACGGGTGGCAGAGATGAGGACGCTGAGGATGATAGCAGGAAAGACTATTCGCGATAGGGTGAGGAACACGGCCATCCGCGAGATCTGCAAGGTGGAGGATGTCGTGAGATGGGGCAGACAACGCAGAAGATACTGGAATGCGCACGTGCAGAGGATGGATCCCACCAGAATCCCACACGCTGTGGCGCATCAGATTCCTGCCGGCTGCCGTCCCCCCGGAAGACCGCCGAAGAGATGGAGAGATAGTTGAGAGTCAACCTCCCAAGAGAGGCCAGCCTGATTTCAGGAACAGACCAAAGGTCTATAAGGAGAAGAAGAAGAAGAATTAAGTGATGGTTTTCGAGAAAGAAGAATGTATGACGATTTGTGATATAAGTGCGATGGGCGAGAAATTGGAGCAAGTTACTGAATTTACGTATCTGGGAAGCATGTTTACATGAAAAATGGAGAAAGACATCGAAAGAAGGGTTGGTGCTGGGAATAAAATAAATGGCGCACTCAAAGTCATTACTGCAAATAGAAATATATCCACAGAGGTAAAGATGGCAGTGCACAATGGAGTTCTATCGATATATTTCTATTTGAGTTAATGACTGAGTGAACCAATTATTTTGTTTCCAGCTCCAACCCTTCTTCCGATATCTTTCTCCATTTTTCCATCTCTTGTAAACATGCTTCCCAGGTGGACAAATTCGGAAACATGCTCTAATTTCTCACCGTTCGCACTTATGTCACAATCTGTAATACATGCTTCCTTTTTCATAACTTAAGACTTTGACACGTTCATTACAAGGTCATACTTATTGCATTCTTGACACAAAGACTTGCAATTTTTCTCTACTGTGAGCGATTAACACAGCATCGTCTGCATATAATAAGCAGCTGACTGACAAACAATTCATCTTAGCACCAGCGTCTATGCCTTCATGTTATTTCATGCATCGTTAACATATACTTTCTTAATTCATTCCTCCTACTCGTATATGACTAAACCATCTTGAAGATCATTTCATTATTTTATTCACAACAAATTAATTCGCACTGTATTCGCTTCGTATATCTTCATTTGATACTCTATCATACATAAATATTCCACAAATTCGCATAAGAGATCTAATTTCTACTGATTTTTACTCTGATTTTTACTACTGATCCTTTATCAATCTGTTGAAAAGTTCATACATTCGCTACTAAAATCTGAATTAGAAATTCTCCATATTTTTTCCCTAATGAGCATGACTCACCGTCTTAGCAGTCTGTTCGTCCTCGCGCCCACTTACTCCTACTCCACATTATATTTATTTCTTCATAGGATATTCTTTGATTGCATATTTAGTTTGCTCTCTTACCCTGACGAAGCTCCGGCGGGAGCGAAACCGGTTGGTGTTACCAAATAAATTGGTGTTAATACAAATTTCTAAAAGTGTATTATTATTTTATTTAATAATTAAGGGCTTCATACGAAAGTTTAAGTAATTATGTCTCGGCGAATGTATATAAATTTTTAAAAATTCATCCACATTCGTTGATGTACGTATAACATGGAATATAAGCTTTACGCGTTGTATCCACTTATAAAATGGTTTAGTTTGAAATTATGCAAATCGCGAGGGATGTTTTTTTTACAGTTTGAAAGCAGAGAAAAGTTTGTTCCTCCCCGAAGTTTCCTTCTATTAAAAGAATTTTCGCGAATTTCGTGAATTTATAACAAGATCTCTGAGGTTTTTCCAAATTGTTTTTGTTCTCATTATTTCAAACAGTTTAGAGGGCAAAATTTATAATTTCGCAAGGGCTTTAAACATATTAAATATTAACGCAACTCGCTCGCGAGTTAAAGGGTTAATAATAATTCGAATACTAAAAAGGCTTTTAATGAATCGTACTTTTTCATAGCAATGGCTTCCCTTCTTGCACTCCTAACCCTAACTGGTCTTCCATTCCTTGACAATAATGGAAGATTTAATTGTATCTCAATAGAGACGAAGATGCAAACTGGAAACTGAATATGGTTGATCAAGGTGTTTACAGGACTTATGACCTGTCATTGGTTGGGTTAAGCGCACGCTTTATGTAATTACAACATTCCCCATTCCACCTATTTTCTTTATGACCATGTAAGACAAATTTTTTGGAGGTTGTATATATGCTACAAATCTATACTTATCTTCACATGTCAGTTTCAATACGCCATCTATGTAGATTTGAGAACAACAACAACAAACCATCACGCCGTTTCCCCGCAGGGGTAGGCAGAGAGAATGGACCGCCACACTACTCTATCCTGGCACACCTCTCTAGCTTCCTCCACATTCATACATCGAGTCATACACGCACGTCGATTCTTCCGGCTTCTGACATGACCAACTTTTAATATTTAATTAATTTGGTCATGCCATGTTTTCCTCGGTCTACCTCGACTCCTTACTCCATTTACATGTTAACGTATACTTTTTTAACCATTCTTTCTTCACCCATGCGCTCCATATGTCCGAACCAACGAAGCGAACCTTTCATAATTTTGTTCATAATACCTTCTTTCGCTCTACACTCCTTCCTAATATCAGCATTTGAGATTCTGTCGTACATCGTTCTACCACACATACGTCTTAGGGACCTCATCTCTACCGCATTTATTCTGCTCTCATCTTTCTTCTGCCAGTTCCATGCTTCGCTTCCATACATAAGGGTTGGAACCAGAACTCCATTATGAACGGCCATTTTCGCTTTCATTGATAAATTCTTGTTTCCAATAGATTGTAGATTTGTGTTTGTAGATTAGTTGTAGATTTGTGTTTGTAGATTCACTAGTGTTTGTAGATTTGATTACATATGTTAATCTTTTAAAGGTTAATCTATCCAGTTTGCATCTTCGTCTCTATTGAGATACAATTAAATTTTATGAATATATTTATAAATCACCCACCATGGGTGAAATCCAGGATTCGTGTACAAGTATAAGTATACATTCACAAAAAAAATATTAATAATGGAAGACTTTATCATAAACAGTAAATCCCCCCTCGCCCTCTTTCGTAGGGACACTCCAGGCCATACATTTAACCCATCATAAAACAACTACCAAATCACATTCCAACAATGTTTCCTACAGACGTAAGAGGAATAGCCATTAGAGCCAGAAGATCCAAGTCCTTGCACTACTCCATCAGACCACGACCAAAAGTATTACCATCTGCCTTATCAATAACTAACTAACTAACAAACCATTACACCATTTCCCCGGAGGGGTAGGCAGCGAGGATGGATCGCCACATTGTACACAACATATGTTCTAATATACCATTTATCTAATTGAGCAAGTCATGCGATTCACTTACCTAGGCATAGAGATCGGTAGCTACAGTGACCTATATGACGAGGTGCGAGCACAAACCAACAAAACGACAGCCGTGGCTGGCTGCTTGCGCGACACCATATGGAGGAACAAATCGCATGCTAATCGAAAGTAAAGTCAAGATATACAAGGCATGCGTTCGCCCCATCATGACGTATGGAATAGAGGTCAGAGCTGATACCAATAGAACTACGAACCTTCTAAGAGTAGCAGAAGTGCGAACCCTACGCTCCATCGCAGGTAAAACCCTCAGAGACCGGATCAGAAATGAAACGATCAGGTCTGCCTGTGGTGTTGAGGGCATAGTAAGATGGGGAAGAAGCAGAATGCGATTTTGGAGAGACCACGTGGATCGCATGGAGAATACAAGAATTACAATAATTGTTAAAGATGAAAACCCAAGCAGCAAGATATTACCAGGAAGTCCACCGAAGAGATGGAGAGATGGCTGGACATCATCATCCCAGGACACACCACCGTCACAAACAGGTAATACGACCTAAACTAATAAGGAAGAAGATGAAGAAGATGTTCTAATAAAAAAACAATTAAACATTTAATTATAATAATACAAATACTAATAATTACAATAATACACATTTATTTAATTCTATTCCAATTTTTTTATGCGGTGCACACTTTTGACATACTCCGGTATATTTTCATAAATTTTAAATGCTTTATACATAAGAGAATTCAGAGATTTGTTTTTTTTTTCTGAAAGGGAGCCTTAGTTTATTTTTCTTTCTTGTTTCATATTGATGTTCATGTTGGTAATTATTTACCTTCCTAAAAAATTCTTGGAAGGTGTGCCCATTAACAATTTTGTGTATTAGTAATAAAACACTGTATGTAATTATTTTTTTAAATGACATAATTTTTAGCTTTTTTAGCCCTTAACGTACCGTGTTCAAAACAAAACGCTCGCTCCCATGTGGTCAATTCAGTTTACCGCTAACTTTATCTAAATATCAAGCATATGACTCGATGAATCAAAATTTAATTTATGTCATCTTGTAGGGAATTTCATTAGGAATAGATCGATATCTATAACATACATGGATTATTTGAAAAACATATCATTATTAATTTTTTTCTGGAACCATGCGATTTCTGATATGGAATGCGTCGCAGCATACGAGCAACTGGCACCAAGTACGAGTATAAACTTGTCTCGCTCCGCCAAGCCGCGCCGCGGCCGGCGGGGCGAGAGTTTACGAGATTTTACGTATGATAAAGGCACCTAAGCAAAATGTATAGTACGTTCAAGACAACGAGTACGTATTAATATTTGTCCCTTTTGGTAAAGTGTTAATATTTTCACAGTTCTGATATTATTGCGTTTCCGATATTACTGCGTTTCCGTCCACAGTCGGTATTATTACGTACCTATTGAAAAGGCCAAAGATATAATTTATAATACGTTCAAAACAGCGAGTAAGTATTTGTCACTTTTGATAAAGTTGTAAATATTAGCAAAACAAATTTTACCTTAACACGAATGAAGGTGAGGGCAGTCTTAGAAAATATTTTTTTTTGGGATGAAGGAAGTAATTTTTTGCTTTTTTTTTTATTAAGAAATATTGAGAACACTTCAATGGAGGATTACAATTTTTTTTATAATATTAGGGTCCATAGGTTTTAAGAAAATCAACTTTAAATTGACAGTGGAAACTCAATTGACCACATGGCAACTCGCCGGTTAGCATCACTTCATTCCTGGCATATCTGCTTCTCCTTAAAATTATTCTCATTGCCTTAGTCTGGAGAATGGTTAATTTTCGCATATCTTCTTCATTTGCTAAAAAAATTATGCTGCTACAGTAATTGATATGAGGGAGAATGATTGCGTTATATACAGTCTTGCATGTTTCTGCGCTAATATATCGTCTAATCCTGCCCAGAAGTGATATATTTTTAGCCATCTTCTTAGTAACATATTTTCTATTTTGTGAAAAAGTTAGTCTGTTATCTATTAGGATACCTAAATATTTGAATTCGTGTATTTCTTCTATAATTTCATCGTCTATCATCACTGTTGGTGCATTAGGTATTATTTTTTTCCAACATTCATGAATTTTGTTTTGGTCACGTTCAATTGGGGTTTATTTTTCCTAAGCCATATTAAAATATTGTTAAGATCTCCATTTCATTTATTCGCAATAGATTGGTAGTTTTCCCCTGATATGTATACCAATGCATCACCGGTAAACAGTCTTATTTTACAATGTTAAATGGTTTTAACCATGTCATTAATATATATGATGAAGAGGAGGTCCAAGGACTGAACCCTGTGGTACACCTTGTTCTATCTTGAAATAACTCTCGAGCCTCTTCTATATTCACACAAGTGACATTCACACTCGTCGATTGTTCCTACTTCGAACATGAACGCCTTTCAGGATTTGATTAATTTGGTCATGCCATGTCTTTCTTGGCCTTCCTCGACATCTTTTTCCATTCACACTACTTGTATATATCTTTTTAACCATTTTTCCCTCATCCATTCGTTCCATATGTCCAAACCATCTTAGCGACTCTTTCTTGATTTTAATTATTACGCATTCATCCGCTTTACATTCCTTTCTTACTTCATCATTAGATATTCTATCATACATTGTTTTTCCGCACATTCTTCTTAGTGACCTTCTTTCTACGGCATTCATCCTAGTTTTATCCTTCTTCTGCCAACACCAAGCTTCACTTCCATACATAAGGGTCGGGACTAGAACTCCATTGTGCACTGCCATCTTTGCTTCAGTTGATATTTTTCTATTTGCGGTAATGACTTTGAGTGCACCATTTATTTTGTTTCCAGCTCCAACCTTTCTTCCGATATCTTTCTCCATTTTTCCATCTCTTGTAAACATGCTTTTCAGGTAGACAAATTAGGTAACATGCTCTAATTTCTCCATTGTATTTTTTTTAAATTGCTTAAAAATGAACAACAACAATAACAAACCATCACACCATTTCCCCGCAGGGGTAGGCAGAGAGAATGGACCGCCACACTACTCTTTCCTGACATACCTCTCTAGCTTCCTCCACATTCATACAGCGAGTCATACACGTCATTCTGACATGACCAACTTTTAAAATTTGATTAATTTGGTCTTGCCATGTTTTCCTCGGTCTACCTCGACTCCGTACTCCATTTACATCGTTAACGTATACTTTTTTTTACCATTCTTTCTTCACTCATGCGCTTCATATGTCCGACCAGCGATTCTTTCATAATTTTGTTCATAATACCTTCTTTCGCTCTACATTCCTTTCTAATATCAGCATTTGAGATTCTGTCGTACATCGTTCTACCATCTCATGCTTCGCTTCCGTACATAAGGGTTGGGACCAGAACTCCATTGTGAACTTGTGAGCTTAAAAATGAAGGTGTGTCTTATAATCCGTAGCGTCGTATACGAGTACAGTAGCGAGCACAGAAATCTTTTCACACTGAAAATATCGTTTTTTTGTAATTATATCATTTTTTTTTTGTGATTCCTTGATAGCTTTTCACTCTAAATTATTAACCAACACTGTTTAAAGATGATCTACAAGAAAAGTGCCTTCTTAGGGATCAAAAAATTTATTTTCCTTAATTTTAGATGTAATTTGTAGATTTTCGATTTTTTGCCACAAAAATTAAAAATGCTCATATAATTTAAATAAACACATGTTTATTTCAAATAAAATTACATAGGTATATAACACTAACAATTATCAAAAACCAACAAAATCAGTACTTTGTTGTTCCTCATTTTTTTTAAATAACTGCTTCAATACGTTTAGGCATGGATTTTACCAAATTATGTATGTTGTCTTGGGAAAAAAATTTATTCACATTTTTTCGATGATATTTTTAAGGTTTTCCGTTAAAAGAGGCTTCAGTTTATTTATTTCAATTGCCATTTTATGCTACAATTTCTCGATAGGGTTTAGGTCAGGATTTTTTCCGGGCCAATCCAGTGTTGGAATCCCATGAATTTTCATATATTCTTTGACCTAAAAATTATTTTAACAGTGTTATAATATATTTTTTAAATATTGTTTTGTGAACATTATAAATCACAGTGTCAGAAAAAATAATAGTTACAGTTTTTGCTCGGTGGCACAGTGCAGAGTCATCTTGGAAAATGCACTCTGAAATATAAGACTTCGTGCATTTCAATTGGCGGGAATAAAACTGTTCCAGATTTTTTTTTTAAATTTCTGCATTCACAGTTCCTTTTATGAACCCCACTCCACTCCATAAAAGGCGAAGCATCCCCAGACCATTTGTCCAGCAGGATGATTCACTGTCGGTCTAAGACACAGTCTTACAAAAAACCGATATTTTCAGTGTGTGAAAAGATTTCTATGCTCGCTACTGTAGTCCGTTAACCGTCGCGTTGCCATGTGGTCAATTAAGTTTCCACTGCCAATTTAAAGTTGATTTTCTTAAAACCTATGGACCCTAATATTATAAAAAAAATTGTAATCCTCCATTGAAGTGTTCTCAATATTTCGTAATAAAAAAAAAGCAAAAAATTACTTCCTTCATCCCAAAAAAAAAAATTTCTAAGACTGCCCTCACCTTCATTCGTGTTAAGGTAGAATTTGTTTTGCTAATATTTACAACTTTATCAAAAGTGACAAATACTTACTCGCTGTTTTGAACGTATTATAAATTATATCTTTGGCTTTTTCAATAGGTACGTAATAATACCGACTGTGGATGGAAACGCAGAACGCAACTTAATAATATCAGAACTGTGAAAATATTAACACTTTACCAAAAGGGACAAATATTAATACGTACTCGTTGTCTTGAACGTACTATACATTTTGCCTAGGTGCCTTTATCATACGTAAAATCTCGCCCCGCCGGCTGCGGCGCGCAGACAAGTTTATACCTGGTGTCCAGTTGCTCGTATGCTGTGACGCATTCCATATCAGAAATCGCATGGTTCCAGAAAAAATTAATAATGATATGTTTTTCAAATAATCCATGTATGTTATAGATATCGATCTATTTCTAATGAAATTCCCTACAAGATGACATAAATTAAATTTTGATTCATCGAGTCATATGCTTGATATTTAGATAAAGTTAGCGGTAAACTGAACTTACCACATGGGAGCGAGCGTTTTGTTTTGAACACGGTACGTTAAGGGTTAAATTAAAAAAAATATTATATTATATTTGAGATACGTATGGTGAACGCTTTACCTCAATATATGGTATTATTATAAGGAAAGTGATACTGTTTTTCTTAGAGAGGAACTTCTAATTTATCTCAAGGCATTTACATACGTATATTTTCTCATTAATTTCTTGGATAAACATTCTTGTAATTAACGGAATACATTAGCTCCCTCACCCAACATACCGCAGAACACTTGTAAACTACCCCTAACATTACAGGGTGCACGCAATTTGCGTTATCAACCTTGAGATATGTTATTTGATGTCTTTTTTATTGAAAATAAGATTAAAACATAAAAAAACTAACCTAACTAACCATCGCGCCATTTCCCCGGAGGAGTGGGCAAAGACGATGGATCGCCAAAATGCTCTGTCCTGGCATACCTCTTGGGCTTCCTATACATTCATAAATCGTACCATACACGCACGTCGATTATTCCGATTTCGAAAGTGGCCGCCTTTTAGTAATTGATTGATTTAACCATGCCATGTTTCCCTCGGACGTCCTCGGCTTCTTTTTCCACTCACGCTGCTTGTGTACAACTTTTTAACTATTCTACTCGCATCCATTCGTTCCATATGTCCAAACCATCTCAGGGATCCTTTTTTATTTTTATCCATGATGCAGTCATCTGCCTTACATTTCTTTCTTTTTCATGGTTCGGTATTCTATCATACAACGTTTTCCCTCACATTATTCTTTGTGATCTCATTTCTACGGCGTTTATCCTACTTTCATCCTTCTTTTGCCAGCTCCAATATCACTTCCATACATGAGGGTTGGCCCTAGAATTCCATTGTGTACTGCCATCTTTGCTTCTGTGGATATATTTCTATTTGCAGTAATGACTTTGAGTGCGCCATTTATATTATTGCCAGCACCAACCCTTCTTTCGATGTCTTTCTCCATTTTTCCGTCTCTTGTAAACATGCTTCCCAGATACGTAAATTCGTATCGTATCGATGTTCATATAATCAATATAACGTTCGAAGTGTCACCTTTCCAATAAGCGTTTATTGGTGTCGCTGCAACGTGCGTGCACGACACGATGTAAGGATGTTGAGGAAGAGAGAGAAGTATGCTAGAAAATGACAGTGCGGCGGTCTATTCTTTCTACCTACCCCTTTGAGGAGATGACGCGACGTGTAGTTAGTTATCAAGTTTATAATTTTGATGTACCCATTGCTAGGCGAACTGTAAGCGTAATTTGAGGAAATTAAATCCTGGAATTTTCCTGAATTATTAAATGAAAGATCGAGTATCGCAAACTAGCATGTTTACGTAATGTGAGTTTCAATATAGAAGTTGATACATAAAATAAACATCTTCCATATCAAATTTACAAAGGCAAATTGTTGTTTTCGTATACAGAATTCACCCATCAAACCATTAGTGGATTTAAATTAGATATACAGTGGAACCTGGATAATTGGCTTTCCAAGGGACCAATTAACCAGATTTTCCAATTATCCAGTTTTTCATTTATCCAGATCCAGACTGTACTTTGATTTTTTAACAAGGTTTTGTAACCACATTAATAGAAAAGTTTCAGATATTTGGGAGTAGGGATCTGCAGCCAAAATTACCTTTATACCGAAGTGCGAGAACAAGTCAGTAAAGCCTCTGCTGTGTCAGGATGCCTGAAGAATCTGGTCTGGAAGAACAAGCACATGCGTATCGACAGCAAAATCAGAATCTATAAAACATGCGTGCGACTTATCATGACGTACGCTGTAGAGACGCGGGCCGACACTGTGCGAACCAAGGGACTACTAAGAACATCGGAGATGAAGGTCCTAAGATCAATTACTGGAAAAACTCTCCGAGATCGTGTCCGCAACGTAGACATAAGAAAAACTTGCGAAATAGAGGATATCGTTCAGTGGAGTAGATCCAAAAGAAGATACTGGAGGGACCATGTAGCCCGAATGGATGGTGACAGACTTGCATATACAGCCGCTTATGAAATCCCCTCCGGAAACCGCCCACCTGGAAGACCGCCTAAGAGATGGAGGGACAGCTGGATCTCATCATCCGACGAGACATGATTTCTGTGTCACAGATCGTCAGATCTATTGAAAGAAGAAGAAGAAGAAGATTAATAGAAAAACAATAAAAACAATTCATGGATTGATGCATAAAACAATAGATAAGAATGTAATAAAAGTTAAATAAGCAAATCGAAATTGTACAAGACAGAACAGACACAGTAAGGACCAAACCTTGAGGACTTCCGAAATGAAGACACTGAGGACGATAGGAGACAAAACACTGAAAGATCGCGTGAGGAACACCAGAATAATAGAGATATGTGAGGTTGAGGATATTATAAGATGGAGCAGACAGCGAAAAAGGGACTGTTACGATCATGTTCAAAGAATGGACACTACCAGACTCCCCTATATTGCATTTCATAATCAGCCTCATAGCATTCGTAGCAAATAGCATTCGTCCTCGTAGAAGATCTTCTAAAAGATGGAAGGACAGCTGGGAATCTACCTCATAGGAGGAGCAACACTCTGGAGGATAGACCACATGCCTTAAACATTTTCCTGTTTGTAATGTCTATTGAGTTAATAAACTGATTTGATTTGATTTGATTTGATACAACAAAGAAGAAGAAAAAGTAGTTGTACATTCGTGCATACACATACAAACAATAAGTTTAATTGTTGTGGCTTGAAAACATCAGTTATATGGGCCTGTTTCACACGCTAAAAATGTTGCACAGCTCTTCGCGAGGTCAACTGCCCTCAAAATCTTGTATTAGATTTAGTTCCAAGCTCAAATTAAGGTCGCTATATAATATTTACGTTTGTGAAACATTGCGATCTAAAATGGACCACCTTCGATGATTTAATAACAAATACTGAGGAGTTGTCAGTTAACAGAGATCGAGAAGGCAGTGCTCTCCAGATACAGAGGCCGAGAAGACAGTGCTCTCCAATTACAGAGGTCGAGAATGCAGTGCTCTCCAATTACAAAGATCGAGAAGGCAATCCTTTCCAATTACAGAGGCCGAGAAGGCAGTGCTCTCTAATAACAGAGGTGTAGGGTCAGAATGTCGAATGTCGAGTTCAATTGAACAGGTTTCTTTTTTCCAATTGAAGAGGTTTCAGTGCTCCAAGGGGGTGGGACCAAAACTGTTCTGCCAATTATAGAACTTTGCCAATTAAGCAGGTTCCAAAATTGAACGCTAAGGCATTAACACTGTGCAATTCCATAGTAATATACTTAGGAAATTGAAAATAGCTTTGTTTAATCCACAAAATATTTAAGAAAACATTTAAAAATATTTAAAAATATAATGATTAATTGGCATATATTGGGAATGGGAGCTTGGGAGATTAAATGTAGACAAAGTATTTAAGGAGAAAGGAGTAAAAGGAGGAATCTGATTATTATTATCCAATTTCACCGACTTGAGGATTTCTAAATTTTCAAGTTTGTTTAATTTATTATTTAATTATTTTTTATCATCATGTATCATTACTGTTTAATATTATTTGTTAGTTCTAACTGATAAAATAATTATGAGTACTTATAACAAATAGCCCAAGTTAATTTTTAAATTTAAATTTTTCTTCTTCTTCTTCACTTTTGGTAGACTCAGGAGTCTGTTTTTTCAGGCGGGTCCTCTTGAGACGCTGAACTCCAGCTTTCTCTCCACCGTTTCGGGGGTCTTCCTGGTCGGCGTTGTCCGTTTGGCGTTCCATGGAGAGCTATGTGTGGTATCCTATTTGAGCTCATTCTTTCTACGTGTTGATGCCAGTATCGCCGTCTTTGACGTCCCCATCTGACCACATCTTCGACCTCGCAGATTTCTCGGATTGCTGTATTTCTAACTCGATCACGTAGGGTCTTGCCAGCTATAGCGCGGAGTGTTTTCATCTCGGTTGTCCTGAGCATGCTCTTTATCTTGACAGTGTCTGTCAATGGATTTAATGCCATATGTGATGATTGGAATTTAAATTATTGTATCGAATTTTAAATGCATTTTTTATATTAGTCTTTTTTTGTTTAGTTTTTATTATATTTTTACACCTGAAGATGGAGTTATCCTCCGAAACATGTCGTGTTTCTTAATATTTTTCAAAAATATTTTGTGGCTTTACAAAGCTATTTTCAATTTCCTAAGTATATTAAATACACGTATATTTATTTTATTTTCAAATGTAAAAATTTTATAAGTGTACTCATATTATATTAAATAATGTCACACCACAAAATAAGTACTTCATACGAAAGTATAAAAATATATACTCTATTGATGATACAATATTTCGATGTGAGACTCTTTCTCTTTGTTTAAGAGGACTTTACTGACATATACAGGCAGAGGTATCCTTTTTAATATCAATGCTTAAACTTTGTGAATCCTTGTACCAAATTTCCGTAAATTAACGATTTTCAAAGTTTAGATTGTACAGAATACATTTCATACCATTTCCTTTGCCATATTCTGTTCGCTGTCTACGTATTCAATAAGTTTGCTTTATAGAGATGGTTAAACGATTTTGCGAACTAATTATTTCGATATTTCTAAAGCAAAGATGGCAGCACACAATTGAGTTCTAGTGCCAACACTTATGTATGAAAGTGAAGCTTGGATCTAGCTAAAAAAAGATGGAAGTAGGATAAATGTCGTAGAAATGGGATCACTGAGAAGAATGTAAGAGAAAACAATAACATATATAATAGAATATCATAAGTAAAATAAGGAAGATTGCATCATAAGTAAAATTTAAAAAAGGATCTCTGAGACATGATGGTTAAGACAACTGGAAGAATGGAGAGAGAAGAATGGTTCAAATGTTGTATACAAGCAGTGTGAGTGGAAAGAGAAGCCGTGGAAGACCCGTGCATGCTGAGAGTCTGTTTTATCTCCCAACATGCAGAACCAACCTGCCTCTGGTGATGCCGGTGGGGAGAGCAATCAAACTACTGAACATGATCGCTTCGGAGATTGATGTCTTTCATATTCGTGAAAGTACATTCAGAAGTCAAATACTCTTGACTTTGGGGAGTATCTTGTATTCCTAATGTCGAACCATCTCTAATGCGTTCCTGGTATTATATATTTATTATGTTTTACCTGTTCTCAATAGATGCCTTAAACTATAACAAATGTTTGTAATGTCTTTTGAGAAAACTGATTTGATTTGAGAGTACCATGTATTAATGTAGAGAAATGTAAAGGGTCAGGACAGAGCAATATGGCGGTCCATTCTCTCTGTGTTCTTGTGCCGACCCTTATGTATGGAAGTGAAGCATGGAACTGGCAAAATAAGGATGAAATTAAAATAATGCAGTAGAAATGAGATCTCTAAGACGAATGTGTGGTAAATCTGTAAAGGCTAGAGTGACACATGCAAGTATAAGAAGTGAATGTGGTGCGAATGAAAGTGTTATGAACAAAATGAGGAAAGGGTCATTAAGATGGTTTGGACACATGGAAAGAATGTGTGAAGACAGAATGGTAAAGAAAGTATATGTAAACGGCGTGAAGGGAGCTAGAAATAGAGGAAGGCCGAGGAAAACGGGGCACGATCAAATCGATCAAATATTGAATGTCGGTCACGTGAGGAGTCGTAAAAATCTACGTGCGTGCATGACAAGATGTATGAATGTAGAGAAAGCAAGAGAAGTATGTCAGGATAGAACAGTGTGGCGTTCCATTCTTTCTGCGTACCCCTCCGGCGAGACGGCGTGATGGTTAGTTAGTTAGTAAGTTAGTTCTCTATGCCTACCCCTCCAGACAACGGCGTGATGGTTAGTTAATTAAATAAAGAAAACAAAAAAAAATGATACGCAATTTCTTTGTTGTTCTGTTTAGCGCGTCAGTTTCTCTGACTACTCAGATTCAATATTTGATTTATTTGATCGTCCTACGTTTTCCTCGATCTTACTATATTTCTAGTTCCAATAATATCGTTAACATACTCGTATATAATTTTTTTAGCATTCTTTCTTCATTCATTCTTTCCATATGTCCAAACCATCTTAATGATCATTTTATTATTTT